>CM075342.1:22126493-23358471 GCA_037788925.1 Mytilus galloprovincialis | reverse complement strand
TCCGTTACTAGTAATTTTTTGGGCGCTTTATAGCTTGCTGTTTGGTGTGAGCCAAGGCTCCGTGTTGAAGGCCGTACCTTGACCTATAATGGTTTACTTTTATAAATTGATACTTGAATGGAGAGTTTTCTCATTGGTATTCATACCACATCTTCCTATATTCATTAAGTAAGTCCTTAATTTGTTTGCTTATTGTTTATGCAGTGTTTATGACATGCTCCCGGTCATTGTAGTCATGGAATTTTACAATTATAGGACTGGTGTTGATTTGATTTGTCTGGGTCCAAATTCTGTGTGCTCGGTCAATTTTAATGTCTTCAGTTAAATATTTGAACTTTTTTAAGATGAATTTTAACTCCGCTCTTACGTTTTCGTCTTTTCGTTCAATTATTACAATAGCATTTTCCCTCATGCTACGTTCAACCAGGTTTGCTATTTGACTTTATTGACAGTCGAGTCTAGTTACTTAATGTACCACGTATGATATTATTACATTTAATTCTGTTGTAAATTTAGTGCTTTGATTTCATAATTATTTGATCATCAGTTTTTGTAGCAACAGCTTGAACTTGTCTGCAATGCCATCTCTGGCGTATATATAATTTTTTATACAATGTATTTCTTCATTTTGGGTTTAAAATTTTATTATAAGAGTGTTTAGTTTTGTTGAATGCCTATTACACCACTGAGAAGTTTGTTGTTGAATGTTTGATCCTCAGAGTATTCACCGAGGCTTTAAACGAAAAAATAATACGATTGGTGCCGTATACGTTGCAGGAAATGCTCACCCGTCCGGAACACGTAATTTCACTCCCGGTTTTTAGTGGAGTTCGTGTTGTTTCTTATTTACTATTTATAGCTATTTATGTAAATGTCCTTTGGTTTTGTGAGTGTTTGTTTATACTCCTTGGTTTTGATTGTTATTGTCTTTTGTTCGTTTGAGTGAGATCTCGGTCTCTGTCCTGTCAGTATCAGCCATTTGCATTATACCTGCGTTTTGTTTACAGTTGCGTTTTATCTTATTATACTGATTTTCACATGAAACTGAACGCTGAAACAATAAACCGTAACGTTGGTGTCAATGTAAGAAAAATCTCATCATAAAAGCTTTCTTTTTTCAACCATTATTTTCAACATATATAGCAAAGCTAAACTGTATTTCTGAGAAAAAAACCTGAATAAAAAACAACTTCACTGAATTAACCCATCATGTAACCATAAACACCCACATATTACTTTTATACGCAGATTATAGATAATTTATTAATAAGGGGATCTTGGAAACTGATTAAAAAAACAATAATATCGAACAAAACACATTGAGTTTTTGGGAGACGAAAATAGATTATGGTACACAAAAGTATTAAGTTCGAAAAAAACACTAACATCGAAATGACCTCCTCTTTGAAAATCTTCCTCTGGTTGAAATCCATAACCAATAAGTTTAAATAGCTGACTTATGTTGGTCAAATTAGTGTCCAGTTTACTCAAACACTGTGAATGCCTTAATGTTTTCATTTGGTCGTGTTCGTTTTGGCAATGAACATTTGATTTCAAAATACACTTTCCTCTTTTGTATCCGTTTGTTATTGTGTAAATCTCAGACGAAAATTACAAAAATCAATCATTTTGCCTTTTTTTCTTTGTACCTTTAATGAAATTACTCCTCATATTTTCGGCAGCAATTTATCAAAAAAGAAGATATATAATACGACGTACTTTTTTGACTATTAATGACTTCTTTTTGCCTTAAGTGAAAAGTTATATCTGATGAAAGCTTATTTGTTGTCTTTATGGTGTTACACCACTAATTCGGGCCGGGCCAGAAAGCACATACCAGATAGTAGTACATATTTAACGCAAACTAGTGTGTTTGCACCGGCCGACAAAGTAGCCAACAATGTGATGGTAGTATGCCTTAAATACAATGTACTACACGAACGTTCTTAAGAATAGCATTTTGAATACACCTGCACTAAGTCCGTGCGCTCCACATAGAGTCTTAGAGTAAAAATTGTTTTGATCTTAAACACATCAAAGCTAAAGCATTTTCTGGTCATTTGAAGATCCCTTCTCTTTGTTGGTTACCGTAGCTCCTAAAAAAATCTGTAACATATTTTTTCATCTCGGCCTCTAGTAAATGTTGTGAGTGCTCAAGGCTCAGTGTTGTAGGTCGAACCTATATTCCTAACGTTTTAAAGGTGTAACACCACTAATTCGGGCACAGCCAGAAAGCACATACCAGAAAGTAGTACATATTTAACACAAAATAGTTCCTACGCATGAGTGAGTGTTACTTTCAAAATATGTAGGATATTTAGGTATTTTTTGGCATCAAATGTAAGCTGAAGGACTGGTGATCATTGTAAAACACTTTTGGAGTTTTAATTTTAAATATTGAAAAAAAACTGCACCAAATTGTAAAAAGAGGGTACATTTTGTCTGTTTGTCAGATCTGAAGTACCTGTTTTGGTACATTCAAAGTTCCGGGAACCAGTTCTTTCTTATATGCCATTAAAGGTATGTTAATCTTTTCAGTAGAAGACACCATAAAGTGATGCGTGGACATGCAATGATTGCCACTTTATTTGAACTTAAAATGAAAGAGGTGGGCCTGCTTGTGTGGAGGAATTTAACATAGAAAGCAATGGGACCATGTATTAGTGATGTACTTCCTGATGTAAAAAATGTCTGGTTTCAAGATCATTGTTGCTTAGTTTGTCTTCTTAGTTAGAACCCAGATGATGTTCTACTATGATAACAATTTACTACCATCTAGCATCAATAGGTATTCCAAGATTAGCTAAAAAAACAACCTTTAATTGAACATTTGTGACAATTTTGAATCTAGTTGTTTCTCTTAATGAAGTAGATTTTTCAACAACAACTCACTATTCTGTATTCTTCATATTAATTGTTACAATTTTACTTCATTGTTCAAGCTTCAATAAAGTATCCCTGTGAAATATTATCCGAGTATCTAGGAAAACACACAACTCAGCTTCTATGATATTATTATCATGCCAAACTTAACATGAAGAATAAAACACGAAAGAACATTTTTATTAAAGAATAGTTACATAAACAGTAAGAAATTGCGAATACAAAATGAATATTTTATATATATTTAAGAAAAGCAAAATACATTTATCCAGAAATATAATAAACCTTAAGTCTACTACACTTTAATGTATATAATATGTGAAAATAAATAAATTATTAGAATAGCTATAGTTTCTGGATCTTATAAAAACTGTTGTTATTTCTTTGTTCAAGACAGAATTCCTTTAACTTTTAAATGATAAAGCAACTATCGTCAAAAATTTGTAAACAAGCCAACATTCGCTCAGTTATAACAAGTTGGTAAAGTGTGACGAATACCACCTAAGGAAAACTTAAAATGAAGCTATTAGTTAAACAAAGTGGATGAATGGACAGTACGAAAATCATACCTATATAAGTGAATATTAAATTACATATATTTTTTGTACTTTTAGGATCTTTCAAAGATAGTGATGTCAGTATATCAAAGTGTATGGAACATTAATTATTGTAGACAGATACTATCAATTAAAGATACAGATATTCTTAAATTAATAAACAGTTGGTTATAGTAAGATTGCAGGTTATTATAAGGTTATAATAGTAGAGGAAAATATTTGTACATTAATCGGCTGCTGTCCGATGACAAAACGTTTCATGCCATTGCGTTAATTAGTCAATATTTTGTTCAATTGGGCAGATCCCACTTAGCACATACATAAAAAAAAGAGCTTCAATTTTAAACTGTCAAAAGAACAATCATGCAGCTGAATAGAAAAAGCATGAACGTGTTTTAAAATGAGATATTAAAAAAACAAACAATTGCCAATCTATATCCAAAAATACATGCTGCTTATCTCACAATAAGCTTACCCGTTTGGAAAACATTTATTGTGTAACGCCACATAGAAGATAACTTTTATAGCTGTGTTACCTAAGTTGTATTTGGCAAAACCTTAAGGAATTTTTGGTCCTCAATACTTCTTTTTTTGGCATTTAAACTTTTTTTATTTGAGCGTCACTTATTAGTCTTTTATAGATAAAACGCGCGTCAGATTTTAATACAAAATTTTATTCCGTGTATCTATGATGAGTTTATTCACCTTCTTTATAATACAATAATAACAATCATTATTATTATAATTATTAAAATTATCATTTCATTATTTTTAGTTATGCAAAATCCATAACGTTTGCCATATATATTAATCCAAGAATAAACACAAGTTCATGTATTAATTACGATATATACATTCAACATCTTGGACATAATGTCAATGAAAAAATAAAATCACAAGTAGAGTTACATCAGTCGACATTGTGCTAAAATCATAATCACTACAAAACCAAACAAATATATTGTAACCGTTACAAATAAGCTCATAAGCAATATGAAAGACAACAATACATAAACTATCATAGAACAATAACTCAATGACAGGATATATAAGTACAGAGTCACGTCAAATGGATATCTCCTAATATAAACAGACTAAATAGTAAAAATTATGTTCATTAAGACAAGTACAAGAATACTATAACACGTTTATAAGATGATAAACAATGTCAGTATCAGGAATCTCTACTTCAAGATTATCGTGTATTATTTGTGAAGTTGATAAGGAATATTTATCAAAAAGGACAAGACGTTTTTTGACATACCCTTGGTTCACCAACTTCTACTCAAACGCCGGTGACTTTTTACAAAATTGAGTTGGAACTGCAAGCTCTTCAATAACCAATAAGTTGGGAATTGTATATCCGATATGCAGGTGAAGTTGGTATATTGCTATTAGGTTGGGGGGAATTAATAATTTTAAAATCAAAATCGTCTCGTTTGTCATCGATTAATGTATTGAGATGACTGTGCATGTCCAATTCCAGGTATAAGGCATAAATTGAGGCGGATGAAGCCGTGTCTACTGTTTAAATATTAATATCACCAAACAATTATATTCCTCAGCAGTAAATGCTGTAGATCAAAGTATATGTAGTTAAAATGTTTAGCTATGTGGCTTTACTTGAAGCTGTCATGCTTCTGTATGTAGCGATAATAATACAGAATATGTATAGTGGTACCAAGTTAACTGTTATCTACATTTAAATACCAGTAGGCAGCGAAAAGATCGGAAACCACCTCAAACTTGTAGCCAAACGTCAGGACTGACTGTCACACAGAGCTAAGTTTGGGCAGTAACTATAGTTTCCTGATGATTTTCTGGTACAGTACATGATGCTCAACATGTAAAGGTAAAGGAATGATAGTTACTGATCTAAAACTGTTACATAAAATTGAGAATGGAAATGGGAAATGTGTCAAAGAGACAACAACCCGACCATAGAGCAGACAACAGCAGAAGGTCACCAACAGGTCTTCAATGCAACGAGAAATTCTCGCATCCGGAGGGGTCCTTCAGCTGGCCACTAAACAAATATATACCAGTTCAGTGATAATGAACACCATTCTTAACTCCAAATTGTACACAAGAAACTAAAAGTTAAAATAATACAAAAATAACAAAGGCCAGAGGCTCCTGACTCGGGACAGGCGCAAAAATGCGGCGGGGGTAAACATGTTTGTGATATCTCAACCCTCCCCTATACCTCTAGCCAATGCAGAAAAGTAAACGCATAACAATACGCACATTAAAATTCAGTTCAAAAGAAGTCAGAGTCTGATGTCAGAAGATGTAACCAAAGAAAATAAACAAAATGACAATAATACATAAATAACATCAGACTACTAGCAGTTTACTGACATGCTAGCTCCAGACTTCAATTAAACTGATTGACAAATTATGTCTTCATCATATGAATATCAGACACAATCCTCCTCGTGAGGGGTTTAGTATCATACCATCTTAACATATATGAGAAGAACATAACCCGTGTCATGCCAACAACTGGTTTATTAATAATAAGTGTGTTTAGTTCCGATGTAAAGACCGTAAGAGTGAATCAATATTAACGCCAATATATGCAATTTTTAATGACTTGACAACAGTATCGTAACTATATCCCTATTTAAAGGTTTTGTTAGTTTCTGAGGTGAATACTGACATTTTTGTGCCTTATAAAGAATATTTCCATAAAACATTGGATGTGATATACCTGAACGTATAAGAAGTCTGCATGTTGAGTTATATTTACGAATGATGTCCTTATAACAATGATAAAATTTAGTAAATGCTTTGACTAGTTTGTGATATCGAAAACCCTGGTGTAATAATTTTTCAGTAATACATAAATTTCTCTCGTTAAAATCTAAAACATTGTTACATACACGAGCGAATCGTACATGTTGAGATATATGAACACCGTAAGATGGTGAAAATGTAACGTCACCATCTAAAATGGATAGTTAACGATAGGAAATGAGAAATCAGCTCTTTTATTATAAATTTTAGTATTAAGCTTTCCGTTAATGATATATATATCAAGATCGAGGAAAGGACAGTGGTCATTGTTAGTATTAGCTTTATTTAAAGTAAGTTCAACAGGATAAATTTCTTTAGTATACATACTGAAGTCGTCATTATTGAGAGCCAAAATATCATCCAAATATCTAAAAGTATTTTTAAATTTGTGTATCAGATGTTGTTTTGATGGGTCTTTGCTGATTTTGTAACTCATAGCAATACAAAACGGGTCCGCAATAAGTGGTGCACAGTTAGTCCCCATTGGAATTCCGATAACCTGACGATATACGGAATCTCCAAAGCGAACAAAAATGTTATCTAGTAAAAATTCAAGGGCAGATATAGTATCAAAGCATGTCCAATTGACATAGTTTGTTTTGTTCATTGCTACCATAAAATGACCTAAAATAGTTTGTTTGAGTCTTGACATATTCAAAAAATGCCTTAGATATTTAAATTAGGCATAATTCAATTGACAAAAAGATATAAAACTTCAATACTCTTTCTTAAAATTGTACTTTAATCTCAATGACTTTATCCTAATTGGTATACCTCGTAGATAATATGATATACAATTGTTACAGTCTGATAACACTCAGGATAATTTTTTGTGAAAACTCTGGTTAGTTTAGTTAATGATTGCCTATCACTTGAAAACAGAATCACCAAACATGACTAATTTCAAAGCTGTTACATAAAACAAATGTATGAAAATTTGAGCAAATTGCCAAAACAATGGCATGTGTAGCTTTATGCTGTTGTATATATGTAGGATTATGTAAAATATATGGTAAGCATATTTTCATATACAATTATAACTAATATTTGACATTACAAAAAGCATAAGTAAAACAGTATTAATTTTTCATTTAAGAAGTAGTTTAGGACAATCGATATCACTCGTAATGTGTTTTATTCTGTAACCTGTTACATATTCTATGCATTTAACTGTAAACAGTCAGGGGCGTTACTTAAACAAGTTATTTTTTAAGTTACTTATATAAGTATTTTTTGTTTGTAAAAATAATAAAATTACTTAATAGAGTTATTTTAAATTTCAGTAGAAGCATAGACTAAATGTAGTTTTCAGTAATTTTACACCATCTTATATAATAAAATAAAGAATTTATTAGATTTGAGAGCAGTATAAAGATACATGATCACTTTAAAAATAATGACAAAAATATTACTTGAATAAGTTATTATATACATTTTTGAAAAAAATAGTAATATCACTTATTTAAAGAACATATGTAATTTACTTCGGTTACAAACTATAAATAACTTCAAGTCGTAATTAATTCACTAGTCTCTATCTATTTTATATCAGTCTACCATCAATATTTTGGAGGAAAATGATAATTTAATAGTCCCAAGAGACCAATCTTTGACCCAGAAGCGTCGGTATGAAAGATAAGTGCGTCAGAAAGGCAATTGGTGGTTCAGAAGGATTAGATTTTATATTCAATGAGAAAAATAACCATATGACTATGCAATTTTGTTAAAGCTAGTAAAATCTGTATTATTGGACGCCTATAAAAATAGTATTCAGAAAAGTTACTTATATAAGTAATATTTAAAATAGTTTCGTTTTCAACATTACTTGTATAGGTTATTTTAATTGTTACTTGTTTAAGTAATGCCCCTGACTGGTAAATGAAGCAAATAGTTGAAAGTATTGAATACGTTAAGATTTTTGAAGCAATTTTAGGACACTCATATTTTAATAACTCAAATTAATTTGTCAAACAGGATGTTATTAAACAAAAGTGTCATTGATTTAAGAACAATATTTACAACAAACTTTTCCAATACATTTATAACTATAGTTTTGTGGTATACCCGCTGGATTCCATGACATGGATGGTTTTCACAGTATTCCAATAACACAATTTCTGCTACACGTGTCTACACTTCTGTTTTAAGTACCATAGCTTGCAGTAGACATTTGTTAGCCTGTAAATGTTAAAGATAAAGATACAAGTTTCATCAAGAATGCAAACCAATCATAGATCTGTGATTTTTCGTTGAAGTCAAATCTGCTGATTCAGCATGTAATCATGAATATAAAAGCACGAAAACAGAATAATTATACATTTGTAACACAAGAGCGTTCACGTTGATATGTCTTTATTGCTTTATAGACCATTGCTTTTTATTTTGAAAGTCTAAAAGATAAAGATTTTACTAAAAACAGTGCAGAAACTTTTGTAAAGATAAATAGTTGGATGCATTCTAAACATTACAGGTAGACGCCGGAAAAATTAACGCAGTTTTTACTCATGTGCTCTTTTTGTAATCGATGCATTAACTCTGCGTTATCTCTTACTCTTTTGATAAACATAGCAAGTTTACGGGGGATAATTTTAGTGTTCACTTCCACGTAAACGTGAAATAAGCGCGTCTTCTACTTTTTGTAAAATGTGAACGCACGTTCACTACTGTATATTTGTAGTTACCACACGTTTACTCAGATTGGTATCGTCTCAAAGATACACCGAGCTTTGTTTTCACATGACTAGCTTCGTAAAATATGTTTAACTGTACGTTTAAAAAAAAAGAAATATTGTCACTCTTGACTGATATCAGCGCAAAATATTGGAATGTTTCTCGGATGAGACATTAGACAAAGAGAGATAAATTGTGAATGCATCATCTACGTTCCCTTAAACTAGCCTAACAAACACGGAAAAAATCACCCTAGAATTATAAAATTGTCGAATAAAAAATACAATTAAGGAAAATCAATCTTTTAAATAAAGGATTAAATTTTCCACCAACCCTTAATGAGGATACCCTAAAGGGTGACTGGGGAATATAAATATCGTCACGTGGTCTTCTATCGACCGGCAGTAAAACGCTTGCTAAAGGGGGCGTCTGTTTTGGCTCTGCGGGATTTATCAAGTTTGCTCTCACGTCAGGTCAGAATGAGGACATTAAATCCGATGGCTCGTGCACAGAGAGTGCCACGCTCTTTGCAGATAAATTGTCCTTGTAACAACTCTTTGAGAAGTCCGTTGGGGCCTGTTGCAAGTGACCCTTTATTTTGAAGGGCCAGTACAAATTTCCCCGAACATCATCCCGGATGGCCTCTTCATTTACTACCTACCTATTGTATTGATTGTTAACTTGTTCTCGTCCTGAACATGCGTTTAAATATTTGCCACTAAACGTTAAGGAATCAACAATCAATCAATCCTACAAGGGATAAACACAACTTGGAGCCGACATTAATGAATTTGACAGAAGATTGAGGATAGAAAAAATTGTGAGGGGATAATGAGGAAAACGTTAGTAAGTAATAAATCAGACTGGAGTTAAAACACACACACGAGGTAAAGATCTAGAAGAAATAAGCAAAACATTAAAAACGAATTCACTTACACACAATAAAAATGACAATTTAACCCATGAGGAGAAAACAGCTTTGCAAAATTTAACATCAGATAAATCAATAATGATAAAAGAACCGGACAAGGATAATGCAGTGGAAATCATGAACAGTGAGCATTAAATAGATAATATTTTAAATATATTAAATATGAAATGTTTGATGAGGTGACAGATAGAAAAAGTAGACAAACAAACAAGTGCAGTGATTAAAAAAGAACTTAAGAAACATAAGGCGTATTTGTATAAAGAAGCTCTAAATTATCAGAAAGCCTTTTTCATAGATAACTTACAATTCACAAAAGTGAAGAAATTTCAAATCAGAAGATAACAGTGAATACATCGAACTTTTAAGACCAAATGATGTGAAACATCGACCTATTGGGGCCTTTATATGTAACTTTGGATATTTGGAACATTTTTCATACGGAAAAATGGATCTATAAAACGGAATAGTCTCAGATTTCAATTCTGATTTAAATTCTTTAAATGCACATATTCGTTTCACTTTGCCAGAAATGTCAAGAAAATGCCGTTTTTTTTATATTTTTGTTTTGATAACAAAGGAAAATGAAATTGTCACAGATGTCTTTCTGTAAAGACGCCGATACACATATGTATTTTCAATTTGTACTCAAACCATCCGAAATATGTAAATATACCTTTTAATTTAGCGTCGAGAATAATTACCATCACTAGTACACACATATAACATAATAATTAAAAGATTAGAAGAATTAAAAGTGTACTTAAAACGCAACACTATACGGAACAAGTAATTGATTACGGATTTCAAAAGGCACTAATAAAATTATTACGTTAGTCAGAACATATAATCTTAGAAGAGATTATGATATATTTAGTTTCAATACAAATTGAAATAATGTACACAAAAGTGACAAAGTCTTACAAAAAAGAAAATTATCAACAGTAAAAGACAGATGAAAAGTCTAAAACGATTTTTAACATCTTAAGAATTTGACTTTAATTGAACTTTACCTATTGATAGAAGATGTACCGATTTAAAACGGTGTGACTTGTCAAGATATAATAGAAGAAAGTTCAATTTATTTAAAAAATGGAAAGCGTTTTACTGTTAAACACAATATGTCTTGTAAGTGTTCAAACGCTATCTATTAACTCATATGATCAGATTGTGAGGAATTCTATATTGGAGAGACGAGAAAATGAACAGCAGACTAGAATGACTTTACATAGACAGCAAACCAACCATGAAGATTATCAATCATTAGGGCTAACGATCATATCCATTGTTGTTCCAATGCATGATTTAAAATATTTGTATTGTATATGGTCAATCGTAAAAATGACTTTCTTCGGGAGAAGAAAGAAGAGTTATTAATAAATATTCTCAACCCGGGATTAACTGATAAATAATATTTTAATTTTAGAATGACATTAGTTGTCTCCCTAGGCCATCTATTTGTTAACATCATAATATTGTTAACGTCAATCAGTTGTTTTATATTTCACTTATGTATACAAGTCACATTATCTGACGATCAGTTAAAGCAGTGCAAGCGCTAGTAAAAGAAATGAAGTAAAACCGTCATTATCTTTTATTTATTTTCTTATATGTAACTGTTATTGTCTGGTTTCCTAGAATTTTGTAAATCTAAAATGTACCTGTAGATCCAACCTGTTGTTCCAAGTAATGAGCAACATTTTTGTTCTCTGTAATTTTCAGTGCTTCAATAAATCTCTCATAAGACTTTTCTCCTTTGAATGGTAAAATAGACAAAAGTTCCTTCGTCTGTTCTTGTCTTCCATTTTTATGCTGTAAAAATGCAATATTAAATTCAATTTACTTTCTAATTTCTCCATTCATTTATTCATTGCCCTTCCTATCCAAAAGGAACTTTTCATCGGATTCTGACCCTTACATCTTATCAGATAGTTTGTTACGGTTGTAGGAAGATAGCATAAAGTTTTTTTAATAACTTATTTTATGCAGATGTTAGAAATCTTTAGTTTTATTCTAATTCAATTTTGTCTTCCATTTAGGGAGCCCCTGCACTATATCTTGTGTGTCAGGATTTACACTACACGTCATAGGATACACATTCTTGATAAGCAACACGATCGATATTTATGAAAACAAGATTTTATTTGGGATTTGATCAACTTTTTTTCCTCCCTCCATCCCCTTTTTTCAACTTCTCTTCTTAATTTAGAAAGGAGTAGGTTCAGTAAGACCCCTTTTTGGCCCCAAAATATAGCAGTTTTACAAAATTTAGAAAATGTTATCTTTTAGCTATTTACTGGAAAGTAGAATGCTTCAGCTACATAAATATGGGCTGTTTTTGACAATACAATGCATATGTATCGGGTACTAGCATCATTAAGTCATGCTAAATTACTAAAATCATCACAATTTTAGCATTTTAGTTAAATTTTAGACGGTTTCCGCCATAAATGAAAGTGTCCGCATTCGTGTTCATTCATAATATTGAAATGTAAGTTGTATTTGATGATATTACATAACATATATAAAGGTTGAGGATGAACACGGATGCGGTCACTTTTAATTTTGACAAAAACCATCTGAAAAATTACGTTTTTTGGCATATTTGATAGATTTTTCATATTTTAACTTACATCGTAGCGTTTTAATGACTAAATCAGTTAAAATCTTTCACATAAACTAATTGGATCAATTGAAATAGACACTTAAGTGTTTAAAAAATGTCCAAAATCTTTCGTCAGATGAACCTGATATTTGAGGCCAAAATCGGCCCTTACTGGACCTACTCCTTTGTTGTTTTTCGCTTCTTTTTTTTTATATACTAGGTGATTTGTTTTGGTGACTATGACCTTTTTAGCTTGACTTAGTTGACCCCTTTTCTAGGCCAAGCTATTGTATTTTTGAATATGTTAAGTAATATGTTATTATTGTTTTTATATATTTTCATTCATTATTATCGTGTTAGTCAGATGTATATATATATTGTGTATTTTGATATGAAAGAATTTTCTACAACTATGTAGCAATTTTGCAATTTACTTTCTAGTTTCTCCATTCATTTAGACATTGCCCTTACAATCCAAAAAAGAACTGTTCGTCGGATTCTGACCCTTACATCTTATCAGATGGTTTGTTGCGGTTATCGGAAGATAGCATCAATATCAATATATTTATATAAACAAGTGTAAATTGAAATCTTCGTTCAAACCTATGATTGTGTTGGATAAAAACCGCAATTCTTATGTGTGTGCATGTAAAACAAATTTTATTGTAGAAGGGTCTAATACAGCACAAACAACATTTTCCAAAAGACCAAGAAAGTGAAAAAGTATATTTTAACAAAACGCATTTGACTAACAGGTCAAACAACTGATGTTCTTAAACCCTGTTGACCGCCATTGGCGATTGCCAAATACATTTATCTTAAAATATAACAAAACGGATCTTAATAATAATTTAATATTAAACAGAAAACAATAAACTTGTGGCAAAGATGTCATACCACAAACATGAGGTGTCAATTCTTTTTTTGTACACCAGATCCGGGTTTCGACAATAAATTTGTAAAATATGAATTTAAAAAAAAGCCGTAACTGTTGTAAATCAATCAAAATGCAGTTATATCCCCTCGATAATTTGTAAGCAATAGAAACGATTCATTTGTTCAAAGTTAATCAGTAGATAATCAGTTTAACCAGTGGCTACTTATGTCCAACGTTTTGAGCAACCCAATCCAGATATCTAAAATGGGGTCTGAGAGGTATGTTAATTTTGTATGTTAAGAGTGTGTTGTCTCTCTGACGAACCTTAATTGTATCCCTGATTTCTTCTGTAAGTATATCATCAACCTCCAAATATTCACATATCATATCCACGTTATACAGATTTTCCAACATGTGTTCCGAACAGGTCTGAAGAATTTGGCTGTGTTTCTTTGACATACCTTTTTCGATGTGACCCTGTAAACAACATGAAAGCCATTTATTAATTTTACATTAATATTTTTAAAACGTCATTACATAAACATACGTGTTTAGGATAATTTGAACGGAAGACAAAGACGGGTAAAAATACAGATATGGACATATTATCTTCCTATATCTATAACTAGACACAGGGTTTGTTTCTAGTGTTGTGTGGAAACAGGAAAATGCCATGGTGCTGGTAGTTCATGCCCGTATAATGTTTTGGTCTTGGATAGTAAGTTGTCTCATTGGCAATCAAAACAAATCTTCTTACATCTATATAAAATATAACAGCAGACAAAACACTGCAAAATGCAGTAAATTACACGAACCCGAACCCATGATGAAACAAAACTAGGGATGATTTAATTCGCTCGTGAAAAATAAGCATATTTTTAACTTTCAAGACGGAACCTGCCATGTTGCTTATGCTAAGTTCAAAAGCTTAGTTAAAATTACACGTGTTAAAAGTAAAATAACACAACTAACGAACTACAAGGAAATTTAAAAACGGAAAATTCCTAATCAAAAAAAATTAACGTTAGATAGTACATAGTAAATACTCACACAACGTTTTATAAACTCACATAGAACATGCATTTTAAGTATATTATATATTGATGGTTAAAAACAGATGAAAAATAGATAAAATTGATTAAGTATTCAAATTGACAAACCTACATTAATTTAATTCATTATTTTTCAAATAGATAAATGCAGGTAACACAATTGCTGTCATTCAAATTGAATTTATGCATTAGTCTATTGGTTTGACTTATGAAGTTTTTATAACAAATGGGATAGGTATACTATTGTCCTATTACAGTTCATACTTCTATTCGGTTTAATGACTGTGCCTGATTTAAGAGTTTTACTTTGTCCCACTTCGATCATTTCGCTCATTCCACATCTAGGATGACATTGGTAGAATGATAGTTCACAAACAGCAGATACACGACCCGTCAAATAGGAACTCTCAATGTTCTGAACACTTTGACAAATGTGGAAAGGGAAAAGTGAAGCCAAGGAACACTATTTTATTGAACTGTACAAGCCGACTTTAACTAGGAAATGAAATTCGGTCCGTGAATATGATTCCGTAATATATTCAAACTTTACTTGTGATGTTTTAAAAACTAACGTTGTAAAATAAACAAATACATTCGATATATGTACATGTAGAATTTTGCTACATTTGTAGTTTAAAAGGTAATGTTTTACAAAACCATTCTAAACATGTTTCATTTTCTGAATAATTGATCCATAGCAAATCAAATCAATCCAAACACTAAGACAACATATCTAAGATCTATTTTTCCCGAAGATGATGCAATTTAGTTATAAGGAGAGAAACTTTGATATCTTCAGCTGGATGCAATTGAAGCATTACATGTAGAAGGACACAATTTGCTAGTATGGTCTTGAGAAATGGTTATACTCCGTTGGATGCGGACGATAAATGGCTGACCCGTGTTTAGAGACAGTAATTTCTCTTGCACGTAAAAGACACCCTTGTAGTTTTTGAAAAAGGGCAGGCTAATGCCGCTACAAGGTAGCACTTGCACATGCAAATTGAGAAGGGATTAAAATATTTGAAACAACTTGTTTCCAAATCCACTCTCAATGATTATGTTTAAACTAAGAAAGGGACAATTCAACGCGGCGTTTACTCGCGTGCACTTCACGAAAACCCTGCGTAAACTCTGCGTTATCTCCCAAATTTCAGTTGACATAAGCAGAAAACAGAAAACGGATGATTTCCCATTTATTTCGGCGTTGACGAAAAAATTGTGCGTCTTCTAGTTTTGTAATGAGTAAGCGGGCGTTTACTTTCACGTTTACTTCCGCGTAAACATGAAAAAGGCGAGTCTTCTATTTTTGTAAATACTAAACGAACGTTTAATATATGTGGCAAACGCGTGTTAACGCAGTTTGTCATCGTATTCTGGATAAACTGACCTTACATATCACATGAAAAGTTACATCAGAATGACCTACTGTTCATTTTTGGGATGTATAAGTACAGAACCACGTCATATAGGTACCAAAGAAAAACAAAAAAGCATAGACAAGGCAGATTAGCGAAAATGAAAGACAAGAATACAAACATGTTTTACAATAGCACAATTACGGATGCATAAGTACAGACTACTTCATATGTATTATAGAAACACAAAAAGGACTAAAGACAAAGCACATAAGCAAAAATTAATAAAAAAAACAAGCATACGAGAATTACCATAGAACAAAAACACAATGACAGGATGTACAAAGTCACGTAAAATGGATAACAATAAAAACACACCAAACAGTAAACAAAGTAATATTCATAAAGACAAATAAAAGAATACTATAGCATATTATAAATATGATTAACAGCGTCAGTACCAAGAATCTATACCTCAAGGCCATCGTGTATTTTTTGTGAAGTTGATACGGAATATTCATCTTCGAACCTTCCGATTAACTTTTTTTGAAAAAAAATGACAAGACGTTCTTTGACATAACTCTGATTCATCATCTTTCTGTGCAGACACTGGTCATGTTTTACAAAGTCTGAGTAGGAGCTTCAAGCTCTTGCATACTGAATAAGTTAGGAAATATATCCCATAGGCAAGTAAAGATGGTATATTGCTTCTAAGGTGTGGGAAATCGATAATTTTAAAATTAAAACCTTCTCGTTTGTAATACATGAGATAACTGTATATTTTACATTCGAGGGATTGGTCTTAAAATGGGGAAGTCGTGTCTTTGTTTCTTTACTTTCTTGGGAATAGCAATGGAGTCCAATTAGAAAAGATTGGAATTTTAATGGAAAGAACATCATCAATATTTCTGAAAGTGAAATTAAATGACCTGGCTTCTTTGATCCTTTTTTACAACTGTCTGGAGGAACCTCGATCATATGAAAATGGGAACAGGTCGGCAAGGAGAGTCGCTGAGTTTGTTCACATAGGAGTGCACGTAAAAATAAACTTGTGAAATATGATGTAAATACACGTTAACTGTTGACTGAACGAAGACTCGGGTAGACATTAGAAATTTCCAATTTGACTACGTTAACGTAATTATTGTGAACGCAAAATTGAAGTTAGCACGCAGAGTAAACGTGAGTTTATTTTATACGTGTAATGCTTGATCTGCACTCAACTGTATATTCTGCAAATGTAATCTGCAAACAACATTTTCATTTATAATCTGTGCTTCTTCCTTTAGTGATGGTTTATACGATTTTAAGTACTATTTTACATTTTGTGGTGATCTATTTTTATAGACAGCAAGACCGGTGCATGGAGAAAACCAAAGGCTTTCGTTAGGAAAACAGTCAATCCTAGTCAATTTAGATTCGAGTCGAACGCATTTATCACGTCATGAATTCGAACTCACAACCTCAGGGTTGAAAATATAGGGATACAGTGGTTCGACCACCATTTTCTCTTCACCTATCATACGACTCAGCCAACGTGGTCGATGTCAATATTGAGCTATATAAGAACCTATCAACATAATTTATATTATAACATTAATCTGGTACGATATTTGTACTATAGTTCATGTTCGATAATAAAATTTTACTTAAATGTAAAAAGACAAATAGTTATTTTATCTAGGCAGAATCAAACAATTTAAATGCATATTTTCATATTACTAACCTCCGTGCTTTCAACTTTCCATGGAGAATATATTGTTGCAGATTCGTGTGCTTCCTGGTGATGACTACAGTAATTTTTAGTATTTTCTATTAGCTGTTTTAAGGAGAATGCCTCAGTATGACAAGTACAGTCGCTGCACTTGAACATCTGCTCATAAGATAAGTCAATTCCATATCTTTTCTTTAAATTTACTATTTTCCTCCGCGTATCTTTGCGAACACCAGAACACACTTCTAGCAGATCTTGTGTTTGCTTAGAAAACGAAACAATTTGAAGTGCTATTGTATCAATGGACATTGTCATCAAGAGTTTCTCACATCGTGAGCTGTCAAGATCAAAAACACATAAGCCTCTATATAACGCAAACCCAGATTTCACTCTAGTGGGACGGTAATTGTTCATCAACCAAACCAATAAATGGCTAAAGAAGGAAGGTGGAAGAAATTTAAATTTCATACAAAACCAAGACGTTTTACAATTAGCCTTTACTATACCAATGTCCATACAAACAGTTGAAATAGAAGATGGCGGAAACATACTTGGCATTATATATGCATTTTCTCCCTCTATTTGCACCAATATGTCAAATTTCTTCATTACTTCGAGCAACTGCTTCTTTTGTTTTAAAAAATAATCGCCACCTTTTAACTTAAAAAGGGTATTGATCAAAAGATCGCTTATTTCTCCTTTGTTCTTTAAAAGCGTCCAGTCCGAGCTTATTTGGCATTTATCTATAGGACTTACATCATGAACATCATCAATATTAAATCTGTCTGACACTAAGCAACGGAAAGCATTTGCCAACCATTGAGGCTCTAGAATGATCAGATCTGGTATATCTTTGAAGAAAATAATGTTACCGACTTCATGTTGAAAATGAAGAAACGTTGATACTTCCCCTTCATCAAATATCTCAATTTCAGGATGTTCAGCCATCTCGGTCATATCATTAAAAGATATAAAATGCTTCCCACTATCCCTATTAATATTAATCAAGTGTTCTAAAAGGATCCATTTCGAAGGCACTAATGTACCCCAAAGCGGCATTTTTTGTGCAATTTCAGATATTTTTGTTCGTATCTTTTCAAATATTGTATCAGAATCTTCAGTATTCGATATGCAATATTTGTGTCGATAGTGTTGGTACTTTTCCTGCTCTCCGTGAAGTTGTGATAATTGATCACCAAGATACTTTTGTCTTTCCTGTAGTTCGTTCTAAAATACATATGTTTTTTTTAAAGATCATTATTTTAATTGTCTTATAACCAAACACTTAAAAACAACGCACAAATTGTATCTGTTGAACAGTAATGTAGTTTCAATGTATGTTATCAATCAGTTATCCCCATTAATTAAATAAACTCATACTATTAAAATCATGAATATGGAACCAAGTCTTAACGCGAATAAATCTAGTTCAACGATACACATATACAATTTTTAAATCCATAAAGAAGCGCACAATTGAAAATGGGAATTAATGCTAGAGACACTTCGATAAATGAACTTGTTTTTTTACACTTTGTCATTTCGTGTCTTTTTTGTAGCTTACAATAGAGTGTCTGATTTGTTCATTGTTGAAGGCTGTACGGAAACCTATAAATTCTTTCATCTTTTGCATTTTTCTTTGCAAATTAAGTTGTTTAAAAAAGAAAGCGAAAGAGTAGATGGGGCGGGATTGCAAATGACACAGAAATTAACAAATATAGGTACCCGTATGGCCTTCATCAATTTGTAAAGCCTATACCGCAAAGTCATCCATAAAAGGCCCCGAATTGACAAATGTTAAACAATTCATACGAGAAAAATAACGAAATAAATTATGGACAAAAAAATATAGGTGAAAAACAAATGTGTTACACGGCTACAAACGACAACCAATAAATAACAAGCACCGGACCTGGTTCAGGAAAACCGTTCATAATATGGTGGGGTTAAATATGTTAGCCGGATCCCACCCTCTTCTGAACCTTGGACAGTGGTGTAACAGTATAACATAAGAATGAACTATCAATATCAGTTGAAAAAAGGCTCAACTCATCATATGAATACATATAACAAAACAAAGAGTGGAGGTGGCCGGGTATTTCCGACAACAAAATATACACCAAGTAAAGATCTAAAAATACTTGCAGTTACTGAAAGCCAACTACAACTCATAATAAAAATTCTGTATCTAAGACTAAATTGTCAATCCGTATACATTAACCATCCAATTGATTGAGTGTAAAGGCGTCATAAATAGTCAGAGAAAAACATGACTTTTTGCAATGCCAAGATTGAGGTATCGACATATTGTAGATCCGTAAATGTATATGTGTACATAACAACAAAATTTAGTTTGCTTTTCGTTTACTGATAACAAAATCAATGAAAAAAAAATATTCAATGATTTTTTTACAGTATCAGGATCGTTTCTTCATTTTCGGGTATCGTATACAACATCTTCATAAAAATGAGGATGTGCTGTCCCTTTTCAAAATAAGTTTTTATAGGTACAATAATGTAAAACCAAACTTCAATACTGAATCTTTATAGTAAATGTTTTAAGTATTACGTGGTAACAAAATCTCTTTAATAGTTTACCAGTTCTACACAGAATACGTACGATGTATTTAACAGACACGGTCATAGCGAGTCAGTTGTGAAATATTAAAACCGTAATATGGTGCCAGAGGAACGTTACCATCAAAACAGAAACATTAAAATAGGTAACAAAAAGTCATCCCTTTTGTCGTAAATGTTAATGGGTAACCGGAAATATCTAAATCTAGGAAATAACAGTTATAACCGTTTACATTGGATTTATTTCATCAAGTTTCTTTCGATAAGTTTTGGTAGTTTATTTAGAAAAATCTTGATTATTTAAACATAATATCATCAAAATAACGGTTAATTTTATTGAATTTATCTATTGAATGCAACTTGGACTGGTCTTAACTGAGTTTGGTCAAAAACTGTGATTCATAACAATACAAAAACAAGCTTGCTATTATAGGGGCGCAATAAGTCCCAATAGGAATACATATAACTTATCGATAAACTTTGTTGTCGAAACGTACTATGTGCACGTGATTATTATCAAAGTGACAAATATAGCTTCAATGATCCAATCACACCTTCAATAAGTATATCTAGCATATTTGTAGGGACGAAGGCTTTACAACAGTTGCAGCAAATATGTTTGCATTTAGACTTACAAACACTAGTAACCCGAATTTAACTTGATCGGACAAAAACGTGTTAACGCTATTTAAATGAGATTGGTCGTTATTTGATAAAGATTGACAAAATTTAAAAATTATATTTAATTCATTTCAATTCATATCAATTCATTTTAACGCCAGTCAAATAGATTTCTCTGCAGTCGATCAATTGAAATCAAGTTAGTGGTTAGTTGCGTCAAACTAATAGGCCACGCCCCTGTTAAGCTATTTCAAACATGCATTAATTCGTTTTAAACATGGATGAGACCCGGGCTTTTTACAGGTAAATCACTCAAGCAAAACGACCTCGATGTATCTATCGTTTGGGCAGAATCAATTTGCGCCAATTGCAGTTTTTTTGTTTCAAACTTTAAATGCGTACAGTCTTAGTAAAGTCGCATGTTTCACAATTTAATCAAGCGAATGAATAATAGGGCGCCCGAATAATACACGTGACATGTTCATATATAAGGAATTAAAATAAAAACATTAAAATATATATGCACACGCGGTTTAAAAATGCAAAACTTGTGAATCTGTTGAAAATAAAATAGTTAGATATATAACATGATTTTGATTTGCTCAAATGCACTTGATGTTTATCGCATATATACATGCGTTTCATAAATTGCCAAGTTCTATGAAAACTCGTGGCATGTAAGTTACGTGTGGTCCTTTGCAACTATTTACAAAACTTTATGTATTCCTGTATATTTACCGTTTCTCTTTTTTCTGTTTTACTATAATAATTCTTTATTCCGTAAGAAAATATACAGCTCATAGGATCAAATACATACACAAATTATACAGTTTACTATATTGTACTCGTATGTAAATGTAGACACGGAAAACTACACAGAAATTATTTATTGTGTACATAATTTAAATCGATGTATTTCATATTTTCGGTATTGACTGTAAAAAGGGCTTGAGTGCAGTATGAGTGAAATACAGAATTAACTCTACTTTTTTTATATTTCTTTATTTGAGAGGTAAGCTGCTGGCCAAGTTTCACTTATTCTGTCGCAAATCATTTACTTCAATAACCAATCAATTGTATTCTGAAAGAAGTTGATTTGTTCTCTGTACGAATACATGAAATATTTCTCACTGAACGTTATGTTTGCAATCGATAATCAAATACAAATCTACAGTATTTATATGAAAGAGACTTAATAATATATTTTTTTTATTATTATTCTACATATATTTGAAGGATCGAAATAATCAGTTCTACAAATGGATGTTATTTAAAGACTTGAAATTTTACAATTATCAAGTGCATCCATGAATTTTTTATCGACGCACCAACCTTTTCCCTTTCATCGTGCATAGCTCATTTTTCGATTCACTTAAGGTTTCTAACGATCTTCTTACTTGTTCATTGCATTCTAAAATTAAAATCCTACACAAATTCCAAAAAAAATTATTCTCCGGCTAGACTGCGTAAAAGATAAATATTGCTTTGTTTGTGTATACACAACGTTTTGAAGGCCGATATCCCGTTTGGCTAAAAAAGAATAAATTTGCGCCACAAGTTAATTACGCGAATTTTTTTTTTTTTTTATCACTTTATCATAAAAACTGCAACATTCATTTGCGCCAATAAAACACTCATTTAATTGTGCAAATATTATAGACTTGTTTTCAAATGTTTCTTCTTAGAGCACTGAGGAGGTCCTTTTCGGTATTTACATGTAGGTTCAGAATTCGCAAACTGAAAGGGCCTCCTTAGTGCACTTAGACTGACAAAAAAGTGCACTAGGGACCTGGTGGAAAGATAGAATTGACACAAAAAACATGGCATACGGAAGGAGAAGTACATAATTTCGAATTTTAGTAATTATAAAGTTATTTAACAGTTGAAGTAAGTATTATAATGTTACATGTACGTGTAAATATGTTAATAGTTTGGGCAATAGTTTCGAGGTAAATATGACACAATTTATAAAATTGAGAATGGAAATGGGGAATGTGTCAAGTTCCATTTATTGGCGCAATTAATATTATAAAACAGAAGAGATGAGCGCTATTCAAACGTTTACAATATGACAAATTACACCTAACCGTTTTCACAAATCAGTAATTTTTTCTCCCGGGGATATACACCTGCCAGTAATCTACCTTCAGTAACTTTACAATACCCAGCCGTGTCATTTCCGTATATTGTACATGTAGATATCACGTGTTATACATGTATATACACCAGAAATACCCATTCAAGTGATTTTTAATTTCAGAAGAGCTCCATATCGGGTACATCATGTACATAAACATAAAATTAAAATAATATGAAGAAAAAAATGTTGTTTTAGTAAATGCACCTAGGTATGTATTTGTACACTTATGTTAATTCGTTATTTCATGTATCTTTTTTTTGCTTCAATTACTTTTTTGTATCTTATTGACTTATTCGTAAATCGAAAAAAACACACAAATCTGAAATGAATCGTAAGCATGGCATTGAACATGTTGAATGATTTCTCTAACTCAAAACTAGTTATACATGTACATGTAGATGCCTCTGAAATTATATTTTTCTCGTTGGGTTGCTTGTCCATTAATTGACGTTTACGCTATATTCTTATGTTCGGTATTTGTGAAAACCGCTCATCTATCAATTTTACAAGAAATATAATACTTGTAAGTCATGAACATTGAAGTTTAACTTGCTATCATTTTTTCGTATACGCACAAACATAAAATAAAATGAAACACCTTAAGCTGGGGTCACACATTCACGATTTTTACTACCGTCCTCGACAGGACCATTCCCGATTAAAATTTATCAAAAGTCTGATCAAGATTCTGTGAATCGTGGATGGAAATTCAAACTTAAATCAAAATTTGTAAAAAAAAATAATTTGATCGCGACAACAATCAGATAGTGTTCAGGAAGCGACGATATTCAACCGTTTCTAAGCGAATTAGTACCGACAATCCCGTTCTGAATCCGCTTTTAACCCGATTTGTATTTTTCGCCAGGTAAAATTCGACCGAGTATGTCACGACTTCGTCCCGACTCTACCGAACGTAATCCGACAGAGATCAGACAGTGACCAGACAGTGAACCGACGCTGACGGAAGATATCCGTTAGAAAACTCTCGGCATATTCGGGATGATCAGGTACTGACGGAACGTAATCCTATCACGGTCCGCTCTATCGCATTGCAAACGGCTTTGTCTGGTCTCAGTCGTATTGTATTCTGTAATTATCGGGACTCTGACGTGGGTATCATTGATTAATTTCGTATTAATAACGGGACTGCTTCGGAACGGTTTCGGCAAAAAACGGTTCGCAATCGACAAGATCTGGATGCAATCTGGACTCAATCGGCAGAAAAACAAATATGAAAAATTACTCCAGATCATTCCTGTTCCACAAGACACCGTCCAGAATACACAAGACATTGTTCGGAATTCGATCCGATACAGCAGAATCTGTCACGACATAACCACGATTGTAATCCGACTAGACAAAATCGGCTGAGTTGTCCCGAATGTTACGGGACGCACCTAACTGTTGGGGTGCTTTGCAACTATTCGAACCCTTCCCGACCCGTAAGAATCTGTTACGAACTAACACGACTGTGTTCAGACAATGATAGGAAATTCCAGATAATTGAGGATACTAATCCGACTTTTTCACTTTTCGTGTCGTATTGCTGTCTGATCTCAAACGGGAGCAATAATCAGCAATGTGTGAACCCCGCATTAAAGCGGTTTAAATTATGCAGTGCATTTTGAAAATATAGTTTTAAAAAACCGGTTATTTTTGTTTCATACTTTTTCTATCCCTTTTCTTAAAAATTAGGACACGTGTCACTGGTTAATATAGAATACAATTAACGGTACGAATTTTCTTGTACCAGATGCGCATTTCGAAAATACATGTCTCTTCAGTGATTAGAATTTGAGCTGTTTTATAAGTATATATGATGGTGCCTCGTTTTAAGGGATTGGAATTCTTTAAAATAAATTTATCTATTCATCCATAATTATTTTTTTGTTAAAATACACTATAATGTCACTTTTTTTTAAATGACAACTTGTTATTACCGGAAGATTTGCAGATATTGACCCCCGTGCGTTTGGATTAGCATTAAAATGTTCCTGTATTTTTATAAGAAATACGTTATAACACAATTTGGACTTGTACACGTATATATATGCATCTATAAGTCCAAGCATGTGCATACAATAATGCATGTATGTATACGCATGAGTTTTTCGCTACATTGAAGACCCGTAATATAGGCCGTCCTCTTTTGTCTGCTCTATAGTCGGGTTTTTGTCTCTTTTACACATTCCCCATTTCCATCCTAATTTTGTAATATACGACGGTATATTGGGGAGCGTCTAAACACCACCTAGGCCGCTTTGGTGCACTAAGCTCAAGAAAGTGCACTAAGCCTATGATGGGATGGTGCTATGAATGTAAAAAAGATACCATCGGACGCTGTTTTTCATGAAGATAATGTATCTGATTTTTTAGTCATTAGAAATTGTAGTTAAGCCGTAATTTTGATTTTTTCTGTCATCAAAGGTTTTGTCCGACGACACGTGCCAGTAATTAAGCAGGTAATAAAAACACTGATCCATGCAGAAATAAAGAAACATAACAAATACACGGCTTCCACCTTTTTGTTTGCCGTGTTATATAATTGTTTGTTTTTGTAGGATTTAAAACAAAACTTTGTATTTCTTTCTTTTTTGTGTGTATTTTTTTATAGGTAAATTATTTTGACTTTATGATACTTTTTTGGGGGTTTTAAGTCAAACTTCATTGTAATTCGAAGTTGATGATTTTTGTAAAACGATTGTTTTAGGTGGTGTTTGTTTCGTTGTATTTGTAAAATTGTATGAAAGATTGGTTTGTCCTATAATAGAATACGGAGCAGGTATATGGGGTAAAAAAAACATATTCCTGTATTAACTCTATACATTATAGGGCTTGTAGATTTTTTTTCTCGGAGTACGAAAATATGCACCAAATGCTGCAGTTACGAGAGACTTAGGAATACCACCTATTTTTGATATAAACAGTGGAAAAGTATTATTCGTTTGTGGTGTAGATTGACTAACATGAGCTCAAATCGGTTAAATGCAAAAGTTCACAAGTGGGCTGATAGTGTGAGTATTAAGCATAAGTGTGTTAAAAACTGGATTTTCTTAGAAAAAAAACCTTCTTGCTAAATTCAAGTCATTTATCGTGTCCTGAAAATATGGACACTAACTTTGTAATTTTTTTATGTCAAAATTGTTCCTGTAACAAATACCATGTACATGTACATATATGAGGCTATGAAAGTAAATAAATGGAGTTTACAGAAATAAAGATGATAATGGGATAAGCACTTTTAATTACAGAATAAAGAGATGAAAATATAAAGAATAGATTAAATGATTCATGGTTGCTTAACGACCAGTTACAAATATTACATTCTACCCCTCCATGTTTTTGTCCATCTGATGAGTTAAGCCTATTTAAACTGATTCTTATAGTTCGTTTTAATGTTGTACATGTACTTTTATACTACTGACCGAGACTAGGGAGAGGACAGGGAGCCCGCTAACATGTTTAACCCCACCACATCATTTATGTATGTGCCTGTCCCAAGTCATGAGCCTGCAATTCAGTAGTTGTCGTTTGTTTATGTGTAACATATTTATTTTTCGTTTATTTTTTTTTTGTTATATAAATAAGGCGGTTAGTTTTCTTGTTTGAATTGTTTTACATTGTCATATCGGGGCCTTTTATAGCTGACCATGCGGATTTGGCATTGCTCATTGTTGAAGGCCGTACGGTGACCTATATTTGTTAATGTCTCTGTTATTTTGGTCTCTTGTGGACTGTTGTCTAATTGGAAATCATACGACACCACATCTTCTTTTTCATATTCCTGTGCTTTTAAAATGCCCATTATAGACATACAAATGTATCATGCTACATTAAGCTTAACATTTTAATTTAACAATTTATATATTTATTCAATAACGACAATGTTGCTGCAATAGGTGCCAAAAACATCAACAATATTTTATTGAAAAGAAACGGCATTTTATTTCACTTGTTCTTAAAGAAAAAGATGTTTAATTTCATTTAGTATACGGACACTGTAAATTTTCAATTTAAATGAGTAAAAATTTGTTTATATTTTATATAGTGTGTCTTATACGTCTCTTATTTATCTTTTAAAGATTGATGCATACAACACAAATGTTTAAATGTTTTGTTCAGTTCTGTGATTCTCATTTTATGTTTGTATGTGGTGAGACTTTGAAATAATAATAATGATAAAATATTCAATCTAAAAATATTCAGAAACTATACACTTTTCTTAAATTTATACTTGAGTCAGAAAATTAAAACCAGCAGTGTCAAAAATATTTTTTTAAGCTGACAAATATTTTACACTCAGCGGCATTCAATATCATTGACATACTATATAGCACTAATCGCATTATACATGTACATATATTTTGGAAATCTTATCAGTAATCTCTCTATTGAAGATGTTGAAATCTATGTATTATAATTATACGCTTATTAGGCAAATTCATATTCTACAAAGATATTTTCAATCATTTTAGTTTTGATAAATACTATTACAAATAACATATTTGTCTCAGTCTCCTGTGTGAGGATATTCGATTGATATAAAACAATAAACAATTTAAGGTCGTCAGGTAAATGTGGATTACGGATTAAGATGTTAGATGTCAAACTTGAATTAACAAACTGAGGTGAATTTAACCCGAATATGTAGTTTCTCTTCAACAGTGTTTTAATTCCAAGTTCCTTATTTTCATTTAAACTAAATCAATTATATAGAATGATAGAAAGATTCGGAACTAAAGATAGTCACAATTAAAAATATGTATTTTGAAAAAAAGACAAAAACCGCCAGATCATATCTGATTTAAATCCAGGGTCCGTATATGCATCTTCTGACATCAGACTCAGACTTCTCTTGAACTGAATCTTAATGTGCGTTTTGTTATGCATTCACGTTTCTACATTGGCTAGAGGTATAGGGGGGGGGGGGGGGTTGAGATCTCATAAACTTGTTTAAACGTGTTTCTCGTTTCTCGTTTTGTTTATATAGATTAGACCGTTGGTTTTCCCGTTTGAATGGTTTTACACTAGTAATTTTGGGGCCCTTTATAGCTTGTTGTTCGGTGTGAGCTAAGGCTCCGTGTTGAGGGCCGTACTTTAACCTATAATGGTTTACTTTTTAAATTGTTATTTGTATGGAGAGTTGTCTCATTGGCACTCACACCACATCTTCCTATATCTATTAACCCCGCCGCATTTTTGCGCCAGTCACAAGTCAGGAGCCTCTGGCCTTTGTTAGTCTTGTATTATTTTAATTTTGGCTTCTTGTGTACAATTTGGAAATTAGTATGGCGTTCATTATCACTGGACTAGTATATATTTGTTTGGGGGCCAGCTGAGGGACGCCTCCGGGTGCGGGAATTTCTCGTTACATTGAAGACCTGTTGGTGACCCTCTGCTGTTGTTTTTTATTTGGTCGGGTTGTTGTCTCTTTGACACATTCCCCATTTCCATTCTCAATTTTATATATAAATACAGACGAAAAGGTATTTCTTTGATTAGGAATATTTATTATCACTGGACTATATATATATATAGTATATATTTGTTTAGGGGCCAGCTGAAGGACGCCTCCGGGTGCGGGAATTTCTCGCTACATTGAAGACCTGTTGGTGACCTTCTGCTCAATGTTGGTTTTTTTCTTTGGTCGGGTTGTTATCTCTTTGACACATTCCCCATGTCCATTCTCTATATTACAATGGTACGTAAATTCAGATTTTATCCGAAAAGACGGATTTTTCTACATGTTCTACAAAAAATTTGTACAACTATTGAATATTGTAAATGTTTAATGCATAAATGTCCATATCTAGATCGAACTTGCTTTGCTTCGTCGAAAGTACGAATATAGAAAAATCACAGATTTATATTACAACTAAAAGGTCCAAGAACAGTTGCAGAAATCATCAGAATTTGTTTATTGTTAGTTATTTGTACATGTATAACTATAATGCGAACCCGAAGTTGTGAAATAGCAACTAAGCGTGAATTCTTTGGAAAAGCGACGGTTCTATGAAAACCTATTGTCAATTTCAAGTTCTGTTTCGTCATCATTATAATATATGTCACTGGACGTTAAAATTTAATCCTTTATTTCGTCTTCGTCTTCGTCCAATAGTGCTGTTGGTTTCTGCCGAAAAAAATCTTTCAAAAAGTTGTAACCTTTGTAACTTTTTCAGATAATTTGACCACATGACAAGAAATTATACAATAAACATTGGTCACGCACGATATATTCTGATGTAAGACACGTACCGTTACAATACCCAGTTTACACGCATCAGCGCACACAGGTTTGTCGAATAGGCCAATTGATTGGAGGAAAGTAACCAAAAACCACGCCTACCTTTAACTATTATCCAATCAAACGCCTTTGACATAAACATAAATAATGCATGGGTAATATTACCGAGATTTTGAAAAAAGTCGAGACTCTAAATTCTAACTTAAAAGTATAGATTAATGCTCGTAATGCATTTTCGCAATTAATATTAAATTTTAAACATACTTTCACCTATCTAGTGAGGAAAAAATACAAATTTAAAACAATTGCAAATTACAACTATTTTAAATTATAATGCACAGCAAGGACGTATATTAGTTATCCGTCCGTCTGCACTGTTTGTGATAAATGGGTGTCAAAATGTATTAAACAAAAACCTAAAAACCAGTTTCAAAAAGAATTCTTTGCTTTTATTGCAGAATCGCATAAAACATAATGTTGTCGTGTTTTCAAAAAGAATCATCAATTTGAAAACTACTTTTCCTTTTTACCTTTCTAAATTCATATATTACCATGATTACGCAGATATAGATGTGGTAGTTGCCGATTGAGTCTAGAAGGTGTCAGGATTTACACAGAGAAGAGAGAATATGCCGTCTCTGTGACTCAAACAACATTGATGACGAGTACCATTACATTATGAATTGTAAAACATTTAAACTATAGAAAAAGAAGGAAATGTTTAAGGAACTACTGTTAGTCAAACCCTTACATATTTAAAGCTGTTCAACAGTTAAACTCATCAAATATTGTAATATTAGAAAAACTATGTAAAAGTTATAAATGTGAAAGTCAGTCCTCCAAGTTTATTTAATTGTATCGTTTACACATGCATGTAATAATTTTACCTTATATTTATGTTTATGTATGTTATTGATAACTAGCAATTGAAGTTTTATGAGAAATAAAGTATTCGTATTCCTTTAAACCATAAATTACAGTACACGAAGACTGCCTACGGGTAAAGTACAAGTGAATATATCACAAAGATCATCCGTTCGCGTCCCTGTAAATGCAAAACTCTGGATTTTCTATGATAATTACCCAAGAGGTTATAAAAGATCTAGAAAAGACTTCAAAAGGTGTTTGCCAAAAATCAATTGAAATAAAAGATTTTTGTGTAGACGAGTTACAACATTGCATAAGCATGATTAGAAAATTTGAACAAAAAATGTAAGTGCACATCTTTCTAGTGGCGACAAACACGCATATCGAGTTTCGTAGACGAAAAAGAATAAGTACATTCATAATGATTATGATGTAAATTCACGAAATTATAAGGTTATAATTAGAAAACAAACTAAAACACGATTGGTCATTTTCCATGTTTATAGATTAAAACAGAATTATAATTTTAATTCTTAAATTAAATTCTGAAATTCAAAAGGAATGTTTCTGATACTTGACAGTTCAGCGAACACTATTACATGAAATGCACGATGATATTGACCGAAAACAAAGGTGAAAGATTCAAATTGTAAAATCAGCCGCTGAACGGTAGAATTTCTATCAATCATTCAACGATAAAAAAAAAAAAAAGACTATTGAGTGTAAAAGTATGATAGAAATACTTTTAATTTATTGAAATGCCTGTTAAATTTTTCCAGTCATTGGTTACTAGTGATTGTCAATCCATATCGATATTTCATAGCACTTTTCCAAATTCTGAAAAAAATAAAATAAAAATATAATATTCCCATGGGAAAATATATCTTCCCATGAGAAGAAATTTGTCCCGCACAGTGTTTAACTCCCAAAAAAAGGAGTCTAACCAGCAAAGAAATGCTTTATCATCTGTAGATTGATTTTTATATATGAAACGATGTGTATTGATTTTACTTGGTTCAATGTTCAGTGGCAAGTATTTTATATATGCGCAGGTCCTGAGACAGAAAATCCAATTACTCATTCACTTATGGTCTTCAAAAATAACGATTGCGGGATGACGGACAGGAAGACTTCAAACGTAACAGTGTGAACAAGCTGTCAGAAACTTAAGTACTCTCAGATCCTTTCTTGCTATTGTCGTTTTGTTCTTCTGGTAAACAAGTGATTCTTTCATTGTTGAAGACTCTCTAGCGACTATAAAGATGAACAGGAATAAAACGCTGACCATAATGATAATTTGTATTTTTGTTAAGCTCTGACTTTGTGTTCGATAAGGTCCCGTGGACTTTTACTCCATATTCCTTTATTTTCTATAAATGCTCTCTGTCTTGACAGTAAGTTGACACGACTTAATACAAGTTTAACCCTTAAATGTAAGACACCAGATGAAAATACTCAAAAAGGAGAGCCAGTTTGGTATTCTGTAAGGTTAGAGTTCAATTCTTCATGAAGAAACGACTATATGTTTTCTGTATTCAGCATAGAATCATATCTTCTAAACTATATTTTTTCGCACAATGTCTGGATATTGGTGGACATGCATCATTGCGAAACCAGACATTTACAAATGAAAATTAATACTTATACTATAGCCATTTAGTAGGAAAGTAAATGCACAAAAGACAAGTAAATCAGAAACATGCATGGATCACGCAAAATTATGCAAGGGCGACACCGGAGTAATGGGAGTTTGCTTCTTGCAAGACATTCGCCGTGAAAGCAATTTGATATGAAGACAAGCCTTTGTTTCAACTTTATTTTAAAATTTCAAACATGAGGCTGTTACGGCCCAGGTCAATGTTCTTAAGCAACACATATTTTCCTTTCATTTTGCTGTTAGCTTTTTGATATAAATTTTTACATATTATAGACTATTATGATTCTTTTTTTCAATTTCAGTTAAACACTATATCTGATTTGCTTTTAAATAAATTTTTACATGTTTAAATGTCTTTTTCTTTTTCTTTATCTTTTTGAAACCCTGGTTTTGTATTACCACTGACCAGTTCAGTAAAGAAACAGCTGACTCATGTTTACATAAATGTGTTTTTAACCAATCTAACATGCTATTATTTCCTTATTTTTTATGCCGTGTCTATAGATAGTCTTCATCGGGGAGGCAAGATTTATTTTGTCTGTTGGTTGCTTGGCTAGCGTAAGCTAATCGATTTACCTCACATTTTGAAGTTGGATGGAGATTGTTTTTAAATAAATGCCGTACCTTTGTACTTTGGTTTCCTGTCGGATTTTTCTCAATTTTAAATTGGAAAGTTTAAACATTAGTTTTGAATAATTATTATTTTTGACTTGCAAATGAACGATTAATAAATCTATTCCCATGTGTGCTAGCGAAATGTCTTTAGTGTAATCTCGGAGTGTAATTTTTATTTCAACTTTTACGTTTGCATCAGGAAGACCTAAAACACGAAAACTTTCTTTTTTTTTAAGAATGACATTCGTTACTTCAAACAAAGATCGCTTTTATCTTGTTTTTTATTGCAGTAAAAGACCGGTTTCTTTAAAAAAATCTTTCATACAATCGACTGAACGAAGTATAAGCTTCGGGAAGGTCAAGGATTATAACATATTTTTCGTAATTCTGAAAAATTCAATGGTCGAATTGAAGCTTAATACCTACAAAAAAATCTCAATGAGCGAAAAGACTTTCATTTTAGTAATCTCTGGTGTATTTATGATGGCTTGGTTTGAAGCGAGAACAGACAAACTATGCTTACTAGTGCTGCATAAAAAAACATGAGGATATGGTTTGTCCTTTATTACAAATTTGACTCCAATAAGGATAATTTTTGTCTCATAGAAAAATCGGTATTTTTTACCGATAATTTATTTTTCGATTTTTATCGTATATAATAGTTATTTTGAAAAATACAAACCGGATAATTATTTATTAAAGTTTCGTATGCATCATAAATCAAGCTCCGGCAACTTTTGACTTGTTCTAATATAACTAGTAATGATTTTCATCGGAGAAAAAGATAGATATTTTTGTCGTGATTGGAAGAATCGTAAAAGTGTTATTTTTCTAAATTCTGTTTGTTTAATCGGACATCGTAGAGTTTTACTTTGATTTCTTTTTGCCGAACTGGACTTCATATTGTGTATTGATTTGAAACATGAACGCGGACCTCGATGAGAACACCTGGATTGAAAGTTTACAAACGTTCCGACCAATGAAATTCATTTTAATATGTAACGAGAGCACCTAGATGGAATATTTTATCTATACTACAATCAGTTTTAACTTAGAAATTTCGCTCAAATATATAGGAAATAAAATTATATGAAAGCAACAATGCAGAATGTTTCTTTTCCATTTTTTGTTTTTTGTTTTTTTTTAACAATGTTTATGTTCATTTAAATTTGGTAAGTAGATTTATATTAAATGCCCAAAACGTAAAGGTATGTTTTCTTTTAAAACATTAAAAAACGTAAGAGTATGCCGACAAATAGCCTGTTAAGGTCGTTAAACTTAAATCAACTTACCCATCTTTATCGCAGACTAAAATTTATCTCATATATACAGAATACATGTTCATTTATTACAAGTACGTCAGGGTGCATGATAGCACAATAATCTTTTTACAGAATCGTAAGAGCAATATTTTTGTTTGATATTTGTTTCTCTTCCACAATTAACGCCCAATTTGGCAAGTGACCGGTATTACAATTTAACACAGTTTTAAAAGTTCAGTGGGCTGCTACTTCATTTAGAATTTTGAGCATGCCTTTCTGTTTATCATATTCAACGTCAACATTATCTTCGTCAATTTTATTATTCAACAATATCTTGTTTTTCATTGCAAGCTTTTCCAAATATCAATATACAGCAAGAGAATGACTATATGTTGCTTCCCGGAAATATAAGACACATCAATTTAAATTATGTACACAATAAATAATTTCTGTGTAGTTTTCCGTGTCTAAATTTGATTTACGAGTACAATATAGTAAACAGAAAAAAAGAGAAACGGTTAATATACAGGAATACATAAAGTTTCGTTACTATATAGTTGCAAAGGATCACACGTTACTTACGATAGATACATCGAGGTCGTTTTGATTGAGTGATTTACCTGTAAAAAGCCCGGGTCTCATCCATGTTTAAAACGAATTAATGCATGTTTGAAATAGCTTAACAGGGGCGTGGCCTATTAGTTTGACGCAACTAACCACTAAATTGATTTCAATTGATCGACTGCAGAGAAATCTATTTGACTGGCGTTAAAATGAATTGATATGAATTGAAATGAATTAAATATAATTTTTAATTTTTGTCAATCTTTATCAAATAACGATCAATCTCATTTAAATAGCGTTAACACGTTTTTGTCCGATCAAGTTAAATTCGGGTTACTAGTGAAAACGCCCATTTTCTTAAATAGGTAAACTGTTTTTTTTATAGAATTGTATGGAAGTGTTGTGAAAAAAGTAGAACCGTTAGAAATATCAAAAATGTCAACAGAATGAAAATGACCACCAATACATGCAATAGCAAGCAATTTATCAAAATCATCAAAAGAAGGTTTACACCCCGAACATAATTAATTTTATTATTTTCAATTTCCATGGTTTATTACAAAAGTTAATGATAACTTCTTTGATAGTACTTCAGGAACATGTTCAAAGCACTGCAAGATTAATCGTAGAACACGAGACTGAACGACATTTACCTATGTTTGTGTAGTTTAGATAACCAATACATGGTAGGGACATTCAAATGTTCAGAAGAAGCCTTAAGCTTTGATGCTATGTTTGTTTACTATATGACTTTCTGTGGATCGCACGGATGTGTTTTGTTTCGGTACAAAAACGTTCCCTTGTTACAATCTTAGGGTGAAGATATTTCTCATCTTGATCGATTTGCTCGATCATTTAACTATGTATTTGATTTTAACAAAAGACATCTCTGTATAATTGAAAAATTGTTAAAACAAAACTATTCATAACATTTCATCATCATCGATACAAGAAAAGGAAAACCATTCGTAAATGTCAATCAGCACGCAAAAAATGTCAGTTAACTGCTAGTAGTCTATTGTTATTTATGTATTATTGTCATTTTGTTTATTTTCTTTGGTTACTTTTTCTGACATCAGACTCGGACTTTTCTTGAACTGAATTTTAATGTGCGTATTGTTATGCGTTTACTGTTCTACATTGGCTAGAGGTATAGGGGGAGGGTTGAGATCTCACAAACATGTTTAACCCCGCCGCATTTTTGCGCCTGTCCCAAGTCAGGAGCCTCTGGCCTTTGTTAGTCTTGTATTATATTAATTTTAGTTTCTTGTGTACAATTTGGAAATTAGTATGGCGTTCATTATCACTGAACTAGTATATATTTGTTTAGGGGCCAGCTGAAGGACGCCTCCGGGTGCGGGAATTTTTCGCTACATTGAAGACCTGTTAGTGACCTTCTGCTGTTGTTTTTTTCTATGGTCGGGTTGTTGTCTCTTTGGCACATTCCCCATTTCCATTCTCAATTTTATCTACCGGATTTTTTTATAACATAAGCAACACGACGGTGCCATATGTGAAGTAGGATCTGCATACCCTTCAGGAGCACATGAGACCACCCCCAGATTTTGGTGGGGTTCGTGTTGCTTATACCTAGTTTTCTACGTTGTGTCATGTGTATTATTGTTTGTCTATTTGTCTTTTTCATTTTTAGCCATGGCTTTGTCAGTTTATTTTCGAAATATGAGTATGGCTGTCCCTCTGGTATCTTTCGTCCTTCTTTGATTGCTAGGAGCCCTTTTTTTTAATTTATGCATCATTGTCATTGTGTTTACTTTATTTTGTTCCCTAATCTCAAATGAACTCGGATTTCTTTTAAACTGACTTTTACTGTTCATATTGCTGTGTGTTTGTTTTTTCGACATTGGCTAGAGGTAAAGGGGGAAAATTGAGATCTCACTAAACAATCTCTACCACGCCCAATTTTTGTCAGGCCCTTGTTAGTCGTGTATGATTTTTCATTTCAGATCATTTATATGTGTTTGAGTTCAGTATGTTATTCAATTATACTGAACTAGTACACAGTTTTCGTTAGGGGCCAGTATTTTCAATTTTAGTATGAGTGAATCAATATAAATTCCAAAACAATGATACCATACATGACCTGCCAACACTGTATAGAATTCATATCATTCCGTGTTAATACATCTGTTAGCAGGGTTGGTAAGCTTTTTGGGAGAATGATTTTGGGAGAATGAAGCTATTTTGAGCTTTGTGTAAAGTATTACCACACAACGATGGGATGTTGCACACTTCCAAGTATAAGATGTCTGCACTTTGAGTTAAATTTAGGAATGATGCCCATTGCATTGTAGCTATGCTTAAAAAAAAGAAAACAAAACAAAAAACGAACTTCAACGAAAATGAAAATCGAAAAATCCTTTATCAAATGGCAAAATCAAAAATAGAAACACTTCAAACGAATGAAAAGCAACTGCCACATATCTGAATTGGTACAGTCATTTCCTTATGTAGAAAAAAGTGGAATGATCATATGGCTAGCTTCACCTCTCACTTGTATGACGGTCGCATAAAAAATCCATTACACTGACAAACAAAAATGTGAATAGAACAATTTAGTAAATGTTTTGACATGATAGTGATATGGAAAATCCGGAAGAAATATTCTTTCAGTAGTACAATGATTTTTTTTGGTGAAAAATCAAATACGTTGTAAAGAGTGAAGCAAAGTGAAGATATTCAAACTCCATACGATAGAGCCAAAAGCAAGTCACATCTACTAACGGATAATTACTAATAGGCAGTGTTCATTGTTATAATTAGTTGTATTTGAGAAGATTCGGCAGGCTTAGTATATTAGGGTACATACTGAGTTGACATTAGTTAGAACTAAATTATCTTCCAAATATCTACAGTGGTCTTACTAATAAATTTTTGGATCAAAGGTTGTTCAATGTTTTCTTTTAGCCTGATTTCTTTAATGGATTTTTACTACAGCGTCGAAATCTGAAATTTTATGATATGCTATATAGTTTTGCTTTATGTTCTATTTCGTTTTTCAAAGTCGTAATTTGCCTATGTTTGTATATAAAAGTGTTGCCTTTCAATTACTAAATAATAGTAACGTTTGTTTTAAATATTCATATTAGATCAAGACTAGGTTTAATGGTAGTAGCAAATACGGCTGAAGTTTCTGTAAAAAGTCTATTAAGTCTAGTGAGTGCCACTGATCAAAGATTCGGTACTTCTTCGACTCTTCATTCTACAATTGCCTATTACCTCAACTTTGGAAAGTACACTATCATTTTGAACATTTTGTTTTTATCGCGAATGAAATGAAATCTCCTTTCAACTGTTTTGGTGAGGTTCGTGTTGATCAATCTGTCGTTTTTCTCATATCATTGTCAGTTGTTCGTTAAGATTTTGTTTTATGAGCCTGAAACTCTCTTTACTTTATTTCGCCACTCATGATGCAGATACATAAATATTGTATTGCAGGATAATTTCTAACCTTTTTAAACCGATCTTTCCCAGTGAAAACTACTACTACTGGAGGGTCCATTGATTCCTCATCAACTCGTCTGGTCACTGTTCGATAACAATGTATATTATCAAACCAAAAACCAATGTAATCTGAGAAGAAAAAAAATAATTAAAAGTCACACATATGGAACAAAGCATCAAGGCTACATCTGACGATCTTTTACGATTCATTAGCTATTATGTAAGCAATACTATCTGCTTAACTTATATGTCATGTACTGTTTAAGAAGTCCTGATTCTACTGACGAGGAAAGGTGGCACAACGCCATCGACAGCTGATTATTTATTAGTTCAGTCTGGGTGGCCGAGAAATGAACACAGTAAATACGTTGATGTTTCGGTATACTCAAAACATGACTTCGAATCCTAAAGATGGGATAACAAAAAAGATGACTTCGTAGGTGTACATTGTTGATCTGATATTTAGAATAAATCAGAATAACAATATATCAACTGTTTAAGGAGGCTCGAGGGTATAAAATTTCAGAAAAAAATAAACATTTATTTTTCATTACAAATTTTATGTATTACCTTAAGTAGTTGTTACTTTATTATGGTACAAAAAACATAAAAAAAAATCAATTCGTGTTGGCCCAAGATTACTTTTAAGGCGGCTCGCAGGTATTAATCAATTTTTTTTCTAATATAGGAATTCGCTCTATTTTTTTTTATAAATGAACTTAATCATAGACTTAATAGAAAAATGAAATAAAAAACATGGGGTCACCGTTCATTAAAGCTCACAATCTGCCTCCGAAAGAAGCATATACTTTTGTTAATGTCTTTTTTTTTCTGTTGAAATGATAGGAGAAATAGAGATAATATCGAAATAGAAAAAGAACTGAATTACAGAAATCGCTTAAATTTTACAATTATTTAGTTTATGTACAGCTTATTTGAAAACAATAATAAAAAATCTAGGTCACATGAGTTAAAAAAGATATTTCAATGTTAATGACAAAAAATGAAATGTTTGCAGGAAAGGGAGATAATTTGGAGCTTTTTCAATGATATAACCATTTTAAAAGTCATCTAGGGCCAAACTAAGTCGATTGTTTTGGGTGATTTTTGTACCATATTATAAAGTAATAACTAATTGTTTAATAAATACAATTGTATTTAAAAGACAAATGTTTGATTTACTTCTGACATTTTTGTTCCCGCAAGCCTCCTTAAAATGTAGATAACATTGAAAAAGCTCCAAATTATCTACCTTTGGTGTAAAAAATGCAATTTTTTTGGCATTAAAATTGATATGTTTTTTTTTTTAAATTATAGGTGACCTATTTTTTTTATTATAATTTTCAAATAAGCTGCACTTAAACTAAAGTATTGTAAAATTTTAGCGATTTCTGTAATTAAGTTCTTTTTATTATTTCGAGATTACCTCTTTTTCTCCTATTAGTTCAACAGACAAAAAGTACCTTTACAAAAATGTAAGCTTCTTTCGAATGCAGATTGTGAGCGTAAATGAACGGTGACCCCTCATTTTTTAAAATTTTTCTATTAAGTATAAGATAAAGTTTATTTTTAGATTAATATAGCGAAATCCTATATTAAATTAAAAAAAATATTTAGACCCACGAGCCCCCTTAAGGAATTTCGTGGATCTTTTACCAAACAAGGTTATAAGAAATAGGACGTTGATAATGGATTAGCGCGTTCTAACAATAACAGCCACATTGACCTATAATAGTACTAGAGGAAAAGGCGAAGCGATATGGTTCCGCTTTTACTAAACTTTCTCGTGTCATCCATGCCAATTGGCCGATTATTGCCAAACACCAAAAATTATTCAAGATCTTTCTTAAACCGTTTGTCTTAGCTTTTGAGGGATCCAGAAGTATGAAAGACTTATTTGTGAGAGCTCATATCCTTAATTTCACTGTAATGATGTGAAAATCCATGGATGGTACCAGCGTGATTCGAACCCTCAATCTCGGGATCTAAAGGCAGTGCTCTAACCAATTGAGCCAAAGAAGATCTTCCCTAACTCAACTAGTTAGACTACCTTTATATCTCCAGGTCCACAACAGTAATATTGTACTTAAAGCGCGGAAATCACTATGTGATCCGTATAAACTTATCGAACCTTTAAACTCATTTATTAGTAACGGTTATCGTACCAATGTTGTAATTAAAACTCTGAATATAGTTTACATTGGCACTTATATCGATTTTGTCATTAACAAATTGAAACATAACTTAATTTGTATTTTCTTTTCTAACGGGATGTAAAGGGACACAAACACGTCTATTTTATCTATAAAGAAGTTACTCCTAAATATCCTACAACTGAAGATACATTGCACAAGTCATGTCATATTTGACTGTTTATGACGTTTGAATACTACATCTCTGGGATGTGTTTTAGTTGATTTTAGTCTCTGATGCATGATTTTTTGTATTATTAATTGTTTTGGCTTTTAACTAGCTGTCAGTAACTGCTAGTACTCTCAAAGTTTTTTCTAGCACCAATTGTATAGTTTTATTGTTGATATTCACCCCATATGCACCAAGTGTTAGATTAGTTTTAATGATATACACACAGAAGAGGAAGTACACTTAACAACACAATTATTTTCATTTACCTGTGTATATTATGACGCGGTTTTTTTTCAAAAGTGATGACTTTCTAAAAATTGTTGATTATTTCATTTTGGCTGCGGTATCATACTCTAACTTTGTTTAAAACTGTTTATTTACTTTCTACCGTAATTATGTATCCCTGATATTTTTATTAACTATGTATTTCAATTCAGGTATCTCAGATAAAATTTATTCGTTCATTGTGTGTTAATTTGCGTTTTTTGATAGAGATAAGCCTTCCAATTGATATCTTATAGTGTGTCTTTCTATGTTGTGATGTTATACTATTGTTTTAGAAAAAGTAGAAGGATTGGTACAATCAAAACGTTTCATCCCGCTGCAAATGTTTGCACCTGTCCTAAATAAGGAATCTGATGTACAGTGGTTGTCCTCTGTTTATGCAGTGTATACGTGTTTCTCGTTTCTCGTTTTAATATAGATTAGACCGTTGGGTTCCCCGTTTGAATGGTTTTACAATACCATTTTTTTAGGGCCCTTTATAGCTTGCTGTTCGGTGTGAGCCAAAGCTCCATTTTCAAGGTGGTACCTTGACCGATAACGGTTTACTTTTTGTATTTTTGGATTAAGAGTTTAGAACTAATAAATCCTAATACAAAAATTTTTTTCGACATTAGCAATGTTTGTTACAAATGTTATAATTTTAACTGCAAATTTGAAACAGTGAATACATTTGGTGCAGCATTATATAGTTACCTTCTTCTTGTAAATCTGAAAGGGAACTTATATCGTCTTCTGTTGAATCTTTTTTATGTTGTTCTAACACAACATCGGTTTCCATATCAACAACCACCAGATAAATTGCGCTACTTGTCAAAAATGCCTGATGTGTACAATAAAATTCCTTTTGTCCTGCAAAATCCCATAATCCACATCGAGCGTAATTATTTGAAAGACTACTTGAAATTGACTTCGAGGTCAAAACATCAGACATCAGATCTGACGGCATAATCAGGTGTTCTGAATTATCCATACCATGCATTTCAATGCCGTCTCGAGTTTTTTTAGGTTTAACTATCAAAATATAACAAAGTTGTTGCATATTAATCTTGTCATGAAGCACATAACCTCCTTACTTTGTATATCATATCAACTGAACTCGGCCAAATATTTATCAAAGATACCAGGATTATAATTTAGTACGCCAGACGCGTGTTTCGTCTGCATAAGACTCATCAGTGACGTTCATTTCAAAAAAGTTATAAAGCCAAACAATTAAGTATAAAACGAGGTGCTAGTAATTATAATATTAAGGAAATTATTGAACGGACAAACACAGTATGCTCTCCTGTCGCAGATAGAAACTATTTTGTTATATGCTAGCACATGACCGGTTCTATATTTTGTGAGTTGTAAGTCCCTGATATAGCGTCAGCCCATTATTCAGTGATAAGGTACATGTAGTGTCTTGGTTAATATCAAACTTGCTGAACATTTCCTGGTTGTTTAATAAGAAATTACAAAGAAAGTACTGATCCTACTACTCTACTGAAGGTTTACCTGTTATTAGTAGGGTTTTATTTTAGTAGGGAGGGGGCTATCTACAGGTCTTTGTCATATACATGATATAGCTTGTCATGTGGAAATATGTTTTTGCATCCTAGTGTTTCAATTAATTGATCATGAGCATTATTTAAATATGTTGATCAGGAAAGTTACTTGATATGCACATAATGCATAAAATATTATTTCCATTCCATGCATTAATAACTTTTAGCGAAATGTGCAGTTGGTACAGTAAACATGGTACTGGAAAAATTAAAACTAAGAAAATAATCTATACTCTGCGACAGAAGAGCCTACTGTGTTTACAGTAAAAATAATAGCAGAAGATGAGTTGAACAATTACTATTGGGTATAAAATGTAGTTGTGTATAAAATGTCAACATGTACAGAAACATTATTCATAGAGAACAGTAAACGTTGAAGTTGAAACATATATGAATGATACACAACATGTTAGTTTTTCACTCACACAATTTACCATTTAACCATACATCATGTAACAGTCTCATTGCACTACTGACTAATTCAGTCAACACATTGCACAATTTAATTTAATAAATAAATACAATGTATATACAACGGAGGAATACAATTGAAAACTTAACTATTCATAACAATACAAATATAATAAAAAGAATGAAGACTCATTAAACCGTTTCAGAACACAGGATGCATCATTCCTTTCGATGGCGTCAACTTAGGCAATATCCTTCATCCTAAATTGGTTCAATCGAAAATACCTCCTTATTTCAAAGACCAGTCTGTACCAATCATTTCTTATACCTATACCAAACCTATTGCGACCTCAACATTGTTAATAACACTTCTCTGCGAAATGTGTTATCGAAAAGTTCGAAATATTGTGAACCTAAATCCATCAATTGGAAATACAACTTTAAAATTTTGATGCATTCAGTCGAGGGTTATGCCAGGCAATGGGCTAAGCGCGAGAAGGAAGACGTATACACTTTTCCGAATGGATTAAAGCAGTGAGGTCGTTGATACAAATCAGAATTAAGAAACTTAATGGGTCTATCAATGCCCATGCTACGTCAATCTTTAAAGACCCAAAATGTTGCATAACACCTATCCTACCTCCATGACAAATATGTTGTTGTCCCCGCAGAAAAAGCCCAAAACAACATCTTTTTTGTGTGTAAAACTCATTACATTAATTGCTTGATAAACGAATTAGGTATTGACAATTCACTTGGAAACTCAACATATACCCTCGCAACATTTACCAAAGAGGAAATCCTGGATAATCATAGGTCTGTTCTATGCTCCTTTGAAATTTCAACCAAAGATGAAGATCTGGATCTTCCATCACTGTATTGGATACCTAAAGTACATAAGGGTCCTTACAAACAACGGTATATTGCTTGATCTTCCAAGTGTTCCACGAAACCTCTTTCTTAATTATTAACATCTATTTTACCAGCAATCAAAGACGGGCTTCAAAGTTATTGTGAAACTGCCTATTCTAGAGGTGGCGTGAATCAGATGTGGATACTTAAAAATTCCAAAGGTCTTTTAGAATACATAAAATCTAACTCTCTTTCATCTTGTAACAGTATTAAAACATTTGACTTTTCTACTCTTTACACAAGTATTCCACACTTCAAACTAAAAGACAAATTGAAAAGTTGGTATACCTTGCTTCACAAAAAAGAATGGCCAACGTAGATACAAGTATCTTGTCTTAGGGAGGGATAAATCCTACTTTGTAAAGGATCATTCTGATTCAAACAAAAAATTCTCTGAAACTGATATTATCAGAATGCTTGATTTCTTAATTGACAACATATGTGTTACGTTCGGAGGACGTATTTTTCAACAGACTGTCGGCATTCCAATGGGAGCAAACTGCCCCACGATTTGCCGACTTGTTTCTTTATCATTATGAGGCTGACTTCATGCAGGAACTTCTTAGGAAGAAAGATAAGAAATTAGCAATATCCTTTAACTCTACTTTCCGCTATATAAATGATGTTCTTTCACTAAATAATTCAAAATTTGGTGACTATGTGGAACGCATTTATCCCATCGACTAAAAATAAAGGATACTACAGATACAGTTAAGTCGGCCTCATATCTGGACTTATATCTATAAATTGACAATGAGGGTCGGTTGAAAACAAAACTTTACGACAAAAGAGATGATTTCAGCTTTCCAATTGTGAAAATTCCATTTCTAAGTAGCAACATTCCAGCAGCACCTGCATACGGAGTATTTATCTCCTAATTGATACGATATTCCCGTGCTTGCATTTCCTATCAGGATTTTCTTTAAAGAGGGTTGATGCTTACCAGAAAGCTACTAAACCAAGAGTTCCAAATGGTAAAGTTGAAATCATCCCTTCGTAAATTTTACGGACGCCATCACGAGTTGGTTGACCGTTATGGAATAACCTTTTCACAAATGATATCGGATATGTTCCCTTTCGTCGTAACTACAATCCCCTCCCCTTTTATGAATGAGACCTACCGAATAGACTATTTACCGGATTGTTATCTCATAAGCAACATGACGGGTGCCACATGTTGAGCAGGGTCTGATTACCCTTCCGGAGCACCTGAGGTCACCCCTAGTTTTTGGTTGGGTTCGTGTTGTTTATTCTTTAGTTTTCTATGTTGTGTTATGTGTACTATTTTTTGTCTGTTTGTCTTTTTCATTTTTAGCCATTGCGATGTCAGTTTATTTTAGATTTATGAGTTTGACTGTCCCTTTGGTATCTTTCGTCTCTCTTTTATGACAATGTACTAAAGAGTAAAATCACAAAAATACGGAACTTAGAGGAAAATCAAATCGGAAAGTCCCTAATCACATGGCAAAATCAATTAACAAAACACCTAAAAAACGAATGGACAACAACTAAACGTACTAAACATACATTTCTAGAAACTACTCAATATACCAGCACTAATAAAAGCATCACTAGAAGATAACAAAAAGACGTATGGTACAATGTATGAGAGAAGCATTAGAAAAAAGTGTGTTCTGGTCGATTTCACGCATTATCTGTGGTATTTAAATCAGTATCTACTTCGATAAAAAAAAAGTCGCAAAACAATTCAAATTATTTTGTTTGGTAAATAAATTGTATGACCGTTTGTTCTATTGGATAGTATGTTAACGCTTATTTGCAATTTTCTAGTAGAAATGTATTCTTTTATCTTATCCTATGCAATTTTTCTTATAATCTTTCATAAAGATGTGTTATGGGGGACCAAACGCAGAAGTTTAAAAACTGCAAATATCTCCAGACATTCAGTGGTTTGTTATCCACCTTATTTTGGGAAAAAAGTTGTGAAACCCTTACGTAGCCTTTGGCTTAATAACATGAAATTGTATCATAGTTTAGATCAGTTTTGTGTATAGATATAAAAAAAAATGTACCATGTGTAATTATGTAATTAAATGTTTAATGGTTTAATGTTTCATATTATCAAGAACATATAAAGTATGGTCTTGTGTGATTTTCGATATAAACTTACAATACGCAAATGAGGTGTGAAGTACAATTTAGTTGAAAAGATGTTCTACTTGTATAAGAAATGATCCTTTATTGTTAAAGTACTGTCGATATTGGTATATCGAAATACTTTATTTCAATGATAAAATCTTCAAATTTTGCTGCAGAAGCATTCATGTTTGTACGGTTTTAAAAAAGTATACAATCAATATTCAACCAGCAATTTGATTGACATATATTTTTATTTAAGAAAAGATCAAAAAGATTTCATCAAAAGGTTTTTTTCAATATATTTCATTTAGATTCAATAGCTCATTTACATCATTTACATACCTTTTTCTATTATCCATTTGCCATTTTCTATATTGATTTTGGAGCGATGAATTACAATGTCAATACCATCTGTAGACGATACATCTTTAATGTCTTCTTTTAATAAATTTCGTAATAAGCACGTCTTCCCAACAGATTGCTTGCCCACGATCATAATTTTTACAAAGTACCTTTTTTCAGTTTCAGATTTCTGCATAAAATCAAGATAGTTAAGTCGTTCTGTTTCTTCAAATCGGTTTAATATCCCTACAATATAGGTATACATAAATACGTAGATCTGTATAAATGCCTAAAAATGTTAATTTAACACACTAATTATTATGACGGTTAACAATAGTTGTTTTAAGATATGGGGGATATGAAATGGTTAGGGTACGAAATGTTATAAAAAGAAAAATTTGCAGTTTATCGCACATTAATTTAAATATGTATTCTGCAGCTTTTTGTTCATTACCATGTGTTGATCAAAACAAACAATTGTTTAGGCGATACTGTTATGGAAAGGGAGATAAATCAAGACGACTTTAAAATCTGTGATTGGGAGGTTACTATAGATGAATGTACTAATGGTATTAAGACGATGAAGCTAAATAAATCACCTGGTCTAGATTGTTCAACATTAAAATTGTGTAAGACGTCTTGAGAAGTATTTAAAACACTGATAGTAAAAGTTTATAATAAAGGACATGGAAAATTATTTCATATACAAAATGAACAGGTGTTATATCTTAACTTTTTAATAGAAAATGACCACTTATCTTTAGAAAGTTATCGTTCAATATCATTGTTAAATGTAGATTTTAAAAAAACATGTCTAATGTCTCGGCACAGAGACTTAAAAATCTTCTTTCTAAATTAATTAATGAAGATCAAACTGGATATGTAAAACATCGTTTTATTGGATTTAATTTCGACAAATCCAAGATATAATGAACTATGCAGAATTTGTGGCTATTATATTTGTTGATTTTACAAAAGCTTTTGATTCTATGGAATGGGAATTTATGTTAAGCGTTCTAAAACATTTTGGTTTTGATTAGTGTTGTCAACGGTTAACGACCGAATACCGAATACCAAAAACGCTAACCGGTTAACCGGACTTTTTTCAATTTCGATAAATTTGATATAAATTTGTGTTGAAAATAAAATCATTAAATAGTTATGTTTTATTCAAAAATTGTCGTCGTGGTAATTAGTTTGACAGATCAATTGTCCAGTATATTGATTGCTATTGTTAATCCTAAAAACATAAAATTAATTAGAGTTCGGGGCAGGATCTTTAAGAAACATAATTAGTAAACATGTTTTTTAACAGTAACTTTAAATCAGTAATGAGATTTAATTTTACTAATTACTTCATTATTTCGTTTTCGATCAAATATTGTGTAAACATACATTTAAATGTGCAACCTCCGTAGTGCAAGGGTTAGTCTTACTTTAAATTCAAAAATTGTGATATGCAAACCAATGTGAATGTACTCAATGTATACGTGAAAGTACAAGTAACATGCTTAAAGAAAAAAGCAAACACAGTGAGGAAATAGGTCGTACAGCATGTTCAATGACCTATAGATGTTAAGGTCTGTGTCATTGTTGGTCTCTTGTGAAGAATTGTCTCATAGGCAATCATACCACATCTTCTTTTTTTATAATCAATCATTTCAAATTGAAACACACCCCATTATTTTCGGAGACAACAAGAGAAAAGGAAAAAATGATCGGTTTCAGACATATGACATATTCAATTCTACGAGATTAAGATTTTTTTTTGGATTTTTTAATCTGAAGTTGGTACAAACGCTTTAGTTGATACGGTTTATTTGATTAATAAAAGTCAAACTTCGCCAGAAATCCTCACAGACAAGCCTTATAATGCTAAAGGAAATACTTCAATTCTAAAAGCGTATTTATGACTTTGATGAAAGGTTGTCAAATTGACACTCATGCCACATCTTATATCTATATGTAGGGTTCTATTGATAAGGCTTTCAAACCAACTTAAATTACCGGTTAACCGGTAAATCTGTCGAACGATTATCCGAGTAACCGGTTAGGCAAAAGTGTACGATTTGACAACACTAGTTTTAATGAATCATTCATATCATGGATGGAATATTATATAAGGGAATACATACTGTGTAGTATAAGGTATCCGAATTTTTTCAAGCTTAAGAGGAATCCGTCAAGGGTGACGTCCTTTCTCTTCTTCTTTTTTTTTGTTTGTTTTATCGGTCGAAATTATGGCCGAGCGATTCATTTATAATTTAATGTTGAAATTGAATTCATGATAAAACCAGTCATGGGTAATGCAATTTTTTGCATTACATGTAATTGCAAATTAATGCATTACTTAAGAATGAAGTTGTGTAATTTTATGCATTACATTTCATTACATGGCATTATTTTTTATCACATACTATATATCTTTCACAGATTGTTGGTGATTAGCTGAAGCAGAATTTAAGATTTCTGAATTAATTAAGAACATAATCATTTGGATATTTCTTCTTTTTCTATTATCTGAAAAAATACCTTGAAAGTGTTTGATAAATAATCTTTTCAGCATTTTGACATTTGGTCGTAAATTAAGCTCTTTGGTTATTATATATTAAAGAAAGAAATTTGAAATATTTATTTTTGATTGGAATTAAAAAAACAAATGTCTATTCATAAAAGTGAAGTTTACATAAGTTAAAATAACTATTTAACTTTATCCCTGTAACTTCTGTCTAGGGAAAAAACGGAGATGTATACATCGAAACCCTTATGATGTTAAAATTTAATAGTTGTATAGAATAGACTTTATACTTGATACTTCATTCAATATGTATACGGAACAGGTATTGCATATACTGGTAAATTTTGTGACTAAATGTTTTTTTTTAAAGGTTCGATTTTTTTTTTCATTTTATAATAACATTTTAAAATGTGTAATTCAAAGCATTACTTTGCAAAAGTAATTGCAAAATAATGCATTACTTTGCCAAAAAACTTGTAATATAATGTATATCCTTGCAAAAGTAATTGTAATATAATACATAACTTCGATAAATGTATGGAATTGTAATTGTAATAACATAATGCATAACATTGCAATGTAATTCGCCCCATGTCTGGTATGGTATAAACGATATGTGGCATACACAAATGACAAAGTGTTAAAATAATATATTTATATAATTATGTAGTTAACACTTCATAGTTGATGGTTTATTTATTTGGCTGACACTCGCTTTCATCAAAACTAACATCTAGCATGTTGTTTTGTCAAAACTTTGTATACCTAAAATGTTTTTGACCGCATTATTCAAAACTTATCATATGTGTATTTAAAAAAATAAAATACATATTATGGTTTGAGTTTATCTTCAAATCTGTTACTTCGGATGCAGTGTATATAAGAAATGACTACTTATTTCTTTCGGAATCAATTAATAGTGCCGGTGTTTCCTCTATTTATTCAAAATTTACTGAGCCGTCAATAAAAATTAGTAGTGTTTATATGTCAGGATGGTTTGTTGAAAACAAATTATGTAACCACAACATCCAAAACTGACGATGTGTGTATTGTTTAGCATGTATATAATATAACGGATTAAAATAAATCAGTAAATCAAGTACTCTGGATTGATTGTATAATGCAAATGACAGCAATATGGATACACAATCACTTCAAAAATTTATCCACATCAAATAAGAGTTGCCTCTTTTTTTGTTCAGAACAATGAGTCGTTGCTACATGTCAATAGTTACAAAAACTAAGGATGGTTATCGTTTATTATATATTTAAAACAGATCAAATGTCTACTTTCATATTTATACTTTTAAATTAGAAGACCTCATTGTGTGTGTCGCTTCTCTTCCTTCCACAAAAAACCAATCATCGTGACTCTGTTTCCTATGGGTACTATACAAAGTCGCATTTGTCATCCTTGCTTGAGTATTCAGTTTAGGTTATTTTGTGAGAAAAACGAATATAGGTGTTCGGATATTGCTTCCGTCATCAGGTGGACTTTAATTTCATAGACAAGACTTCCGTTTCGGACTGTTAAATCATAATTACTTGGGTATAGGACAATTATTTCTCGTTTTTTTGTATACTATGAATTCCAAGTTTACTATCTGCGGCTGTCACGGTAATATATTATATAAGGAGTCTCTATAATGACTATATTGCCTAGGATAGTACACTTGGAATAGCAAATACATTTTATTTGTGGTATACATGTATGTATGTTTATAGTATACAGCAAAACAGAAAACAAAAAACAAGGGACTTTGGAAAAAAAACGGGGGAGGCTAAAACAAATTGTCCTGTCACCAAATACTTATTACTTTTTATACTTTTTCTGAAAGTTGGGGTTATTTTGGGAGAAAAACGAACATAAAGGTGTACGGATATTGTTTTCGTCATTGGGCGGACTTTTATTTCATAGACAAAACTTCAGTTTCGGACTGTTTAATCATAATTATTTGAGGCAGGACAATTATTTCGCGTTTTTTGTATACTATAAATTCCAAGTTTACTATCCGCAGCTGTCACTGATATATATAATATTATATAAGGAATCTCCATAATGCATATATTGCCTGGGATAGTAAACTTGGAATGGTAGAAACTTTATTTATAGTATACATGTATGTATGTTCATAGTAAACACTGAAAACAAAAAGTCACGGACTTTGGAAAAAAAGGGACAGGCTTTACAAATTGTTCTGTCACAAAATACCTATTACTTTTTATACCTTTTCTGAAATACTCCAGTCACAAAATCTTTAACAAAAATTCATCCTTCAACACTACATACTTTCAACCACGCTCGTAATGCCCGCAATTTCGCGGGTGTGTTCTAGTGAACATTTAATGGCGATAAAGATTAACTCATTTAACTTAGGATGAATTGTGAAATACAAATGACTGCAATATTGGTGTACCATGAATACATTTTTGTCAGTGTCAGATAAGAGTGCCAACGTATCCTTTTTTATTCAAAATACTGAGACATCACCTAAAAACATTAATGTTCATATTTCAGTGTTTTTTGTATGGCAAACATTTTACATATAACCTCATCATCCAAAACTGAGAATAATTTCTATGTACTTTACTTTGAAATTTATATGGCGGTTTGAATGAAATTAGTTTTATTTTACTCAAGATGTATTGCATAATAATAATGACAGCAATATTGCTTCACCTGACTACAAAAATGCATCTTCTTTCAGTTAGAGTGCCTGTATTTCATATTTTAGTTGAAATTACTGAGTCTTCACTATAAATCGGTAGTTTTCATATCCCAGGGCGGTTTGTATTACAAAAATATTAAAAAACATCATCTGCCGAAACTGACGGTAATATTTAAACGTTCTTCGGGGAATCATACAATATACGTCCGAGCACTATGAAACTTTCGTGTTGACATTATGTCAGAAATCTAATAGTACATCCAAAGAAAACACAGTGTTTTACTAAGGAAAGCCATGTAATATAGGTAATATATATTACATGATTGACTGTAAAAAATTGGGAAAGAAGCAAGTTAAACCGTGTGTTCACCATCCCGATTTAAAACAAAAATCCCTTTTCTTTCTATTCTGATACTGCATGTTAATATATATTGTTCATCATTTGCGAACATTTATAATCATTATTTCATTTATGCAAGAACAAATAAAAGAAGAAAGTGTCATGTGTACACATAGTGTTACACTGTTAAGAGTATAGTGGTATGCTCGTGGGTGCTAGAAATTAGAACAACAGACATATATCAAAGATCAGGTCTGCCAAGAAAAGTGTTAAACACGACAATCTGTAAATAAATAACTAAACTGTCCTTAGTTATGATAAGAAGCTGACTTATTCTCAGGATCGGTCTAAAGCAGACAGTCAACAGGTCTTGTTTGGATCAGACCTCTCATAAGTATTTGGCAAAAACAGATATAGTTTGTTATTATCAATAGCTTTTATTCATAGAACTGAAACTACTTTCGGTCGTTCTATGCACAGTTCTTGATTAAACTTCACCATTAAAGCTCATTGTTAAAATGTGAAAGCCGGGAGGTGCGTACATATGCTGCAACATCAAGAACTATATGATCAAAAATGACTTACACAGAAAAACCACATAGTATATGAAACATAACAATTAAATTGAGAAAGGAAAGGGGGAATGTGTCAAAGCGACAACAACCCGACCATAGAGCAGACAACAACCGAAGTGTGTTCAATGGTTCTTAACCGTCAATAGTGTCCGATCAGAAAATTCATAAACTAGTTATGTCAAATAACGTCTCATCTTTTTTCCAAAAAGTTCACCGGGAGATACATGTTCCAAGATCGATATTGTTTATAAATATTCTGTATAAACTTCAAAATCAAATATAAATTGTATGTACTGATATTAATTATATCTTTATTACGTGTTATAGAGTATGTTAGTTCTCTTCAACTTGTTGTCAATAAAATGAAATTTTATTAGACTGTCATACAAGTGAGACGTTTGCTAGGTATAAACCATGTATAATCCACCAAAATGCTCCTTATCTGCAGATGATTCTTTTTTAGGGCAACTGCAAAAACTTCATTAGAAGGTTGTTTCCTGCCATAAATTATGTTAATTGTAGTTTAAAATGAAGAAAACAATCCCTTGGCCTATAAATATGATAAATGATAAATCAATTCTCTTTTTGCCATATAAAGTTTTTTCAAGAAATGCAATTTTCTGAAAATATTGCGCAATCAACAATTTAGTTTGCATTCGATTTGGAATTATGGCATGTGATTTCATAAGGTTGAGGTAATATGTTGAAAAAAAAATATCATACAAGTACCAGAAAAGAGTATTTTGTAAAACATTTCGAAATATATTTTGTACTCTTCAAGTACAGCTCTTTGTAAGAACCAGGCAGAGTGTGATACATGATGGTTTCAGATTTTATCTAAACTTGGCCTAGTAGAAGCAGTAAATCAAATTCTGCTAAAAAAAAAAATTAAGTGCGAAAATACGAGTGGTTGCCATGGTAACGGACACTCTATTTTTTGGTTGTTAAACGTGGTAAATTCTTTGTAAAATCAGCTAAATCACCACAATTCAGAGCCTGATTATGAATAGAACCATGCATTGTTCATTAATGTGCATGTGTAATATTGATACAACTTGGTTAAAGCTTTATTGAAGTGAAGATTGCATGTCAACCAAATTTGTAAATGTTTTGATTTTTTTCTCGAACAAATGCATATTTTCAACTTTTCTGAAAATGGGATTTTTGCGAAATTATCAAATTTTGTCTGGTGGTTTTTTTTTCAGAAAAGTGCAAATGTGTACAGAATAGTTAGCACTGTAGTTATGAGGTTTAGATACTACTTTACCAAATTAATAGAAAAATGCGTGGGATTTTCTTCAGTTTTATCACCATAGCAACCGAATTTTTTCCTTGGAAACGGAGTTTTTATTTGCAGAATATTGTAGTTTAAGAGCTTAAATGTCCTGAATTTTTTCATAACCGATAAGAAAATACATAAAAGCTAACGCAAACATTAAATTACTATCATCAAGTGTTGTTGACTTCAATTGTGACCACGGAAACACATATTATCCATAGCAACATTCACTCAAAAACTGCAAAAATAAAAAAATACATAAATAGAGACTCTGAGTGTTTATTTCAAATTGGAATATGACTTCATTCTTTACTTCACTCTCAGTCTTGTCTGGGTTCTTTTCTTCAGATTGTTCCATAAATGTAATATATAATTTAACATTGGAGTTGGGGGTTTGGAAAAAAGGGGGAGGGGTATGTTTATTTTTTAAAGATATCATACATGTAGGAAAATAAACACTTTCTTTTTATGTATTTTTTTACATCAATTTCTATTTTTGCAGTTTTTGAGTAGACGTTGCTATGGATAATATGTGTTGTTTTCGTGGTCACAATTGAGGTCAACAACACTTGAAGATAGTAGTTCAAAGTTTGCGTTCTGTTTTATGTATTTTCATATTGGTTATAAAACAATTCAGGACATTTAAGCTCTTAAACTGCAATATTCTACAAATAAAAACTCCCTTTCCAAGGAAAAAATCGGTTGCTATGGTGACAAAACTAAAAACAATCCCACGCATTTTCTATTTAATTTGGTAAAGTAGTACCCAAACTTCTCATAACTACAGTGATAACTATTCTATACACGTTTGCACTTTTCTGAAAAAAAACTAGAAAATTTGATAATTTCGCAAAAATCCCAATTTCAGAAAAGTTGAAAATACGCATTTTTCGCTAAATTTTTCAAAAAATATACAAATTTGGTTGACATGCAATCTTCACTAAAATGAAGCTTAAACCAAATTGTATCGATGTTACATATGAACATTAATGCAAAATGCATGATTCTGTTCATAATCAGGCTCTGAATTTAGCTGATTTTTAAAGATTTTACTATGCTTAACTACCAAAAAATAGTGTCCGTTACCATGGCAACCATTCATATTTTCCTACTCAAAATTATTTTTTAATTGCTTCTACTAGGTCAATTATAGATAAAATCTGGAACTCCCAATATATCACATGTATATGGCACTCTGCCTGGTTCTTATAAAGAGCTGTACTTAAATTGATTTAATGAAAACTGCACCGTCCGAATTACGATCGGGGAAACTATAAGTACGATTAATAAGCTTTCGAATGCTACATAATAAAGCCGTATGTTAGGTTGGTGCATTTTAGTCATTACCTTAGCGTCTTTTTGAAAATTGTCACTCGTCTAATATGAGGAAGCTTTCAATCAGTTTAATAAAGGTCTGGAGCTACATGTGTAGCGTGTCAGTAACTGTTAGAAGTATGTTGTTAATGTATGTATCATTGTCATATATGTTGTTTAGTTTCTTCTGTTACCTTTTCTGATATCGGACACGGGTTTATTTTAAACTGAGTTTTACTGTACTTATTACTTGGTGTTTAATTATTCTACATTGGCTAGACGAATAGAGAGAGGGTTGCGATCTCACAAAACCTCTTTAACCATGCCACATTTTTGCGCCAATCACAAGTCAGGAACCTCTAGCTTGTGCTTGTCTTGTATGGTGTTTGTTTTAATTTCAATTCATTTATATGTTTAGGAGTTTAGTGTGACTTCTATTTGCACTAAATTAGTACACGTTTTTATTAAGAAGCGAGCATAAACCAACCTCCGGGTGCGGGATTTTCTCGCTGCTTCGAAGACCCCTTGTTGTACATGTACTTAGGCTGTTATCTGCTCTTTAGTCGTGTTTTTATCTCATTGAAATATTTCCCTTTACCGTTCTCATTTTTTATGTTATTCGTATACATGTTATATAAAATCCTTTATAACAGACTGTTTCATAATGTTGGCTGTAGAAAATTTTTGAATACTTTATAAAATTGAGCATGGAAATGGGAAATCTGTCAAAGAGAAAACAACCCGACCAAAGATCAGAAATCAGGGACGATAATAATGTCCTTTACTGAGGAATGATTGCATTTCTCGGTCACGACCGATGTGTTTATTGTAAAAACAAATCGTAAAAAAAGAAAAAGAAAAGCTACAGGCATATAAAAACAGTGCAACAAAAATTCGATTACTTTTGAAATTATGAAATAAGATGCGATTATAAACAAATAGGAATTCAAAAGTTTTATAACTTATGTGTATCCTGGAATTATTTACGATCATTGCGAAATGAAGCTGCAAAGTAAAACATGCATGTGATCCATTTCGTTTTTATAATTTCTATATAAAAATGTGTACAAATAATACTGTCAAAAGTAAACTAAAATGTGAGTTATCATGTTTTCAAAACCTACCCCCTTGTATTTTTTACAATTTTAAAGTCAGAAACTAGTACATGATTTAAAGTGATTACGATTATTACGCTATGTTGACTGCTGTACCCCAATTTTCAATAAATTTATATATTATGTCTGTTTGTTTTACTCACACTTTGTCGTCAATATAACAAAGTTCTAGACTGTCATACAAGTAATCACTTCAGCTAGATATACAATTAGATTTAATCCACCATTTTGTATATAAGTTAATGCTTTTAATCTTAGACAACAACCCGACCAAAGATCAGAAATCAGGGACACTATTAAGGTCCTTTACTGAGTAATGATCGCAATTCTCGATCACGAACGATGTGTTTATCATGAAAAAAATTCTAAAAAAGGAAAGAAAAGCTATATGCATCTGAAAACAGGGCAACCAAATCAACAGATTAGCAAAATTTCCTGTTAATGATACAAAAAAGGTTGAAAAAGCCTACGAGTATTGTAAACTATAATCAAGACGCTCATATATTAATATGTTGCCGTAAATTATAAAAAATATACCGATACTTAAATAAAATTCGATTACTTTTGACATTTTGAAATAAGATGCGATTATAAACAAATAGGAATCCAAAAGTTGTATATAACAAATGTGTATCCTGGAATTACTTACGTTCAAAGCGCCTCAATTTATCTGAAAAGTAAAAAATGCATGTGAACGGTTTCGTTTTTATAATTTCTGTATAAAAATGTGTACAAATTATACTGTGAGTTTTCAGGTTTTCAAAATATATCCCCTTGTAGTTTTTACAATTTTAAAGTATAAAAACAAGTACATGTTTTAAAGTGATTACGATTATTACACTATGTTGACTGCTGAACCCCAATTTTCAATATATTTATACATTATGTCTGTTTGTTTTACTCACATTTTGTTGTCAATATAACAAAATTCTAGACTGTCATACAAGTAATCGGTTTAGCTCGATATATAATTAGGTTTAACCCACCGTTTTGTATATAAGTAAATGCTTTTAATCTTCCTATTTTAAAAAAAAGGGACTTTCCGTTTAGAATTTTGGGAGTTCGGTACTTTTGTTGTTTACTTATTATTTCAGAAATAGATAATAACATAAAAAAAAATTGTCAAAATATTTGTCCCGACGTTTTGTACATAAGGAAATACATTTGATCTTTCTATTCGAAAAAGGGACTTAATAATGAAAAGATGAAGATAAAACCAACTGAAATAATGATTTACAAAATAAAGCACTGCAGCTTGGATATTCAATACAAAGAATGAAACTCGGAGAGGGTTTATTACTAGGCTTGAAATACACTATGTTAAACACAGTAAAATGTCAATGGCTTATGCAATTTAGAAATAAAATGAAAGCCTATCTTTAATTAGTAAATCACCATGTAAACATATTTTGGAAACTGTTGTATTAAAAGCATATGGAAATGTCCACTTAATACTGAAATTCAGCTGTTAAAAAGCTCGTACGCGTTATGACTGAGATTTTTTTACTTCATTGCAGATTATGACCTGTATCTTCATTTCAGGTTTGGTTGAACAGAACTGAAGACTCAACCAACATGTGTTTTTTTCGAAATGTTCAAGTCTTCTTACTTTTGTTAATAATGTTCTTTTAAGTAATACTTTACAATTCATATTTCTTAAATGGATGTATTAATAACACTTTCCGATACCATTTACATTCAAAGTGTCATATTCTGCTTAAAATTTCTTAAGTTAACATAATAATCAGTTAACAAGTCTACTCCAAGTTAACTTTTTTACTAGTAAGGACTGTGACTATCTTTACTGTTGCTTCTGGTAATTATTCTCCCAATTTCCAAAAATTGAAGCTGAAGAATTTTTAAATACTTTATATTAGGCTAGTCAATATTCATCGATTTCTTTAAATGTAAACAGGTTATAGTTTGTGATTATTAATAGCTAATATTCATAGAATTGAAAATACTTTCGATCGTTCTATGCACAGTACTTGATTAAACGTCACCATTAAAGCTTATTGTTAACATGTGAAAGCCAGAGGTGCATACATGTGCTGCAATATCAAGAACTATATGATCAAAAAGGACTTAAACAGAAAAGCCACATTGAATATGATACATAACAATAAAATTGAGAAAGGAAATGGGGAATGTGTCAAAGAGAAAACAACCCGACCAAAGATCAGAAATCAGGGACGATAATAATGTCCTTTACTGAGGATTGATTGCATTTCTCGGTCACGAACGATGTGTTTATTGTAAAAAAAAATCGTATAAAAAGAAAAAGAAAAGCTACAGGCATATAAAAACAGTGCAACAAAATCAACAGATTAGCAACATTTCCCGTTAATGATAAAAAATAGGTTGAAGAAGCCTATTGTAAACTATAATCAAGACGCTCATATATCAATAGATTGCCATAAATAATAAAAAATATACCGATACTTAAATAAAATTCGATTACTTTTGAAATTATGAAATAAGATGCGATTATAAACAAATAGGAATTCAAAAGTTTTATAACTTATGTGTATCCTGGAATTATTTACGATCATCGCGAAATGAAGCTGCAAAGTAAAACATGCATGTGATCCATTTCGTTTTTATAATTTCTATATAAAAATGTGTACAAATAATACTGTCAAAAGTAAACTAAAATGTGAGTTTTCATGTTTTCAAAACCTACCCCCTTGTATTTTTTACAATTTTAAAGTCAGAAACTAGTACAGTACATGTTTTAAAGTGATTACGATTATCACACTATGTTGACTGCTGTACCCCAATTTTCAATAAATTTTTATATTATGTCTGTTTATTTTACTCACACTTTGTCGTCAATATAACAAAGTTCTAGACTGTCATACAAGTAATCACTTCAGCTAGATATACAATTAGATTTAATCCACCATTTTGTATATAAGTTAATGCTTTTAATCTTTGACAACAACCCGACCAAAGATCAGAAATCAGGGACGCTATTAAGGTCCTTTACTGAGTAATGATCGCAATTCTCGATCACGAACGATGTGTTTATCATGAAAAAAATTCTAAAAAAAGGAAAGAAAAGCTATATGCATCTGAAAACAGGGCAACCAAATCAACAGATTAGCAAAATTTCCTGTTAATGATACAAAAAAGGTTGAAAAAGCCTACGAGTATTGTAAACTATAATCAAGACGCTCATATATTAATATGTTGCCATAAATTATAAAAAATATACCGATACTTAAATAAAATTCGATTACTTTTGACATTTTGAAATAAGATGCGATTATAAACAAATAGGAATCCAAAAGTTTTATATAACAAATGTGTATCCTGGAATTACTTACGTTCATTGCGACTCAATTTATCTGAAAAGTAAAAAATGCATGTGAACGGTTTCGTTTTTATAATTTCTGTATAAAAATGTGTACAAATTATACTGTGAGTTTTCAGGTTTTCAAAATATATCCCCTTGTAGTTTTTACAATTTTAAAGTATAAAAACAAGTACATGTTTTAAAGTGATTACGATTATTACACTATGTTGACTGCTGAACCCCAATTTTCAATATATTTATACATTATGTCTGTTTGTTTTACTCACATTTTGTTGTCAATATAACAAAATTCTAGACTGTCATACAAGTAATCGGTTTAGCTCGATATATAATTAGGTTTAACCCACCGTTTTGTATATAAGTAAATGCTTTTAATCTTCCTATTTTAAAAAAAAGGGACTTTCCGTTTAGAATTTTGGGAGTTCGGTACTTTTGTTGTTTACTTATTATTTCAGAAATAGATAATAACATAAAAAAAAATTGTCAAAATATTTGTCCCGACGTTTTGTACATAAGGAAATACTTTTGATCTTTCTATTCGAAAAAGGGACTTAATAATGAAAAGATGAAGATAAAAACAAACTGAAATAATGATTTACAAAATAAAGCACTGCAGCTTGGCTATTCAATACAAAGAATGAAACTCGGAGAGGGTTTATTACTAGGCTTGAAATACAGTATGTTTAACACAGTAAAATGTCAATGGCTTATGCAATTTAGAAATAAAATGTAAGCCTATCTTTAATTAGTAAATCACCATGTGAACATATTTTGGAAACTGTTGTATTAAAAGCATATGGAAATGTCCACTTAATACTGAAATTCAGCTGTAAAAAAGCTCGTACGCGTTATGACTGAGATTTTTTTTACTTCATTGCAGATTATGACCTGTATCTTCATTTCAGGTTTGGTTGAACAGAAACTGAAGACTCAACCAACATGTGTTTTTTCGAAATGTTCAAGTCTTCTTACCTTTGTTAATAATGTTCTATTAAGTAAGACTTTACAATTCATATTTCTTAAATGGATGTATTAATAACACTTTCCGATACCATTTACATTCAAAGTGTCATATTCTGCTTAAAATTTCTTAAGTTAACATAATAATCAGTTAACAAGTCTACTCCAAGTTAACTTTTTTACTAGTAAGGACTGTGACTATCTTTATTGTTACTTCTGGTAATTATTCTCCCAATTTCCAAAAATTGAAGCTGAAGAATTTTTAAATACTTTATATTAGGCTAGTCAATATTCATCGATTTCTTTAAATGTAAACAGGTTATAGTTTGTGATTATTAATAGCTAATATTCATAGAATTGAAAATACTTTCGATCGTTCTATGCACAGTACTTGATTAAACGTCACCATTAAAGCTTATTGTTAACATGTGAAAGCCAGAGGTGCATACATGTGCTGCAATATCAAGAACTATATGATCAAAAAGGACTTAAACAGAAAAGCCACATTGAATATGATACATAACAATAAAATTGAGAAAGGAAATGGGGAATGTGTCAAAGCGACAACAACCCGACCATAGAGCAGACAACAACCGAAGTGTGTTCAATGGTTCTTAACCGTCAATAGTGTCCGATCAGAAAGTTTATAAACCAGTTATGTCAAATAACATCTCATCTTTTTTCAAAAAGTTCATCGGGAGATACATGTTCCAAGATCTTGTTGATAAATATTCTGTAAAAACTTCAAAATCAAAAATAAATTGTATGTACTGGTATTAATTATATCTTTATTACGTCTTATAGTGTATGTTAGTTCTGTTCAACTTGTTGTCAATAAAATGAAATTTTATAAGACTGTCATACAAGTGAGTTGTTTTTCTAGGTATAAACCATGTATAATCCGCAAAAATGCTCCTTATTTGCAGATGGTTCTTTTTAAGGGCAACTGCAAAAGCTACATTAGAAGGTTGTTTCCTGATATAAATTATGTTTATTGTAGCTTAAAATGAAGAAAACAATTCCTTGGCCTATAAACATGATAAATGATAGATATATTCTCTTTTTGACATATAAAGTTTTTTTCAAAAAATGCAATTTTCTGAAAATATTGCGCAATCAAAAATTTAGTTTGTATTCGATTTGGAATTATGGCATGTTTTTTCATAAGGTTCAGGTAATTTGTTGGAAAAAAAATATCATACAAGTACCACAAAAGAGTATTTTGTAAAACATTTCCAAAATTTAGAAGTATATTTTTCACCCTTTAAAATGATTTAATGAAAACTGCACCGTACGAATTACGATCGGGAAAATTGAAAGTACGATTGATAAGCTTTCGAATGCTACATAATAAATCCGTATGTTAGGTTGGTGCATTTTAGTTATTAACTAAGCGTCTTTTTGAAAATTGTCACTCGTCTAATAAAAGGAAGCTTTCAATCAGTTTAATTAAGGTCTGGAGCTAGCGTGTCAGTAACTGTTAGAAGTCCTTTGTTAATGTAGGTATCATTGTCATGTTGTTTAGTTCCTTCGGGTTTATTTTAAACTGAGTTTACTGTACTTATAACTTTGTGTTTTATGATTCTACATTGGCTAGACGAATAGAGAGAGGGTTGCGATCTCACAAAACCTGTTTAACCACGCCACATTTTTGCGCAAATCACAAGTCAGGACCTCTGGCTTTTGTTTGTCTTGTATGGTTTTTGTTTTAATTTCAATTCATTTATATGTTTAGGAGTTTAGTGTGACTTCCATTTTCACTGAATTAGTACACGTTTTTATTAAGAGGCGAGCATAGACCAACCTCCGGGTGCGGGATTTTCTCGCTGCTTTGAAGACCCCTTGTTGTACTTAGGCTGCTATTTGCTCTTTGGTCGTGTTTTTATCTCATTGAAATATTTCCCATTACCATTCTCATGTTTTATGTTATTTGTATACATGTTATATAAAATCCTTTATAACAGACGGTTTCACAATGTTGGTTGTAGAAATTTTTTTAATACTTTATAAAATTGAGCATGTAAATGGGAAATGTGTCAAAGAGACAACAACCCGACCAAAGATCATAAATCAGGTACGTTATTAATGTCCTCTACTGAGGAATGATTGCAATTCTCGGTCACAAGCGATGTGTTTATTGTAAATAAAATTCGTAAAAACAGTAAAAGAAAAGCTATATGCATATAAAAACAATGCAACAAAATCAACAGATTAGCAACATTTCCCGTTAATGATAAAAAATAGGTTGAAGAAGCCTATTGTAAACTATAATCTAGACGCTTATATGTCAATAGATTGCCATAAATCAAAAACAAAATACCGATACTTAAATAAAATTTGATTACTTTTGACATAATGAAAAACGATGCGATTATAAACAAATAGGAATCCAAAAGTTTTATAACAAATGTGTACCCTGGAATTACTTACATGTATCTCGATATACATTTAGAGCTGAAAAGTAAAAAATGCATGTGATCGGTTTCGTTTTTATAATTTCTGGATAAAAATGTGTACAAATAATACTGTCAAAAGTAAACTAAAATGTGAGTTTTCAGGTTTTCAAAACCTATCCCCTTGTAATTTTTACAATTTTATAGTCAGAAACAAGTACATGTTTAAAATTGATTACGATTATTACACTATGTTGACTGCTGTACCCAAACTTTCAATATATTTATATATTATGTCTATTTGTTTTACTTACACTTTGTTGTCAATATAACAAATTTCTAGACTGTCATACAAGTAATCGGTTTAGCTAGATATCAAATTAGGTTTAACCCACCATTTTGTATATATGGAAATGCTTTTAATCTTCCCTATTTTAAAAAAGGGACTTTCCGTTTAGAATTTTGGACTTCGGTATTTTGTTGATTTACTTGTTATTTCAGAAATAGATAATAACATAAAAAAAAATTGCCAAAATATTTGTCCCGACGTTTTGTAATAAGGAAATACTTTTGATCTTTCTATTCGAAAAAGGGACATAATAATGAAAAGATGAAGATAAAAACAAACTGAAATAATGATTTACAAATATAAAGCACTGCAGCTTGGCTATTCAATACTAAGAATGAAACTCGGAGAGGATTTATTACTAGGCTTGAAATACAGTATGTTAAACACAGTAAAATGTCAATGGCTTATGCAATGTAGAAATAAAATGTAAGCCTAATTTCAATTAGTAAATCATCATGTGAACATATTTTGGAAACTGTTGTATTAAAACCATATAGAAATGTCCACTAAATACTGAAATTCAGCTGTTTAAAAGCTCGTACGCGTTATGACTGTGAGTTTTTACTTCAATGCATATTATGACCTGTATCTTCATTTCAGGTTTGGTTGAACAGAAATTTAAGACTCAACCAACATGTGTTTTTTTCGAAATGTTCAAGTCTTTTTACTTTTGTTAATAATGTTCTATTAAGTAATACTTTATAATTCATATTTCTTAAATGGATGTATTAATTACACTTTCCTATACCATTTACATTCAAAGTGTATTATTCAGCTTAAAATTTCTTAAGTTAACATAATAATCAGTTAACAAGTCTACTCCAAGTTAACTTTTGTACTAGTAAGGACTGACTATCTTTACTGTTGCTTCTGATGATAATTCTCCCAATTTCCAATAAACAGCTGCGCCATGAGCGCATGATATGCCCGACGTCTTGTGTGGAAGTTTTATGCAATAATCATAAACAGTTTCTGAGAAAGTTTTAAGCAATTACCATTTATTGCTTTTGAGACACAACGGGACATGTGAAACAACCCCAATGTTGTTTTTTTACAAATATCACTAAAATAAAATTTTGAATCAAACCAAAAAGTATACGGATCTTTAGATTAATATAACAAAGAAGTGTGTAAAGTTTCAAGCAATAATCATAAATTGTTTTTGAGATACGGCGCGACATGTAAAAAAACCCCTCCCCTTTTTTTACAAAATACTCAATAACTCAAAAATAAAATTTTGAGTCATGATCACCAAAAAGTATACAGATCTTTAGATTAATATAACAAAGAAGTGTGTAAAGTTTTAAGCAATAATCATATATCGTTTTTGAGATACGGCGCGACATGTAAAAAACCCTCCCACTTTTTTACAAAATAATCAATAACTCAAAAATGAAATTTTGAATCATCACCAAAATGTATACAGATATTAAGATTAATATAACTAAGAAGTGTGTAAAGTTTTAAGCAATAATAAAGAATCGTTTTTGAGATACGGTGCGACATGTGAAAAAAAACACACCCCTGTTTTAGTTACAAAGTGCCGCTACTCAAAAAGTTTAAATCTTATTTTCACCAAAAAGTATACAGATCATTTGACCATCATAGAAAACAACTATATTAAGTTTCATGAAATTTAGATAAGTCGTTATCAAGTTACGGTGCGACATGTTTACGCCGGACAGACAGACGGACAGACGGACGGACACCGGACATTTGTATACCATTATACGTCCCGTCAAAATTTTGACGGGCGTATAAAAATTGAAGCTGAAGAATTTTTAAATACTTTCTATTTGGCTAGTCAATATTCATCGATTTCTTTAAATGTAAACAGGGTATAGTTTGTGATTATCAATAGCTAATATTCATAGAATTGAAAATACTTTCGATCGTTCTATGCACAGTTCTTGATTAAACGTCACCATTAAAGCTTATTGTTAACATGTGAAAGTCAGAGGTGCGTACTTATGCTGCAACATCAAGAACTATATGACCAAAAAGGACTTAAACAGAAAAGCCACATATAATATGAAACATAACAATAACATTGAGAAATGAAATGGGGAATGTGTCAAAGCGACAACAACCCGACCATAGAGCAGACACCAACCGAAGTGTGTTCAATTGTTCTTAACCGTCAATAGTGTCCGATCAGAAAGTTCATAATCCAGTTATGTCAAATAACGTCTCATCTTTTTTCTAAAAAGTTCATCGGAAGATACATCTTCCAAGATCTTGTTGATAAATATTCTGTAAAAACTTCAAAATCAAAAATAAATTGTATGTACTGATATTAATTATATCTTTATTACGTGTTATAGTGTATGTTAGTTCTGTTCAACTTGTTGTCAATAAAATGAAATTTTATAAGACTGTCATACAAGCGAGACGTTTTGCTAGGTATAAACCATGTATAATCCGCAAAAATGCTCCTTATTTGCAGATGGTTCTTTTTTAGGGCAACTGCAAAAGCTTCATTAGAAGGTTGTTTCCTGACATAAATTATGTTTATTGTAGCTTAAAATGAAGAAAACAATTCCTTGACCTATAAACATGATAAATGATAAATCTATTCTCTTTTTGACAAATAAAGTTTTTTAAAAAAATGCAATTTTCTGAAAATATTGCGCAATCAACAATTTAGTTTGTATTCACTTTGGAATTTTGGCATGTTTTTTCATAAGGTTCAGGTAATTTGTTGGAAAAAAAATCATACAAGTACCACAAAAGAGTATTTTGTAAAACATTTCCAAAATTTAGAAGTATATTTTTCACCCTTTAAATTGATTTAATGAAAACTGCACCGTACGAATTACGATCAGGTAAACTGACAGTACGATTGATAAGCTTTCGAATGCTACATAATAAAGCCTATGTTAGGTTGGTGCATTTAAGTCATTAACTAATCGTCTTTTTTGAAAATTGTCACTCGTCTCATATGAGGAAGCTTTAAACCAGTTTAATTAAGGTCTGGAGCTAGCGTGTCAGTAACTGTTAGAAGTCCTTTGTTAATGTAGGTATTATTGTCATGTTGTTTAGTTCCTTCTGTTACCTTTTCTGATATCGGACTCGGGTTTATTTTAAACTGAGTTTACTGTACTTATCACTTTGTGTTTAATTATTCTACATTGGCTAGACGAATAGAGAGAGGGTTGCGATCTCACAAAACCTGTTTAACCACGCCACATTTTTGCGCCAATCACAAGTCAGGAACCTCTGGCTTTTGTTTGTCTTGTATGGTGTTTGTTTTAATTTCAATTCATTTATATGTTTAGGAGTTTAGTGTGACTTCCATTTTCACTGAATTAGTACACGTTTTTATTAAGAGGTGAGCATAGACTAACCTCCGGGTGAGGGATTTTCTCTCTGCTTTGAAGACCCCTTGTTGTACTTAGGCTGCTATTTGCTCTTTGGTCGTGTTTTTATCTCATTGAAATATTCCCCATTACCATTCTCATGTTTTATGTTATTTGTATACATGTTATATAAAATCCTTTATAACAGACGGTTTCATAATGTTGGCTGTAGACATTTTTTTAATACTTTATAAAATTGAGCATGGAAATGGGAAATATGTCAAAGAGACAACAACCCGACCAAAGATCAGAAATCAGGGACGTTATTAATGTCCTTTACTTAGGAGATAACTGTATTGTATTTTAAGCTCCGACGGCATCAATTGGGGATTTGATGGTCGCAAATTAAGTTTACTGGCGACGCGTCGGAGCTTAAAATACAATATTGTTATCTCCATTCTAATAAAACTGACAGAAAACAACGTTAAAACATGTATTTAAAATCTGTCATATGCCGTCTGCGCTTGCGCGTACGTCCCATAGCATCAATTGTCAATTGATGCCATGTAAGAAAGTGACGTTATCCAATCAAAATGAACGTTACAAACGTTGTTGCATTAGAATGAGAAATGATTGCAATTCTCGGTCACGAGCGATGTGTTTATTGAAAAAAAAAATCGTAAAAAGAGTAAAAGAAAAGCTATATGCATATAAAAACAGTGCAACAAAATCAACAGATTAGCAACATTTCCCGTTAATGATAAAACATAGGTTGAAGAAGCCTATTGTAAACTATAATCAAGACGCTCATATGTCAATAGATTGCCATAAATTTAAAAAAAAAATACCGATACTTAAAGAAAATTCGATAACTTTTGACATAATGAAAAACGATGCGATTATACACAAATAGGAATCCAAAAGTTTTATAACAAATGTGTACCCTGGAATTACTTACGTTTATCTAGATTTAGATTTCGATCTGAAATGTAAAAAATGCATGCGATCGGTTTCGTTTTTTTAATTTCTGGATAAAAATGTGTACAAATTATACTGTCAAAAGTAAACTAAAATGTGAGTTTTCAGGTTTTCAAAACCTATCCCCTTGTAATTTTTACAATTTTAAAGTCAGAAGTAAGTACATGTTTAAAAGTGATTACGATTATTACACTATGTTGACTGCTGTACCCAAATTTTCAATATATTTATATATTATGTCTATTTGTTTTACTCACACTTTGTTGTCAATATAACAAAATTCAAGACTGGCATACAAGTAATCGGTTTAACTAGATATCAAATTAGGTTTAACCCACCATTTTGTATATAAGGAAATGCTTTTAATCTTCCCTATTTTAAAAAAGGGACTTTCCGTTTAGAATTTTGGAGTTCGGTATTTTGTTGATTTACTTATTATTTCAGAAATAGATAATAACATAAAAAAAAATTGCCAAAATATTTGTCCCGACGTTTTGTAATAAGTAAATACTTTTGATCTTTCTATTCGAAAAAGGGACTTAATAATGAAAAGATGAAGATAAAAACAAACTAAAATAATGATTTACCAATATAAAGCACTGCAGCTTGGCTATTCAATACTAAGAATGAAACTCGGAGAGAATTTATTGCTAGGCTTTAAATACACTATGTTAAACACAGTAAAATGACAATGGCTTATGCAATGTAGAAATAATGTAAGCCTATTTTCAATTAGTAAATCATCATGTGAACATATTTTGGAAACTGTTGTATCAAAACCATATAGAAATGTCCACTAAATACTGAAATTCAGCTGTTTAAAAGCTCGTACGCGTTATGACTGAGATTTTTTACTTCAATGCAGATTATGACCTGTATCTTCATTTCAGGTTTGGTTGAACAGAAACTTAAGACTCAACCAACATATGTTTTTTCGAAATGTTCAAGTCTTCTTTCTTTTGTTATTAATGTTCTATTAAGTAATACTTTATAAATCATATTTCTTAAATGGATGTATTAATTACACTTTCCTATACCATTTACATTCAAAGTGTCATATTTTGCTTAAAATTTCTTAAGTTAACATAATAATCAGTTAACAAGTCTACTCCAAGTTAACTTTTGTACTAGTAAGGACTGTGACTATCTTTACTGTTGCTTCTGGTAAGAATTCTCCCAATTTCCAAAAATCGAAGCTGAAGAATTTTTAAATACTTTATATTTGGCTAGTCAATATTTATCGATTTCTTTAAATGTAAACAGAGTATAGTTTGTGATTATCAATAGCTAATATTCATAGAATTGAAAATACTTTCGATCGTTTTATGCACAGTTCTTGATTAAACGTCATCATTAAAGCTTATTTTTAACATGTGAAAGCCAGAGGTGGGTACATATGCCGCAACATCAAGAATTATATGATAAAAAAGGACTTAAACAGAAAAGCCACATAGAGTATGAAACATAACAATAAAATTGAGAAATGAAATGGGAAATGTGTCAAAGCGACAACAACCCGACCATAGAGCAGACAACAACCGAAGTGTGTTCAATGGTTCTTAACCGTCAATAGTGTCCAATCAGAAAGTTTATAAACCAGTTATGTCAAATAACGTCTCATCTTTTTTCTACAAAGTTCATCGGGAGATACATGTTCCAAGATCTTGTTGATAAATATTCTGTATAAACTTCAAAATCAAAAATAAATTGTATGTACTGAAAGTAATTATAACTTTATTACGTGTAATATTGTATGTTAGTTCTGTTTAACTTGTTGTCAATAAAATGAAATTTTATAAGACTGTCATACAAGTGAGACGTTTTGCTAGGTATAAACCAAGTATAATCCGCCAAAATGCTCCTTATTTGCAGATGGTTCAATTTTAGGGCAACTGCAAAAGCTTCATTAGAAGGTTGTTTCCTGACATAAATTATGTTAATTGTAGTTTAAAATGAAGAAAACAATTCCTTGGCCTATAAATATGATAAATGATAAATCTATTCTTTTTGACATACATAGTTTTTTCAAGAAATGCAATTTTCTGAAAATATTGCGCAATCAACAATTTAGTTTGCAATCGATTTGGATTTATGGCATGTTTTTTCATAAGGTGCAGGTAATTTGTTGGAAAAAAAATATCATACAAGTACCAGAAACACCGTGTATCATCAGTACACCGGATATAGGTGCTAAGCAAGCGGGCATGATCGATTTTGACCTTACACGGTAACGAAAATCTTTGTTTTGCTTGATCAATATTCAATGTACATTTCTCAACATTTGAAATTCCTGCTCCCAAATAATTTTTGCATCGATTTTTTCCTATTCATAAAACAAATTTGATATTCTAATAAGAACAATTAACTTGTACAAGCGCAAATAGTTGTGAATGTCAACACCAACTTTCAATTTCGATACAGTTGTTGAGACATTTACATGAAAGGAACCTAATACAGGGCAAAAGTAATAGTCTCCAATCATAAACCTACCTGTGATTACTCATTCCTTGAAACATTTGGGGTAATAAAAGAGTATAAAAATAATGTTTTTGTGTACGATGTATAACAACATAACTATGCACCGTACATAAGGATTTATGTGGTCAGCTAAACACCGTACACAACACTTTTTTAGGGATAAAATATCGAAAAATAACATATGTATGAAAGATTTAAATGCCAATTATTGAAACAGCTATACTTATTACACACACACATTGACCTTCTATCAGAAAAAGAGTTGTAATGAATATAGAATTATATCGGATGAGACGAGGGCCAACTTCTTTGATAAGTATTTGCACATGCTTTTACAATGTTATAGTAATCCCTCTTGTTTTGGGAAAATAATGAGACATCTCTAACCATCAACCTACGACAAAATCATTTCTTAAAATAGCAATTATGTTTAGATTGAAGTACACATTGATATTATGTGATCAAAACAAAGATTTTCGTTACCGTGTAAGATCAAAATCGCTCACGCCCGCTTGGTTAGTACCTATATCCGCTGTACGATGATACAAGGTGAGAAAAGATCATTTTGTAAAACATTTCCAAAATTTCGAAATATATTTTTCACCCTTTAAATTGATTTAATGAAAACTGCACCGTACGAATTACGATCGGGGAAACTGAAAGTACGATTTATAAGCTTTCGAATGCTACATAATAAAGCCGTATGTTAGGTTGGTGTATTTTAGTCATTAACTAAGCGTCTTTTTGAAAATTGTCACTCGTCTAATATGAGGGAGCTTTCAATCAGTTTAATTAATGTCTGGAGCTAGCGTGTCAGTAACTGAAGTCCTTTGTTAATGTATGTATCATTGTCATGTTGTTTCGTTTCTTCGGTAACCTTTTCTGATATCGGACTCGGGTTTATTTTAAACTGAGTTTACTGTACTTATTACTTTGTGTTTCATTATTCTACATTGGCTAGACAAATAGAGAGAGGATTGCGATCTCACAAAACCTGTTTAACCACGCCACATTTTTGCGCCAATCACAAGTCAGGAACCTCTGGCTTTTGTTTGTCTTGTATGGTGTTTGTTTTAATTTCAATTTATTTATATGTTTAGGATTTTAGTGTGACTTCCATTATCACTGTATTAGTACACGTTTTGATTTAGAGGCGAGCATAGACCAACCTCCGGGTGCGGGATTTTCTCGCTGCTTCGAAGACCCCTTGTTGTACATAGGCTGCTATCTGCTCTTTGGTCGTGTTTTTATCTCTTTGAAACATTCCCCATTACCATTCTCATTTTTTATGTTATTTGTATACATGTTATATGAAATCCTTTATAACAGACTGTTCCATAATGTGTGCTGTAGAAAACTTTTGAATACTTTATAAAATTGAGCATGGAAATGGGAAATGTGTCAAAGACACAACAACCGGATCAAAGATCAGAAATCAGGGACGATATTAAGGTACTTTACTGAGGAATGATTGCAATTCTCGTTCACGAGCGATGTGTTTATTGTAAAAACAAAATCGTAAAAAAAGGAAAAGAAAAGCTTTATGCAAATAAAAACAGTGCAACAAAATCAACAGATTAGCAATAGTTCCCGTTAATGATAAACAATAGGTTGAAGAAGCCTATTGTAAACTATAATCAAGACGCTCATATGTCAATAGATTGCCATAAATTTAAAAAAAAAATACCGATACTTAAAGAAAATTCGATAACTTTTGACATAATGAAAAACGATGCGATTATACACAAATAGGAATCCAAAAGTTTTTAAACAAATGTGTACCCTGGAATTACTTACGTCTATCTAGATGTAGATTTGAACCTGAAATGTAAAACATGCATGTGATCGGTTTCGTTTTTATAATTTCTGGATAAAAATGTGTACAAATTATACTGTCAAAAGTAAACTAAAATGTGAGTTTTCAGGTTTTCAAAACCTATCCCTTTGTAATTTTTACAATTTTAAAGTCAGAAACAAGTACATGTTTAAAAGTGATTACAATTATTACACTATGTTGACTGCTGTACCCAAATTTTCAATATATTTATATAGTATGTCTATTTGTTTTACTCACACTTTGTTGTCAATATAAAAAAATTGTAGACTGTCATACATTGTCAAGTGATCGGTTTAGCTAGATATCAAATTAGGTTTAACCCACCATTTTGTATATAAGGAAATGCTTTTAATCTTCCCATTTTTAAAAAAGGTACTTTCCGTTTAGAATTTTTGAGTTCGGTATTTTGTTGATTTACTTATTATTTCAGAAATAGATAATAACATAAAAAAAAATTGGCAAAATATTTGCCCCGACGTTTTGTAATTAGGAAATATTTTTGATCTTTCTATTCGAAAAGGGGACTTAATAATGAAAAGATGAAGATAAAAACAAACTGAAATAATGATTTACAAATATAAAGCACTGCAGCTTGGCTATTTAATACTAAGAATGAAACTCGGAGAGTGCTAGGCTTGAAATACAGTATGTTAAACACAGTAAAATGTCAATGGCTTATGCAATGTAGAAATAAAATGTAAGCCTATTTTCAATTAGTAAATCATCATGTGAACATATTTTGGAAACTGTTGTATTAAAACCATATAGAAATGTCCACTAAATACTGAAATTCAGCTGTTTAAAAGCTCGTACGCGTTATGACTGAGAATTTTTACTTCAATGTAGATTATGACCTGTATCGTCATTTCAGGTTTGGTTGAACAGAAACTTAAGACTCAACCAACATGTGTTTTTTTCGAAATGTTCAAGTCTTCTTACTTTTGTTAATAATGTTCTATTAAGTAATACTTTATAATTCATATTTCTTAAATGGATGTATTAATTACACTTTCCGATACCATTTACATTCAAAGTGTCATATTCTGCTTAAAATATCTTAAGTTAACATAAAAATCAGTTAACAAGTCTACTCAAAATTAACTTTTGTACTATATAGTAAGGATTGTGACTATCTTTACTGTTGTTTCTGGTAATAATTCTCCCAATTTCCAAAAATTGAAGCTGAAGAATTTTTAAATACTTTATATTTGGTTAGTCAATATACATCGATTTCTTTAAATGTAAAGAGGGTATAGTTTGTGATTATCGATAGTTAATATTCATAGCATTGAAAATACTTTCGATCGTTCTATACACAGTTCTTGATTAAACGTCACCATTAAAGCTTTTTGTTAACATGTGACAGCCAGAGGTGCGTACATATGCTGCAACATCAAGAACTATATGATCAAAAAGTACTTAAACAGAACATTTTTGCAGAAAAACCACATAGAATATGAAACATAACAATACAATTGAGAAATGAAATGGGGAATGTGTCAAAGCGACAACAACCCGACCATAGAGCAGAAAACAACCAAAGTGTGTTCAGTGGTTCTTAACGGTCAATAGTGTCCGATCAGAAAGTTCATAAACCAGTTATGTCAAATAACGTCTCATCTTTTTTCTAAAAAGTTCATCGGGAGATACATGTTCCAAGATCTTGTTGATAAATATTCCGTAAAAACTTCAAAATCAAAAATAAATTGTATGTACTGATATTAATTATATCTTTATTACGTGTTATATTGTATGTTAGTTTTGTTCAACTTGTTTTCAATAAAATGAAATTTTATAAGACTGTCATACAAGTGAGACGTTTTGCTAGGTATAAACCATGTATAATCCGCCAAAATGCTACTTATTTGCAGATGGTTCTTTTTTAGGGCAACTGCAAAAGCTTCATTAGAAGGTTGATTCCTGACATAAATTGTGTTTGTTGTAGCTTAAAACGGAGAAAACAATTATTTGGCCTAAAACATGATAAATGATAAATCTATTCTTTTTTTGACATATAAATTTTTTTCAAGAAAAGCAATTTTCTGAAAATATTGCGCAATCAACAATTTAGTTTGTATTTGATTTGGAATTATGGCATGTTTTTTCATAAGGTTCAGGTAATTTGTTGAAAAAAAATATCATACAAGTACCAGAAAAGAGCATTTTGTAAAACATTTCTGAAATTTCGAAGTATATTTTTCACCCTTTAAATTGATTTATTGAAAACTGCACCGTACGAATTACGATCGGGGAAACTGAAAGTACGATTGATAAGCTTTCGTATGCTACATGATAAAGCCGTATGTTAGGTTGGTGCATTTTAGTCATTAACTAAGCGTCTTTTTGAAAATTGTCACTCGTCTAATATTAGGAAGCTTTCGATCGGTTTAATTAAGGTCTGGAGCTAGCATGTCAGTAACTGTTAGAAGTCTTTTGTTAATGTATGTATCATTGGCATGTTGTTTAGTTTCATATGTTAACTTTTCTGATATCGGACTCGGGTTTATTTTAAACTGAGTTTACTGTACTTATTACTTTGTGTTTCATTATTCTACATGGGCTAGACGAATTGAGAGAGGGTTGCGATCTCACAAAACCTGTTTAACCACGCCACATGTTTGCGCCAATCACAAGTCATGAACCTCTGGCTTTTGTTTGTCTTCTATGGTGTTTGTTTTAATTTCAGTTCATTTATATGTTTAGGAGTTTAGTGTGACTTCCATTTTCACTGAATTAGTACACGTTTTTATTAAGAGGCGAGCATAGACCAACCTCCGGGTCCGGGATTTTCTCGTTGCTTCGAAGACCCCTTGTTGTACTTGAGGTGCTATCTGCTCTTTGGTCGTGTTTTTATCTCATTGAAACATTCCCCATTACCATTATCATTTTTTATGTTATTTGTATACATGTTATATAAAATCCTTTAGAACAGACTGTTTCATAATGTTGGCTGTAGACATTTTTTTAAATACTTTATAAAATTGAGCATGAAAATTGGAAATGTGTCAACGAGACAACATCCGGATCAAAGATCAGAAATCAGGGACGATATTAAGGTCCTTTACTGAGGAATGATTGCAATTCTCGGTCACGAACGATGTGTTTATTGTAAAAAAAATCGTAAAAAAAGGAAAAGAAAAGCTATATGCATATAATAACAGTGCAACAAAATCAACAGATTAGCAAAATTTCAGGTTAATGATAACAAATAGGTTGAAGAAGCCTATTGTAAACTATAATCAAGACGCTCATATATCAATCGATTGCCATAAATTCAAAAAATTCCGATACTTAAATAAAATTCGATTACTTTTGACATAATGAAATACCATGCGATTATAAACAAACAGGAATCCAAAAGTTTTATAACAAATGTGTACCATGGAATTACTTACCTTCATTGTCAAGTGCACGTATAGCTGAAAAGTAAAAAATGCATATGATCGGTTTCGTTTTTATAATTTCTGTATAAAAATGTGTACAAATTATACTGTCAAAAGTAAACTAAGATGTGAGTTTTCAGGTTTTCAAAACCTATCCCCTTGTAATGTTTACAATTTTAAAGTCAGAAACAAGTACATGTTTAAAAGTGATTACGATTATTACACTATGTTGACTGCTGTACCCAAATGTTCAATATATATATATATATATATATTATGTCTGTTTGTTTTACTCACACTTTGTTGTCAATGTAACAAAATTCTAGACCGTCATGCAAGTAATCGGTTTAGCTAGATATAAAATTAGATTTTACCCACCATTTTGTATATAAGGAAATGCTTTTAATCTTCCTATTTTAAAAAAGTGACTTTCCGTTTTGAATTTTGGGAGTTGGTATTTTGTTGATTTACTTATTATTTCAGAAATAGATAATAACATAAAAAAAAATTGACAAAATATTTGTCCCGACGTTTTGTACATAAGGAAATACTTTTGATCTTTCTTTTCGAAAAAGGGACTTAATAATGAAAAGATGAAGATAAAAACAAACTGAAATAATGATTTACAAATATAAAGCACTGCAGCTTGGCTATTTAATACTAACGATGAAACTCGGAGAGGGTTTATTACTGGGCTTGAAATACAGTATGTTAAACACAGTAAAATGTCAATGGCTTATGTAATGTAGAAATAGAATGTAAGCATATTTTCAATTAGTAAATCACCATGTGAACATATTTTGGAAACTGTTGTATTAAAAACTTACGGAAATGTCCACTAAATACTGAAATTCAGCTCGTACGCGTTATTTTATACTTCAATGCAGATTATGATCTGTCTTCATTTCAGGTTTGGTTGATCAGAAACTTAAGACTCAACCAACATGTGTTTTTTCGAGACGTTAAAGTCTTCATACTTTTGTTAATAATGTTCTACTAAGTAATACTTTATAATTCATATTTCTTAAATGGATGTATTAATTACACTTTCCGATACCATTTACATTCAATGTGTCACATGAAATACCTGAATATATTCGTCTTCGTCTTCTTCTTCGTCTTCGTCTTCGTCTCCAGACATAAATGAAAAAAAGAGCTGACATTAACACTACAAAACCAGCTATAACAGCAGCTCTGAAATAATATGAAATTTAGATTGAAAATAGACTATTATCCATGAGGCTGTTTGATATATTTTGTATGTTTGGTAACTTGTTTACTCTGTAGTAGTGTCAACTGGAAAACTTTAAAGAGACATTCCAACTCATGTCGGCGAACAAATAATAACGCCATGTCAAACAATACAAAAAACAAAAAACAGCAAACATAATAGCGCAACAAAGACTAAGTAAGAATAGAAAAACAAATAGAAAAAAGATATTCTCATTGTTTCAGATAAGATGATGTCAAAAGGAACACTTAATTGTAACGTACAGAATTATAATGACAACTGCATATACTTAAGATTTGTGTTTTCCAAACGATCCAAAAGCATCACCTGGTAAAACTTTCTCTTCAATATTGAAATTAAAAAATGCGAATTACTTATCATAACTGTTAGACTTAAAACGTATTACAACAGGATTATACATTTTTCGTTTGCATAGAACGACTCATAATTGAGTCCGAATCAAATCAGTTGGAAGGCAAAATTACATATTACGTTGAACATGTTGAATAGTACTGATAACCATGAATTCGTAAGAATTGTTTAAATTGTATGTGTTTCCTCGTCTTCAGAAAGTCAGACTAGAATTAGAATCTTTCTTTATCACCAGACACAGCCATTTTACGTGTTATCAAAATTAAGACAATAACCGGAAGATTTTTTTTCTTTCGTGTTTATATCCTTTTTGGTGTCATTTCTTTTATTGCATTCCAACGTCAGAAAGGCAAGTTTCAGAAACTGTTTAAAACTGAATTATCTATGTTTGCCATTTAATTCAACAGGATAACATAGATAATTTACCACTAAATATCTCCCCTGGTTTGAAAACCCTTATAATACAGTCATTAACGAGCAATTGAATACTCCTCAACGTAGACGCAGTCATGGTCATCTGCATTTGACATCACCTACTTTGCATGATGTCTCTATTAATGACTGGCTGCCATACATACAAAAGCCGTTAGGTATTCATCACATTCGCACGAAACTTTATTCATTAACCCTTTCAAAACTTTATTCTCTGTTCAATTTATGTTTGGAAACCACTGTTACAAATCCTAATTCGAACTAATATAAACTTACATATATCATTTCGGATGTTGCAAGTGAAATACTTTTCAAACCAGAGCGCATTGGAAAAGATGAAATCGTGAACGTATTTTTACCTTTTGCCAACAAAGGTCTCGATGGCGTCAACTTAGGCAATATTCTTCATCATAATTTATTTCAGTCGAAAATACTTCATTATCTTAAAGATCAGTCTGTACTAATAATTTCGTTTACCTACACCAAACCAATTGCAACTAACATTTTCAATTACAAAGTTTTTTTACACGTTTTGTAGGATCTCAACATTGACGACTTCAAGTCTAAACCTCCTGGTTGAACCTAGTTGATAAATAAATCCGAATTAATAAACTAAATAGATCTGTCAATACCCACGCTATGTCTCTTTTTAAAGACCCAATGGTATTATTTGTCTGTTTGTATTGTTTTTAGCCACGGCGTTGTAAGTTTATTTTCAATCAATGAGTTTAACTGTTCCTCTGGAGCTTTCGTTCCTCTTTTACGAAACATTTGTCCTACCTCCATCATAGGTCATAGGTCTGTTCTAAGTGCCTTTGGATTTTTATCTAGAGATGAAGAACTGGATCTGCCATCACTGTATTGTATATCTAAACTACATAAGTGTCCTTACAAACAACGGTATATTGCTGAGTCTTCCAAGTATTATACGAAACATCTTGATTCAACAATCAAGGCCGGGCTCCAAAGTTATTGTGAAAATGCCTATTGTAAAGGTGGCGTGAATCAGATGTGGATACTAACATATTCCAAAAGATCTTTTAGAGTACATTCAATCTTAGACTATGTCATCTTGCAATAGAATTAAAACATTTGACTTTTCTACAAGTTACCCAAGTATTCCCCATTCCAAAGACAAAGTAAAAGAGTTGGTACTACTTGGTTTCATTAAAAAGAATGGCGATAAATCCTACTTTGTAAAGAATCACTATAAAAATTCTCTGAAACTGACATTATCAAGATGCTCGATTTCTTGATTGACAAAATATTTGTTACATTTGAAGAACGTGTTTTTTTTCAACAGACTGTCGGAATTTCGATGGGAACCAATTGTGACCCTCTAATTGCCGACTTGTTTCTTTATTATAATGAGGCTGACTTCACAGAGGAATTTCTTAGGAATAAATACGCAATATCCTTAACTTAACTTTCCGCTATATAGATGATGTTCTCACACTAAATAATACAAAATTTATTTACTATGTTGAACGAATATATCCCATCGAACTAGAAATACACATAGTGCAGATACAGTTAAATCTGCATCATATCTTGACTTACATCTAGAAATTGTTAATGAGGGTCGGTTAAAAACAAAACTTTACAACAAAAGAAATGATTTCAGCTTCAGCAGCACCTGCATACGGAGTATATACATGTATCTCCCAATTGATACTAAAATTGCGGACTTGTATTTCCTATAATGATTTCCTTGATAGAGGATTGCTGCTCACAAGGAAGCTATTAAACCAAGAGTTCCAAATGGTCAAGTTTTAATCATCCCTTCGTATTTTATCAACCCCATCACGAGTTGGATGACTGTTATGGAATAACCGTTTCAGAGATGATATCGGATATCTTCCTTATGTTGTAACTACTTTTGCGAATGTGACCTACCGAATAAGACTATTTACCGGATTTGTAATAATACAATATACATGACGTCAGGGGTTAAGCAATTTTGTTATAGCTCACTAGCCCAGGGCTAATTGGTTGCAAGATTTTACTAGCCCTGTTGGAAGAACTACTAGGCCAACAAAACTGACCTGCTAGCCCTAGTATGCCTTAAAATTTAGAGTGTGCTGTAATAACAATGAATTCTATAAACTTAACAATTTTTATCCATTCACGGCATTGTACAGTATATTTTTGCAAATTGGATATGCAAAACTTATATCAGCAAAAAAATATTCCATTAGCATATGTATTCAATTAATCGATAATTGAATATTCACTGAAAATTCTGATATAATGAGTTGACCAAATCCGGGGATGATACAAGTCTTGACCACTGCTATACGTGGGTATGTAAAAGGATGGGAGGGGGTCTTATCAGATACAATAGCATCATCACGTTTGTGTAAAAGAATTATCAGCACATATTTCAAATTTATATCTGACAAAAGTAAGGTTTCTGCTGTTAAATGGGATTCACATTTTCATTGCAATAAATTAATCAGAAGGAGGTAAAATCAGTTTGCATAAGCAATGTACAATACAACCCCCTGTACTGACACATCGATATTAAAAGTAGAAGATCCGATCACCCAGAGTTATTTGTTCTATTTTAAAACTTGTACAAGATCAGTTCAAATTCTGGGAATCCCGGATAACGTAGTTGAATCTGATTGGATAAGATTATAAACGCCAAGAATTATTTGTTACTAGTCCGTCGGGCATTTTGGATTACACGTTTTGGATGCCCGAGGTCTAAACTTTGTAGTCCCGGGCGTCGGGCTAGTTGATTTCTTAACCCCTGGACGTGTACCACATGTAGAGCAGGACCTGTTTACCGTTTCAGAGCACCTGAGATCACCAAGGTTTTGGTGGGGTTCGTGTTGCTTAGTCGTTAATGTTCTATTTTGTGTCTTCTTTACTTTTATTTGTCTGTTTGTCTTTTCATTTTTAGCCATTGCGTTGTCATTTTATTTTCAATCTATGAGTTTGACTGTCCCTCTTGTATTTTTCGTCCTTCTTGTATATACCGAGTTAGTTTCTAAATCAGTTGACGTGCCTTTCGAATTTTAGTTTAAGGTAGTGGACATAGCGCACTTCAACTCGGACAGTTAAAACATTGTGGGCTATTTGCTTGATCAGAAGTCGTGTAGTGCGAACAACATGAAAATGATTGATAATAATGACCATTTTAAGACATAAGCTACATCTATGATCAAAGCGAAGTTGTCACTTTTGGTGATGACTCAGTGTTTATGTTTTTAGGGCAAATTATACCAGAAGAACGTTCTTACTCATCATATGTCTAAAATAAAAAAAAATACGAAGGGATGATTTCAAGTTAACCACTTGAAACTCTTGGTTTTATATTTTAGCTGTGAAGGAAATGCTGATGGGAAATAATACAATACAATATTGTAGTAACTTGTAGTTATAAACTGCAGGTGTTGGTGGAATAGAATAAATACAAAAAAAAAAAAAAACAGAAAAAGAAATTAAAAGTGTACAATCGGGAAGCTGAAATCATCTTTTTTGTCGTAATTTTATTTCTGATCTGGCCGTCATTGTCGATATATCGATGTAAATGTATATTATGAGATATTGTATGAGTGTCAAATCAAGTTATTCTAGATCCGAGGCAGACTTAACTATAAGTGTTGTATCCTTTATATCGTGTTCGATTGTATAGATTCGTTCAACATGGTCACCAAATTTATATAGCGGAAAGTAAAGTTTAATGATGAAGCTAAATCTTTTCTTTGTACCTACGAAGTTCCTGTTTGAAGTCAGCCACATATTTATAACGGTAAAATCGGCAAGAAAAATGACATTAGTTTGTACTACGGGAATGTCGATTGTTTGTTGACAAACGCGTCCTCAAAACATAACAAATATGTTGTCAATGAAAACATCATGTATCTTGATATCTACGTGATTAAAAACCTCGCATTATTTTCTGAATTTACAGTATTATGTCACTTTGAGAACATTTGTTGTTAGAATCGGATCGACTATGTTTACAAAGTAGGAGTTTTCCAACCCTGAGAAAAGATTCGTGTTTCTACTCTTGCCTCTTTTCTTTTAGGTAACAAATCAGGTCCAACTCTTAATTTTGTCATTTTGATTGTTATGTGAATTACTTGTGTAAGTGTAGAAAAATCAAATGTATTAATATAATAAGAAGATGAAGGAGACTTATTTTATGTATTTTAAGAAATCTTCTGATTTTGTTTAGTATTCACATCTGATCCGTGCCACCTCTATGTAGTTTAACAATAACTTTGAAGCCCGGCTTTGCTTGTTGATATAATTTGTGTTAAACATTTACAAAGAGGTTTCGTGGAGCACTTGGACGATCGACTTATGTATTCTAAGCATCCAATACAGTTGTAGAAGATCAAATTCTTCAAGTTTCATGCAGGCTTTTCTCTTAAATAGATGGCAATGAGGTATTTGTCCAAGTGAATGGACACTACCTTATTCATATATCAAGCAGTTTTAGTAATGTGATTTCGGGCTTTATCTACATATCTGTCCTCAAAGAAAGACAAGTGTCCTGCATCATTTAGGTTTTAAAGATTGATATAGAATTGGTATTAATTGACCCAATCAATTTCCTAATGTTGATTTGTATGAACAAATCCACAAGCCTATATGCATTGAAAAGAGAATCTCTATCTTCTTTCTCGCGCTTTCTCCATTGTCTGATATAATCCTCGACTGAATATATCACTCCATTGTCTTATATAAGCCTTCACTGAATATATCACTCCATTGTCTGATATAATCCTTGACTGAATATTTCACTTCATTGTCTGATATAATCCTCGACTGAATATATCAATCAGTATTTTGCAGTATGTGTCAAATTGATGGATTTAGGCTCACAATTTGTTGGGCCTTTATATATAACATTTCGTCGACAACTTTTAGGTCAACGGTAAAAACGTGGCCTGCCAGAACATATATGAAAAAAGAACTACATGTAGCACAGGTGCAGTCAGGAGTTTAAGACTTAAAGTATATTAGCTCCTGCAACTCGTGTTTGTGATTAAAAATTGTAGTTGCAATTGGTTTTGTATAGATAAAAGAAATGAAAGGTATAGACTGATCTTTAAAATAGGGTGGTATATTCGTAGGAACGTTATTTATGATGACGGGTATTGCCTAGGTTGAGGGAATCGAGACTTTTTTTTGGAAAAGGGAAGTTTAAGAAAGTGTCTTTTCTTTAGTTCTTCTTCCATCTTTTAAAATGCGAAATGGTTTGAAAAGTCTGTGACTTGCTTTATCCGAAATGATAGCTGTAAGTTTGTATTGGTTTGAAAAAAGGTAAGAATTCATTAGCTGTATTTGGCACAACTTTGGAATTGTCGGTCATCAATGGTCTTTATCTTTGTACTGTTTTGGCTTTCTAACTATTTTGATATGTGCGTCACTGATACATGTAAGTGTTATGTAGACGAAGAGCCCGTCTTGCGTATCAAATTATAAGCCTACTACCTTTGATAACCATTAGCAACAGAGACTTCCATGCATTCGTTGTACAGAAACAAATTAATGTAATGAAGTTTTGACAGGAGTAATGAATAAAGCTTCTTCCAAATGTGATGAATACCGGACGGCTATTGTATGAATGGCAGTAGGTCATTGAGATCATTGAGAGTAGGTGATTTATAATGACGATGACTATGACTGCGTCTACTTCGAGGAGTTGAGTTAAACATACTAATCACATTCACCGAGCTAACAGACGTACTACAAATAATAGTGGTTGATGTGCGATTTTAAAACAGTGGTCCCACAACCGAAAAGATAATGTCTAAACAATCACGGTATCATGTAATATTATCAGATTATTACATGGTATTTTTCATATCGCAAGTATTGTCAGCGCTAGGTTCAATATCAGTTCAAGAGCCGCATGGCTCGAGGGCTGATATTGACCGAGGGCTGAAAAATGACATGTTATGATCTTTTTATCGTATGCTTCAACAATGGAGAAAAATAACAGATGAATATATTAATCCGTTTACGTGGTTCTCAAATAGGAGTTGAAATGTAAAAAGTTCAAGAACGTCGGACCCCTAATGGAGTACATTCGATATGATATTTTTCTATAATATGTCTCAACGGAGAAGAAAAACAGCAGTATGCTACATTTTGATATAGACGATAGAGCAAGAATGTGTCCAAAGTGCACGGATGCCCTACTCGCACTATCATTTTCCATGTTCAATGGACCGTGAAATTGGGTAAAAAGTATAATTTGGCATTAAAATTAGAAATATCATACCATAGCGAACATGTGTACTAAGTTTCAAGTTTAATGAACTTCAAGTTCATCAAACACTACCTTGACCAAAAACTTTAACCTGAAGCGGGACAGACGGACGGATGGACGAACGGAAGGATAGACGAACGAACGGACGGACGAACAAACAGACGGAAGCACAGATCAAAAAACATAATGCCGCTCTACTTTCATAGTTGGGGCATAAACATAATGCAACGATATACATAATGAACGCTGTTTGGAAACGTCAACATTTTAAAGTAACTTTATCAATTAAGTTTGAAACTATTAAAAATGCATTTATTTTATCATGTATTTGCTGTTGTTTTTTTTCATCTTACATAATACATTTTCCAATATCAAAATACTTGTTTTGTACCCTACTTTGTAATGTTTTTCACTGAAAACGTATTATAGAGGTGTATTTTCCGGAATTTGCCGAGTATGACCGGAATGCCATTCGGTAACGTTACGGAAAGGAATGTGATAAAAGATGAAACATGGGATAAACTTTTCATATCAGCCCTCTAAGCACCTATTCAAAAAATATTGAATTCACGTTAATTAATGCTTTTATTATACGGTAAAAATCATATTGTATTTAGCCTAAGTATATGATAATGAATTACACAGAATAATGACTATAATGATCTTACCAAGAAGGGTGTATAGCTATAAAATACCACAGGGAATCTAAAATACAGAGTTGATGACCAACCGCCAGCGTCGTTGTAAAAAAAAGGAACGCCGACGAAATGACAAATACAGTTTCTTTAAAAAAAAAAAAAAAACTCCGTAGAAATGTAATGACTGAGCAAAACAAACCATAACAGAAAACCACATACTGTCTGGCAGTTTATCGTTTCTGCTATCTGGTCAGAAATCTAACATATCACATTTCATGATTTTGTGTTTCATAGTATTATTGCAATGAAATAAAGGGAATAGGATTTTAAAATCAGAAATTTATAACACAACATGTTCCAAATAGTTGTCAGACGGATAAAAAAAGTCGTTGATAAACATTTGTTATCACGTAGGAAATATCTCAGACATACGAGTAGTACGCATAGTGACACACTAAAAGAAATATCAACTTAATATATAATTTTGGGATAATGAGAAAATGACAAAAAAAAATTACTCACATTTCACCTTCAGAAAATTTACTTTTACCAGTTGACACATGTGGTTGTGTTGAATTTATGTCTGCAATGAAATGAATAGGTAATTTTATATCTGGCTGCTACATACGAGACATCACAAACAACATTTTTTACATAAATGTGTTCAATCCTCTCGAAGTTCATATTTTTGTTCTATAATGTTTCTATGAATTATGTTTCTGATAAAACAAAATGTATGTTGTTTTTTTTACCTAAATCAGGCCGTTGCTTTTACTTTTAAATTGCTTCTCAATTTGGCATTTCTTCAGAATTGTATAGAATATACGGTATAGGTGTTGTACAAGGCTGAAGTAGAAGGGATACAAAGAGTTGCTTGCTTGATTACATAATTAGAAATAAAGTAGACAGTTATTTGATTGACAGGCATACAACACCGTATTACTGCAGATTAATTATTATACGTTGTATATTAATGTTCGTAGATTTCATTGGTACTGGTTAACCTCGAATGTATATGTACATCGAAAGACAAACATTATAAAACGTTGTATGCGATATTTTGCAAAACCAAGACAATATTAAATAGCCTCCAAAATTCAAGATTTCAATTATCCACGAAAATTGACACCTACGAAAAATAAATAACTCCATGCACGTGAACAGTAGCCATACAATTTTGTATCAAGCTGAAATAATGTATGTGTTTTATGTGTTATCAAAATCCCATTTTAATGCCTACAACATATAAAGTTTCACTTTACTGTGTATGATATTTTTAGATTTTTGTTTGAAAATGCTTCTTTGAAATGGTGGAGTATAGACATGACAGAAGTCACAACTAGAATAACAAAGTTTTTGAGCTCACTTAAACAGTAAATACTGTTTTTGCTGAAATCATAGCATTTGAAAATAGTTCCTGCAATATTTTACTACTACTCAAGAAAACTGAAATATAAAGCTGTAGTGTTGTTTGTTTTTACTTTTGAAAATTTCCCTTAGTCTTATTAGAGCATACCTTACAATCATACTTACAGATGCAAGTATAGAAAATGACAGCTTAAGTGGTTTGTAGGTCAATGAACTAAAAAAAAACACTTCTGGGTGTTTATTATTAGCTTTCAATATGAATAGATATGTTAATCTATGATATTATATCTTATTTTAAACATATCATATCTATCAGACTTCTATGTATATAAAACTTATACTTACACGTGAAAACATCCTCTTCAAGTAGATATTTTATTTCACCAATTGTTACACCATACACACAGGCATACGAAACATTAAGATCTGACTTAGTCAAATTTTGTATAATTAATGTGTATCCATCTCCGGAAACCTTTCCGTCATATTTTCTGTTAGGTCGTCCTGTTTTGAGATCAATAAATAGTGTGCGTTGTTCTGGTGAATACCTATCCCAACCTGAAGCTTGTGGGCAGCAGTTTGACACATTGCAAAATAGTGTCACGTTTTGTCCATAATCCGTAACCTTTCTAATGACTGTCCATTCCAACACACCTGAAACTATCCATGTTGATTTCTATTTTAATAAAAGTGGCAAGTATCGTGTAACATAAAACATTAAGTATCGAAAACTAAGTTAATGCTATCTGTCATAATACCAGACGGATTTACTCATCGCAACCAACTGACAACACATATATTGTGAACATATATCTATAAAGAATAACACAAAGCTTTGCTCCTCAGGTTGATGATTTATCGATGGTATATATTGGGGTAGGTCATCCTTTATGATTTATAACTAAAAAAAGATATTATTTTTTAAAATTGGATAACGAACAAATATTAGCTCACAAGGGGTTTAACAAGGGGAGCAGAATCTGTTTAGCATTCTGGATAACCTGAGATCACCCACAGTTTTTGGTGGGGTTCATGTTGCACAGTCCTGAAAAACTATATCGTTTTTTTTGTGTCTCCTGACAATGTCTCTTTCTCTCAACCTTTAAGTTTAAAATGTCACCTTGAGTCTTTCAACTCTCAAAAAGTCATCATTGGAACCCATGGACAACGTTTAATAAATTAATATGTACTGTCAACTATGCATATTATTTATTTACGAAGATTGCTAGTATTCATTTAACAGAAATGTGTTCAAAAATGGATGTGAAAGCGCATCAGAAAGTTAACGATAATGCATGAAACCAAATTTCAAGAGGTATTTGATGAGTTATTACTATTAAAACCAATCACACGGAAGAACATACTGATAACAATCGTGATATCAAATGTAAAATAGCCTTTATTAGAAAAATGACAAGATAATTTTATAAGATGTCTGCATGCTAATTTATCTTTACGAATGAAGCCGTCGTACCGATAATACAAATCAGTAAATGTTTATACTAGTTTGTGAAATCGAAAACCCTGGTGTAATATGTGTTCAGTAATACATATATTTCTTTCTTTGAAATTATCATACAACTATCATTTAATTACCTTGTAATATTGAATAACAGTTAATCAGAATCAAAAATGGTAGTGTAAACTCCATATCTCTCAATAGCCTGGAAAAGATTAATAATACATAGAGAATACAAAGCACAACTATAATAAACGGTTTAAATCTTTATTCTTGCTTATGGATACATATAACTTCGATTTCACAAAACTTACTTTTCTTCTGTACATTTCAAGTTGTCTTTGCGATCCTAGGAGTTATTAAAGACGTTAGAAGACAAATACATGTTCCAGTCCGGTTGTGGAGGAATAAAACAAACCAGTCTACAGTAATAAACGAACATTAAATATCTCCCCCAAAGAGGTGTAGTTTGTGAAACATCTGTATTTACAAATTGCAACCTATAGCTCAACTGGATTGACAAGAGGTTTTTTTTTAAAACATAATCCTACTTCTATATCCTGCCTATAAAAAGAATATATTAGCCAAATGAATAATTTACAAAGCCCTGCTCACTTGTTCGACAAGTATTATTCACCAGCACACTGAGGAGTATCATCATTATTAGAATGATGAAAATAATAACATTCCAACTTGGATAGTTTATCATTTTATTTGTAGTCTACGGCATCGATTATTTTGTTCATCAACTATTCAATTTAGGATTTTATTCTCGTCAATGAGTTTTAGGGTATATTCCCGAACTATAATATATTTTCTTCTTACGTTGTTAGTGTTTAAAGCCTAATATTTTCCTCCGGCTAGATAAAATATCAAAGGTTAAGATAGATCAATATGATATCTAGCTTTTGTACAAACAAAATGATAACGTTCTAACAGTATATGTACGTGATTCTTCATTTATCAACTGTGTTTCTACTTTACACATAATATCTATAATTTTGAAATAAGAACTTTGGTCCTCTATTTAATAATACTTAACAAGGTGAAATCTGCATATAATTCGTGACAATGAACCACTGCATGTTCACTATAATAATATCATACCATTGTTTGAATATATTGGAACTTTGTTTGTTTACAGATGGAAACATTAAATCAATTATGAGCTAGATAGCTGTATAGTTATTCAAGCTGCAATTGCACCGTCCGATTTTAATATGTAATATGGTTATTTTCATTTTTTTCATACTGACAGAAAACAAATATAAATCATCCATTTAATATCTGCTATACGTCGTCTGCTCTTGCGCTTTGGTGTTCGTTTACATAGCATCTTGTATGAACTAAAGCCATGAAAATTTGTGACGTTATCCAAATAAAATGAAAGTATCAAATGACGTTCAATATAACACATATTAATTGCTATCAAAACATCGAAATACGTCACATGAAAATCCACGTGTACTTAATAACGCATGAGAAACAGATGCCTCTCAGGTTGATACATTCTTACGTTTGATTTAGCAAATTGTTTAATCAGTTTTTTTACGGTATAACGTTTTATGTACACGAAACACGCGTCTGACGTATCAAACGAAACACGCGTCTGACGTATCAAATGATAAGCCTGATACACTTGATAACTATTTACGAACTTCCCGTTTATTTAATTTACCGTTGAGTTCAGTATTTTTGTTATACTCTTTGTAATAAACGAGAAGTGAAACTTTGCGATGTGTGTCAAAATTAAAAGCAAATGTGAGTAACGAGAAATAAAAGATGTCTACAAAGCACATATTATACATTATATAAAACAAAATTAGTTCATTTTCGAACCAAAAAGTGGAGCTTTTTATCACACATTTACAACAATAAACAATACGCTGAACTAAACGATCCTTCAATAATCATGATAATACTAAACCACAGTTAAGATCAGTTAAGTCACAATACACTTTAAATATGCCAAACAGTAAACATTAGCATGTTGATAAAATTTTTATATCATGTACCAGAATAAATAGAAATAAAAATAACAAGTAAAAATACAAATATGGTAAATGTCGACTAAAACAATAACAGCATCTAAGCACATGACATGGATAAATAACCAACCAAATTCCACATCCGCTACACACAAAAGAATAATGAATTCTTCATAACCAAGATGAGTTTTCTTTCAATGAAAAGATGAATTACAGTTTTTTACTGAAACAGATACTTTGCATATTCACACACAAAACCATGAAATATGAAAATAAAGAGATGTGGTATAATTGCCAATGAGACAAGTAGACTCTAAAGTTCATATGAAGTGGATGGAAGTAATTATAGGAAACAGTAAAAACTTTAACAATGAACCAAACATTGATGTTAGGGGTTATAATCAAGGATTGTCCAAGACACAATCATCAAAATGCAATCCATAGCGGCGATATATTGGTCTATAGAACATTGTAAACGTCATATATCATCGTTTTCAACAATACGTTGAGTTGAGGCTACATAAATTAAGTTTATGAAAAAGACCATTTGATATATTTGTATTTTCGATAATTCAAATTCTTAGTAATTATAAATTTAAAGTGTGTGCATGAAAAATAGGAAATGGAATTCGAAGAAGCGGGTGCTTAAATCCAATTTTTTGTTGTATCATTATATGCAAACTAATCCCGTATTTGTTACAAAGGGAGACACAAAACTTACTCTACTTTGTTAAATACATGTAGTAATTTTCTTACTTGACCGATATTTAACAAGAGTTTAAAATTCTTACCTGGTGTAGCTGCACAGATATGACTAATAACGTGTTGTACTTTTGCAAAGTCTTGTCGAATTTTATTTCTAGTTAAACGGCCGATCACATTGTTTGTTAACATCCTTAGATTATTAGTAAAACATATTGTGTACGGTAAGTCTTTCCTTAAACAGTTTACGATTTTTAAACATCTTAAAATAAATGTCGCCTTATTTCCCTTTTGAACTACACGCCTGTCAGATAAATGTTTATCAAGATATCGTCACGTGGTATTTAAACTAAAATCATACTCGTTTAATCATGAATGATTTAATGATTATTATAATTACTAGGTCTTTCCACCTTTCTATGGAAAGAAGTTTTGCTTTTGTTCCGATTTTTTCTTTCATTGGTTGGTTGTTTCGCAAGATGTTGAGCAGATACATGTATTTTCTATATGATATCCAACAGTTTATGCGCCTCAACAAATGCTTTTCTTTGTGATTTGGGCTATCTTCCCGATCTCTGTTTTTGTTTTGTGATTGCTACCTCTTTGCAACTGTTAAAGATAAAGACAATACTGTTTAATGAATTTCTTCGTTATATCCTCGAATGTTAAGATGAGTTTTGACTAAAGCGTTCAAGAGATTCCTTATGAGATGTATTACCCCTAATGATTTGGTTATACGTCATATGTGAATTTGTAACTGGTAAACCATACGTGATAAAGACCTAGGCTCTACTGATTTGATCGAAGTACATGGTATAACAAAATATTAGGTCAAGGTCACGTTGCAAAGGTTTATTGTGGTTTATTTTCATTTCTTTTTAATAAATCGTAAAAGATATCGACAACAAATTTTACTAGATTGCTAGTTGCGACATGTCGTAACACTTTAATTTTAGTTAACAGTGTACGTCACATTAAATAGTAGTTTTCTCCCCTTTTATATCTAAATTTACACGTATGAATAATTAACCATATATAATACATGTAATAAAACCGAAGATCTTTAAATTCGCGGTCATTGGTCTGTTGTCTTGGTCAAAGGTCATAGGTAATTAATACTTTCTAGCTTTTGACCTTCGCTTTTACTTCATTTTGGATTAGGTTGTAAGCTATAACCCCTTGAACACAATCCAAAATGACAAAGTGTTAACCGGAAGAAGATATCTTTTGTACTTATTTAACGAAAATTATTATAGAACCATAATTTCAAATAAGTACAAATTTGCATATTTGGTAGGCCAGTTTTTATATCATTATTTTTGTGTAGTGATGAGCCTGTCCCTGCTTATATGATTAATCTATATGTGAAAAGGGTGTGTTCTTGTTGAAACAAGTGTGCTGCAACATTTAATTTATAGGATAAACCAGGACTGTCCTTTGCATTAATTTCGATATTAAGGTTTGTCAAAATTATCATTAACAATAATACATGAAATAAAATTGAGAATGGAATACATTTATTCAAACAAATGCTCAGATTCAAGCACATTTACAGCATGTAACAAAGATATTACAATTGAAAGCCATGCTGAAAATGTGGTACAAGAAACAAAAATAAACTCCTTTTATCCAGCAAAGAGTATTGATAAATTTCAATATTTTATTTCAAAATGAGCTACAATGTAGTAGATCAAAACGTGTTGAAGGCCGTAATTTGACCTGTAAAAAGTAAAATCACAAAAATACTGAACTTAGAGGAAAATCAATTAGAAAGTCCATCATCACATGGCAAAATCAAATAACAAAATGCATCAAATAGATGAATACTAATACATATGTGAGATATAAAATATGCGAATAAGAGAGCAGGTAATATAGATGGTTTTTAAGGAATTTTAGTCCAAAACAGTCACCGATTCTTAACCTCATCTGAAAAGTCTTAGTCATGTTCAGAGATATCAGTTAATTTTTCAGACTTAATAATTACGATAAATTAAGTACTAGTTACACAATTTGCATGAAAGGAATTCAATCATGTACCGTTATTTCCCCTGAAATTCAATATGTTGTTGATCTAGATATATACTGTTGAATATATCACTGCTGTATAGTATGCATAAAGACTAAACAGATATTAAATAATAGCCAGAAAACTTTCGGTTATAATCTGAATGAACTGCAGTAGATAAGACTTTTTGAGAGCGGTTCAGATCAAGATTATCGTTCCAAATCAACATTAAGTTTCATAGCAGTAATTTTAAGAAGCTTTAACATATAATATTACCACCTTCTGATGTTTGACAGAAAAAACTCATACTGTAAGCTGTCAAACCAGTTTTTAAGAACAAACAAAGGAAAAGAGCAATGATAACATTGATTTGAAATTGTGTGACTGAATTTTTAAAATATGGACATTAAGTTAGCCAAAAGATATATTTACTTCTATGACTTTGCATGGTAACAAACCACGAATTCAGGACGAGTCAATTAACATACCAAAAAGTTGTACATTTTTAGCTAACCTGCCCCAAAGGGCCAAGTGAGCTTTTCTCATCACTTGGCGTCCGTTGTCGGTCGTTAACTTTTACAAAAATCTTCTCCTCTGAAACTGCTGGGCCCAATTTCAAAAAACTTGGCCACAATCATCATTGGAGTATGTAGTTTTCAAAATGTGTCCGGTGACCCGGCCAACCAACCAAGATGGCCGCCATGGCTATAAATAGAACATAGGGGTAAAATGTAGATTCTCTAAAACCAAAGCATTTCGAAGAAATCTGACATGGTTAATATTGATTACCAAGTAAAGATCTATCTGCCCTGAAATTTTCAGATGAATCGGACAACCTGTTGTTGGGTTGCTGCCCCTGAATTGGTAATTTTAAGGATATTTTGCCGTTTTTTTTATATTATCTTGAAAACTATTATAGATAGAGATAAACTATAAACAGTAATAATGTTCAGCAAAGTAAGATCTACAAATAAATCAAATGACCAAAATTGTCTGTTGACCCCTTTAGGAGTTATAGCCCTTTATAGTCATTTTTTACCAATTTTTCTAAAATTTTAGTAATTTTTTACTAAAATCTTCTCCTCGGAAACTGCTGGACCCAATTTAACCAAACTTAGCCACAATCATTATTAGGGTATCTTGTATATAAAAAATGTGAGCGGTGACCAAGCCAACCAACCAAGATGGCCGCCATAGCTAAAAATAGAACAAACGGGTAAAATGTAGATTTTGGCTTGTAACTCTGAAACCAAAGCATTTAGAGCAAATCTGACAAGGGGTTTAATTGTTTATCAAGTCAATATATATCTGCCCAGATGAATTTGACAACGGGTTGCCCCCAAATTGGTAATTTTTAAAGAACTTTTGCCGTTTTTGGTTATTATCTTGAATACTATTATAGATAGAGATAAACTGTAAACAGCAATAATGTACAGCAAAGTAAGATCTACAAATAAATCAACATGATCAAAATGGTCAGTTGACCCCTTAAGGAGTTAAAGCCCTTTATAGTCAATTTTAACAATTTTCATTAATTTGGTAAATTTTGGTAAATTTTTACAAAATATTTTCCTCTGTAGCTAACGGACCAAGTAAGTAACAAGAATGTTCAGTATAGTAAGATCTACAAACACATCACCATCATCAAAACACAATTTTGTCATGAATCCATCTATGTCCTTTGTTTAATACATGTATGCACATAGACCAAGGTGAGCGACACAGGCTCTTAAGAGCCTCTAATTAATCAAACTACTTCCTTTAAATTATTAGTGTTAGTATTACTTAAAATGCAGAAGTATTTCGGATCTATGTGAAACCCATCATGAAGTTTAATTATATATGGAATTGAAAAAGGACAAATTTGGCAATTTTCAAAGATTAGATGCGCTTATTTTAATATAAACATACTTCCAGGAACCACTGCTCTACAAGATGAAATTAAGGATATTTTGAATTTCTCAGCACAAGCCAGGAGACATGAACTGACTGTCTATTCATATAACACAAGACGACATGAATAACCGAAATTGTAGAATTAAGAAAGAAAAATTGGACAATGAACTTGTGGTCTCATGCATTACATGATGATGCTAATACGCGTAAAATATCGTTTGTACGGTCAGGGTTTTCCTTATTTTTTTTTAACTATTCCCAAATTAAATCTGACAAAAAACATTTTCGTCAATTATGTCATTTATATAAACATGGCTTGGTGCTTGCATCACAGAGGGAACATCTACCCTAATTTTCCTATTCATTTATCAAAAGAATTCACACAATTGAAAAAAAGGAAAATGAATGTCATTGAACACTACATAAGAGGGGCGAAAGATAACAGAGGGACAGTCAAACTCATAGATCGAAATTAAACTGACTACGCCATGGCGGTAAAAACATGAAAAAGAAAAAAAGACAACCAGACACAAAGTCGTACACAATACTATACTGTTAGATTCAGGAACACCTCATAAAACGTACATATTAAGTTAAGAATGGATACAGTGATACATTAATACATTAATATAAATGATTTCACAATTAATAGTTTGTTTAAAAGATTTAGGAAAACCCCATTTAGTACATGGGTAATATTTTCTGCAACATTTATCTGTGGGTTGGTGAGTGAGTTGTATTTGAATATTTATTTGAATTTGTGGACAATATCCTTGAATAGTAAAACATAACGCTACTTTTCCATAGTCTTTTGAACAAATCCTGGAAAGAAGTAAAGTTCTTTCTCTTCACAATATTCTAATAAGACAATTTGCGCAACGGGTTTTTTCTCAACTGTTTTTGTTTTCCCATCGTCTGCCAATGTCGGTACTACAGCTTGAAGCAAACATTCATTAACCTGTAGAGGTAAGACACATGATTAAGTCAATGTTGAAACTGTATTTTCATGATGATCAGAACAAAAATTAATATACTACCACAAATTCCTTTATCTTTGGCTTTTACAAATCTAAGATATCCTATTCAAGTTCTTAAATTTCTGCACGTGTCTCATGAACAAGATAACAAAGTTAATAACTGTATATTGTATCCCTATTACAGACAATTTATCCTTTGGATATAGATGGATATAAGTAAATGTCAATATATTTGGAAACCATGAGGAGTACAGATAACTACACTTTCCTGAAATTGTTGTTTCTGTTCATCAGATTGTAACACAGTGATGGCTGCTGTAACCATATTTTGACTATTTTACCGATTATGTCTGTTTTGTTTTAATATCGTTGAAAAAAAACACGGAATCTAATGTGACTGTGATAAAAGTGAGAGGTTTAGCGCTATAAAACCAGGTTCAATCCACCATTTTCTACATTTTAAAATGCCTGTACCAAGTCAAAAATGTGTAGTCCGTTCGTTTGATATGTTTTATCCTTTGATTTTGCAATTTGATTAGGGACTTTCCGTTTTGAATTTTCCTCGGAGTTCAGTATTTTTGTGATTTTACTTCTAACCTAGCCATGTTAGTATGGAGGTTAAGAAATTAAACTAGATGTATCGCCATTAATTTAATTTAAAGTGTCTGTCAAAGATTTTATTAAGTAAGCCGTTTCAAATTCTATGTTTTGAAAAGCTTATAGATACTAGAACTTTCTACTACAGTAAACCTTATATTACTTATTTAAAACAGGTTGGATATTAAGGGTCACAATAAACACTAAATTTAGATACGATAATTTCTTATGTTTGTATCAAATGATAAGAACAATGTCAAAGAATGAATTTATATAGGCTTGAAATCAGATCACATTTTTATTCAGAGTGGTATCGAATAGTATTTAAATACGATTTTCACTGACAGTGATATCATCATGGTGCTGGATTTCTATTTGACATCATCATGTTGACGTCTGAAAGATGTTTAAAAGAACAACCGGCTGAGAAATAAATGTCAGAATCGTTAATTTGAATGTTCCTATTGTGAATTTGCCATTAATGGGAAACAATATTTCTGCATTTTGAATATGAATGTCTAAATTGATACGATATTCATGCAAGAATTAGTTATTCATATTTTCAATACGAAAATTGATTTTGAATTTTGACTTGGTTCTTCAGTGGTTGTCGTTGGTTCATTTATGTCATTTTGTTTTGTTATAAACGGGACTATCAGTTTTGCTGAATTGTATCATACTTTTCAAGTGGTATTTTTAGCAGACTATACGATAGGAATTGTTCTCACTGTTGAAGCCCGTACTATAATTACTTACATCCATTTCAATCGATTTTTTGTGATTAGTTATTTCATCGGCAATCATAATATATCCTTTTTTTATTTTTTTGAAAGGAGTAGGTCTGGTAAGGACCGATTTTGGCCTCAAATTTCAGGTTCATCTGACGAAAGATTTTGACCACTTTTAAACACTTAAGTGTCTATTTTAATTGATTCAATTAACTTATGTGAAAAATTTTAACTAAATTAGTCATTTAAAAAGATCCGATGCAAGCTTCAATATGACAAATTTACCAAATATGCCGAAAAATGTCACTTTTCAGATGTTTTTTGTCAAAAATAAAAGTGGCCGTATCTGTGTTCGTCCTCAACCTTTATATATGTTATGTATTATCATCAAATACAACTTACATTTCAATATTTAGGATGAACACGTATGCGGCCACTTTCGTTGTACACGGAAACCATCTAAAATGCTAGAATTGTGAAGATTTCAGTAATTTAGCATGACTTAATGGTGCAAGTACCCGATATATGTGCATTGCATTGTCAAAAACAGCCCATGCTTATGTAGCAGAAGCATTCTACTGTCCAATAAATAACTAAAAGTTTACAATTTAACAATTTTGTAAAATTGCTATATTTTGGGGCCAAACAGGGGTATGACTGGACCTACTCCTTTGCAAACTACGGATGTCTATTAACGTTTCACTATTTTGATTAAAAAGAGGAAATGCGGGCACTCTAAATTGATGTTGATAAATGTGTACATGTTAGGAATGCACCCATCTGTATTTGTATTGTCATGTGTCTGCAATGTTTACTCATTCCCTTAGTTGCTATCCCAATTAGTATAATACAATGAGAATGTATGTGATATTTTACCTCATTCAATAACTCAATAAATGATTTCTCACACGCTGAATTCTTGAAGACATGTATCAAACCTTGAATGAAATATGATCCGTTCATGTTCTCCCCAACTACCCAGGGACCTTGCTCTAAAAATAAAGCAATGAACTATTAGGCTATGTTAAAGTAATTATCTATTTATCAGATACGGATTTATAAGATGACATGATTAGTCTAAGTAGTTTCTACTGTCATCACTAGCCAGTCAACACTGAGGTTATGAGTTCGAACCTCGCTCTTATGGGTGCACTCAACTCTAATCCTAATTGACTGGGATTGTCAGTTTCCCAATCGAATTTAGATGATTTTCTCCGGACACTGAAACGTCCACCATCAATAAAAACTGACCGCTACGAAAAAATGTATGAGTTACGACATGTTACAACTAACAATTTGGTAAAAATAATTTGTCGATATGTTATACGGTTTTTGAAAATAAGTAAAAATAAGCCAAAATCAATATAAAGAATATGAACTTGACCTTTGACCTTGACATATTTTTCATTTTTGTGGACCAATGACCTTAAATCAAAAGACCCTAGGTCTCTATCACTGATGGTTTAACAGTTAGACACCCATATTGTTTATATCAAATGCATAAGGGGAAATAACTCTCCGGAAAGCTTCGGTCCAAATGAATATCCTAATCCTGAAGATGTAACGAGCAATTTGGTAAAATAAATTTGTCGTAATCTTTTACGGTCGCGAAGGAGTAGTGGTCACAACAGTGTTTAGGAGATAACTCTTACAACGTAAAGTATTTGGTTACGCGGTTGTCAATTTTAAAATTGTATAAACTATACGGTATCATATTCCAAATTTCTAAGCAACATCTTATAAAACAACACACCACGCAAGAAAAAAAAAAAATAGGCAGAAGGAAAAAAAAAGAATAATCAGAACAAATCAATAGGTCTTTCCATGGAAAGGTGGAACGACCTAATTATATTATCAAATACATGACAATCGGATTAACGATGAATGAATACACAAAATAATGCATTCGTTTTATAATCATAAATAGAACTCATAGAATAAGACGATCGTGATGCCTGATATTGATTTATTTTTAATTTAAATTACTTATTTTCTAATGATAATTTTGTTTAAGCAGTTGTGGTTTAAATGGGAAGTCGAATCTAAATATTTGAACTTGTTAAACTAAATATTATTTGCAAAAAATGAGTGTTTTATCATAACAAAATGATATCATCGTTATAAGATAACACTAAATAAATTGCCCGTAATGAAATTTTGTAATCACCTGTTCTTGGATAACTTGAAACGACAAATATATCATCATTGTTAGACTCACAATTCTTGATGATATCATTCACTGCAGAATCTGTAGAATCAAACATATCCAATTCTTCTGCAAATATTGATACTTATTTATATAAACAGGTATATAATAAATACACTTTTGGACATGTATCTTATAAACCAATCTGCAGCAGTGAGTGTAATTTGTAACGCTTTTGTGTTTCTCATGCATGAATTATTTATCAATAAAAGTTAAGGATGTTTGCTGCTCAGTTTCAAAATAAATAACTTTCCATAAAACTAGTATATATTGATAGGGGATTAATTGAGGAATCAAAAAAACAAAAAAAAATATAGGGGTCAATGTGCTTGCTTTCGAGATATCAGCCATTGGTATCTCTGCGGGAAAATGTTCTCTCTTGATTTTTCATAGCTTTATCATTAACCAGTTAAAGTTCCCAAAAACTATTAAAAAATAAATAAAGATTTTATAAGACTTTTTTAAAAGGCTTATAATTATACATGTAAAAGATTTATAAAAAGAAAAATAGGGGTTCATGGGCAAATTTTTTTAAGGCATTCAAATGAATAAAACCAAAGGATTTCGAAAATCTGACAAAAATTCTAAAACATGACGAGCAAACATCCTTAAGAGACAACATAACAATACAATAGTAATCAAAGTGTTATAGATCACGTGTGCTCGTTTGGAGAAACCTTTTCGAATGTTTGGTCGTCAATACTCTTAAACAGTGTTCTTTATGTAGCATTTGTTGTTTAATCGTCTTTTGAAAACTTATTCGGTGTGTCTATGACACAACTAACAAGCTTCATGTGTGCACAGATTTTTGAAAAAAATAGAACACATGTGTTAACTGTAGGTTACATGTTCTGAGTGTATCTTATTGTCCATTTGTTTTGTGGCAGTATAGTTGATTTGCATTTGTTTAATGCCTGCATAACATAAGATACTTAAAGTTGAGCATCCTATTGATTTTATCTCACTGTGCAAATCTCGAAATTGGTTAACGAGATATGCACATCGCCGAACAACTGTTGCCAGTAGTTTATGTCGATAGTATTCAAAGCATTCTAGAGATTATTGTCATTTTTCCTAAGGAGATACCTATTGTGTGTTATTCATTGATAATTTTGTAAGAGATTCAAATAGTGATCAGGATTGATGAGTAAAACATCTTTTACCTATAATTGCAAACCAAGATCCTTGTCATCTTTTTCATTTATAATGATATTTGTTATGAAAGGTGTTTTTTTTAAATTCGAATATTTTGAAATTGACAAGCGCGAAGCGGACTAATCAAGTTAACCCTAGTTTTGTTTGATATGAGGAGAAAAGTGTTTAAATATAGGTGAACATATACATTTTGATGATGGAATCAGTGTAGTTATTTACATTGTAGCATTTTATGGTGCCCTTGAATAATGTTCCTTAAATAGTGAATGTTTTGATATTTCAACATATGGAAATTACAAAGATAAGACAATTTAAATTTTGAAAAGTGATATTAGGTTCGGTATTAGGACCAATGTTGTTTTTGATACATTAACTTTATTTTATGATGTTTCAGAATTAGTTTTTAACTTTTCTAATTGTTAAAACCATTTTGATTCAATACCGCTAACACTATCGTGTATTCCCAGAGATTTGTATGATTATTGCATACATATATCAATGAAAATATGCAATGTATGCTTTATCTTTTTTGGGTGTTAATATTATTTTTTGATAACATGAATGGAAACTAAGCATTACAATTTGCCCTCGAAATTACCTAATATATTACAAGAATGTTTTAAATTATAAACATATGTTTGTTTTTTTCTCTCGCCAATAGTTGTTCAAGTTAAAATTGTATTTATTATTAAAGTTGAACACAGAAAATACCTTTAAAATTGTAGGTATGAATAAATACAACTTTCGGTTTCCCTTCAAAATGATGACAAGCTTTAATGATTTCTAAGATATCAGTTGTTGGAACCTCGTCCCCACTAGCATCATAAATCTTGCTTGCTTCAGAGACATTTTTTTCCAGATACAAACATTATAACAAGACTGTCATACTGAGAGGAGGGGTCCTTGTCTATTTCACTTAATATCTTTTTCAAGAACTCTTTGATTTCCTGCAGAGAAAATGATATTACATTTCATAAGTGATATTGATACATCTGTCTATCTAACCTTTCATTCAGTTCTAGGAATGTGATTGTTATAAGCGAACATGTGAAGACCGTGCATTAGTGGACACGTTTTATGTTAAAGCACGACTAGTAGTGTTGTTACGTTCCTATTAAACAATTTACACAGCGTTGAAGAAAAATTTGAAACATTTCGCATACCACATATAAAGAAATCAATGATTTATGCAAAAACACATTGCAAGGTAACGGATTGATATTAGTAGTATTTGTTGTTGTATAGACTAACGCCATTATGTTCATAAATAGCTAGCCACTAGTTTTAATTCCACATATTAAGACAGTCGGTAAGAAAAACTCGTGACATGTTCCACTAGTAAACTTATAATATATATACGACTTCCACCAGCTGGTCTGGAAATTATTGTTGCGATATCATTAGTACCATAACAAGCATAGAAACTAATTAAAGATTTTTAGAAGACCGTGTTGGTTATAATGAAGTTCTAATCATTAACATTTGAAAAAAAGATACAATACCTCTTTTGGTTTGTTAACCAGATTACCACCCTTTGAATCGTATCCCATGCATTTAAATAGCTGACCAATATTGGATTTGTCAAAGTCTGAATTCGTGATACATTGCTGTGAATATGTTGCTGCCTTCTTCATTTTTACGTCACATTTGCTTTCTGTATCTTTTGAAATACACTCAGCATTGGATATCATGATAAATTTTCCTCTCTTAACATTTTTCATTGGATATATCTTTAAAAAATATGATACATACAGTACTTTTCGGGTAACTAATACTTTGTACTTTGGTGGTAAATATTCGCCTAAAGGAATGTAAATTTGTGACGATATTAGATTGACAATATAGTATAATATGTTATAAAAAAAAACTAAATTTAAGAAAATGCCTCTACCAAGTCAGGAATATGAGAGCTGTTGTCCATTCGTTTTATGTGTTTGAGCTTTTGGTCTTGCCATTTGATTGTAGTCTTTCTCGGAGTTAAGTAATTTTGAGATTTTACTTTTCAATGTTATGAAGTTGAACAGCATTAAAAACCCGAAATTCCGATTTATGTGCCAAATACTTTATTAGCCATCTATGCCTTTGAGGCGGTTAATCGTTTTGTTTCGAGAAATTAAATATTCTAAATATGATTTTCACACGCACAAGACTTAGTTTGAAAACCTGTTTAATAGATGCTGTAACATTTCAATTGTTATTTTTTTTAACATTTCACGATAAAAATTATAATTAAGTAAAGCATGCAAATCTTCTTCGTGTTTTGTTAATTAACATGAAATTATAAAGTAAATCGGGTAAATATATCACTTTGGGTTAGGCTTATTTCTTATACAAGTTTGCCTAAAAAGCATATATTATATAAAAAAAAGGTATTGTCGAAAGATTGCTATAAGATGAATTTAAGACGGATTGTTACTTGATTTAGTCATCAATTGATTTCAAAATGAAGACAACAAGTCTTACGTTTGAAGAAGAAAAGAAATACGCCGTTAGTGAACATAAGAATACCTAAAATATCTTCATATACTTTTTTGTGAAATCATGAAAAAATAAAGTGATATTTCTTGAACCTGTACATGTCTAACAATTTAACAGGTTGCAGGTTTTTTTTTTAACTTAATTTAAACTTCACAGTAATACCTTTTCCTCTCTGCTTCAACATTTCGTTTTAAATTATTTTTCAGTACACTTCGCTATGTCATCTATCTTTACCAGGGCGAAACGTTTGCTTAAATCTGGCCAATCTATAAGTAAAAAGTAAAATCACAAAAATACTGAACTTAGAGGAAAATCAATTCGGAAAGTCCATAATCACATGGCAAAATCAAATGACAAAATACATAAAAAACGAATGGACAAGAACTGTCATGTTCCTGATTTTTTACATGCATTTTCAAATGTAGAAAATGGTAGATTAAACCTGGTTTTATAGCGCTAACCCTCTCACTTTGATGACAGTCTCATCAAATTCCGTTATATTTACCCGCAGTAGACAAGGCAAAGATACCAGTTTTAACATTTTGTACGGTAAAAGCGAACTTTGTCTGCAAAACAATCATTAATGACACTCAAATATGTACAAATAGAAAATAAGACTCCATTTGACCAAATAATGTTTGATATTGATATTAGAGGACACGCACTTTAAAAGATGTAAACTGTGTCAAAAACTAAAAAAACAAACATTTATAATCTGTTCGCTCACTAAATGCCATATTTAGATTTTACATCGATAAATAAAATTGTAAAATGAGGATGTTACATTTGATGTATGCCTTTTTGTGCTTCTTCGTTACATGTGTTGTTTTTATAGTGATTAAGATAATAACACAATGTTGACTGCTGTACCCCTATTTGTTCACGCATCGTTGACAATACAATGGAATTTGATGCGACTGTCATACAAGTGAGAGGTTTAGCTATCTATAAAACCAGGTTCAATTCACCATTTTCTACATAAAAAAAATGCCTGTACCAAGTCAGGAATATGACAGTTGTTATCCATTCGTTTGATATGTTTGAACTTTTGATTTTGCCATTTGATTGGGGACTTTCCTTTTTTGAATTTTCCTCGGAGTTCAGTATTTTTGTGATTTTACTTTTAATTCATGTAATTGGAAGCCAGAGAACTTTAATTCAGTTAATAATGAATTGATATAACTTTTATTGTCAACGCATATCTGGCTTTATCAAACCTGGTGAACAAAATATCTTTCTAAAACCAATACGTAATTCTCTATGACTAAATTAAAAAAAAAAACAATACTAATTCGGGTGTATTTTACAAGTAAGAATAATTTTATTGACTTTTGTTCGTTTCATTATGCAAAAACATGATATGATCATATTACAATACTGTATATTGAATTTATTTTTTGTCATTTTTGCTTAAGATAAAACGAGAAAGAGACACATATAAATGTCATGATAGGGTACTATTCAGACAAGACCACCATCTTGACAGGCCACATAATTTAAGATGGAATTAATATAAAATGAGAAGATAGTGTTATAGATTACACGTCTGATAACAATTGATTAGACTAATAATATAAAGTCCAATACAGAATGTTAAAATCAATATTAACAATAATAAAACGAAATGATAATCAAACATTGTCAAATCTAATTTCAAAATTTGTCATACCTTATTTATTTTGAGATTGTAATTTGTGTTTTTCCTCTGGTTGTTCGGTATATTGTTGTTTTGCCTCCTGTGTATCACCAGTGGTATTTTTTAGAACCATCGTGTTCTCTCAAGTACTCAGCAGCATCTGTGTTTTCTGTTTCATCAAACGCTTTAAGAAAACTATGATAAGCGTTTCTTCCTCTCCTTGGTAAGATAGTTAAAAGTTCCCTTATATGTGCTTTTGGTGCTGGACTTTTCGTCTGTCTCCCAACAATTATTGAAAAAAAGAAACAAACATTCTATTTAAAAATTCTACGATTATTTCTATATTGAATCGATCTGCAATGAACATGATTTTAAGGTTACACCTATGTCAAATTATACAAATGTGAAGCCTCCTATTAGTTTAAATCTATAAACATTCGTATCAATGTTATTTCCAGTATTTGTCCATTCCTTTAAATATTTTCTTCTCAAACTGTGCCACATCCTTTGTCTGCACACGGTCTCTGCACTAACATCATCTACATCTAGAATAGTAAACTCAGGTCCAGAAATACTGTTCAAGTGTAACAGAACAGTCATCATTTTTGTCAGAGAGGTCTTCCACTTATTATATGTCGGCGTGGATATCGAATGTTATACAAATTTTATCCCTTATTGAAAAAAAATAAAGTTAAGGAAGCATTATACATGTTATATTATACTTAAAAAAGTCATGAACGAAGTGATGTTTATACAGCTGTATGCATACACCATGACACATCAGTCTTTAATGAGTATATACGATAAGCAATGTACATATATATACTGATAGATTGATTAAACAGTATTCAAAAGGCCTTACAGTATATGACATTGTCATATAAGAATGAATGAAACGTAAAATAACAAAAATACCGAACTCCGAGGAAATATCAAAATGGAAAATCCCTAATCAAATGATAAAACCAAAAGCTCAAACACATCATACGATTGGATAACAACTGTCATATTCCTTACTTGGTACAGGCATGATCTTATGTAGAAAATGATTAAACCTGGTTTTATAGCTAGCTAAACCTCTAACTCGGATGACAGTCTCATCAAATTCCATTAAATTGACAACGATGCGTGAACAAAGCAAGCAGACATGTTACTATTGTTATAACTCTGTAACTTATCATTAAATTTTATTAATACACAATAGTGTAAAACAGAACATTTATTGGTTATGTTGTTTTTCTTGAAATTTAAAATAGATTTTGCAAGCTTTTAGTAAATAGTGTCACACTTATTTAAGCCATAATGGACTGCATAAAACATACAATTACATGAAAACAAATTTTGCCAACACAAGTCATGAAAAATATATTTCTGAAACTTTGTGAGCATTGTCCTCTACAGAAAAAGACACGTTCTGGCCTATTTATTGTTGTTCTTTATGCATTGGTGAATTTAAATGTATATTTTACTTCATTAAGATTTATCTTAAAACCATTTTTAAGCAATATTTTGTACAGGTTATAACATGTATGAGGTACTTTTGTACATGTTATAACTTGTATTTTTGCATTATACATGTTATAACATGTACAATATTTTTGTACATGTTATAACCTGTACAAAATTGCAACTTGTACACGACATATATATTGTTAATAACTGATATAATTTATTCCGAAATAGCTATACTACAAGTAAGCTTGCTAACTCAACTCATTACATGCATTTTAAATCTAGAAATTGACAATGAGGGTCGATTGAAACAAACTTTACGACAAAAAAGATGATTTCAGCTTCCCAATTGTGAACTTTCCATTTCTAAGTAGCAACATTCCAGCATCACCTGAATACGGTGTATATATCTCCCAATTGATACGATATTCCCGTGCTTGCATTTCCTATCATTATTTCCTTGATAGAGGGTTGTTGCTCACAAGGAAGCTATCAAACCAAGAGTTCCAAATGGTAAAGTTGAAATGATCTCTTCGTAAATTTTACGGACGCCATCACGAGTTTGCTGACCGTTATGGAATAACCGTTTCACAAATGATATCGGATATGTTCCTTGCGTCGTAAATACAATCCCCTTTCCCTTTCATAAATGTGACTACCGAATTAGACTATTTTCCGGATTTGTTATCTCATAAGCAACACGACGGGTGCCTAATGTGGGGCAGGATCTGCTTACCCTTCCGGAGCACCTTTGATCACCCATAGTTTTTTGATGGGGTTCGTGTTGTTTATTCTTTAGTGTTCTATGTTGTGTTATGTGTACTATTGTTTATATGTTTGTCCTTGCATTTTTAGCCATGACGTTGTTGGGTTTATTTTCGATTTATGACTTTGACTGACCCTCTGGTATCTGTCGTCCCTCTTTTAAAGCACTAGTGATACCCTGCTAAAATAATGTACATTTTCCACACTCTTTAGTCTATTAACATCCATGACTCATTGAAGACACTTTTACATCCAGATGTATCCAACATAATAAAGTATAATGTAACATTGAAAAATAAATCGAGAGATATTTCACAAACAAAAATACAATATTTGCGTTTCTGGTAACAATGTGAAATACGTTTGTATGCTTCCTCTGTTGCCACCAAATATGAATCTAAGCAAATATGTAAGAAGAAAAATATACATCTGTAATTAAATGAAGAATTTATTTTCAGTGTGCGTATAATGTTATTTATTCACACACCAATCAGAACGATAGAAATGATTTGCAAAATCTTGAAAGCTCTGCATTTCTTAACCAAATATTCAATATAAAAAAAATATCTTTTGGATGAAATTAAAAAAATTAACAGGCAAAGTGCAAAACAAAAAATGTCACACAGTTTGTAAAATCCAAAACAACCGACATAATGTTTTTGTTGAATAAAATTCACTGAGTGTTTGACTGTTATTATTTACCGTGGAGATGAAAGTAAAAGAACTTATAGAAAAGAAGATATGGTATAAATTCCAATGAGACAACTCTCCACAAGAGACTAAATGACACAGAAATTAACAACTATAGGTCACCATACGGCCTCTAACAATGAGAAAACTCCATACCGCATAGTCCGCTATAAAAGGCCCCGAAATGATAAATGTAAACAATGTTTAACCCCGCCGCAATTTTGCGCCTGTTCCAAGTCAGGAGCCTCTGGCCTTTGTTAGACTTGTATGATTTTAAATTTTAGTTTCTTGTGTATAATTCGGAGTTTAGTATGACGTCCATTATCACTGTACTATTATGCATATTTTAGGGGCCAGCTGAAGGACACCTACGGGTGCGGGAATTCTCGCTACATTGAAGACCCATTGGTTGCCTTCGGCTGTTGTTTGCTCTATGGTCGGGTGGTTGTCGCTTTGACATATTCACCATTTCCTTTCTCAATTTTATTTTTTATAATTCATACAAAAATACTCCTTCTACGTATGTTATAGTTCAATTAAACAAGAGTTTATAATTCTTACCTAAATTCGTTTCCGAGATGAATTACACATTCATGTCAATTATAAAGTGTTGTATTTAACCTAGTAGTACGCACCTTTCAGATGAAATCAATTACATTTTTTCTCCTTTTCTTGGAAATATTTATTTCACGTTGTGTTGTTAACTTACAGGTTTTATATAAACTATTTCCGTTCGTGTCATATATCAACTTCTCACCTTTGTACATAAAGAATATCAATTGATAGTATTTTTGTATTTAACCGAGTATTACGTATACATTGTAAACTGGTTTGATCACGAAATTACTTCCTGCTTTGCAATTTCAATTTATCTACTTCCGTTTTGGTTATATAATACATTTTAGGTGAAAGAAGGTCAACACAGTAACAAATAATCAAACCATATCGATAAAAATAATTCACTTAAATTTTTCACTGTGACATTGTTGGTTTAGAAAAAGACGATAAATATCAACAATATTTGATTATATATGTAGAATTTGTCCTATAATAAGTAGACGACTGTTTATTTAATTGTTGATATCGTACTGTTGATAATCTTTGCGATGTACACATTTTAGCTATCTGATTTAGTTTCCAAAAATGGTTTAAGAAGTAACAAAGTGCACGTGTTTTAATGGTAATATATTTTATGACAAATAAATAGACTGCCAATAGTGGCAATGTTGACGAATTTATTTCGACCCACAGATGATTTTTCCAATAACAGTTTTCTTCTTTCTAATAAAGATTTAAATATGATAGCCATAATTGAAAAACATGACCTAAATCAGCATGTGTATTTAAGCATATGGGGCATCGTCTGACAGTTTCTGGACACAAGATTCAATAACTACAAATTAGATACAAATCATTGTTTGTAATTACTGAAGTGAATCTTAACACTTCATTAAAAAAACGATTTATGTCATATACAATTATAATGAAAGAAAAGGTAAGATAAGGCACAATTTAACATATTCTTTTATGAATTGTTTTCTTCAATCTTATACAATATTCCATAAAAAGTAAGCTTCTTTATTGAGGAACAATATGTTCTACAAAAAGTAACTGCATTATATGAAGTTTGTAGGGTAACTTTAACTTGCTGTAGTAACTTGTAGGCCAGACATTGAAGTAGACATATTTACAGGCTCGACGCCTTTATCTACAGGTGCTTCAAACTCAAGTCCTGGAAAAAAGTAAAGTTCTTTCTCCTCTGAATATTCTAATAAGACAATTTGTGCAACAGGTTTTTTCTCTACAGTACCACTATTTTTTCCATCGTCTGTCAGCTTAGGAATCACAGTTTGGTCCAGCCAAATGTTCGCCTGCAAAGACAAATGTAAATTCCTCAAATTTAATAATTTAATACTAAGGAAAAACTATGATAACTCTTAACTGCAAATATCTGTGGCTTACACATGCCCAGTGGTAGATAGTTTGTGAAAATGATATTTGTCTGTTAACTTTTTTTTTAATTTTGGTAATGTTTCTGTTTCGAATTCTTGATATATAGGCTTGATTTTCCGATTCTCTAAAGATATGTTTGCAATGTTATTGACTCATGTATATGAAAACACGTTATATCAAAGTAAATATAAATTTTTTTTTTGAATGAAATGAGAGCAGTATTTTACAAATAACTGAGACCTATGTAAAACACAAAGCTGAAAATCATATGTCTCACATGAAAAGTAATTGTACATGGATTGCTACGCAATTAACTAAATGGTAACAACAGCACTATTTCGAACTCAGCATCTGTACCTCGTGGAATAAAATTCGAAAACACGGTAATGTATTCTTTAAGATTCTGCATGATATACATTTTTTAAAGTCTTTATTTGGCCCTTTAACTTTACGTCTTCTTGGACGATTTGTAAAATCAAGTCCGACAAAATATTTTTGATATATTGGGTTGAGAGACGACAAGAATGATTGACAGGGCCGAGATACCTACAAGATGTTGGATTTTTTTATGTTAAATAATTTTAGCAATTGTTTTGTATTCATCAAATACCTCTTTCAATAATTCCATAAAAGATTTTTTATATGCGAAGTTCTTGAACACGTGTACAAGTGCTTGAATGAAGTATGATCCAATCATGTTTTCACCAATTATCCATGGACCTTGTTCTGTAAAGAATAATTCTGACTATTAGCCTGTACAAACAAATAGATATAGAAAAATGTGGTATAAGTGCTAATGAGACAACTCTCCATCCAAGTCATATTTTTTTATCTAAATAAACCATTACATGTCAAAGTACGGTCTTTAAAACTTATATCTTTCGTTTTGGTCTACACTATGGAAAGATCTGTGTCCATGCTAATCTTGCCGTTTAAACTGGCTTTCACGTACACATGACATATAAATGACTCTTTCACTCAATATCCCGATGATAAGCGTGACAATTTCTATATATTTTATCATTACTTTTATTTCGCAGATATAATATAATATGCATAATGCTCGATCTTATAATCTTTACCTATTTTAATGTGTATAATTTGCACATAATTATTGTATTTGATTAACTTCAATAACATTGGTTGACTCCTAAAATAATTAGAACTACTTGAAAAAGGGTTGTTGAAAGAACAACTTAAATGGCCACTTCATCAGTATCGGTGTGGCTATTTTGTGTATGTCGAAACTTACGAGCAACATTTAATTGTGGTTTTAGATTTTTAGATCTATCTCTGATTTTTTATTGTGACATTTTAACTAATTGTGAATTCACACGGCAGAAATTAATTCTTAATAGGAGACATTTACCCTTGCGACACATTCAGTATTTATCAATTTATTATAACTTTACATGCACTCCGTCAGGTTTAGAAAAAAGTCTATATATCACACATGTAAAAGTATCATTCTGAATTATACTTTTGAAAAACACTTGTCATTTTAATATCAAAACACAATGAGCTACTATGTCAGTTAAAGCGAAAAATGGAGTTGAAAATTAATCTAAATATAAAGTTAACCAGACAACTGTACATACATTGCTACTAGATATAAACAACTGTGGTAAATAAAGTACAAGCCCAAATGAAATCTTACCTATTCTTGGGTAACTAGATACCATAAATATGTCGTCCGTGTTTGGTTCACTTTTCTTGATGATATCATTTGCTGAAGAATCTGTTTGATCCAAAGGTTCATTTTTGTCTAAAATTAAACATAAGCAGTTTAATAAACATATTAATTACAAGTACGCAAGTTACCCTTCAAACTTATTTGACTAAGGAGTTATACATAATAATATTATTTTGTTTTGCAATAAATTATTTTCGGCAGACTAAAAATATGTATAGAAAATGTGGTGTACAACACAAAAAAAAAAAAAGGAACCTAGATTAAACGTTATTTCGACAATAAACATTGATTATACCTCCCTCCTCCTTTTTTTCTATCAAAGAGATTGCAGAAAATGATATGAATAACACACAGTAAAATCAGTTCTGGAAAATATTTATTTCCAAATTATTGAAATTTTTGGTAAAATATTATAGACAATTCTAATATGACGTGCTTCGTTAGCTTTGTAAAGAAACCATACTTTATTATCCAATAATATTAGTTTGCACATGCGTATATTGACTACGGCAGAAAAATGAATTTCGTCAAATTGGTATGCATTTAATGTATTTCCTTAAATTAAAACACTTTCAAACACTAAAATGATACACAATTTGTTATTAATACTTTTACAATGGCAACAATGTGTTATAATTCGTAATTGACATATTTGACCTAGATACCACAACGTTCATGTTGGCTGTTCTAATTTCAAAACCCCTCCCTCTGAAAAACACGTTTCATCTCTCCCGTTAAAAAGGCATGTCATTGTATATAATAATTTCATTGAAACATATGTTCCGACGATAAAATATAAAATAAAGTATAGGTTATTATTACTGTTGTACTGAAAAGACAAAATTGTTTCATGTTTCTGATAAAATGGATTGACCCTAGCAGGGAATCGAACCCCATTCTCCTATAAAAAAAATAGGCGTAATTACCAATATACCACCAAGGTTTCCAATCCGTTTTACAAATGCAACAAGATTGTCACCCAGTATTAATTTTAATCATCATGTAATACAGCATTTGAAATCGTCAGATCTTTGGCTTTGATCAACTTTACAAGGTGTAGCCACCGCAAGTATAAATGGATCTCTGTCAAAGGGTCCCTCCTGCCAAGTCTCGAATGTCAGCACAACTTTATCAAGGAATCCTCTATCAGATATGAACATATTTACCAATGCTACAATATAAACCGTCGGAATATTTACGATTAATTTAGTAAAAAAAAGACCTACCCGATTCTCCTTGTGCGTCCACCGCCATTGACAACTGACTTGAAAATGTGAAAAGACTGTTGTAATATAACTTTTCTGTTATATTGTGACACAAATATTGTTTTAGTTAATAAATTAATTTGTTAATTTCTGTTTCAATTTTGAATTTTAGAAATACAACTTTGCGAAATTAAACTGGTTTGAACTAGTTGGATAAAAATTGACAGGAAGGTTGATGGAAGAGCCTACACAAATACGGTACACAGCGAACATAGAAATTACCGTAATTGTCCTAATCAGAATCGAAATAATTGATGCCAGCTATACTTTATTGTAGTTTTAACATGGGTAGGCATTATATTCGTGTTATTTTAGCCCTCGCTATCGCTCTGGCAAAAATAATCACGAATATAATGCCTACCCATGTTAAAACTACAATAAAGTATAGCTGGCATCAAATATTTCTCAAATGAAGAAAGGAAAACACTGAATAACACATATAAACAATATGAAGAAGTGCATTTCTAAATACATGGAATTATTTGGCAATGCTTTGATGTTACATTATAATTCATGCCCATCAGACATTGAAACAAAATGTATTCGACATAAGGGAATGTCCCTATTGTATATGAGGACTATAACTTTTAGTACATTCTATAACAGGAACGTAAAACTATAGTAAGATATCCCACCCACCCCCGTCAAAATGGTCGTATTGTTATGCAATATTTTAAACACACTCTTTCATTTATCGTATAAAACAAGTTTCTGCATAGTTATTCAATAAAATTAATCCTACCTTATCAGATTAAATATTTTTTGGCAAAAAATCATCAACGTGGAGTTGTCATTCATTCGTTTCGTGGTTTTGAGTTTTGCTTTTGTTTTTTGCCGAGAGGACTGTCCGTCTTAAATTTTTTCCTCGAATTTTGGTATTTTGTTATTTTACTTCTTTCGACATTCAAGTTATCGCAATTTTTTACTAATGTTTACTTCAGACGGAATTAAAATCAAAAATTACAAAAAAAATATTGTTATTTAATGATGTTTAACAAATAAGTACCTTGGAAACTGTAGGTTTGGACAAATATAACGTTTGGTTTCCCTTTGAAATGTTTACATTCTCAAACGATGTTTAAAATTTCATTTCTTGGAATGAAGACTCCTTCTTTGTCATAATTCTTTGCTGCTTCACACTTTATTTCCCCTGACAAAAACAATATAGCCAGGCTATCATACTGTGAAGAAGTATCATTATCGATCTCCATTAATTTCGTTTTCAAGAACCTTTTAATTTCCTGAAAAAAAGAAAGTAACACTTTTATTAATTATGTTATTTAACTATACAGACAGAGTTCTTCTCATATATATAGATGTGTAAATACGGGATGAAAAGTTTAAAAAAGAGTAGTATATAAAAAAACTAGTGTCTGCAGCATTTTACATTCTAAAGGGAAAGACGTCCAATAAAGTGCAAAGAAATATTACCTATCAAATAAAACGTGAATGTAGAAAACACACAATGAAAGAAAACTCAATTTGTTTTTATATTATTTAATCTTAAGTACACAGTATAAAGAATTAAAGACATAGCGACACGAACCCAACTTAAAACCGTGTAGTGTCAGAATCTATGTACGGGAGGCAGATGTTACTGTACATGTGGCACCCGTTGTGTTACTCATGTTTGTTAAAATCCACTGATTTGTGTAATTCGGTACTAGTATTTCACATTTGGGGAAAAGAGGACGGATTTGTCGTTACGACAATTGGCAGATATCCGTCGTCATCTGTAAAACAGGTATTCATTAATGGTCATTCAACTCAGGATTGCGTCAGTAAATGTTACCAAGAAATGGTTTCAACTTAATGACTTGGCTAATTACCTTCTCGGGATCGAACTTTTACAACACCAATTATGATAGGAATACAAACTATACTCCAAATAACAGTTCAAGTCCTAAACCTCTTGTAAAAGTTTTCAGATGATAAAAAGGAATGGTACAATATGGTAACTGTACATAATCACCATCAATAGAACCTAGTATTATAAAAACTTTCTATCAAACCATTGTGGTCACAAGTGTTAAAAATGCTTAAAAGTCTTCTACTAACGTAACATGGTCATATCAAAATAGTGGAAATATATACATTGGATAAATATATATAAAAGCAAGCACAAGTATGTTTTTATTTGTCTGTGTTGAGTTTATCGGATCATAGTTCAAGAAATGTTCAGTTTCCAAACTACATGAAGGGCAACATCAAATATAAAGTTGCATATCATTAAAATTTGAAAATCCAAAATGTCGTGTCAAATACGACTATAACAATAACCCACTGGTTGTAAACTCTTATCATCCATAACAGGCTTATACATTTGTACGCTAGACACACTAGCCGTCCTCATCGAACTTAAGTTTAAATGATATACCTCTTTTGTCAAATTTCATCCACTAAAAAGAGAAGGTTGTTAAATCAAAGTTAGTCTTTTTTTAATTCAAGTGAGGAGAAGTTTAGATAATATGTCAAAGTAGCAAAGTTGAATTGGAAATCTACAATAACATACTATGGTTACAATTCACTGCAGTTTTGGTTCCATTTAGATCCTAAGATTTTAAAGTGATATACACGATTGAAATTCTAAGAGTCATATAAAACTGGGCATTTGACTTGAACTACCAAATGATGATCATATGCCACTTGAGTTCAAATATCTGTGTCTCCCAAAATTGGACAAACATCAATTGTTAAACAATAACTCGTGTAGTTAGTTTCAAGGTGTGGTTTATTGGTATATGTAATTCATTTCTACAATCATATTCTTATGTTCCTTCCATGAACATGATTATTGTATTTGGTTTAAGAAACAACTGGCAAACTATACACCTAGAAAAAAGTATTGCAACACTTCCATTGAAAACAATGTAAAATGACATGATTGTAGAATAGTATTAATTGAAATATTACCAAATACTTTTAATCTGTCTATGGTTTAAAACTGAATTTGCGTTATTAATTTTTTTTATTAAGTATGACTAGAGAGACGCATCATCAGAGCTGTACTGAAAAAATATGCAAGTTTGTCATTTTGTCCTCTATACATTTTATTAACTTTAAAGTCATTTTTCAGTGTGGATTAATCAGTACAGGGATTAATTCAATTGCTGTTGTGTTAGTTTTCGCGTTATAGATATTTCACATTCTCAAAAATATGTTTGTTGTGAGATGATTGTTTACTTAATATACTTGTACTGAGTTTGAATTGTATACGCTACATAGCAGATTAATTTCATTTGAATGAATATCATGTTGCCACATTCAAAGTTAAAGAGCATTGAAAATCCAAACCACCTAAGATAATCGAGTTTTGATTTGTTCATGACTGAGTTTAATGGAAAATTTGGACAACTTAAAAAACGTTATGGTTCTGAGTGGCTTGAAGAATCGCAAAAAATTTAAGTATTATAATTTTTTGTTGTTGTACAACAATAACATTGAGAATGGAAATAGGGAATGTGTCAAAGAGACAACAACCCGACCATGCATGGAACAGAAAACAGCAGAAGGTCACCAACAGGTCTTCAATGCAGCAAGAAACTCCCGAATGCGGAGTCGTCCTTCAGCTGGCCCCTAAACAAATATATATATACTAGTTTAGTGATAATGAAAGCCATACTGAACTCCAAATTGTACACAAGAAACTAAAATTAAAAATAATATAAGACTAACAAAGGCCAGATGCTCCTTACTTTGGACAGGAGCAACAGTGCGGCGGGGTTAAACATGTTTATGAGATCTGAACCCTCCCTCTATACCTCTAGCCAATGTAGAAAAGTAAACGCATAACAATACGCACATTAAAATTCAGTTCAAGAGAAGTCCGAGTTTGATGTCAGAAGATGTAACCAAAAAAAAAAAATATGAACAAAATGACAATAATACATAAATAACAACAGACTACTAGCAGTTAACTGACATGCCAGCTCCAGACTTTCAATTAAACTTATTGAAAGATTATATCTTCATCATATGAATATCAGGCACAATCTCACCCGTTAGGGGTTTAGTATAATACCATCATAACATATATGAGAAGAACTTAACCCTTGTCATGCCAACAACTGGTTTTTAAATAAAAAAAATTATGTGTTTAGTTCTGATGCAAAGACCCCATAATTGAATCAATACAAACGCCAAAACATGCAATCTTTAACGACCTGACAACAGTATCGTAACCATATCTTCTCTCAAAAAGTCTATCCAAAGGTTTTGTTAGCTTCTGAGGTGGATACTGACACTTTTTCTATAAATAATATTTTCATAATATATTATATATATGGATGTGAAATACCTGAACGTTTAAGAAGTTTGCATGTTGAGCCATATCTACGAATGATGTCCTTATACCGCTGATAAAATTTAGTAAATGTTTTGACTAGTTTGTGATATCGAAAACCCTGGTGTAATAATTTTTCAGTAATACATAAATTTCTCTCTTTAAAATCTAAAACATTGTTTCATTTTTACCATTTGCCAAATTTGAAAATTTAATTAAAGATTAAAAAACTGTTCTGTTATCTAATGATTTGATAGTGCAAAACATGTCACTTGTTCGTTTGCGAAGAAGACATATCTTATCATTTAACCAATTCATGATGTTAAATTGACGTAGAGTCGAATTTAGACGATCTTCCTCATAGCTCTGTTGAAGCACATACTTGAAAAAGAAGTCTATCGGGAGACCATGACGAGCATAAGGTATCAATTTAGATCTCCAAACGATGGATACAAAGCGTATGTTACGTAGTGATTTAGCGGTATTGTTTTACATTATAATAAAGCGGGAGGTTTGGCATACAAGAAAGTAGTACATATTTAACACAAAATAGTTCCTACGCATGAGTGGGTGTAACTTTCAAAATATGAAGGTTATTTAGATATTTTTGGCATCAAATGAAAGCTGAAGGACTGGTGATCATTGTAAAACACTTTTTTGGAGTTTTAATTTTAAATATTGAAAAAACTGCACCAAATTGTAAAATTAAAAGAGGGTACATTTTGTCTGTTTGTCAGATCTGAAGTACCTGTTTTGGTACATCCGAAATTCCAGGAACCAGTTCTTTCTTATATGCCATTAAAGGTATGTTAATTTTTTCAGTAGAAGACACCATAAAGTGTTGCTTGGACATGCAATGATTGCCACTTTATTTGAACTTAAAATGAAAGAGGTGTGCCTGCTTGTGTGGAGGAATTTACCATAGAAAGCAATGGGACCATGAATTAGTGATGTACTTCCTTATGTAAATAATGTCTGTTTTCAAGATAATTGTTGCTTAGTTTTTCTTCTTAGTTAGAACCCAGATGATTTTCTACTATGATAACAATTTACCACCATCTAGCATCAATAGGTATTCCAAAATTAGCTAAAAAACAACCTTTAATTGAACATGTGTGACCATTTTGAATCTAGTTGTGTCTCAGATTAATTGTTACGATTTAACTTCATTGTTCAAGCTTCAATAAAGTATCCTTGTGGAATACTATCCGAGTATCTAGGAAAACACACAGCTCAGGTTCTATGATATTATTATTATGCCAAACTTAACATGAAGAATAAAACACGAAAGAACATGTTTATTAAAGAATAGTAACATAAACAGTAAAAAGTTGCGAATACAAGCTGAATATTGTGTATATGTAAGAAAAGCAAAATGCATTTATCCAGAAATATAATAAACCTTAAGTCTACTATACTTTAATGTATATAATATGTGAAAATAAATAAATTATTATAATAGCTGCTGGACATTATAAAAACTGTTGTTATGTTTTTGTTAAAGACAGAATTCCTTTAACTTTTCAATGATAAAGCAAATATCGTCAAAAATTTGTAAACAAGCCATTATTCGTTCAGTTATAACAAGTTAGTAAAGTATGCCGAATACCACATAAGGAAAACTTTAAATGAAGCGATTTGTTAAACAAAGTGGATGAATAGACAGTGCGAAAATCATACCTATGTAAGTGAATATTAAATTACATATATTTTTTGTACTTTTAGGATCTTTCAAAGATAGTGATATCAGTATATCAAAGTGTGTGGAACATTAATAATTGTAGACAGAGACTATCATTTTACTATACAGATATTCTTAAATTAATAAACAGTTTGTTATAATAAGATTGCAGGTTATCATAAGGTTATAATAGTAGAGGAAAATATTTGTACATTGATCGGCTGCTGTCCGATGACAGAACGTTTACTCTCATTGCATCAATTAGTCAGCATTTAGTTCAATTGTAATATCGATATATCCCACTTAAGCACATACATTTAAAAAAGAGCTTCAACTTTAAACTGTGCCAAAGAACAATCATGCAGCTGAATAGAAAAAGTATGAACGTGTTTTTAAAATGAGATATGAAAAAAAACCAATTGTTTTGCCAATCTATATCCAAAAATACATGCTGATTTATCTCACAAAAAGCTTAACAATTTGGTAAACATTTATGGTGTAACCTTTCAAGAGGGCCACATAGAAGATAATTTTTATAGGTGTTACCTTAGTTTCATTTTGCAAAACCTTTAGGAATTTTTTATCCCCAATGCTCTACCACTTCGTTCGTTTTTGGAATTTAAACTTTTTTTTTTATTTGAGCGTCACTTATAATAAGTTTTTTATAGATGAAACGCGCGTCAGGTTTAAATACAAAATTTTATTCCGTGTATCTATGATGCGTTTATTTACCTTCTTTAAATATAGAATAATAATAATCATTGTTATTATTATAATTATTACAATCATCATTTCATTATTGTTTGTTAAACATATTAATAATTTGCAAAATCCATAACTTTTTCCATATATATTAATCAAGAATAAACACAAGTTTTAATTGCGATGTATACATTTAACATCTTGGACATAATGAAAAAATAAAATCACAAATGTTCTGAACCCCGCGGAAAATTCAAAACTGAAAGTCCCTAATCGAACGACAAATCAAAAGCAAATGGATAACAATTGTCATACTCCATGTACTCCTGACTTGGTACAGGTATTTTCTTGTGTAGAAAAGATGGATTTAAACCTTGCTTCATAGTTAGCCAAACCTCTCACTTGTATGACAGTTGTATCGAATTATGTTAAATTCACAACGATGTGTTAACAAAACTAACAGTCATGATAGATAAAAATCCATAATTTTTGCCAGATATATTATTTAAGAATAAACACAAGTGCATGTATTAATTGCGATATTCATGTTAGCGGCAATAAGTGAAACTATGCATTAAGCTTAAGCTTTAATCCTAGGCAATAAGCTTACACCTAGGCATTAAGTTATTGCCTGAAATTTTCAATTTTTAATGGAAAGCACATCATCAATAAATCTGAATGTGAAATTAAATAACCTTGCTTCTTTGATCTTTTTGTTTGAACAAGTTTCTGAAGGAATTCCGATTTATCTGAGAAAAAAGGTTGGTCAGGAGAGGTGCACAGTTTGTTCCAAAAGGAATGTCGACAATTTGTTGAAAAAATTTACCACCCAAATCAACTAATATGTTGTCAACAAAAAACTCTAGCATATTTAAACCTGTTTTTTGCATGTTTTAAAAAGTATAGTTCAAATGTTAATATCATCAAACAGCTTCATTCCTCAGCAGCAAATGATATTATTAAAAGTCAATGCATTAAAAATGATAGGCTTGATATGAAGCTTTCATGCTTCTGTATGTAGCTTTTTATTTCTAATAGTGTTGTAAATGAGCGCTTTCACTACAATAATACAAAATATGTAAAATGATACCAAGTTTAATGCTATTTCCATGTTAATACCGGAAAGCAGCGAAAAGATCTGAACTCACCCCAAATTGTAGCCGTACGTCAGAATTTACACTTTATCCTCAGTGGTATACATCGTAGATAATAAGACATCCACGTTTGACAGTCTTATAAAACTCAGGACAATTTATTGTTTTGAAGCCTCTGGTTAGTTTGGTTAATGATTGCCTATCATTTTAAAACAACAAACAGAATCACCAAAGATGACTTATTTTTAAGCTATTTCATCAATACAATGTATAAAAACATGAGCAACTTGCCTAAACAATGACATGTGTAGCTTTATGCTGTTGTTTATATGTAAGATTATGTAAAAGATATGGTAATAATAATATGGTAAGCATACCGTCATATAAGATTATTGCTCATATTTAATTGTACAAAAAACATAAATAAAACAGCATTTTCATTGAAGAAGTAGTTTAAGACTTCCAAATGATATCACACACACTGTTTCTGATTCAGGAACCTGGTATTCTATGCATTTAACAATAAATGAAGCAAATAATTGAAAGAGTTGAATAAGGTTTGGATTTTTGGAGCAATTTCAGGACACACATATTTTAATAACTCTTCTTTGTTTGTCAAACAGAATGATTTTTAACAAAAGTGTCATTGTTTTAAGAACAATATTTACAAATAGTTTTCCAATACATCAGCTATAGTTTGATGGTATACCCGCTGGATTACATGATATGGCTGGAAAATATTTTTGCGGTCTTAAATCGAGTCCAGAAAAAAGAAGAATTATTTTCCTTCAAAATATTCCAATAACACACGTGTCTTCCCTTCTGTTCTGGGTTCCTTGTTAGGTACCATAACTTGCAGTAGACATGTGTTGGGTTCGTGTATATCTACGTCCAATCGTTTTTCGTTTTGAAATATCAAAAACAAAAAACAAAAAACGAAAGTGTTTTCATTTTTCGTTTTTGATTTCTTAAAAACCAAAATTAAAAACAAAAGTGTTTTCGTTTTTCGTTTTTGATTTCACAAAACAAAAAACGAAAAACAAAAGTATTTTCATTTTTCAATTTTGATTTCTCAAAAACTAAAATCGAAAAATGAAAGTGTATTCAATTTATCTTTCCCCACACTGTTTAATTGTCATTCAAGAAATGACAATGTTGTCATTTGTCATTCATTTAAAGGTCGTTAAAGTATACATGTACATACACAGTGATCGTCAGATCAATACTACTTTAATCGAAGATAATGTCGACGGATGCAAAAGTCTTTATCAATCTAAACAATAAGGGTGCGTGAACTTTACTTTTAAGTTTGGAGAGGTTTATCTAAGATGATTATACAGAAGCGTACCTAGCCTCTTTTACAAATAAAGCAAACTGTATATTGTTGGCGAGGGAAGGCCTCGAGGACCCCAGAAGAACTGGAAAAAATGATACAAAATCTTTCAGACCCTTTTTTAATCTAAAGCGCAAGTTTTGTTTTATCTATTTTATTATGGTCTCGGAGCAAAATATATAGATACAGTGTAAGACTTTTAGTATTTACATGTATGAACAATATCAAAAGACATATGTAGGATGAAGAAAAAAATAATGTAATCCACAAAGTCAAGTGTGTGGCTATTGTTAGTTTAAACATATTTATTAATAGTAGATTGGAAATTTTCTCCCCGGAACGGGGATCGAACCAGGAACTTATATTTTTGTAGTCCGATAATGTTACTTTTGTATAATGAGGATCAATGGTCTAGTTCCTAGTTGAAGACCCTCCAGCTCCTTTCAAGATGAAGAACAGGAATAAAAGCCCTGTTCATTAATAATTTGTATTTTTTCTATATATTGTGTGCAATTTTGTCCCATGTACATTTACTCCACAACTCTTGATTTTCTATTTAAGACCTGGACACGGCTCAATGCTAGTTTAGCCCTCCAATGTTAAAGGTCATATATGGTTTTTTTAAATTATTTGATGCCGTGGCTTTGGGATTTTTAGCTTTAATGTAAACCATGTCCGGTTTTTAACTTGTATTTACAGCAAAGATAGCCAGTTTTGTGTTCTGTAATATACTGTAACAGTTTATTTTTACATATCCAGTAGCATCGTTACTTCTCAAAACATCTTCCGAACAACATCTTGACATCGGTGTCGTGGGCATGAAAAATTGCCAAACCACACATGAACATTCTTTAGTCTTCGTAGATCTATTCCAACTTGAATTCTTTTTGAGTCTACGACAAGCAGAACATGATATTTTATACCATTGAATATTGAAGCCATAGTCATGAAGATCGATTACTTGACGTATCCGCAGAACAAAAACGCGAGAGCTACTTTTGAATATATTTCTACAATTTTAAGTAGTTTTCCACTCACAAACACAATAATATTTTCAACATTTATTAAAATATTTTTTTTTACACTTTTTTACTTTTACGTTGTTTTAAAATATCAATTTGACTTGAATTTGGGACCCCGCTAACATGTTTAACCCCGCCACATTCAAAATATATGTGACTGTCCCAAGTCAGGAGCCTGTAATTCAGTGGTTGTCGTTTGTTTATGTGTTACATTTTTGTTTTTTGTTCAATTTTTGTGCATAAATAAGTTCGTTAGTTTTCTTGTTTGAATTGTTTTACATTGTCATTTCGGGGCCTTTTATAACTGACTATGCGGTATGGGCTTTGCTCATTGTTGAAGGCCGTACGATGACCTATAGTTGATAATTTCTGTGTTATTTTGGTCTCTTGTGGAGAGTTGTCTCATTGACAATCATACCACATCTTCTTTTTTTATATTTATATGAGTATATTAAATAAACATGTATATACCAAGCTAAGTCAGTTTATATCTTGTTTTTCGTCTGACTATACAGAAGGCGAGGAGAGCTACTTTGATAGATAGGTTGACCGATAAGCTGTCTATATAAAGTAATGGGACAATGCATGGCATGAAGACATCACCAAATCACCGTATGCAATACTCAAAAAGACATCCAGAGCTTACCATACTTAGTCATCAACTACCCACCAACAGGCCGGGAGCTTTGGTTGGCTCTTAACTCAAATTCAAGAGCACAGCAAAATGTCAAAATATTCTATTCAAACTGGGTGACCTGGGAGAAAAACATTGAATTTGAAATACACACACCCCTCAACTTTTAATAAGGAGATTTTGGTATTAATGCAAATGAGTCAACTATCCCACAAAGTTCAAATGTAGTGGATGTGAGCAATTATATATTGGCAACCATATAATCTTCAACAATGAGAAAAAACATACGGTTTTGTCGGCTACAATAGTCCATGAATTGAAAAATATGAAACAGTTCAATTGAGAAAAATAACGGCCTATTTTAAAACAACATCAATTATGAAAAACACATATAAAAAACATCAACAAACGACAACCACTGAACTACATGCTCCAGAGTTGGAGCAGGCACATGCAATATATTGTGGCGTTTAACATGCTTGTAAACAGTTGGGACAGTTTTGTTACAGCACAGCATAAGAACAAACTATACAAATCAGTGGAAAAGGGCTTAACGCATGAGATCGATACAAAACAGAAGAAAAAAAAAAGGTGTAACAAAAGCACATACCGAATGTGGCAGGGTATTTTTACCTCGTTTTTAAACAATCAAAGTACTGAAGTACTGAACATCGAATGACTGCAAGTTCTTTTGGATTGTCACAAGCATTTGTCTCAGAAAAAAAATCACATCTGTATACCTGAAAGTGAAGTTAATGTACAGATATATAATTTTTTTGAAACTCAGTACAAATATTCTATATCATATGATCTTTTTAATTTTAATGCCAAATATAGAGTTCTGACCCTCAATTCCACGGCCCACTAGACATGGAAAATGATAGTGAGAGTGGGGCATTTATGTACTATGGACACATTCTTATTCAAATCCTTTATTAAAGAAGTCAGTAAATTTACTACAGATTATACTACATTTGTAAATTAGACGAACTAATCTAATTAAAAGGTATATCTCTGATTTCGTTATACTTATGTGTATGAGAAAATTAATATATATATTAATTTTAATAAGATTGTTGAACGAACGCGTTCAATCTTAGGATTTTATTCTTGTCAATTTTTCCGAGCAGAGCGAGTCGAAAACAATTAAATAGACGTTTTTCAAGCCAAAGTTAATATGTTTGCAATACATACATATGTTTGATTAAACTTGGTAATCAATTATTAATCAAAAATACAGTCCTAGATAATAAAAAATCATGAAATATTTGGTCTAGTAATAAAAAAATCATACAAAAAACAGTAATTGTCGTTTGTTAATGTCGTTCTCGCTTCTCGTTTTTTAGCTCACCTGACCCGAAGGGTCAAGTTAGCTTTTCTCATATCTTGGCGTCCGTCGTCGTCCGTCGTCGTAACTTTTACAAAAATCTTCTCCTCTGAAACTACTGAGCCAAATTCAACCAAAGTTGGCCACCATCATCATTGGGGTATCTAGCATAAAAAATGAGTTCGGTGACATGGCCAACTAACCAAGATGGTCGCCATGGCTAAAAATAGAACATATGCGTAAAATGTAGATTTTGGCTTATATCTCAGAAACCAAAACCTGACATGGGGTAAAATTGTTTATTAGGTCATTATCTATCTGCCCTGAAATTTTCAGATAAATCAGACAACCTGTTGTTAGGTTGCTGCTCCTGAATTGGTAATTTTATGAAAATTTTGCAGCTTTTGGTCATTATCTTGAATATTATTATAGATAGAGATAAACTGTAAACAACAATAATGTACAGCAAAGTAAGACCTACAAATAAGTCAACATGACCAAAATGGTCAACTGACCCCTTAAGAAGTTACTGCCCTTTATGGTCAATTTTTAACAGTTTTTATAAATTTGTACATTTTTACAAAATATTTTCCACTGAAACTACTAGGCTAAGTACATTATAGATAGAGATAATTTTAAGCATCAAAAATGTTTAGTAAAGTAAGATCTACGAACACATCGCCATCACCAAACACATAGACCAAGGTGAGCGACACAGGCTCTTTAGAGCCTCTAGTTATATATATATATAGTTTAGACCTTTGGTTTTCCCGTTTGATTGGTTTTACACTAGTCATTTTGGGAGATCCTTATAACTTGCTATTCGGTGTGAGCCAAGGATTTGTGTTGAAGAGGGTACTTTAACCTATAATAGTTTCCTTCTACACACTGTGACTTGGATGGAGAGTTGTCTCATTGGCACTCATGCCACATCTTCTTATATCTATATATTATTTCGATATGTTTAATTGGGGTCTGGAGCTGGCATGTCAGTTACTAGCATATTAATCTATTGTAATAAAAATTCATAATATCTAATAAAATTTGTAGATTTAGCTAACAAGGTCCTTATATTTGGATAAAGTAACATTTGTTTATAGTGGAAAATTGTTTTAACGTTAAATAAGCTACAATTAAAAATTGCTTGCTAGTCCCTCTCTGTGATTACCTTTAGATAACTCTGGTTCATCTCCCAATCAATCTATCATGAAGGGGAGATAAATAATACGAATTTCAATCATAGTCTTTTTCAAATATGATGAACGGTTCTTTATATTGGTATGTAATCATTTTAAACGTTTCAAATTTATGAAATTATATTCGTACATCATTGTTTTTGATACAACAATAACAAAAACTGAAATATATTGATACATTTTGTAACTATTCAAATCAAAAACCTAAACTTAATTATAAAATAATGAACCTGTTAAAGGGAGACAATACTCGAATAACTTTTTTCGAATTGGCACATAATACAACGGAATGTCACTCTTGCATACAAATGGCACATCAATATAATTAATAAACTGTGCAATCGCGCTCCACCTTCAATGATGATTCTAAATTATAAATATAACCAAAAGTTGTTAATCTATAGATAGTAAAGACTAATGAAATCTAACCCACTGTTTAAATATTTCTTTGCATTTTTTTTAAAACTTCCTCAGTACAATGCTTGAGCCACTTGGCTTTCATAGCTCATAAATTACGTTTTTACACAATATTTAAATAAAGTAGCTAAAGATTATTCGCTTCTCAAAGTATAAGACGCAATAAAAATCGTATGCTTGCACCATCTTACCCAAAAGCAGATTTAATTAAGTTCTGAACATTTCTACATTTCTTCGTTAAAACCGGTTTTAAACAAATCACAAGTACGTGTTAAGATCCGACTAAATACCCATATCCAGATATCGTCAGGTAAATTTGCTACAGTTACTGCTAGTAGTTCTTTGTTACTTTATGAATCATATTCATTTTGTGTAGTTTCTTTTGTTTACTATTTTGTCATCGGACTCGGATTTCTTTTAAACTGAGTTTTTCTGTGCATATTGTTGTGTGTTTGTTTATTCTACATGAGCTAGATATAGTTGTATAGCGGGAGGGTTGAGATCTCACAAAGCATGTTTAGCCCCGCCGTATTTTTGCGCCTGTCCCAAGACAGGAGACTCTGATCTTTGTTAGTTTTTTTGTGTTTTTTTATCTAAGTTAAGTGTGACGTCCATTTTCACATAACTAGTATATATTTTTATTTAGAGACCAGCTGAAGCCCGCCTCTGGTTGTGGGATTTTCTCGTTGTTTTGAAGACTCATTGGTGGCCTTCGGCTGTGCTCTTTGGTTAGGCTGTTGTTTCTTTGACACATTTTTAATTTCCATTCTCAATTTTATTGATTGATCAATTGATTGATTGATTGATTGATTGATTGATTGATTCATTGATTGATCATTTTACTACAAGCAAAAGTCATGATCATTTGAGAATCCTTTATTTGTATTGTAGTGTTAATTTCACCAATGAAACTCTACATTAATTTTTGTCTTAATATTAAATTTCTTTGTAAACTCTAAAATTACCGTCTCATTATAATAAGACACGCAAGAATGAAAAAAAAATATTTGGCCTTCAATGTCTCAACCTTTTCTAATGTGAGTAACTTCATTGTTCAGTTAGATTTCGATTTTGATATTGCTCTTGCAAGTTTCCATAATAGATTTCCGGTAATTGTTCTGCATAAAACCCTATGGGAAAGCACATTGACTTAATTTTTCAAACGTTTATTGGAACCCAATGATTTGGCAAGGTGTTGCAACCTGTAATGTAAAGAAGTTACAGCCGATTGCATTGAGTGTGTAGGCAAAGGTAGCATATCCTTGGTTAGCTTGCTTGTATTATTAGGTTAGGTAAGCTACCCTCCTTTAAGAGTAGACTAGTTCGACAGATAACCAATCAATCTGTCTGTAGGTCTAGGCTCCTTCTACAGGAGGGTGGTATACCTTACCTAGTTACTTCATAGTTCAGCTAACAAACAAGCGATCCAAAGATATTACCTTTGTCTACACACTCAATGTAATCGGCTGTAATGAAAATGCGGAGTTTGTGAGACCAGGCTCAAGCAACCAGTCGGTAGCAGCCAGTTTTCAAATATATAAACACAAATATTGCATAAAACTCAAACGTACTTCAAATGTTTTTATTAATATATAACCACTATATCATCAGTTTTTAATATAAAATTAAGCAGTAAAAGACACTATTCTATGAATTTTGAAATTTCATTCTGGTTTATTTAAGAATTGAATGCTTTTTTTTTTGTTACTTCATTGAGGTGTAAAGCGTTGACCGAAATACATTTTGTATGAAACGCGGAAGCGCTTCATTCATTGAAAATGTGCGCACGGTCAACGCTTTTACAACCCTATGAAGTTACAAAAAGAAGCATATAATAATATTTATAATTACATTTTTTAGCTAGGATCATGAAAACTCGATTTTTATCAAGTTTTTATTAAATTCACCTTTGCATTTATTGTGGGACCTCGTGTCATCATGAATGATGAATTTCATTGTGTAATGCAATTGTGTAAGGAATTACATGAGATGTGCAGTTAGCCAATCAGAATAACGAATTATAACGAAACATACATCTCATGTAATTATTAGTTATATACAGGCAAAATCAATCGCTTTCGATATATTACACAGCGTACTGCCCGCTTTACATTTTGAATAGTCAACACTCTGAGTGTTTATAGAATCGTAAATAATTATGATTTTTTTCTAATGATGGCAAAATTGTACTATTGGGTGAAATAGCTTTCCTTATTATCGGCATCCTGTCAAACAGTGCATGAAAAGTAATAATAATTCTGCATTTAAAAGAAAAGAAAGTTAAACTCGTGCTTTAACTTTTTTTGGCAACACAAAACTGTTTTTACAAAACATTCTACCTCTGAACTAGTGGATTTAAATATGACCGGACAAAAGGTTTATTTTTTGTATTCAAAGTATGGTGGGCAAGTAAATTATTTATTAGCTTAAAAAAGATAGATCCGTGCTATAAATTAACTTGTAATTTTGATCAAGTAGGCCCTAGATCTCTAGCTTACGTTCTCACCTAGTGCAGATAAAAGTATTGCTGCAGATTTTTTTTATTAACTGTCTGGTAAGGGTTGGGTAGGGTATACGACCTCAACTTTAGACCTACTGTAAAAAAAAATAAATAAGCAGAACAACACCCTGGATTTTTCTACTGTAGACCCCAGCTACCCAGCTTCCCTTTGCACCTAGTGAGGACAATTTTTATTACATTTTCGGTAAGGGTGGGGTGTTCGACCCCAACTTTGGACCTATCTTTGAAAAAATATAAGCTAAACAGCAACCTTGATTTTTTTCTCCAGCAGACATCAGCTACCCAGCTCCTCTTTACACATTGTTCGGACATAGGTATTTCCGTAGACATTTGTTTATTAACTTTTATATAATGATGGGTTAGGGCGGGTAACTGAGGTCCACTTGAAAATAAATTACAGGGACTCCAATGTGGTGTGGTCTATGCAGAACAATTACCGGAAATCTATGGCAGTTTGCAAAATAATAGTCTTTTTTTATAATGTGATATGTAAAATGTTGGCAAATAATGAAAGCACGCTTCTCAATTAATAAACATAGAAATAAAGAGAAACCGTATGATAACCAATAACAATCTCCCAGAGACAAACTAACGTTCATTAAGACAACAAGTATGATGGTCTGGATTCGGGGTTCTTAATTTCTGTATTCTTTGATATTTTAGGCCATATTTCTCTATTCTTTATACTTTTTGACAATTATTCTCTTGTCATTACATTTTAACACTATTATTCTAGCTATTTTATTTATTTCTTAGTCCATTGTCTCTATTATTTATATTTTTTGTCCACTATTCTCAATTCCATAATCCCCCATCAACGGCCTCTAGTTAATGTCACCTTATAGTCTTCACAAATAAGCAAAATTAACACCTGATAGGCTCTAATGGCAAACCAATTGAAGGCTTTAATATCCCAGTTTGAATTGTGAAATTGAGGAAATTTTTTTAATTTGTTCAAGCAAAATACATTATCGTCCTCGTAGATCGTAAAATACTGGCAGATTGACCTTGGTCATCAATTCTTTTAATCTTGGATCGACCTTTCTAAACTTAAAAGTAATAAAGTTCACGCACCCTTATCAGGGGCGGATCCAGCCATTTTAAAAAGGGGGGTTCCTAACCCAGGACAAAGGGGGGGGGGGGGTTCCAATTACATGTCCCCATTCAAATGCATTGATCGTCCAAAAAGGGGGGTTCCAACCCCCGGAAACCCCCCTCTGGATCCGCGCATGCTTATTGTTCCGATTGCTAAAGACTTTTGCATCCGTCGACATTATCTTCGATTAGAGTAGTTTTGATCTGACAACCGCTGTGCATGTATACTTTAACGCCCTTTAAATGAATGACAAATGACAACATTGTCTTTTTTTGAATGACAATTAAACAGTGTGGGGGAAAGATAAATTGAATACACTTTCGTTTTTCGTTTTTTGTTTTTGTGAAATCAAAAATGAAAAATGAAAACACTTTCATTTTTCGATTTTAGTTTTTGAGAAATCAAAATTGAAAAATGAAAATACTTTTGTTTTTCGTTTCTTGTTTTGTGAAATCAAAAACGAAAAACGAAAACACTTTTGTTTTTTCATTTTGGTTTTTAAGAAATCAAAAACGAAAAATGAAAACACTTTCGATTTTTGTTTTTTGTTTTTGATATTTCAAAACGAAAAACGATTGGACGCAGATATACACGGACCGTGTTGGTCTGTAAAATGTTAAAGGTAACGATATAAGTTTTATCAAGAATACAAACCAATCATACATCTGTGGTTTTTCGAACTTGTTAAAATCAAATCTAATAATTCAGCATTTAATCATGAATATAATATCACAAACAGAATAATTATAAATTTGTAATACAAGAGAGAACACAATGATATGTCTTGCTTGCTTAACTGGCCATTGTTTTATGTTGAAAGTCTAAAAGATAAAGGTTTTACTAAAAGCATTGCAGAAACTTTACATTTCGTACAGATCTACATTTGGCTGCATACCAAACATTAAAGGCAGACGCCGAAAAAATTATCGCAGTTTTTACTCACGTGCTCTTCTTGTAATCGATGCATTAACTCTGCGTTATCTCTTACTCTTTTTATAAACATAGCAAGTTTACGGGGGATAATTTTAGTGTTCACTTCCACGTAAACGTGAAATAAGCGCGTCTTCTACTTTTTGTAAAATGTGAACGCACGTTCACTACTGTATATTTGTAGTTACCACACGTTTACTCAGATTTGTATCGTCTCAAAGATACACCGAGCTTTCTTTTCACATGCCTAGCTTCGTAAAATATGTTTAACTGTACGTTTAAAAAAAAGAAATATTGTCACTCTTGACTGATATCAACGGAAAATATTGGCATATTTCTCGGATGAGACATTTGACAAAGAGAGATAAATTATGGATGCAACATCTACGTTCTCTTGAACTAGCCTAACAAACACGGAAAAAATCACCCTAGAATTGTCGCATAACAAATACAATTAAGGTAAATCAATCTTTTAAATAAAGGACTACATTTTCTACCATCCCTTAATGAGGATACCCTAAAGGGTGACTGGGGAATAGAAATATTGTCACTTGGTCTTCTATCGACCGCCCTTGAGACTTTTGTATCTGGGCGTCACTAGTAGATCTTGTGTGGACAAATTCACTTCTGGCGTATTAAAACTTTGAACTTGTTGCCTTTTGTTGGCTGTTGTTCGTGTGTTTCTTTGTCAATTGTGTTCTCCAATTTATTTATTTATGTATTCCTGTGGTGTTGAGTTGTCATTTTAATGTTATATTTTACATGGCTATAACAGAGGGAGGTTTGGCATGCCACAAAACCAGGTTCAACCCACCATTTTTTCCTTTAAAAATGTCTTGTACCAAGTCAGGAATATGGCCATTGTTATATTATAGTTCGTTTCTATGTGTGTTACATTTTAACATTGCGTCGTTTGTTTTCTCTTATTTTTGGTGTGTAAATTCACATTGCGATAAGACGTGTCACGGTACTTGTCTATCCCAAATTCATGTATTTGATTTTGATGTTATATTTGTTATTCTCGTGGGTTTTTGTCTGATGCTTGGTCCGTTTCTGTGTGTGTTACATTGTAGTGTTGTGTCGTTGTTCTCCTCTTATATTTAATGCGTTTCCCCCAGTTTTAGTTTGTTACCCCGATTTTGTTTTTTGTTTCAAGTTGATTGGACTTCATCAGAAACTACCTTGACCAAAAACTTTAACCTGAACTTCGCACTATCATTTTCTATGTTAAGGGGACCGTGAAATTGGGGTAAAAGCTTTAACATGTTTAATTTGGCATTACAATTAGAAAGATCATATCATGGGGAACATGTTTAATATGTCTAAATTTGAATGGACTTCAACTTCATCAAAAACTACATTGACCAAAAACTTTAACCTGAAGCGGGACGAACGGACGCACGGACGAACGAAACGACAGACAGACGGATGAACGGACGCACAGACCAGAAAACATAATGCCCCTCTTCTATCGAAATTATGAACTAAGTCGTAGAAGTTCGATGCATGATTTTTGTTTTTTGTTGTTAGTGGCGTTGTACTAGCTGTCAGTTACTGTAAGTACTCTCAGAGTCAGATCTGTATTTAGTGACTTTGTTTTGTTGGGATATACAAGTGTCCGGCAACGTCCATTATGTTTTTGTTGGATGTAATTCTATTTGTATTCATCTGATGAGTTAAATAAGCCTTTTTCAACTGAATTTTATAGTTTGTTGTTATGTACAGTAGTACTGTTACAACTCTTTCCCAGGTTTAGGGTGAATACCCCGCCACATTCTGTATATATGGGCCTGTCCGAAGTCAGGAGCCTGTCATTCAGTGGTTGTCGTTTGTTGGTGAGTTACATATTCATTGTTCGTTCATTTTTTTTTTTTAACATAAATAAGAACGTTAGTTTTTTTGTTTGAATTGTTTGACATTATTTTGTCATTTCGGGGCCTTTCATAGCTGACTATGCGACATGGCTTTGCTCATTATTGATGGCCGTATGGTGACCTAAAATTTCATGTTCATGGAGGGATACAAGTTTTATCCTTTAAACTTTAGAAGCAATCTCTATGACTCTATCAGACTTTCATTTTAAACGTTTTTATTGAATGCATTTTCTTAATAGTTACACGAAGTGTTTATTTGTGTTCAGAAACTAACTATTGATTTAGCACTAAAAAAGTGCATTGAAATAGGCCTAGTTTTTTTCAAAAAAGAAGACAAAATATCCCGGCAAAATAATGACCTGACCAAATTTCACTAAATAAAACTTGTGATTGAAGAAGACATACATTTGTAAAACATACATGAACAATAGCAATCCGTAGATGATTCGAAAAGGATCTGCATCCATCTCTGACTTGTCGTAACAATAGTCTGTTTCTGTAACTTTTAGACTTTCTGCAAGTGGCTGCAATATTTTCTCTGCTGTTGTCTCAAAATTTTGCCGTTGATGTTATTATCGTAATTACAAAAGCGCGTCAATATGGAACATACAATTGCCTATTGTAAAACGTTTATGTGATTGGATGTGATTGGATGTAGACATGACCTCATTCATTGTACTAGCTGGTATAATTCTATGATGACATCACACAGCAATACATCAGTATTAGTACTTCTAATCAAGAAGAAAATACAGATAACATCAAGTACAATGATTATATTACAATGGAAGAGTTAGAAGGATCCATTTTTAAATTAAAAAAAGATTCAGCACCAGGTCCAGACTTCTTTTTTACTGAACTTTTCATCAATGGTGGAAGCCAATTTAAATCCAAACTTTTGGACATCATTAACCAGTCATGGGAAGAAGGAATTATACCATTAAATTGGAGAAGAGCAAATGTCAAATTTAAAAAAAAAAGTTATACAAACCAAAGTACAATTTACCATCATCTTAGAGACCTATCAGCTTAACTAGTGTAGTGGCAAAATTAATGGAAAGAATTATAACATACAGGTTAGAAGGATTTGTAGAAATGAACAACATCATGGACCAAGAACAAGAAGGTTTTAGACATTTTAGAGGTACAACAAATGCCTTACTATCTTTAACTCAAGCTATTTTTAATGGATTTAACAAAGACAAAACCACTATTGTAATTTTTATAGATTTTGAAAAAGCTTATGATAGCGTTTAGATAGAGGGTCTAATGGTAAAGTTGTACAATGACGGCATCAAAGGAAAAATGTGGATGTGGATTAATGCCTTCCTCAGTCATCGAGAAGCTAGATGCATGGTCAACAATTACAAAAGTCCCTGGTTTCAAACCAGTATTGGTCTGCCACAAGGATCTGTTATCTCCCCTATCCTGTTTAACCTTTTTATAAAAGATATTTTTAAATCCGTGTCTGCAGACTGCTGTAAGTTTGCAGATGATGCAACTATTTGGCATTCACATTCAGATCCGAAATTTATACAAGAAAAATTGCAAAAAGATCTCAATCAAGTACAAAAATGGAGCAATGATTGGAGAATGAAACTTAGCATTCAAAAAACAGAGTACAGTATATTCAGTAAAGAAAAAAGTCCATAATATCAAACTAAAGCTTGGTAACACAATTCTAAAATACAACCCTAATCCAGTTATACTTGGATTAAAATTGGATGAACAATTAAATTTCAATAGTCACATAGAATCTACAGTGAAGAAAGCCAAAAGATCTTTAGGAATTATAAGAGAAATCAAAGGAATAGCATTAGTACCAACAAAGACACTTATTCAAATATATGACAGCTTAGTATGTTAAATTTTTAATTATGCTAGCAGTATTTGGCAATCCAGCACTTCAAGTCATCTTGACAAATTAAATGAAATACAAAGAAAAGGGTTAGCATTGTGTTTAGATTTACCATCTCAATCATCTCTTGAAGCATTATCAGTACTTAGTGGAACATTACCAATAGATTTAAGAAGAGAAGAAATGGCCATCAGAGAATTAGGAAAAATTAATTCATACAGTAATAATGTCCCAATTAAAAGAAAATTTGAAATTTGGAAAGAGGAGGAAAATCCAGAAACATTTATATCACCATTAGGAAAAATGTATCAACAAACAGAAGACATGAGAGATACAGAATTAGTTGATATAAACAAGATAGAACCACAGTATGAATACCGAGGTCTAGTATCAGTCATTAGAGCCCCCGACTACTGGCGTAACATAGGCAGCTCAAAATCAAGAACAACAGCCCAAATAGAGGAAGGGAAACAAATTATCTCTGAACAACTCAAATCTCAAACACCAAACACAGCAGTTGCTTTTACAGATGGGTCATGTTTAGGAAATCCAGGCCCCTGCGGTGCAGGAGCTATAATTTACATTAATAATCAAGAAGAAAAATTAAAAAGACCTGTCTCTAACAAAGGATCAATCTTGCTAGCTGAACTTATAGCAATAAAAATTGTACTCGATTACATAGAATCTTTTTCAAAACAGCAAATTGATACTTTAACTTTATTTTCGGACAGTCAGACCGCATTAGGTATCTTAACTCTTAATTGAAAAAGTGACAGCTATCATCAAACCATTAACGAAATCAAAGGGAAAATAAATTTTTTTAATGAACATGGAATTTTAATAAACTTAAACTGGACACCAGGACATGCCAACATAAAAGGAAATGATGAGGCAGACTCCCTAGCAAAAGAAGCTGCTTAAGAAGCAGAATCATTAGCAGTCGATGACATAGTGTTTACAAAACAAGATGTAAAAAAAGCAGCTAGAAATTCTGTTACAAAAAAATGGCAACGCAGATGGGAAAACAGTAATGCTGGACGTCTTTATTTCAGATTTCATTCTGAAGTTAAAAATAAAGTAAAAAAAGACTACCCGTCAAAAAAAAATGTACAACATAATCAACAGTTTACGAACAGGTTATTCTAAATTAAATGCATACCAATTTATAATAAACCAGCACATCAACTCGGAAACCTGTGATCACTGAAAAGAAAAAGAAAATGTACAACACTACCTTTTTGAATGTGACCTGTATTCAGATGCCAGAGACAAATTATTTCATCAAATATACTTCATAACAGGATAAATTCCAACAGATTTAGACGATTTATTAACAATCAATTTGCCAAATGCAGAAAATATCAGTCAACTATAAGCGGAGTACATAGAGGAAACAAACCGTTTTAGTGGATAATTTAATTTAATACAAATTTCTTTAAATTTTAAAATATTTTAATTTTTCATGCCATTCCAATAACCTAATTAACCATTTTTTTTCACTTGATACATTTATATAGTTCTATAATATTTTTAAAGCGCCACCTACAATATCTAAGTACAAAGGAGAAACTACATTAGTGAAAATAATTTTACAAGAGAGGATAATTCACAAGAGAGATTACTCTGTCATCACGACAAAGATTGAAGATTGAAGATTCATTGTTTACAAACGTTATTTTTGCACTCGCACTAATTTCAACAGTTCAACAGTTCAAACTTCTCCTGGATTGAACGTAGATCAAGGTATAGTACTTGAATATTTTAAAACTGAGAAAATTGTAGCATAGCTAATTTAAAACATATAACGTTAGCCAAAGAAGGAGAATACACGTTACACAGTTGCGAACCCCTGGGTTTCCGGGGAGTGGAACAAACTATTTTTGGGCGTTCAATGCATTTGGGACATTTAGTTGGAACCCCCCTTTTCCCCTTTATCCCGAATGTTTGGAACCCTCTTTTAAAAAAATGGGTGGATCCGCCCCTGGTTACAGAACTTTCTGTAAATGTCAAAATTATTGCCATAACAATAGGTCAAATATTAATGGAGACGCTATAAAATCGTGGGTTGCTTAGGATATTCATATTATTACTTGCTTATCAAACCTTATTAAATAGAATATAGTATTAATATTTGATATTTGAGAATGATTAACCTGAATATTGCTGAACATATGATTGGATAAAGGGAGGTGGGGTACACCCATCGGCGTATCAAGGGGGAGGGGTCCAAAGGTTGGACCCCCCCTTGTAACAATAAATGCATAAATTTGAAAAGGGAAATTTATTTGGAAACCCTTTCTCCAGATTTGGAACCACCTTTTAAAAATGTGGTTCCTATTTTGAATCGATTTTTTTATACCGATACTTCATTTTATTTGAGAAACATTTTGATATATATAAGTCCAACATTGTCCCAGTTGCCAATATTATACAAAATTATTTCATCTCGTCACATTGACTGCTGTGTGTAGGGGTTTGCTGTTTAGTTGTTGCTGTATATAATAAATTTGTGTTTACTTAAATCTTTTTTCTATAAGTGATCTCGTTTAAAAGGCTTTTACACTAACATTTTTGTTACTTCGGGTTTTTTTTAAATACTTTTGTTAGCATACAATGCGATCTTGGCAATGCGATACATGGGTTTCTCTCATTGTGACGTAACGTCAGATATTGCTACCATTTAGTGTAACAGAAAAATTACGTTAAATTGAAAACGCACACTATCTAATTCTTCCTGCTTTCCTTTTTTGGGTAGATGCAAAAAATAACACACAAGTGTAAATGCCGTGAGAATCCAATCCAATATGATTTTATAATTAACATAGGAAATGCAATTTTACTGCTAGTAATTATGTGTTTTTGGAGGAATATTGCTGCATTATAGAATGAAATTCAAAACAGTGTGGCTGTGGCCATTGATTGACACATTAAATTCATCCATTGACTGAGACAATTTACGTGAACATTTGTCTTTAACGACCACTGTTCACGACGTACCTACGATAGACATTTAAACTGTGGGGTCACCAAAGGTTTCTTAACGCCTTTAATTATAAAATAATTCGAAAAATTAATCGGGAATTACCTTTATGTTTTGATTTATATAATTGATATAAATCAAAACATCGTGTTATTTCTGATTATTTTTTCGAATTACTTTATTAAGGTGTTGAGAACCTTTGGTGACCCCATAGTTTAAGTGTCTTTAATAAAAAGTACATAGTAAGCAGTGGTCGTTACATACAAACGTTCACCTAAATTGTCCCAGTCAATCAATGGCCACAGCCACACTGTTTTGAATTTCATTCTATATTCAACCCGAGTATGATTTTATTCAAGCAGCAAAATACAATAGCTTATAGTTATGATACTGAAGTTTTCTTACTTATTGATCGTCTTCTAGATGTGTATTTTTGTAATGTGTGCATCATTTCGTTTTGTTGAAAGCAGGACATCTATATTTAGTGGAGGAAGGAACAAGCGAATGCAGTTTATGCCGTCCCTATAGCTAGCATAACGCTTCTGGCGACGTCAAATTATGATAACGGACAAACTTGCAAGACATTTTCATTAATCCGTATTTTTTATAGATAACTCTGTAATGTTAATGCTATTTGGTGTACCAACTTCAACTTTAAGAGTACTTTTTATTGGTATGGTTATCAAAGCCGAAAAATAATCTTCACGAAATCAAATCTCTGTTTTTTTGGCCATAAAGGTTTTGTGAAGGCATGAAAGTTTAACTCGGACATTTCCGCAAGACATTGCAAATCTATTGTTTTGAATTGAATATGTAGCTCAATTTATTTTTCATTTCGAATTTTGGAAGCTTACACTTAGTACAAAACGATCGTGCTTACAATTTAATGAATTTTCTGTCAAAATTTTATTTTTGAACTGAAATGTTTGAAGTTTCCAAATTAAATTTCCGATGGGACATTTTCGTACATCATATTCTTTTGAAAATATGTATGCAAATTTTAAATGGAGACAGCCATATTAACCAATACTACTGAAATATATCACGTCATAGAATGTTCATGCAAAATTTCGAAGAGTTGCGTAAACATTTCGCGATTTGTGCGAGTTTTATGTCCCGAGTTTGTTACATGGGACAACGCTAAGTAAACGTTTTTCGGATAATCTTTGTCTTCCTAGGCCTCTGAATATTATATGTTTATTCTCTCTCTATCATAATGTGAAAATGTAAGAATTAATCTTTATTTTCATGTATAATTTGAAATATTTTAATTATTTCAGCATTTCTATAAAAAATTTCCGGTCAAATATTTACTTAACGCTATTTTTCGTGGTTACGTAGTAGCAATATCTAACGTTGCGTCTGTGCATTTCTGGTGGTAACAATCATCCCACAATCTTCCTATTTTTATATTGTAAAGAAGGATGTCTGTGAAATAAAGTTTCTCATTTTGTTTTGGTACTGGCTATGGTTACATGTACATTGAAATGTAACGGTCATAAAAAAAGTTATTATTACAATGAAGTTTAGTCTAATTGTCGGAATGCAGGCCTAGAGTTGACTAAGGAACTGCATGATTACCTACGAATGTAACAATGATATGTATGTCTACGGTAACAGGTTACATTGTGCTATTGTTACGTAAATGCACTCGAATGCAATGAAATTTTTTTTTACAATATTTTATACATTGTTTTAATTTTTATAAGTGCTAATGATAAAAGTCGCCTGTTCATATAAGTCGCAATTTGTAAAAGGTCAAAGTATGGTCTTCAACACCGTGCCTTGGCTCACACCGCACAGTAAGCTATTAAGGGCCCCAAAAAGTAAACAATTATGGTCAAGGTACGGCCTTCCACACGGAGCCTTGTCTCACACCGAACAGCAAACTTTAAAGGGCTAAAAAAATTACTAGTGTAAACTATTCAAACGGGAAAACCAACGGTCTAATTTATACAAAAACGAGACGACAACTACTGAATCCCCAAAACATTACTAGTGTGCAACTATTCAAACGGGAAAACTAAAGGTCTATTAACACCCATTCTCTGTAACCATCAACCAAAGTTGGGCACGGGTGGTCACCGATTTTGTTGAAACTTTCTGACAACAAACATTGATATAAAATATGAAAAAAGTCTGTACATGTCACACTGAATTATGTATGGTTACCATGGCAACATGCCTTAAAATGTTGAAAATAGCTGATTTTTGCTATTCTCGGCTTACAGTGACTTATATACAGCATAATATGTTTGGTGCAGTTTATATCATATCAATTTCTTTTAAATACTTGTTCAGTGACATTTTTTCTCTTTTTCTGATATTAAACTCAAATTGACATTTTTAATCTAGGTTAGTAGTATGAATTTTAGCTTATATTCTAATTCGCCAGCTCAAACGAATATAAATTATTTTATAAATAAAACAACACATTAATAGGATAAGTGTGCCTACAGCTGTAGCAGCCTTTAATTTAACTTTACATTCAATATGAATCTCAAACTAAAGTCCTTCATTATAATTCAGGCACACTACCAATCCAATCATACAATAGCACAGTAATATACAGTTACACAATCAAAAACTATCTATAAAAGAGGAAAAATTCATATTAATATACTGTAATATATATGATGCATATACTCCCATTAACGATAACTATCTCATAAAAGGGTGGGTGGGTGGGTAAACATAATAACGAATGCTGCTACTTTGAACTATAGGCAAACTTCGAATAACTTTATTTTCTCAAACTAACCACTTAAGTAATACATAATCATGCTTTTCACGAAAATCATGAGGGCTGTACCCGTAAAACCGGCACTACGGGTATATGCCATCCAATCAAATTGAACGTAAACATTAACCATGTGCTTGATATAAACACACACCCGTGTTTATTGTACACAATCACTTGACCGTTACAACGTCATGTGACCAATAACTTTAATAAATATATATATTCTAATGCAATTATGAACCAATTTTTTCCTAATTTATGAAAAAACGCATCCATTCCTGAATAAACTAAAAAATAGCTTTTATTCCAAAAGATTGATATTTCTCATTTCTGCAAAAACATTTTTGGGGCTCATTAATTTTTTTTATTAAAAATTGGATAAAAATGCCAAAAATTGCCTGAAATCTACAACAGTTATTTCCCATCCTTTTTAGAACTCACCAAATTTTAAAAATAGAAAAAGTCATCTGTTTATCTACACAAAAAATAGAGACAGACGTCTGCAACATGTTTTGCTTCTTTAAATCGACATATTTTACACTTTACATCTAATTCTAAAATATATCTGTATACATGCTTCATCATGGCTGGTCAGTTTTATAAAAATGATAAGCCTTTACTATGTCAATGTATGTTCAGAGGACATGAAAGTCATAACAAACTTGAGAGAACATGTGAAAATTGTGATGATGACCATGATGAACAAGATGCTGTTTGTACAGAATGTGATTTGCTCCCGTCACTTCATGAAATTTACAAATATGTTCAAGCTATTGTTCAATGTACTTGGAAACAATGAAAAAAAGAAAAAGGGGGAAACTAAGTGAAGTTCCGTTTTGATCAACTCCTGTGACATGAACCGTCTGATGCTAACAAAATGATGTGACAGAGAACTGTCACTGTCTAATGTGGAAACTATAAATATACTTCATAGACTAGTCCTTCAACTTAAAACAGGTAAGCATATTTTTAACTAAATTATAAATTTCTATTTTTTGCAAAAACATGTGTTCCTTTAAGCATAAGCCATTAAGGGGGAAGGGGGGGGGGGGGGGTTGTCCCATTTCTTTGCATGTTATTTCTTTGTCCAAATTGTATAGGCCTTGCTCATGATCTAGGAAAGTTGCAAAAAGCTTGTTTTCCCGGTGGAAATGATGACCAACTTTTTCAGTGACATTTTCAATCTATTTCCATGACCATGATGACCAAATTTATTTTATTCAAAGTGTATGTTTGCTTTGTATACAGTTCCTTGCCAGGGAAGTACATTTTTATCTTCACTAAATATAAAATATCCAACAACCACAAGTTTAAACTTCTATAAGGACCTTTATGAGTGGGTTTTAAGTCACTTTCTTTGAGAATGCAAATATGAAAAATTGTCTACATATGTAGCACATTTATATGTACATGATGTACATGTTTGTATAAAAAAAGAAGATGTGGTATGATTGCCAATGATACAACTGTCCACAAGAGACCAAAATGACACACAAAGGTTATACTTCCTTTTTGTGTATTTGAATTAAGATGCTGTGCTGACCAGGTCAAGTTGTAACCACATACGTGTACATTTAAGTGACATGCTGTACATACTTTTTGAATAAATCCTAATTAAACAATAATTATAAAAACATATGACCATAAAAATGTTTATGTAAAACAGTTAATGATTCTTTTATAATTCCAGGTACATGTATTTGCAGAGACTGTTAGACAAACATGACAAAGGTTAATAGATTGCCAAAAACAGAGCAGTGCAACATTTAAACTTCTTAATGTCACATGTGTAAATAAGGTTTGTATTATATACAGTATATATGGTAATGATTTTACATTTCATGCATGTATGATTATTTCTTAAAAAAAGAAGAAGAAGACATAAAAATGAATTAATTTTGTTGAAATCTATGCAACTGAACAACAGTGTATCTCCTTAAGTTGCATACATGTATGTTTTTTTTTAAATATTTAAAGTTAGAAAAAGTTCTGATTTAAATGTGGTTTGTGCATGCTTATTTTAGGCACATACTAGTATTAGTTTTATTTTTTTAGGATTTTAATTAGAAATACAGACTAATTAATGATTATGATCTTCACTGTCCAAACATGCATTTTCTTTTTTTTTCTTTTTCAAATAGATCAAGTCATAGCTTTAGATGATTCAGGTCCAATTAAAAGAGCAACACTTGTAAATAGCAAAACACTGTTACAGCTATTTTATAAAAGCATACAAAACAAAACTTTAATAGACTTGCTTGCAATATTTGCTTGAATGTTTGCAAACAATACGTAGGCAGAGTTTCAGTCTGTTTTATATACTGTGACTTGATTGGACAATAGAAATTAACATCAAATTCCAGTATAAAGTAGACAGACTGAAACAGACTACATACCTGTTGTTTACAAACAAACATAAATGCAAACAAACATACATAAATACAAACAAACATAGCAAGCAAGTTGATCAAAGGTTTGCCCTGCATGCTTTCATAAAAGAGCTATAATTAAGATTCAGGAGTAGATCTACATGTAGTACACTATGAAATAATAGTTCCAGTACTTCATTGTACTTCCCAATTAAAGAAACAACGGGTTATCCCAAAATTCTCGCACTGCTTCACTGGAATATTCAAATCTGACCTCTCTAAGATCTGATACCAGTATTGATGTCAATTAAGGAGGCTGAAAAATACTGACTCAAACAAGCTTTGTCGTTTATAATGAAAATTGTGAATACACATTCTAATATTGTACAGGTCTAAACTTAAATCATAGGAATAGATATCCTTAACATAAAATCTGGGATTAATTATTATTAACATAAAACATGGGAATATATATCAATAACATGAAACATAGGAATAAAAATCCTTTACATAAAATAAGGAAATAATTATCCTTAATATGAGACAAAGGAATAAATATTCTTAACATAAAATATGGGAATAAATATTCCTAACATGAAACATGAGAATAAATATCCCTCACATCAAACATGGGAATAAACATCTCTAACATGAAATTTAGGAATAAATATCTTGAATAAAGATCATAGAAAAAAATATCCTTTCCATGAAACATTGCAATAAATACCTTTAGCAACAAACATTGGAATAAATATTCTGCACATAAAAACTGAAAATAGATATCCTTAACAGTATTCAAAGAATAAATGTACTTAACATGAAACCTAGGAATAAATATCTGTTACATGAAACATAGGATTTTACATCCCAAGTAAGAATAATATGAATAAACATCCTTAACATGAAACATTGAAATACATATACTTAACATGAAAAATAAAAATAAATATCTGTAACATGGAACATAGGAAATTCAATTGAAATTGGAAAACAGAAACCCTCAACAGGAACAATTGGAATAAACATCCAATAAATAAAACATGGCAATACATATCCTTAACTGGAAATATTGGAATAAACAAAAAACTTAAAACAAATAACTTAAATATAGGGACAATTATCCTAACCATGAAAGCACTTTATGATTTCATAGAAAAGAACTAAACAGTCTTTAACTGTCTATTATACTGTTAAATCAATAAAACTCAAACTATAAGTTTCATTCCTAAATTCTTATTAAGTTTAACCTTTGTCAGTCTGTACCTACGTCCCAAATTTGGTTTCCGCTTTATAACATTAGTTTACCTTAACCAAATGTAATCAAACTTATACACAATGCTTATTACAGATGAAATTAAAATTTTGGTTGTGTCACTTTGATTTTTTTTTTTAAAGTTATGTCTTTTTCTAAATGGAAAAAAAAATTACTTGTTTTTGTTGTCCGTTCTTTAACTTTAGTTTCATTCAAACCAAATTTTATCAAACTTATACACAATGCTTATTACCACAAAACACAGATCAAGTTTGAATTGAAGTATGTCATTTTAACCGTTCTAGAGTTATACTCCTTTAAAAATGGAAAACATGCTGATTTTTTTGTTTCCCTTCTCTAACTTAAGTTTGCCATAACCAAATGTTATGAAACTGATACAAAATCCCTTTTACCACAAAATTCAGATCAAGTACTAAATTTGGGAAGTGTCACTTTTACTCTACTTCAGTTATGTTACTATATAACTTTATATGATATGTAAGCAGAAACCATCATCAGTGTCCCATGGACACATTCCCTATTTGTTTTATTTACATGTCCTAAATACAAGCATTTGAAGCCATCTACTGAAATACAATAAAAACAATGATTTATTTTAAAAAATAAATTAGATTTATATCACTTAAATTGAAAAACATAAAGCTTGAATAATACAATTATTCACTGTTATTACACACTTTAAAACAAATATATGTATTACTGTAAAGAATTATACTTTTATTGTAATTTCTCCTTATATTTTTATTTTATTTCAGACAATACCAGTGAAAGGTGTTCCATTGTTAATTCTAGAAGATACATGTAGTCAGGACATAAGTAAAAGTAAGCAAGCTGATTTGAGTCAAACTTCAGATTCTTCTATTTGTAATTCCATAAAGCTGGAAGCCTTCGACGGATTGCTCAGTTTTTTAGGTAGGAAAATATTGTTTTTACAATTTGTACCTGTAGATCCAACCTTTTCTTCCAAGTAATTAGCAACATTTGTGTTTTCTGTAATTTTCAGTGCTTCAATAAATCTCTCATAAGCTTTTTCTCCTCTGAATGGTAAAATAGACAAAAGTTCCTTCGTCTGTTTTTGTCTTCCATTTTTATGCTGTAAAAATGCAATATTAAATTCAATTTACTTTCTAATATCTCCATTCATTTTATACATTGCCCTTCCTATCCAAAAGGAACTTTTCATCGAATTCTGACCCTTACATCTTATCAGATGGTTTGTTACGGTTGTAGAAATATAGCATAAAGGCAAGTTATTTTAATAACTTATTTTATGCAGATGTTAGAAATCTTTAGTTTTATTCTAATTTAATTTTGTCTTCCCTTTAGGGAGCCCCTGCACTAGATCTTGTGTGTCAGGATTTACACTACACGTCACAGGATACACATTCTTGATAAGCAACACGATCGATATTAATGTAAACAAGATTTTATTTTGGATTTGATCATTTTTTTCCTTCCTCCATCCCCTTTATTCAACTCCTCTTTTTAACTTACAAATTTGTTGTTTTTTGCTTCTTTTTTATACACTAGGTGATTTGTTTTGGTTACTTTGGCGTTTTTGGCTTGACGTAGTTGACCCCTTTTCTAGGCCAAGCTATTGTATTATGGAATATGTTATGTAACATGTTGTTATTGTTTTTATGTATTTTCGTTCATTATTATCGTGTTGTACAGATGTATAGATATTGTGTATTTTGATGTGAAAGAATTTTTTACAGATATGTAACAATTTTGCAATTACTTTCTAGTTTATCCATTCATTTATACATTGCCCTTATAATCCAAAAAAGAACTTTTCGTCGGATTCTGACCCTTACATCTTATCAAATATTTTTTTACGGTTGTCGGAAGATATATAAACAAGTGTAAATTGAAATCTTTGTTCAAACCTCTGATTGTGTTGGATAAAAATCGCAATTCTTATACGTGTGCATGTAAATCAAATTTTATTGTAGAAGGGTCTAAATACAGCACAAACTACATTTTCCAAAAGACCAAAAGACCAAGAAGATAAAAAAGTATATTTTAACAAAACGCATTTGACTAACAGGTAAAACAACTGATGTTCTTAAACCCTGTTGACTGCCATTGACGATTGCCAATTTTTTTTACCGTAAGATGTTACAAGATGGATCTTAATATTAATGTAATACTAAACAGGAAACAATAAACTTGTCGCAAAGATGTCATACCACAAACATGAGGTGTCAATTTTTTTTGTACACCAGATCCGGATTTCGACAATAAATTTGTAAAATAAGAATTAAAAAAAAAGCCGTAACTGTTGTAAATCAATTGCAACATTCCATTACATCCGCTCGATAATTTTTAAGCAATAGAAACGATTCATTTGTTCAAAGTTAATATTTGGATAATCAGTTTAACCAGTAATTAATTCTGTCCAACTTTTTGAGCAAACAAATCCAGATATCTAAAATGGGGTGTGAGAGGTTAGTTGATTTTGTATATTAAGAGTGCGTTTTCTCTCTTACTTACCTTAATTGTATCCCTGATTTCTTCTGTAAGTATATCATCAACCTCCAAATATTCACATATCATATCTACGTTATACAGATTTTTCACCATGTGTTCCGAACAGGTTATAAGAATTTGGCTGTGTTTCTCTTTCATACCTTTTTCGATGTGATTCTGTAAAACAACATGAAAGACTACATATGATTATGTACTAGTATATGTTCGAGTTCTTACATTTGCCGTAAATGATAAATGTTGAATTTGAAAACGTACTTTTTTTTCAAAAATTTTTAAAAGAAGAATGTGACAGGTATAACAATAAAGATATGGACGCAGATCAAATTTATTCTTTCATAGTGTATTAATTTACATTTTTTGATTGAGTTAAGCTCTTGAAGGATAATCATATCCATCTTTATGTAATTTTCATCTAATTGACCATTTTGATCATGTTGACTTATTTGAAGGTCTTTGCTGTACATTTTTACTGTTTACAGTTTATCTCTTGTTATAATAATGTTCAAGATAATAATAACCAATAGCTGCAAAATTTTCTGAAAATTATCAATTCCGGGGCAGCAACCCAACAATGGGTTGCCTGATTGGTCTGAAAGTTTCAGGGCAAATAGACTTTGACCTAACGAACAAATGTATCTTCGTAATATTTGCTTTTAATGCTTTTGTTTCTCAGATTTTAGCCACAAAATGCATTTTACTCTATGTCGGCCATCTTGGTTCGCAGGCAGGGTCATCGGACACATTTTTAAAACTAAATACCCCAATGATGATTGATGACAAGTTTGGTACAATTTGTTTTAATAGTTTCAGAGGAGAATATTTTTGTACAAGATAACAACAATTTACAAAAAATTGACAAAATGTGACTATAAAGGGCAATAACTCTTTTAGGGGTCAACTGACCATTTTGGTAATGTTGACGGTTTTTGTAGATCTTACTTTGCTGAACATTATTGCTGTTTTCAGTTTATCTATATCTATAACAATATTCAAGATAATAACCAAAAGCAGCAAAATTTCATTACAATTACCAATTCTGGGTCTGCATCCTTACAACAGGTCGTCCGATTCATCTGAAAATTTAAGGGCAGATAGATCTTAACTAGATAAACAATTTTACACCCCGTCAAATTTGGACTAAATTCTTTGGTTTCAGAGATATAAGCCCATATCAACATTTTACTCCTATGTTATATTTTTAGCCATGGCAGCCATATTTGCTGGTTGGCCGGGTCATCGGACACATTTGTAAAACAAGATACCCCAATGGTGATTGTGGCCAAGTTTGGTTAAATTTAGCCCAGTAGTTTCAACGGAGAAGATTTTTGTAAAAGTTAACGATGACGACGACGGACAGTTGAGTGTAGATCCCGCCTTATATGTAGACGAGCGGAAAAAGTTAAACGCGGCATTTACGCCGCGTTGACTCTGCGTTAACTTCGAAATTAAAGAAGACATAACTAAAGGCTCTAAAGGGCCTTTGTCGGTCATCTTGGTCTTTGTGCATATTAAACAAAGGACACAGATGGATTCATGACAAAATTGTGTTTTGCTGATGGTGATGTGTTTGAAGTTCTAACTTTACTGAACGTTCTTGCCTCTTACAATTATCTCTATCTATAATGAACTTGGGCCATTAGTAACAGAGGATTTTTTTTTCAAATTTACACAAATTTCAAAAAAATATGAAAGTTGTTAAAAGTTGACTATAAAGGGCAGTAACTCCGTAAGGGGTCAACTGGCAATCTTGGTCATGTTGACCTATTTGTAGATCTTACTTTGCTTAACATTATTGCTGTTTACAGTTTATTTCTATCTAAAAAACTGTTCAAGACAATAACCAAAAACGGTAAAATTTCATTAAAAAGTACCAATTCAGGGGCAGCAATCCAACAAATAGTTGTTTAATTCGTCTTAAAATTTCAGGGCAGATAGATCTTGACTTGATAAGGTTTTAAATAGAAATGCGATAGACATGTGTTTGTATATCTGGGTATTAGATATTTTACATATACCCAAAAATCATTAGTAAATTAAGGTCGTAAATCCCTTTTGAGTTTGTATAGTAAATTGCAGGATGACTGTTTAAATTTTAAACTATTCTGTCATTGTTTGGCACTTGAGTAGCAAGGATTTTATCACAAGTATGAAAATGTCGAAAAAGTTCAAATGTGATTATATCGAAAAAAAATCAAATAAAATTTTAAAACGTATTTTTAAGGTTAAAGCATCTACTTTTAGTTATATGGTTTATTGAGAGTTAGGACTATACCCTATGTTGATAGAAAGATATTGTCGAATGTCAAAATATTGGTTTAAGTTATTATGTTCTGATAACTGTATTCTTAAATGCTTTTTTTAAAGAAATAATTGCGAGATGTCATAAAAAACCAAACGACAAATATAACTGAGCCTGTCGAATTAGATACATATTATACGTATTATATGTAAGGATTCTCAAATGTATGGTTATATCAGGGAGTTAAAAATGTGGATTTGTTTCTAATTGAATTAAAAGATCGAGTAAAGGGTAGCTTTCATGGTAAAATTAATTTATTTTTTGGAAGATTCGCCAAAACGCATGTTGTATAAATATGTATTTGACTCCATGTTATAATTTTATTTAGAGCATGCTGTAAATTATATTTATAAATCATTTATTTGAGAATACCGTATATCTGCTCATTGTTTGAATATAGAAACTGGTTTTATAATATTGAGAGACTTCTGAGACTTTGTAATAGTGTGATTAACAAGTAATTGAAGATTAATATCATTTCATTTTAGTATGTGAAAAGTAACTTAAATGTTTTGTTTCATATTACCAACCTCCGTGCTTTCAACTGCCCATGGAAAACATATTGTTGCAGATTCGTGTGCTTTCTGGTGATGACTACAGTAATTTTTAGTATGCTCTTTCAGCTGTTTTAAGGAGAATGCATCGGTATGACAAGTACAGTCGCTGCATTTGAACATCTGCTCATAAGATAACTCAATTCCATATCTTTTCTTTAAATTTACTATTTTTCTCCGCATATCTTTGCGAATACCAGAACACACTTCTAGCAGATCAAGTGTTTGCTTAGAAAACGACACGATTTGAAGTGCTATTGTATCTATAGACATTGTCATCAAGAGTTTATCACATTGTGAACTTTCAAGATCAAAGACACATAACCCTCTATATAACGCAAACTCAGATGTTACTCTAGTGGGACGGTACGTTTTCATCAACCAAACCAGTAAATGGTTAAAGAAGGACGGTGGAAGAAATTTGAATTTCATACAAAACCAAGATGTTCTTTGACAATTAGCATTTACTATACCAATTTTCATACAAACAGTTGAAATAGAAGAAGGCGGAAACATACTTGGCATTATATATGCAGTTTCTCCCTCTATTTGCATCAATATGTCAAATTTCTTCATTACTTCAAGCAAATGCTTCTTTTGTGTTAAAAAATAATCTCCACCTTTTAACTTAAAAAGGGTATTGATCAACAGATCACTTATTTTTCCTTTGTTATGTAAAAGCGTCCAGTCCGCGCTTATTTGACGTTTATCTTTAGGACTAACGTCATGAACATCATCAATATTAAATCTGTCTGACACTAAACAACGGAAAGCATTTGCCAACCACTGAGGTTCTAGAATGATGAGATCTGGTATGTCTTTGAAGAATATAATATTACCGACTTCATGTTGAAAATGGAGAAACGTTGATACTTCCCCTTTATCCAATATTTCAATTTCAGGATGTTTAGCCAACTTGATCATATCTTTAAAAGATACAAAATGCTTCCCGCAATCTCTATTAAGATTAATCAAGTGTTCCAAAAGGATCCATTTCAAAGGTACTGATTTACCCCAAAGCGGCATTTTTTTTGCAATTTCAGATATTTTTGTTCGTATCTTCTCAAATATTGTATCCGGGTCTTTAGTATTCGATATAAAATATTTGTGTCGATAGTGCTGGTACTTTTCCTGTTCTCCATGAAGTTGTAAAAATTGATCATTAAGATACTTTTGTCTGTCCTGTAGCTCGTTCTAAAATACATATGTTATTAAAGATCATCAGTTAACTTGTCTTATAAACAAATACTTAAATACAACGCACAAATTGTATCTGTTGAACAGTATTTTAGTCTCAATGTATGTCATCAATGAACATAAAACTGTGCATATGACCTATGGAATCAAGCCTTAACGCGAATAAATATAGTTCAGCGTTACATATATACAATTGTAAAAATCAACAAAAGAAGCGTGCAATTGATATTGAAATTAATTCTAGAGACACATCGATAAATGAACTTCCTTCTTTTAATTATCTTACGCTTTGTCATTTCGTGTCTTTTTTGTAGCTTTCTACAGAGTTTTAGTTTTGTTCATTGTTGAAGGCTGTACGGAGACCTACAATTATTTTTTTTCATTTTTCTTCGCAAATTTAGTTGGTGTGATTGCTAATGACAAAGAAATTAACACTTTAGGTACACGTACGGCCTTCAACAATTAGTAAAGGTTTTACCGCAAAGTCATCTATAAAGGCCCCGAGTTAACACATATTAAAAGATTCATACGAGAAAATTAACCACACAAAGTATTGACAAAGAATATATACGAAAAACAAATGTGTGACACGGCAACAAACGACAACAACTGATTTACAAGCACTGGATTTGGTACAGGCAAACCGTACATAATGTGGTGGGGTTAACTATATTAGCAGGATCCCTATCGCTTCTTATTCCTGGACAAAGGCTCAACTCATCAGATGGGTACAAATAGGAATATATCTAACAAAACAAAGAGTGGGCAGGGCCTGGTATTTGTACCTTCTAACAACAAAATAGACACTAAGTAAAGATCTGAAAGTACTTGCAATTACTGTAAGCTAGATCAAAGCCAATATCAACTTATATTTAATAATCCTGTATATAAAACTATATTTTCAATCCGTATATATCAACCATCCAATTGTTTTAGTGTTAAGACGTCATAAATTGTCAGAGAAAAAAAAACATGACTTTGTGCAATGCCAAGATTCAGGTATCGACATATTGTAGATATTTGAATGTATATAATTTTATGTATATGTTCCGGACCCTATGAGTATTTTGGACCATACGCGTATGGTCATGACCATTTTGGTATATACTCATATGGTCCGACTATGCGCGTATGGTCCGACCGTATGCGTATGGTCCGACCGTATGCGCATGGTCGGGGAATTAAAACTATGTTAGAGTTTACTTTTAATACTTTTAAACTCTTCACATGGTATGACCGTTCATTAAAAAGACGCTAACATACAGGTAATTTTATTATTATATTATAATTAAATTATAAGCTAGATAAAGATAAGAAATTTTGCATAGTTAATTTTACTTAATTGTCAAATTTAAAATAAACACATCATTGAAGTTATACCGATGGTCACTACCGAGGGTCATTACCGATTTGTTATTACGAGTGAATGGCAATATGTCGACTAAAAAAATTTCTTAATGAACTGTTACACAAGAAGTCACCGGAAAGTGACTTGTTTTTTTTAAGTTGTCTTGTGAATATGGTGTATTGCAGTCATTTTACGATATTTGAGATCTAGAGCTTCTTAAAAAAACTGTAGACATCAAAATGGCCAAAGACCTCGGTATCACTGTACGCAGCTGCAAAAAGGCTAGCTTTTATCTCCCAAACAAAAGGTGTGAATGAAAAGGATCGTGCACAAATTTCTTGCAATTGCAAAAAAGCTATGACACACTGTGGAAGTTAATTTCACCCCAAACCTACATGCAAGAATGTAACTAGCAATGAAAACTAACTATGGCATCAATATTTATTTTTTACGTAGTTTTTGGATTATAAAATTAACAAATTGTCATGTAACCATCACTGTTTTTTTTAGATAAAGTTTGTGTATTATCAAACCGTTTATAATGATTTTCTTACCCCAGGAGTATATTACCGTAGCCGTATTTGGTACAACTTTGGGGAATTTTGGGTCCTCAATGCTCTTCAACTTTGTATTTGTTTGGCTTTTTAACTATTTTAATCTGAGCGTCACTGATGAGTCTTATGTAGACGAAACGCGCGTCTGGCGCATAAAATTATAATCCTGGTACTTTTGATAACTATTGAAAAAAATACCTATGTGGTCCAAATACTCATATGGTCCGGCCCGTTAATAACCAAACGAGTATAATACTCATATGGTCCGACCATACGCGAACGGTCGGACCATACGCGTATGGTCGGACAATAGGAGTATACGCATATGGTCATGACCATACGCGTATGGTCCAAATACCCATAGGGTCCGGAACATATATAACAATTTAATATAGTTTGCTTTTCGTTTACATAGGTAAAAAAAAAGTCGTCCATTTGTTGAAAATGTTAGTGGGAAGTTTCCGGTGTAAAACGGAAATAACTTAATCTAGGAAAGAACAGTTATAGCCGTTTACATTGGATTTATCTTAAAGCAACTTTCTTTTGATAAGTGTTGACAGTATATTTAGAACATTCTTCAATGTTTAACGAAAATATCGCATCAATATAACGGTTAATGTACTGAATTTATCTATTGAATGCAACTTGGACCGGTCTTAACTGAGTTTGGTTAACAACTGTGATTCATAACAGTACAAAACAAGCCTGCTATTATAGGGGCGTAATAAGTTCCAATAGGAATACATACAACCTATCGATAAACTTTGTTGTCGAAATGTAAATACTATGTAATTATTATCAAAGTGAAAATTATAGCTTAAGTTATCCAATCACACCTCCAATAAGTATATTTAGCATATTTTTAGGGACGAATGCTTTACACCAGTTGCAGCAAATATGTGTTCATTCAGATTTACCAAACGCCCATTAAATTAAACAAGGAAACTTTTGTTTTTCTATAATTTAATGGAACTGTAGTGAAAAGAGTAGAACAGTTAGAAACATAAAAAATGTCAAAAGAACCAAAAGGACCACCAATAGCACGCAATTTATCTAAATTATCAAAAGAATGATTTACACTCCGAACATAATTAATTCCATTAATTTTATTTTACATGTTTTATTACAAAAGTTAATAACATGAAAACTTCTTTGATAGTACTTACGGGACTTGTTCAAAGCACTGAAAGATTAGTTGTAGCACACCTTCTCGAGATTGAAAGATATTTACCTATTTTTTTGTGTAGTTTAGATAACCAATACATGGTAGGGACCTTTAAATCTTCCTAAGAAGTCTTTAGCTGTGAAGTGGTAATGCTATGTTTGTTTACTATATGACTCTCTGTGGATCGCACGGATGTGTTTATTTTCGGTACAAAAACGTTCCTCTGTCACAATTTTAGGGTGTAGAGGTTTGTCAACTTGTTCGATTCGCCCCTGTATTTAACTACGTGTTTCTGTATCATTAAAAAATTATAACACGAAGCTATTCATAACATTTCATCATCGATACAAGGAAAGGAATGTCATTCGTAAATGTCAATCAGCATGCAGACATCCATACGTCCAGGTATTTCATAATTTTTATTGTGACATTCTTTACAAAGCACAAAAATGTATGTTTTCACCTCAAAAGCTAGCCTTAACTTTAAACTGACTTATTCAGAAGATATATATTAACGATACTGTTGTCTGTTTTTTTAAAGATGACACATGTTGACTGTCCCTTTTGGTATCTTTCGTCCCTCTTCGGTAATTATGTTGATTCACTCACAAGGTCTTTGCATTGGACATAAACACATTTATTCTAAAACCAGTTGTTGGCATGATACGGGTTTTGATCTGTTCATGTATTTCATTATAGTATGATACTTAACCCCTAAGAGGACGAACTGTACTTGATATTCATATGATGAAGACATACTCTTTTAATCAGTTTAAATGAGGTCTGAAGATGGCATGTCAGTTTTTGCTAGTAGTCCTTTTTCAATTTATGCATCATTGTCATTTTGCTTACATTCTTTTGTTCTCTATTCTCAAATCGGACTCGGATATCTTTTAAACTGAATTTTTACTGTCCGTATTTCTGTGTGTTTGTTTTTTCTACATTGGCTAGAGGTATAGGGGAATGCCACTAAACATGTTTCAGCCCGCCCATTTTTATCAGGCCCTCGTAAGCGTGTATGATTTTTAATTTTAGATCATTTATTGGTGTTGTAGTTCAGTATGGCGTTTATGTAATGGCCTGACCATTAAGTTTAACCGACGATTGGGCTCAAGCAACAAGACTATCAGGTGCTGATAACTTATTCTCAAACCAATCTAACGAATGGTCAAAAGCTGAAAAACAAATAAAATATAATTTTACAATGTGTTCAATTAATGTTATTATAACGAAATATCAAAGGTAATTGATAGCACAGTCCGTTGAATGCGAGAAAATGTTGTACTTTCAAGAACAGATAAATTCCAGGTATTTCACGGAGAAAAGGTTCAAATATGTAGAGAGCAATTTGAAGGGTTCAAATACAATGTTGTAGAATTAACTCTCTCTGTGGTTAACCACGAATTGTGTCCAAAATGACAATTGTCCGTTGAATGTTCTCCAGTACTGGTATGACCTTGCAATCTTCAGTTTTAGATACGTGTGAGAGAGGGAAAGGTAGCGACGGTACGATGTTTTAACGTTCTTATAAGGTTAAAGATGAATAATCCTCCTAGACAGACTGGAACACATAAATAGATTAAGAATATAATCAAACGAACTATATTAATTACGGAACGGTGTAACATAATACTCCCCATCTGATGTCTATCGGATATCACTATTCCATAAATTTTTCGAATATGAATACAAGATTTACACGAATAAATTAATACCAATATAAATTGAATATATACAGGTGAAATGTCCACTATTTCGTGTGAGAAATATCAGATCTCAACGACTTTTCACTATAAAGGTTCCGAAATAAGTACGTTCCACGTCAAACTGGGTAGGCACAGTTTCTTGTCCTTTAGAAGAAGGTTGTCTCGGACGGCATTGTTTTGTAGAATGTTCCATTACTGCTGTATCGATAATGGGAACTGTTTTTTCCACCGTTGTTAGACGGTGATGACGATCGAAGATGGTCCTCAGGTAAGTATAACAAGCTTTGATAGTTGGTTGTCTTCCGATTTGACGAAATGACACATTTTGTGAGTATCAGACGTCATAACGTTCAATCCTGCAGATCTAGTCGCTCTATCTGTAGTGTTGCGTCCTCTATATTTGATTATGTCGTAGTAATGTCCAAGAAAATGTGTTTCTCTATGACGATGTCCAGATAAGACTACTGGTTCCTTTTCACTAAAATTCAAGTCAGATTTGGCAATACTGCGTCCTCCTCGTAGTAGACGTTGCTTGTTCAATGGCATATTGAGATTGGCAATAGGTCCTTCTTTCGGAATAGGTTTGTGAATGATATTGTTTCCTCTCCATGAACTTTAGGTGCTGTTGATTTCGGATTGAACTTTCTTTATCTATAGATTTTTCTATAGAAGTCACAGATGTTGCTTTTAGTGACACGAGTGCTGTCCCTTTAGAGGAATTTGTGCGTTTGCCAGGCTTGGAACTAGGTTCTGTACATTCAATGAATTGTATGGAATACGACTTTGCAACCTTGGCATTCGAAGGAACGTAGTGGTCGTTAGCCTGAACAACAACTGGATTCTTGTCCTTGACGGCTATTTACGGTCTTGAGGCAAGACATTGTTCTGATTCCGTGATTGAAACGTTAGTTATCTTTGTGTTGACTTCAAAAGGAACAGTTTGCTTGTCAATGTATGTATTTCCAATTATGACCCAACCAAGTTTCAACTTTTGGGCAAATGGAGTTTGGGATGGTCCTAAGCGTTGTTCAAGAACGTGGTTTGCCTCTATAAGGTCCCTTCCAATTAGGAGTAGAATTTGACAACGTTTCTCTATTGGTGGAATGCTTCCTCTGAGTTCTTTCAGATGAGGATGATGCATTGCAACTTCAGAAGTAGGAATTTCGTCTCGATTATTGGGAATATTATTTCATTCAATTAATGAAGGCAGATCAAATTGTACGTCACTATGTACAGATTTTATGACGAAATTTTTTCCTCTTTTCCCGGAAGTAGCTACTCTGCCGGAGCATGTTGTAAGAGAGTAGTTTTCAGGTTTCTCCCGAACGTTGAACAAACTGAAAATTCAAGCGAGGCACGAGACCGGTTGCTTTGGCCGTCAATAATGGCGTCCATCCTGATAATTTTGTCTGTCTTGTCCTTGTAGTACACGTCAACAGGTAATATCTTGGCATAATATTTCTCGCTCTTATGATCTTTGTAGATCTCTGTGCAGATCGAACTCATATAGGTTAACTTTGTTTCAGCGGACTCTGTTTGCTCCCCGCCGTAGACCTGTATTAGCTCCCCGCCGTAGGCTTGTCTCGGTGAGCTAAACTGGGAACTTTCAGATTGTTGTGGTCTAGTGGTGTGAAGTGCTGTGGTATGTCGTTCACTTCTACACTCGTTACAACTGATACTTGCGTTGCAGTCCCGACTTCTGTGTGCGGTTGACTCACAACACTTTTAGCAAAAATTGTTTTGTCTTAACAGTTCCTTGCGTTCCTCGATTGGTTTGGCTCGGAATGCTCGGCATTCATTCAAGGTATGCTTTGTCTTGTGTTGGATACACAGATGTTGTTGTTGACTGTTGTCTTCAGTTTGCTGTTCAACAGCCGTCTTATCGACATTGACTTTAGAGTACGTCTGAGGTGTGAAACTTGGCGTAGAGTCTTTTGTATTTGGTGTTACTTGTGACCCAAAGATGAACCCAGGATCGTTCTTAATTTTGCTTATTTCCCTGATGAAGGCAGATAATTCTGTGAAAGGTGGAAAGGCAACTTCATATTTAGACTTGTATCTTGAAGCCCTTGTAATCCACTTTTCTTGGAGTCCGTAAGGCAGTTTTTCCACAATACGATTTATCCCGGACGAAGAGTCGAAATAAGCAAGCAAACATCCCAGCTTGGGATTTTTCTTGTGATATTCGATTTCCGATAGAATATCAGACAAGTCATAAAGACGTGCGTTATCTTTGTTCGTCAAGGTAGGGAAGTTGACGAGTTTACTTGTCAGAGAGGCCTCCAACATTTCTGGATCACCATACCGCTCGTCAAGCCTCTTCCATAATCTCTGTATACCTATGGTAGGATTATTGGCGGTCGACGCTCTTATGCTAATGGCATGTTTAGCAGACTCTGGACCGAGCCACTTGATCAGTAAATCGATCTGTTCTGAGTCAGAGACTTGTAACTCATCAGTCACATTCTTGAAGCTTGCTTTCCAAGTATGGAAGGATTCTGCCCGATCGTTAAAGCGTGTTAACCGGGAGAAAAGCAGGTCCTTACGTAAGAGGAATCTAGTTATCTCCGATGTGAGGTTTATTTGTTGCTGGTGTGCAACAGGGATCTCTTTAATAAAGTCTTGTTTTGTGCGTAAGACGGGGATCACTTCTTTTACACCCTGTTTTTGGTTTTCAGTAGGGCTCTCATCTGAAAGGCCTAGTTTTTGTATGCCAGTTACTTATCCCAGATCTGGGATTAAGGCAACTTCCGGTGACTTAGTATCGGAAGGCAAGACAGCAGATGTCTGTGACAGCAAGTTCAGTGCCACGGATGGCACGAACGCTGGTGCTTCGTGACTTAGGTCGATCTTAAGAGGAATTTGTTTTTCCTTTGAGGTCCTGTTACTTCCTTTACAACAGTTGATACAGGAAGTTTATTGACGGAGCGGGTCTTCTTTTTCGTCAGGGAGATCGCTAAACGCTTGGCTATCGTCGTATTCCAGGATACAAGCCTCGGCTTCTCCGGCTGCAGCTTCTCTCTGTGCTTCAAGAAGGTTAAATTTTGCTTTAAGCTCGGCCTTTTCCCGGCTTACTCGTGCGTCTTCTTGTTGCATTTGAGCCTTACGTTGAGCGACTTCTTGTTCCATTTCTGGAATATTACGTGTGGCTTCCTGTTCCATTTCAGCCTTTTTGCGTGCTGCTTCCTGTTCCATTTCAGCGTTTTTTCGTGTGGCTTCCTGTTCCATTTCAGTCTTTCTGCGTGCTGCTTCCTGCTCCATTTCAGCCTTTTTGCGTGTTGCTTCCTGTTCCATTTCAGCCTTTTTGCGTGCTTCTCCTGTTCCATTTCAGCTTTTTTGCGTGCTGCTTCCTGTTCCATTTCAATTTGTCTGATCAGGGCTTGATCCTCTAACATTGCTTCCATTTGTAGGATAAGGGCATGTTTTTCTACAAAGGCTATTTTAGACTTGGCAGCCTCTGCCTTGGCACGCTTTCTCCGTGCTAGGCTTGACATGTCTGACACGTTAGAGCTACCGCTGCGTGAGGTTTTCCTACCTTTTGAGGTCTTTGTTTTAGTGGATTTGGCCTTTGTTAGGGCGATGCGATGCTCGTGTAGTTTTTCCATGACCAGTTCCTCTTTGAACAGACGAAAATCCAAAGAGAGTTTACATGCATCAATTTCTTTTTGACTCTCCAATGTTCTGGTTCTTTTCAGAAAGTCTAGGTATTCATCTGTGAGCCTACGATACTTATTACAGGCTTTAACAAGTTTGTCCTCGGCTGTTAGGAGTTCTTGGAGCTCGTTAGGAAGCGTTGTTACTTCCAATAACTGTGATTCAAAGTCTGTCCAGAGAGCTTCTTGTTCCTGACAGAACTTGTCACGTTTTTCAGCGAAAGCTCCTTGTCCTTTTTCCGTGAGGTCAAGTACTCGCCTAGCCTCGGGATTTTCATCTGACTGTGTTGTATTAGACGGATTTTCTAATAGTTCTAGATCTGGGACATTTCCTTCTGGGGGCTGTATCTCTTCTTGTTGTTCCACATGACTGGCATCCATGTTGACTCAACGTTGTTGGGTTGCTGCCTTGTACACACAAATTACGTAGTCCACTATCAGTGTAAAGGTATGAACGTTGTTACGTTGTCGTTCCTTGTCTGGATTTGTAAAGACAGGTTGTCGTTAATTTACTGTACGTCAAAGGATGACGCGTACATGCAGGGCTCAACAGGTAGGTTGTTATGTAGCTGTATAACTAACGTGGAGTGGCGTTATATGTGAGACACAACAGGGAAGTTGTAGACTTTTTACTGTAATGGCCTGACCATTAAGTTTAACTTATATATTATATATTAATAATTTATTCTCAAACTAATCTAACAAATGGTAAAAAGCTGAAAAACAAATAAAATACAATTTTACAATGTGTTCAATTAATGTTATTATAACGAAATGTCAAAGGTAAATGATATCACAGTCCGTTGAATGCGAGAAAATGTACTTTCAAGAACAGATAAATTCCAGGTATTTCACGGAGAAAAGGTTCAAATATGAAGAGAGGAATTTGAAGGGTTCAAATGCAATGTTGTAGAATTACCTCACTCTGTGGTTAGCCACGAATTGTGTCCAAGATGACGTTTGTCCTTTGAATGTTCTCCAGTACTGGTATGACCTTGCAATCTTCAGTTTTAGATACGTGAGAGAGGGAAAGGTAGCGACGGTATGATGTTTTAACGTTCTTATAAGGTTAAAGATGAATAATCCTCCTAGACTGGAACACATAAATAGATTAAGAATATAATCAAACGAACTATATAAATTACGGAACGGTGTAACAGAATAGTTCATTTTCACTGAACTAGTACTTTTTGATCTTTAGGGGCCAGCATTCTTAATTTTAGCATGAGTGAATCAATATCAATAAAAAAATGTATTTTTTAATTACCTGCCATTACTGTATACAATCCATATTGTTCCGTGTGAAAAAATCTGTTAGCAGTGTTGGTAAGCTTTTTGGGAGAATGGAGCAATTTAAGCATTGTACAAAATATTATTATACAACGATTGGATATTGCACACCTCCAAGTATGAGATGTCTGCACTTAAAGTTATATTTAGGGATGATGTCTCTGGTACTGTAGATATGCGTAAAAAAAAAGAAATACAAAAACATCGAACCCCAACGAAAATTCAAATCGGACAGTTCTTTATCAAATAGCAAAATCCAAAATTGAAACACTTCAAACGAATGAAAAGCTGTCACACATCTGAATTAACACAGTCGTTCTCTTATGTAGAAAAAAAGTGGATAGAACCAGTATTTATGGCTAGCTTAACTTGACTTGTATGATGGTTGCCTAAAATTCCTTTACATTGTCACAAACAAATGTGAACAAAACAATTTACTAAATGTTTTGAGAAGAGAGTTATATCGAAAATCCAGCAGTAATTTTTTTTTTCAATAGTAGAATGATTTTTTTGTTGAAAACCAAATACGTTCTAAATCTATCATCCAAATATCTAAAAGTATTCATAAATTTTTACATCAAATGTTGTTCTATATTTTTTTCCTAGCCTGTTTTATTTGAAGTTTTTCACTACAACGTCGAAGTCTTAACTTATATGTTACATAAGTTTGTTTTGTGTTCTGTTTCGCTATGCAAAGTCATATTGTGCGAATGTTTGTATTTATAAGTGTATCCTTTCAATTACTAAACAATGATACAGTTTTTTTTAAATATCGATATTATATAAGGACTAGGTTGAACAGTAGTTGCATACACGGCCAAAGTTTCTGTTAAAAGTCAAATTAGTCAAGTGATTGTCCCTGATCAAAGATCCGGTACTTCTTCAACTCTGTTTTTTACAATTGCCTTTTACCTCAACTTTGGAAAGTGCACTATCATTTTGAACATTTCTTCTCACGAAAGAAATGAAATATCGCTTCCGCATTTTTAGTGAGGTTCGTGTTGATCAGTCTTTTGTCATTGTCAAATTTTCACCTATGAGTATGAAACTCGGCTGTTGTCTGATTTCTTGTCAGGTTGTTGTTTTTTTGACACATTCCCTATTTCCTTTCTCAATTTTATTTCTCTAGTTTATTATTTCACCATTGCTGAAGCAGATATATACATTTTTGTGATGCAGGATCATTTCTTACCTTGTCAATTCGATCTTTCCCTGTTAAAACTACTATCACTGGAGGGTCCATTGATTCCTCATCAGTTCGTCTGTCCACTGTTCGATAACAATGTATACTATCAAACCAAAAACCAACGTAATCTAAAAAGAAAAAAATGAATTAAAAGTCACATATATGGGAAAAAAAAAACCATCTGTACCATCTGCTTGCCTAATAGATCATGTACTGTATAACAAGTCCAGATTCTAGTGACGAGGAACGGTGACAATACGCCATCGACAGCTGAATATTTATTAGTTCAGTCTGGGTGGCCGAGTGGTCTAGAGCAATGAACACAGTAAATGTAAAAGTGGTTTGATTCCACCAGTGTACTATATCCGGAGAATTTATGTACAAAATGGACAAAGTAAACTGGTGTTTTTCATGCACAATTTGTTCACACAAATTTTTTGAACCAGGAATGATTAGACTAGTGAATTTGAACCAGGAATTATTACACTAGTGATTTTGCACCTAGAATGAATACAATAGTTTCTTGGAATCAGGATTTATTACAAAATGTACACTAGTATTTAAGATTCATACATTGATGAGGTGTTTTAGAACTTTTTTTGAACACAAGATAACACAATTATATAATGCTTTTTTTAAGAATCAATTTTTTATAAATTTTCTGTGTATTTGCGTTTTGGTAGACTTCGATATAAAATCATATCTGCTATGTCAATATCTATTAATAAAACTGGTTCCTTGGACATGTTGAAAACTATTCTAATTCCAGCCTATTAATTTACTGGTCTAATATAAACAAAACATTGATACATGTATCATGATCAACGCTTCCACACTATTTACATCCAATATTCTCGGATGAAAAACAGTAACCTGGAATAAAAATACGCTTACATAAAGGCGGTGTTATCTCAGTATCCTCAAAATATGAGCTCGAATCTCGAAGATGTAATAACAAATAGTTGATAACGTAAATTTGCTGATTGGACATTGTTGATCTGATATTTAGAATAATTAAGTCTCCCAAACAAAGTTTGGAGACTTATTGTTTTTGCTCAGTTCTTAATAGTTCTATTATTGTAAATAAAACAATTCCTAAATTAATTGATAAATCAAGAAATATAATTGAAAACCAAAAACGTATTCTAAACGAAGCGAAAAATGATTACAAAAATCTATATTCCAAAAATGAGACAATAAAATCTATTAATCTGAACAATGCTTTACCACATAAAGATATACCAAAATTATCTGAAAATATGAAAGCGTCTTGAGAAGGGGAAATATCATTTATAGAATTGACTGATGCAATTAAAAGAATGAAAAATGAGAAAAGCCCTGGATCGGATGGATATACAAATGAATTCATAAATTTTTTTTGGATTGATATAGGCAAATTCATACATAGATCAATTAAATATGGCTATAATTAAGGGGAAATGTCTACTACACAAAAACAAGGTATTATAACTTGCATACCAAAAGGTGACAAACCAAAACAATACATGAAGAATTGGCGGCCAATCAGTCTTCTAAATAATATTTATAAATTAGCATCAAGTTGCATTGCAGAAAGGATAAAGTCAGTTTTAACAATCTTAATTAATAATGACCAGACAGGATTTATACCTGGTAGATTTATTGGTGAAAACACCAGACTAATATACGATTTATTACACTACACTGAAGAAAATGATATCCCAGGCATTCTCCTCCTCATTGACTTTGAAAAAGCTTTTGATACAATATCCTGGATTTTCATAGAACAAGTTCTTGATTTTTTCAACTTTGGAAATTCCATAAAACATTGGGTTAAATCTTTTTTTACAAATACCAATTCAGCAATAACGCAGAATAATTTTCTATCAGATTTTTTTTTACAATTGAAAGAGGTTGCAGACAAGGGGATCCTTTATCCCCTTACATTTTCTTGTTATGTGCAGAAATTTTAGGAATATTACTTAGAAAAAACGAAAATATAAAAGGTATTACTATTGAAGACTCAGAATTTTTGATATCACAATATGCTGATGACACCACACTTATTTTAGATGGTTCACCAGAATCCTTAGATGCATCTCTTTATGTTTTAGAACTATATGCTGAATGGTCTGGTCTCAAGATGAATTTAGAGAAAACAAAGGTAGTCTGGATTGGGAAAAAGAAATATAGCCAAGATACAATGTGTGTAAAGTGGGGATTGGAATGGGGTTCCAACAGATTTACGCTCTTGGGTATTAAATATTCAGTAGACTTACAAGAAATGGAAACGCTAAATTTTGAACCCAAATTTAAAGAGATAGAAAGAACAATGAAAAGCTGGTCTAACAAATACTTATCCCCAATTGGAAAAATTACTATAATTAAAAGTCTTATAATTTCAAAGCTCAATCACCTATTTCTAACTTTACCAAATCTTAATAATGGATTACTAATTAATCAATTCATAAAAAAATTATTTGATTTTATTTGGGATGGTAAACCAGACAAAATTAAAAGAGAAACAATTGCTCAAATATATGAACTGGGTGGACTTAACATGTTAAATCTAAAACAATACATCAAAGGATTAAAACTAACTTGGATAAGAAGAATAATCAAACAAACTAATAATTATTGTAAGTTACTAACTTGTACTGAAAAAATTGAATTAAATGAATTATTCTTGGTAGGTCCAAGAACACAAGTAAGAAATCCTTTTTGGCAGGAGGTTTTTAATGCTTGGACTGAACTACAAACTAAAATAGCTATTAAGAACGAAAACGATTTTATCACATCTAATCTTTGGAATAATAAAGAAATTAAAATTGGTAATCAAATCCCTCTGTATAAAAAATGGACTGAAAAGGGCGTCTGGCTAATAAATGATTTGATTGATAATGAGGGACATTTAATGAATTGGCAGGAATTTAAAAAAACATATGATATTGAAACTAACTTTCTTATATTTCAAGGAGTAATGTCAGCTGTTTATTCCTATATGAACAGTCTTAATATTAAAAGTAATCAGCTTATAAAGCCTTATGGGCAAATTATACCAAGTACTATTTCTATATTTATGAAATCTACAAAAGGATCAAAAGACATGTACAATGTTTTAAATGAAAAAATAACAAATATCACATCACAGGAAAAGTGGTCCTTAATCTTAAATAGACATAATATTATTTGGAATAAAATATACAGACTTCCGTTTTACATTACTAAAAACTCAAAATTACAGTGGCTCCAATACAGGATTAATCACAGAATTTTGGGAACTAATAAATTACTCTACAAAATTAAAGTCTCACAAAACAATAAATGCACTTTCTGTTTGGACTCAATAGAAACTATTGAACACATATTCTGGACATGTCCAAAAGTTTTTGATGTTTGGGAAGAACTTAATAAATGGATATATTCGAAAGTCCAAATTGAACTACCACTTAATTTAGATATTGTCTTATTTGGGATATTAGAAAAAACAGAAAAAAAATACATAAGAAATCTCATAATACTATTAACTAAATACTATATATACAAAACAAAAATGCAATGTGGACAAGTAAATAGTGTAGCCTTAAAAAATTATCTTAAAGAAAATTTGTTTATTGAAAAAATAATATTTTATAAAAATAAACCACTGCAAAGAGCGTACACCTGCTGGAACCCCTGACTCCAACTAATAGAATGATTTTATAAATTAACTTTCACGTAATAAAAATATCTACCCAATCCATGCTACCTCAGATTAAGATTTTCTATTCTTTTTTAAAGTTATTATTAATAATTATTATATGTTTATAGAAGGATTCAAAATGTCAACTTTATGCACTTGTCTCGATTTTGCTGATGTACTATGAACTTATTTACTATTGTTAATATACATGTAGCTCTTTGCCAATAAACACATTACAAAAAAAAAAATAGTTCTATTATTCTTCCACTTTAAAATATGAACTTGTCCGCAGCGTTTCTCCAAAACCGCTTGTCAGATTTACTAAGGGTTTCATAAAACGTTAGACTAATATGTCTAGGGGAGCCATCAATCTTTTGTTTGTGCATTGGGGTCTACTAAGGGGTATTTTGGGGTCAGAATGGAGGGAGGGGTTTACTATAGAACCCTATGGGATTTTACATGCACACGTATACAAATTGCGGTTTTTATCCAACGCAATCATAGGTTTGAATGTAGTTTTTAATTAAGACTCGTTTATATTTTTTCGTTTGGGCTTGTATCATATTTTCCCTCCGGTTTATATGATCCGTTCATCCTATATTGACTCTTAAAATTCAAGAGTCTATCTAAAAATGAGGGTACATTTTATATGGCTTTCCAAATACCGTTTCGATCCATAACATCACTGAAGAGACATTTATTGTCGAAATCCGGATCTGGTGTACAAAAAAAATATTAACACCTTATGTATGTGGCATAACATCGTGGCCACAATTTAATTGTTTTCTGTTTAGTATTTCATTTATATTAGGATCCATTGTGTTACATCTTGTGATCAATTTTATTTGGCAATCGCCAATGGCAGTCAGCAGGGCTAAAGAACATCAGTTGTTATACCTGTTAGTCAAATGCGTTTTGTTTGAATATACTTCTTCACTTTTTTGGTCTTTTGGAAAATGTTGTTTGTGCTGTATTTAGACCCTTCTACAACGAAATTTGTTTGACAAGCACACGTATAAAAAATTGCGGTTTTTATCCAACGCAATCATAGGTTTGAACGTAGTTTTCAATTTAGACTCGTTTATATTTTTTCGTTTGGGCATGTATCATATTTTCCCTCCGGTTTATATGGTCCGTTCATCCTATATTGACTCTTGAAATTCAAGAGTCTATCTAAAAAAGAGGGTACATTTTATATGGCCTTCCAAATACCGTTTCGATCCCTAACATCACTGAAGAGACATTTATTGTCGAAATCCGGATCTGGTGTACAAAAAAAAATTATTAACACCTGATGTTTGTGGCATAACATCGTGGCCACAAGTTAATTGTTTTCTGTTTAGTATTACATTTATATTAAGATCCATTTTGTTACATCTTGTGATCAATTTTATTTGACAATCGCCAATGGCAGTCAGCAGGGTTAAAGAACATCAGTTATTCGACCTGTTAGTCAAATGCGTTTTGTTTAAATATACTTCTTCACTTTTTTGGTCTTTTGGAAATTGTTGTTTGTGCTGTATTTAGACCCTTCTACCACAAAATTTGTTTTACATACACACGTATTAAATTTGCGGTTTTTATCCAACGCAATCATAGGTTTGAACGTAGTTTTCAATTTAAACTCGTGTATATGAATATAATTATTTTCTGTGACTGTATCTTACATTAATTTGTAGGATCCTTTACTATAGATAATTTAGCTGATCTGTAACAATAACATCTTCATGCCTTATATATCATGTACTGTAGTACGCCGCTAGATTAAAACTGACGTGGAAAGGTAACACATGCCCACCGAAAGCTCTTTTTTTGAGAGCCCAGGTGGTCGTGTGGTCTAGCGGGACGGCTGCAGTGCAGGCGATTTGGTGTCACGATATCACAGTAGCATGGGTTCGAATCCCGGCGAGGGAAGAACCAAAAATTTGCGAAAGCAAATTTACAGATCTAACATTGTTGGGTTGATGTTTAGACGAGTTGTATATACATTATGTACACAGCCATGTATCACCATCATTGATGGCGATCCGATGGATACATCTGTTGTAGGGTTGTCACTGACTCAGACGTACTTATGAATATAATTATTTTCTGTGACTGTATCTTACATTAATTTGTAGGATCCTTTACTATAGATAATTTAGCTGATCTGTAACAATAACATCTACATGCCTTATATATCATGTACTGTAGTACGCCGCTAGATTAAAACTGACGTGGAAAGGTAACACATGCCCACCGAAAGCTCTTTTTTTGAGAGCCCAGGTGGTCGTGTGGTCTAGCGGGACGGCTGCAGTGCAGGCGATTTGGTGTCACGATATCACAGTAGCATGGGTTCGAATCCCAGCGAGGGAAGAACCAAAAATTTGCGAAAGCAAATTTACAGATCTAACATTGTTGGGTTGATGTTTAGACGAGTTGTATATATATATATTAGTTCGTCTGAGTCAGTGACAACTCTATAACGGATTTATCCACCGGATCACCAGCAATAATGGTGATACATGGCTGTGTACATTATGTATATACAATTCGTCTAAATATCAACCCAACAATGTCAGATCTGTAAATTTGCTTTCGCAAATGTTTTGTTTTTCCCGCGCCGGGATTCGAATCCATGCTACTGAGATATCGTGACACCAAATCGCCTGCACTGTAGCCGTCCCGCTAGACCTCACGACCACCTGGGCTTCACAAAAATAAAGCTTTCGGTGTCCGTGTGTTACCTTTCCTCGTCAGTTTTAATCTAGCGTCCTGCTACATTACATGATATATAAGGCATGGAGATCAGCTCAATTATCTATAGTAAAGGATCCTACAAATTAATGTAGGCTACAGTCACAGAAAATTATATTTATAAGTACGTCTGAGTCAGTGACAATTCTACAACAGATTTATTCATCGGATCACCAGCATAGATGGTGATACCAGGCTAAAAATACATCTGTATTAATAATTATTAGTCAAAACATCAGCCCAACAATGTTAGATCTGTAAAGCTTTTGCAAATATTTTGTTCTTCCCTTGCAGGGATTCGAACTACGGAACTTTCATGTCACCAATTTGCCTTGCACTATGCCCGACGCGCTAGACCACTCGACTACCTCATAATAATAAGAATGATTATTTACAAAACACGAACTATTTCTGCATTGTGCGAGATTTTTGTTTCAACATAGGCCGTTTTATCTTTATGAAAAACAACAGGGCCAATGTGTCTTTATATGTTGAACGTGGGCAACTAGTGTCAAGTGTGAAAAGTTATGTTAAAGAGAATAGTTGAGTAGAAAAGTAATAAATTTATAAAAATCAAAGACTCTGTATGGCACATATTTGTTAGAACTTGTTGAATCTTTACAACAAGTTAATAATTAACAAATATGATTTTGTATGACGATACATTTTCACTTAGGTTTCTGTGGTTTTGAACTCTGGTTTATACAACTGACAATAACGCGAATTGTACTGTTGTTCACATGCATGGGTTACACATATACATAAAAATAATTGATCATGATACAAACGAATAAATGAATCTATTACATTTGTAACATTTCACTTTTTATAAACTTTGACACTAGGAAAACATCAGTATACAAGTATGTTCATGGTAAATAACGAGCGTCTTTTACATTAGCTGACTATGATTCATTTATGCATTTTGACATACATTTCAACTAGTATGTGGCAAGGATGATTGTTGACGTAGGGATTCAATTTGAAATAGCAAAGTAGTGCATTCACATCCTAAATTTTACAGTAATATTGTTCTTATAGCGCGGACATCACTTTGCGATTCGTATAAACTCATCGAAACTTTAAAAAAAAATATAAGTAAGGGTTGTCGTACAAATGTTACAATTAGAACTCTGAATATAGTTTACATTGGCACTAATATCGACTTTATTATTAGCAAATAAAAACATAACTGAATTTGTATTTTCTTTTCAAACAGGATTACAGTGACACACAAGCGTTCGTTTTTATTTATAAAGAAGTTACTCTTAACTATCCAAGTACCTGTCGATACATTTATTTTTGGCATTGAACAAGTCATGTCTTCTTTGAGTACTCATGACGTTAAAATACTAAATCCCTGGGATTTGTTGTAGTTGATTTAAGTCTCTGATGCATGATTTATTTTTATTAATTAATTGTTTAGGTTTCTTCTAGCTGCGAGTACTCTCAAATTGTACTTTCTTGGGGTTTTTTTACCTGTTGATACTATTTGTAATGCTTTTTTGTTATTAAATGTTCAGATGGATCTTGTCTGTATACCAGCTTTGATTATTTGGAATTACTACAAATTTTTACTTCTCCGTTCTATGAACATTAAAACATTTCACTTCTACTTAAATACTGTTATGGAGGCTGTGTATGAAGTTTTATCTAACACCAATTGTATAGTTTTATTTTTGATATGCACCCAATATGAACCAAGTGTTAGATTAGTTTGAATGCTATACAAGAAATTTCTTGGTTTTCTCAGACGGAAGATTACACACAGAGAAGAGGAAGTGCACTTAACAACTGCATTATTTTCATTTACCTGTGTATAATATGACGCAGGTTTGTTTTTCAAAAGTGATGATTTTCTAAAAATTGTTTATTAATTCACAGCGGTATCATAGTTTAACTTTGTTTAAACCTGTTTATTTACTTTTTTACCGTAATTATGTATCCCTTATATTTTAATTAGCTATGTATTTGGATTCAGGTATCACAGATCAAATTTGTTCGTTCATTGTCTGTTTATTTGCGTTTTTTGATTGTGTTAAGCCTTCCAATTCATACTTTATAGTGTGTTTTTCTTTTCTATGTTGTGATGTTATACTATTGTTTCAGAAAAGGTAGAAGGTTAACTTTTAATCCCGCTGCAAATTTTTGCACCTATCCTTAATCATGAATCTGATGTAAAGTGGTTGTCCTCTTTATATGTAGTGTATACGTGTGTCTCGTTTCTCGTTTTTATATAGATAAACCGTTGGTTTCTCCGTTTAAACGATTTTACAGTAGTAATTTTTTTAGGTTTTTTATAGCTTGCTGTTCGGTGTGGTCCAAGGCTCCATGTTGAAGGCGTTACCTTGACCGCTTATGGTTTACTTTTTATGAATTTTTACTTGGATGGAGAGGTGTCTCATTGGCAGTCAATTTCTTATATCCCATATCATTGAAATCCTTATACAAAAGTAGTTTTCGAAATTAGCAATGTCTATACAAATGTAAAAATATTAACTGCAAATTTGAAAGAGTGAACACATTTGGTGCGGCATTATATAGTTACCTTCTTCTTGTAAATCTGAAAGGGAACTTATATCGATTTCTGTTGTATCTTTTTGTTGTTGTTCTGTCACAAAATTGGTTTTCATATCGGCAACCACCAGATAAATCGCACTACTTGTCAAAAATGCCTGATGTGTACAATAAAATTCCTTTTGTCCTGCAAAATCCCATAATCCACATCGAGCGTAATTATTTGACGGACTTTTTGAAATTGACGTCGCGGTAAAAAGATCAGACATCAGACCTGACGGCATAATCAGTTGTGTTGAATTGTTCAGGATATGAAGTTTAATGCTGTCTTGAGTATCTTTAGGTCTATCTGTCCAAAAAAAAATGTGGCATATTAATCTTGACATGAATTACAGAACCTTCCTACTTTTAATAATATATAAAACGTGATTCTAGTAATTATAGTATTATGGACGTTATTGAGCCGACATCCTTTTTACTGTAAACACAGCATGGTCCTTTGTCGCAGAGTATAACTTATTTCGGTATATACTAGCACAAGACCGGTTCTACATTTTGTGAGTTGTAAGTCCTTGATATACATGTAGCGTCAGTCCATTATTCAGTGAAAAGGTACATGTAGTTTCTTGGTTAATATTAAACTTGTTGAAAATTTCCTGGTTATGTGATAAGAAATTACTAAGAATTTACTGTTCTTACTGCTCTACTGAAGTTTTCCCTTGTATTAGTAAGTTTTTATTTCTGTAGGGAGGGATCTAGCCTACAGGTCTTATACATATACATAATATAGCTTGTAATGTGGAAATATTTTTGGCATCCTGGTCTTTCAATTAATTGATCGTGAGTATTATTGTAATATATTGATCCTGAGAGGTACTTGAGAAGCACATAATGTATGAAATATTATTTCCATTCCATGCATTCATATCTTTCAGCGAAAGGTGCAGTTGGTTTAGTAAAGACGGTACTGGTAATGTTCAAACTAAGAAAATAAGTTATACTCTGCGGCAGAAGAGCATACTGTGTTTACAGTAAAAATGATAGCAGAAGATGAGTTGAACAATTGCCATTGGATATAAAAGAAAAGTTTATTGTCCACTCATACAAATTACCATTCAACCATACATCATATAACAGTCCCATTGGACTACTGACTAATTCAGTCAATACATTGCACAATTCAATTTAACAAATGAATATAATGTATATACAACGGAGGAATACAATTGAAAACTTTTAAATATTCAAAAAATACAAATAAAATAAAAAGAATATAGACCCATTAACCCGTTCCAAAACACACGATACATTATTCCTTATGACAACGTACTAAACATACATCTCTAGAAACTACTCAATATACCAGCACTAATAAAAATATCGAAACAAGTACACTAGTAGATAAAAAAGAGGCATGTTATACGAGAAGTGTTATAAAAAAGAGCCAACTGGTCGATTTCACGCATCATCTATGGTATTTAATTCAGTATCTACCTATATTAGAAAGAGGCGCAAAACAATTCAAATTATTTTGTTTGCTTAATAAATGTTTTGACCATTTATTCTTTTAGATAGTATGTTGGCGCTTATCTGCAATTTTCTAATAGAAATGTTTTCCTTTATCTTATCTTAGCTTTTTATTTTCATAAAGATGTTTAATATGGGGACCAAACACAGAAGTTTTAAAACTACGACTTTCGCCACACATTAAGTGGTGTGTTAACAATTTTTGATTCCAGCGTCACTGATGAGTCTTTTGTAGACGAAACGCGCGTCCGGCGTAAATATTAAATTGTTATCCTGGTATCTATGATGAGTTTATTTACAACGACTGGGTCGATGCCACTGCTAGTGGAGATTTATTTCGTCAAAGGTATCACCAGCCCAGTAGTCAGCACCTCTGTGTTGACCTGAGTTATCATTGATACGTTGATAATTATAAATCAACTGTTAACAACACTTTGAAATACTAAGGCTTTTCTACCTCAGGAATAGATTACCTTAGCTGTATTTGGGAAATCTTTTAGGAATTTTTGGTTCTCAATGCTCTTTATTTGACCTTTTCAACATTTGTTTTTCATTCGAGTGTCACTAATGAGTCTATTGTAGACGAAACGCTCGTCTGGCGTAAATATAAAATTTCAATCCTGGTATCTATGAGGAGTTATAGACTTGATTTATCATTGTTACTTTGGAGAAGACGTTACTAAGTTGAAAAACTTGTGTCCAGTTCATTTTTCTTTTTTTTGGAACAATAAAATATGTTTAAATAAACTATGAGGAGTATATTTACACCCACTGGGTCGATGCCACTGCTGGTGGAGATTTATTTCCCCGATGGTATCACCAGCCCAGTAGTCAGCACTTCTGTGTTGACTTGAGTTATCATTGATGCCTGTACCAAGTCAGGAATATGACAGTTCTTGTCCAATCGTTTTTGATGAGTTTTGTTATTTGATTTTGCCATGTGATTATGGACTTTCCGAATTGATTTTCCTCTGAGTTCAGTATTTTTGTGATTTTACTTTTTATTGATATGTTCATAATTATAAATTAACTGTAAACAAAACTTTTGAATTTTGAAATACTAAGGCTTTTCTACCTCGGGAATAGATTACCTTAGCTTTATTCGGCAAAACTGGTAGTATTTTTTTTGGTCCTCAAAGCTCTTCAACTTCGTACTTTAAATGACCTATTTAATATTCTTTTATTCGAGCGTCACTGATGAGTCTTTTATAGACGAAACGCAAGTCTAGTGTAAATATGAGTTTATTGTGATCCACCTTATTTTGTTAAAAAAAAGGTGTGAAAGCCTACCGTAGCCGTTGGCTATAAAAACATGAAATTGTATCATAGTTTAGATCAGTTTTATGTATAGATATAAAACTGGAAGCTCTGAAGAACCTGTGTCGCTCACCTTGATCTATATATCCATCTTCGTTCGCCGGCAGGGTCATCGAACACATTTTTAAACAAAATACCCTAATGATAAATGTGGAGAAGTTTGCTTACTAATAGACAAACTAAGAGACAAATTGAAAGAGTTGGTATTGCTTTGCTTCATAAAAAAGAATGGCCAACGTAGATACACGTATCTTGTCTTAGGATAAATCCTACTGTAACGGATCACTCTGATTAAAACAAAAAATTCTCTGAAAATGATATTATCAAGATGCTTGATTTCTTGATTGACAACATATTTGTTACGTTCGGAGGACGTGTTTTTCAACAGACTGTCGGCATTCCAATGGGAATAAACTGTGCCCCTCTACTTGCCGACTTGTTTCTTTATTATTATGAGGCGGCTGACTTCATGCAGGAACTTCTTAGGAAGAAAGATAAGAAGTTAGCAATATCCTTTAACTCTACTTTCCGCTATATAGATGATGTTCTTTCACTAAATAATTCAAAATTTGTTGACTATGTGGAACGCATCTATCCCATCGAGCTAGAGATAAGGGATACTACAGATACAGTTAAGTCGGCCTCATATCTTGACTTACATCTAGAAATTGACAATGAGGGTCGGTTGAAAACAAAACTTTACGACGAAAGAGCTGATTTCAGCTTTCCAATTGTGAACTTTCCATTTCTAAGTAGCAACATTCCAGCAGCAACTGCATACGGGGTATATATCTCCCAATTAATACGATATTCCCGTGCTTGCATTTCCTATCATGATTTTCTTGATAGAGGGTTGCTGCTCACAAGAAAGCTATTAAACCAAGAGTTCCAAATGGTCAAGTTGAAATCTTCCCTTCATAAATTTTACGGACACCATCACGAGTTGGTTGACCGTTATGGAATAACCGTTTCACAAATGATATCGGATATGTTCCTTACGTTGTAACAACAATCAACTTCCCTTTCATGAATATGACCTACCGAATTAGACTATTTACAGGATTTGTTATCACATAAGCAACACGACGGGTGCCACATGTAGAGCAGGATCTGCTTACCCTTCCGGAGCACCTGAGATCACCCCTAGTTTTTTTGGTGGGGTTCGTGTTGTTTATACTTTAGTTTTTTTATGTTGTGTCATGTGTGCTGTTATTTGTTTGTCTCTTTCATTTTTAGCCATGGCGTCAGTTTGTTTTAGATTGATGAGTTTGACTGTCCCTTTGGTATCTTTCGTCCCTCTTGCTCAAGTTTGTCTCAGTAGTTTCAGAGGAGAAGATTTTTGTTAAAGATCACAAACTTACGAAAAATTGTTAAAACTTGACTATAAAGGGAAATAACTCATTAAGGGGTCAACTGACCATTTTGGTCATTTGAATTATTTATAGATCTTACTTTGCTGAACATTATTGCTGTTTATAGTTTATCTCTATCTATAATAATATTCAAGAAATAACCAATTTAGGGGCAACAACCTAACCTCTGATTCATCTGAAAATATCAGAGCAGATAGATCTTGTCCTGATAAACAGTTTTACCCATTGTCAGATTTGCTCTCAATGCTTTGTTTTCAGAGATATAAGGTAAAATCTTCAGTTGACCCCTATGTTCTATTTTTAGCCATGGCGGCCATCTTGTTTGAATAACCGGGTCACCGGTCACACTTTTAACACTAGATACCCCAATGATGATTGTGGCAACGTTTGGTTAGATTTGGCGTAGAAAATTCAGAGGAGAAGATGTATGTAAATGTAAACGACGACGGCGACGGACGACGGACGACTGACGCCTAGTGATGAGAAAAGCTCAGGGCCATGTGAGCTAAAAAATGTACCATGTGAATTTATGTAATTAAATGTTTAATTTTTAAAGTTTCGTATTATCAATAACAAATAAAGTATGGTCTTGTGTATGTTTACGTAAAAAAATAACAATACGCAAATTATGTGTATTTTTGAAAACATATCTTGGAGCCTTCGTCGTCAAGTACAATATGTTGAACATATCTTCTACTTGTATTACAAATTATCTTTTAATGTTAATGTACTTTTGATATTGGTATATAACCGGAAGACTTTCTTTTAAATGATAATAGATTCAAATGCTGCTGCAGAAACATTCATAAAATTGAGAAAGGAAATTGGGAATGTGTCAAAGCGACAACAACCCGACCATAGAGCAGACAACAGCCGAAGGCCACCAATGGATTTTCAATGTAGCAAGAACCTCCCCCACCCGTATGCGTCCTTTAGCTGGCCTCTGTTTGTATGACTATAAAAAAAGTATATGTAGTTTACACTCAATATTAAACTAACGATTTAATTAACATACATGTTTATATTTTCATTTCAGAAAAAAAAAAAAAATTGAAACAACACGTTAAATAATTACTTGCACCCGACGCGCTTTTCTGGAATTACCTTCATCAGGAATGTACAAAGCCAAACATTTGTAATTCGAAGATGTATAAGTACCAAAATCGTTGAAGAGCTATGTGGCAAAAATATCTAAAATAAATAGCCAAATTCATCTAAAGCCAATTTTGCCTGAGGGAGTTGAAACATTAGTTTCTTAATAATTTTAAAATTTATAAACGGACAACTTTAGCACACTTCGTTAAATCATGACACGATGTATATATATAAATACTGAAATCGCTGAAGAGCTATATGTCAAAAATACTTTAAACAAGAGTTCATCAAAAGTGAATTTTCAATATATACTATTTAGATTCCAAGCTCATTTACATTATTTACATACCTTTTTCTATTATCCATTTGCCATTTTCGATATTGATTTTTGAGCGATGAATTACAATGTGAATGCCATCTGTAGACGATACATCTTTAATGTCCTCTTTTAATAAATTTCGTAATAAGCACGTCTTCCCAACAGATTCCTTGCCCACGATCATAACTTTAACAAAGTATCTTTTTTGAGTTTCAGAATTATGCATAAGATCGATATATCTAAGTCGATCTCTTTCTTCGAATCGTTCTTCTAACACTACAATATAGGTATACATAAATACGTAGATATGCATAATGCCTACGAATGTTAATTTATCACGCTAATTGTAATGAGGGTTAACAATAGTTGTTTTATTTTAAAACACAACATTTTGCTTAACTAGTTAACGTCACCAGGAGGTAGCAGGTCAGTTCGTATCTTATCCAGTTCACACATCTGTCATTTCATACACTAGATTAGCATTTCGTACCTAACAGTTAACATTTCTTACCTACAGTATACACCATTTTTTACGCTATAGGTAAACTAATCTGCCATTTCTTAACTAATGCCAATGTATACATGCGGTACGAAAAAGTGTACATGTTAATCATGCAGCACACATTGGTCAAGTTAACAAATGGTGAGGATACGAAATAGTTTTTGCCAAGGTAAGATATGGGGATATGAAATGGTTAGGGTATAAAATGCAATAATAAGAAAAATTAGCAGTTTATCGCACATTAATTTAAATATGTATTCTGCAGCTTTTCGTTCATTACCATTTGTAGATCAAAACAAATAATTGTTTAGGCAATATTGTTATGGAAAGGGAGCTAAATCAAGACGACTTTAAAATCTGTGACTGGGGGGTTACTTAGATGAATGTACTGATGCTATTAAGACGATGTAGCTAAATAAATCACCTGGTCTAGATTTTTCAACATTAGAATTGTGTAAGGCGTTCTGAGAAGTATCTAAAACAATGATAGTAAAAGTTTATAATAAAGGACATGGCAAATTCTTTCATAAACACCATGAACAGGTGTTATATATTAACTATTTAAAAGAAAATTACCACTTATCTTTAGAACGTTATCTTTCAATATCATTGTTAAATGTAGATCTGAAAAAAAGACCTGTCTAATGTTTTGGCACAGAGCTCAAGACTAAACAAGCTTCTTTCTAAATTAATTAATGAAGATCAAATTGGATATGTAAAACATCGTTTTATTGGATTTAACTTACGACAAATCCAAGATATAATGGACTATGTAGATTTTGTAGCTATTAAATTTGTTGATTTTACAAAAGCTGTTGATTCTATGGAATGGGAATTTATGTTAAGCTTTCTAAAACATTTTGGTTTTAATGAATCATTATATAAGGGAACACATACTTTGTAGATTAAGGCATCCCAAATTTTTAAACTTAAGAATATCATACAAGTACCAGAAAAGAGCATTTTGTAAAAAAAAATTCTAAATTTCGAAATATATTTTTCAACCTTTAAATTGATTTAATGAAAACTGCACCTTACGAATTACGATCGTGGAAACTGAAAGTACGATTAATAAGCTTTCGAATGCTATATGATACAGCCATATGTTAGGTTGGTGCATTTAAGTCAGTAACTAAGCGTCTTTTTTCGAAAATTGTAACTCGTCTAAAAAGAGGAAGCTTTCAATCAGTTTAATTAAAGTCTGCGGCTAGCGTGTCAGTTACTTTGTTAATGTATGCATCATAGTCATGTTGTTTAGTTTCTTCTGTTACTTTTTCTGATTTCGCACTCGGGTTTATTTTTAACTGAGTTTACTGTACTTATTACTTTGTGTTTCATTATTAACATTGGCTAGACGATAGAGAGAGAGTTGCGATCTCACAAAACCTGTTTAACAACGCCACATGTTTGTGCCTATCACAAGTCAGGAACCTCTGGCTTTTGTTCGTCTTGTATGCTGTTTGTTTTAAATTCAATTCATTTATATGTTTAGGATTTTAGTGTGACTTCCATTATCACTTTATTAGTACACGTTTTGATTGAGAGGCGAGCATAGACCAACCTCCGGGTGCGGGATTTTCTTGCTGCTTAGAAAGACCCCTTGTTGTACTTAGACTGCTATCTGTTCTTTGGTCGTGTTTTTATCTCGTTGCAATATTTCTCATTACCATTCTCATTTTTTATGTTATTTGTATACATGTTACATTAAATCCTTTATAACAGACTGTTTCATAATGTTTCATAATGTTGTTTGTAGAACATTTTTAAATACTTTATAAAATTGAGCATTGAAATAGGAAATGTGTCAAAATGTAAACTATAATCAAGACGCTCATATATCAATAGGTTGCCATAAATTAAAAAAAAAATACCGATACTTAAATAAAATTTGATTACTTTTGACATTGTGAAATAAGATGCTATATATAAACAAATAGGAATACAAAAGTTATATAACGAATGTGTATCCTGGAATTACTTACATGGCATGATATTGGAAGCTGAAAAGTAAAGAATGCATGTGAACGATTTCATTTTTATAATTTCTGTATAAAAATGTGTACAAATTATACTGTCAAAAATAAACTAAAATGTGTGTTTTCAGGTTTTCAAAACCTATCCCCCTGTCATTTTGACAATTTTAAAGTTAGAAACTAATCCATGTTTTAAAGTGATTACGATTATTTCACTTTGTTGACTGCTGTACCCCATATTTTAATATATTTATATATTATGTCTATTTGTTTCACTCACACTTTGTTGTCAATATAACAAAGTTATAGACTGTCATACAAGTAATCAGTTTAGCTAAATATAAAATTAGATTTAATCCACCATTTTGTATATAAGTAAATAATTTTAATTTTCCTATAAAAAAGGGACTTTCCATTTCGAATTTTGGGAGTTCATAAGTATTTGGCAAAAGCAGACCTCTGTAAAAGTCAAAAGTTCTGCAGCAGTCATAAATACAGACCTAACTCTGGTCTACAGCCAAAAAGTTAACTAGCTTTTCTGCTTAAAATTTCTTAAGTTAACATAATAATCAGTTAGAAAGTCTACTTCAAGTTAACTTTTGTACTAGTAAGGACTGTGACTATCTTTACTGTTGCTTCTGGTAATAATTCTCGCAATTTCCAAAAATTGAAGCTGAAGAATTTTTAAATACTTTATATTTGGCTATTCAATATTCATCGATTTCTTTAAATGTAAACAGGGTATAGATTGTTATTATCAATAGATTTTATTCATAGAACTGGAACTACTTTCGATCGTTCAATGTACATTTCTTGATAAAACATCTCCATAAAACATGTTAAAGCTCATTGTTAACATGTGAAAGCCAGAGGTGCGTATATATCCTGCAACATCAAGGGACTATATGATCAAAAAGGACTTAAACAAAAAAGTCACATAGTATATGAAACATAACAATGAAATTTAGAAAGGAAATGGGGAATGTGTCAAAGCGACAACAACACGACCATAAAGCAGACAACAGCCGAAGTGTGTTCAATGGTTCTTAACCGTCAATAGTGTCATATCAGAAATTTCATAAACCAGTTATGTCAAATAACGTGTCATATTTTTTCTAAAAAGTTCTTCGGGAGATTCATGTTCCAAGATCTTGTTGATAAATATTCTGTATAAACTTCAAAATCAAAAATAAATTGTATGTACTGATATTAATTATAACGTTATTACGTGTTAAAGTGAACATTAGTTCTGTTCAACTTGTTAATAAAAGGAAATTTTATAAGACTGTCATACAAGTGAGACGTTTTGCTAGGTATAAACCATGTATAATCCATCAAAATGCTCGTTATTTGCAGATGGTTCTTTTTTAGGATAACTGCAAAAGCTTCATTAGATGGTTGTTTCGTGACATAAATTATGTGAATTGTAGTTTAAAATGAAGAAAACAATTCCTTGGCCTATAAACATGATAAATAATAAATCTATTATCTTTTTGATATATAAAGTTTTTTCAAGAAATGCAATTTTTTGAAAATATTGCGCAATCAACAATTTAGTTTCCATCCGATTTGGAATTATGGCATGTTTTTTCATAAGGTTCAGGTAATTTGTTGGAAAACAAATATCATAAAAGTACCAGAAAAGAGCATTTTGTAAAACATTTCCAAAATTTCGAAATATATTGTTCACCCTTTAAATTTGTTTAATGAAAACTGCACCGTACGAATTACGATCGGGGATACTGAAAGTATAATTAATAAGCTTTTGAATGCTACATAATAAAGCCGTATGTTAGGTTGGTGCATTTTAGTCATTAACTAAGCGTCTTTTTGAAAATTGTCACTCGTCTAAGATGAGGGAGCTCCCAATCAGTTTAATTAAGGTCTGGAGCTAGCGTGTCAGTAACCATGGTAACTGTTAGAAGTCCTTTGTTAATGTATGTATCATTGTCATGTTGTTTAGTGTCTTCCGTTACTTTTTCTGATATCGGACTCGGGTTTATTTTAAACCGAGTTTACAGTACTTACTACTTTGTGTTTCACTATTCTACATTGGCTAGACGAATAGAGAGAGGGTTGCCATCTCACAAAACCTGTTTAACCACGCCACATTTTTTCGCCAATCACAAGTCAGGAACCTCTGATCAGAAATCAGGGACGATATTAAGGTCCTTTACTGAGGAATGATTGCAATTCTCGGTCACGACCGATGTGTTTATTGTAAAAAAAAAATCGTAAAAAAAGGAAAAGAAAAGCTATATGCATATCAAAACAGCGCAACAAAATCAACAGATTAGCAAAATTTCCCGTTGATGATAAAAAAAAAAGGTTGAGGAAGCCTATTGTAAACTATAATCAAGACGCTCATATATCAATAGATTGCCATCTATTAAAGAAAAATTACCGATACTTAAATAAGATTCGATTACTTTTGACATTATGAAATACGATGCGATTATAAACAAGTAGGAATCCAAAAGTTTTACAAACAAATGTGTATCCTGGAATTACTTACGTTCATTGCGAAATATATCTGAAAAGTAAAAAATGCATGTGATCGGTTTCGTTTTTATAATTTCTGTATAAAAATATGTACAACCTGTACTGTCAAAAGTAAACTAAAATGTGAGTTTTCAGGTTTTCAAAACCTATCCCCTTGTTGTCAATATAACAAAGTTCTAGACTGTCATACAAGTAATCAGTTTAGCTAGATATAAAATTAGATTTGATCCACCATTTTGTATATAAGTAAATGATTTTAATCTTCCTATTTTTAAAAGGGACTTTCCGTTCAGAATTTTGGGAGTTCATAAGTATTTGGCAAAAGCAAACCTCTGCAAAAGTCAAAAGTTCTGAAGCAGTCATAAAAACAGACCTAACTCTGGTCTACAGCCGAAAAGTGAACTAGCTTTTCTGCTTAAAATTTCTTAAGTTAACATAATAATCAGTTAAAAAGTCTACTCGAAGTTAACTTTTGTACTAGTAAGGACGTTGACTATCTTTACTGTTGCTTCTGGTAATAATTCTCGCAATTTCCAAAAATTGAATCTGAAATATTTTTAAATACTTGATATTTCACTAGTCAATATTCATCGATTTCTTTAAATGTAAACAGGGTATAGTTTGTTATTATCAATAGCTTTCATTCATAGAACTGTAACTACTTTCGATCGTTCTATGCATAGTTATTGATTAAACTTCACCATCAAAGCTCATTGTTGACATGTGGAAGCTAGGTATAAACCATGTATAATCCGCCAAAATGCTCATTATTTGCAGATGGTTCTTTTTTAGGATAACTGCAAAAGCTTCATTAGAATTGTTTCCTGACATAAATTATGTTAATTGTAGTTGGAAATGAAGAAAACAATTTCTTGGCCTATAAACATGATAAATGATAAATCTATTCTCTTCTTGACATATAAAGTTTTTTTTCAAGAAATGCAATTTTTGAAAACATTGCGCAATCACCAATTTAGTTTGCATTTGATTTGGAATTATGACATGTTTTTTCAAAAGGTTCAGGTAATTTGTTGGAAAAAAAAATATCATACAAGTACCAGGAAAGAGCATTTTGTAAAACATTTCCAAAATTTCGAAATATATTATTCACCCTTTAACATTTTAAATTGATTTAATGAAAATTACACCGTACGAATTAAAATATTTCTCCTTACCATTCGCATTTTTTATGTTATTTGTATACATGTTACATTAAATCCTTTATAACAGACTGTTTCATAATGTTTCATAATGTTGGTTGTAGAACATTTTTGAACACTTTATAAAATTGAGCATTGAAATGGGAAATGTGTCAAAGTGTAAACTATAATTAAGACGCTCATATATCAATAATTTAATTTTGGATGTAATGCGTCTTCTGATTGGCTGACGTTTTTTTGTTATGAGCCCATAGACAAAATTTAGTCATGTGACTGTGACGTCATCAACGTTTTTCATGGTTTTCTACGCGCGTTATTCAGTGTGCACCAAATTTTTTATGTTATTTCTTCATAGACATAAAAAATATTACAGTCATTCCTTAAATAGATTGCCATAAATCAAAAAAAAAAAAAAAAAAAAAATAAAAAAAATACCGATACTTGAAGAAGCCTATTGTAAACTATAATCAAGACGCTCTTATATCAATAGATTGCCATAGATTAAAAAAAAATACCGATACTTAAAAAAATTCGATTACTTTTGACATTAAGTAATACGATGCGATTACAAACAAATAGGAATTCAAAAGTTTTATAACAAATGTATGTCCTGGAATTACTTACGTTCATGGCGATATGAAGCTGAAAAGTAAAAAATGCATGTTAACGGTTTCGTTTTTATAATTTCTGTATAAAAATGTGTACAAATTATACTGTCAAAAGTAAACTAAAATGTGAGTTTTCAGGTTTTCAAAATCTATCTCCTTGTAATTTTTACAATTTAAAAGTCAGAAACTAGTACATGTTTTAAAGTGATTATGATTATTACACTATGTTGACTGCTGTATCCCAATTTTCAATATATTTTTATATTATGTCTGTTTGTTTCACTCACACTTTGTTGTCAATATAACAAAATTCTAGACTGTCATACAAGTAATCAGTTTAGCTAGATGTAAAATTAGATTTAGTCCACCGTTTTGTATATAAGTAAATGCTTTTAATCCTCGACAACAACCCGACCACAGATCAGATATCAGGAAAGATATTAAGGTCCTTTACTGAGCAATGATTGCAATTCTCGGTCACGAACGATGTGTTTATTGTGAAAAAAATCCTAAATAAGGGAAAAGAAAAGCTATATGCATATGAAAACAGGGCAACCAAATCAACAGATTAGCAACATTTCCCATTAATTGAAAAAAAAGTTGAAGAAGCCTATTGTAAACTATAATCAAGACGGTCATATATTGCCATAAATTTAAACAAAACAAATAACAATAGAATAAAATTTGATTACTTTTGACATTATGAAATACGATGCGATTATAAACAAATAGGAATATACAAAAGTTATATAACAAATGTGCATCCTGGAATTACTTACGTTCATAACGAGCTGAAGCTGAAAAGTAAAACATGCATGTGAACGGTTTCGTTTTTATAATTTCTGTATAAAAATGTGTACAAATTATACTGTCAAAAGTAACTAAAATGTGAGTTTTCAGGTTTTCAAAATCTATCTCCTTGTAATTTTTACAATTTTAAAGTCAGAAACTAGTACATGTTTTAAGGTGATTATGATTATTACACTATGTTGACTGCTGTATCACAATTTTTAATATATTTTTATATTATGTCTGTTTGTTTCACTCACACTTAGTTGTCAATATAACAAAATTCTAGACTGTCATACAAGTAATCAGTTTAGCTAGATGTAAAATTAGATTTAGTCCACCGTTTTGTATATAAGTAAATGCTTTTAATCCTCGACAACAACCCGACCAAAGATCAGATATCAGGAAAGATATTAAGGTCCTTTACTGAGCAATGATTGCAATTCTCGGTCACGAACGATGTGTTTATTGTGAAAAAAATCCTAAAGAAGGGAAAAGAAAAGCTATATGCATATGAAAACAGGGCAACCAAATCAACAGATTAGCAACATTTCCCATTAATTGAAAAAAAAGTTGAAGAAGTTTATTGTAAACTACAATCAAGACGCTCATATATTGCCATAAATTTAAACAAACAAAATAACAATAGAATAAAATTCGATTACTTTTGACATTATGAAATACGATGCGATTATAAACAAATAGGAATATACAAAAGTTATATAACAAATGTGTATCCTGGAATTACTTACGTTCATAAAGAACTGAAGCTGAAAAGTAAAAAATGCATTTGAACGGTTTCGTTTTTTTTAATTTCTGTATAAAAATGTGTACAAATTATACTGTCAAAAGTAAACTAAAATGTGAGTTTTCAGGTTTTCAAAATCTATCTCCTTGTAATTTTTACAATTTTAAAGTCAGAAACTAGTACATGTTTTAAAGTGATTATGATTATTACACTATGTTGACTGCTGTATCCCAATTTTCAATATATTTTTATATTATGTCTGTTTGTTTCACTCACACTTAGTTGTCAATATAACAAAATTCTAGACTGTCATACAAGTAATCAGTTTAGCTAGATGTAAAATTAGATTTAGTCCACCGTTTTGTATATAAGTAAATGCTTTTAATCCTCGACAACAACCCGACCAAAGATAAGATATCAGGAAAGATATTAAGGTCCTTTACTGAGCAATGATTGCAATTCTCGGTCACGAACGATGTGTTTATTGTGAAAAAAATCCTAAAGAAGGGAAAAGAAAAGCTATATGCATATGAAAACAGGGCAACCAAATCAACAGATTAGCAACATTTCCCATTAATTGAAAAAAAAGTTGAATAAGCCTATTGTAAACTATAATCAAGACGCTCATATATTGCCATAAATTTAAACAAACAAAATAACAATAGAATAAAATTCGATTACTTTTGACATTATGAAATACGATGCGATTATAAACAAATAGGAATATACAAAAGTTATATAACAAATGTGTATCCTGGAATTACTTACGTTCATAAAGAGCTGAAGCTGAAAAGTAAAAAATGCATGTGAACGGTTTCGTTTTTATAATTTCTGTATAAAACATGTGTACAAATTATACTGTCAAAAGTAAACTGTAATGTGAGTTTTCAGGTTTTAGAAATCTATTTCCTTGTAATTTTTACAATTTTTAAAGTCAGAAACAAGTACATGTTTAAAAGTGATTATGATTATTACACTATGTTGACTGCTGTATCCCAATTTTCAATATATTTTTATATTATGTCTGTTTGTTTCACTCACACTTTGTTGTCAATATAACACAATTCTAGACTGTCATACAAGTAATCAGTTTAGCTAGATGTAAAATTAGATTTAATCCACCGTTTTGTATATAAGTAAATGTTTTAATCCTCGACAACAACCCGACTAAAGATCAGATATCAGGAACGATATTAAGGTTCTTTACTGAGCAATGATTGCAATTCTCGGTCACGAACGATGTGTTTATGGTGAAAAAAATCCTAAAGAAAGGAAAAGAAAAGCTACATGCATATGAAAACAGGGCAACCAAATCAACAGATTAGCAACATTTCCCATTAATTTAAAAAAAAGGTTGTAGAAGCCGATTGTAAACTATAATCAAGACGCTCATATATTGCCATCAATGTAAACAAAAAATAAAAATAAAATAAAATTCGATTATTTTTGACATTATGAAATACGATGCGATTATAAACGAATAGGAATATACAAAAGTTATATAACAAAGGTGTATCCTGGAAGTACTTACGAAAATCGATATCAGGATCTGAAAAGTAAAAAAATGCATGTGTACGGTTTCGTTTTTATAATTTCTGTATAAAAATATGTACAACTTGTACTGTCAAAAGTAAACTAAAATGTGAGTTTTCAGGTTTTCAAAACCTATCCCCTTGTAATTTTTACAATTTTAAAGTCAGAAACAAGTACATGTTTAAAAGTGATAACGATTATTACACTATGTTGACTGCTGTACCCCAATTTTCAATATATTTTTATATTATCTCTGTTTGTTTTACTCACAATTTTTTGTCAATATAACAAAGTTCTAGACTGTCATACACGTAATCAATTGAGCTAGATGTAAAATGAAATTTAATCCACTGTTTTGTATATAAGTAAATGCTTTTAGTCTTCGACAACAACCGACCAAAGATCAGATATCAGGAACGATATTAAGGTCCTTTACTGAGCAATAATTGCAATTCTCGGTCACGAACGATGTGTTTATTGTGAAAAAAATCCTAAAGAAAGGAAAAGAAAAGCTATATGCATATGAAAACAGGACAACCAAATTAACAGATTAGCAACATTTCCCATTAATTTAAAAAAAAAAAAAAAAGGTTGAAGAAGCCTATTTTAAACTATAATCAAGACGCTCATATATTGCCATAAATTTAAACAAAAAATAAAAATAAAATGAAATTCGATTATTTTTAACATTATGAAATACGATGCGATTATAAACGAATAGGAATATACAAAAGTTATGTAACCAAGGTGTATCCTGCAATTACTTACGAATATCGATATCAGGATCTGAAAAATAAAAAATGCATGTGAACGGTTTCGTTTTTATAATTTCTGTATAAAAATATGTACAACTTGTACTGTCAAAAGTAAACCAAAATGTGAGTTTTCAGGTTTTCAAAACCAATCCCCTTGTAATTTGTGCAATTTTAAAGTCAGAAACTAGTACATGTTTAAAAGTGATAACGATTATTACACTATGTTGACTGCTGTATCCCAATTTTCAATATATTTATATATTATGTCTGTTTGCTTCGACAGACCCCTTGTGTGTACTGAGGTTGCTATCTGCTCTTTGGTCGTGTTTTTATCTCATTGAAATATTCCCCGTTACCATTCGCATTTTTTATGTTATTTGTATACATGTCACATAAAATCCTTTATAACAGACTGTTTCAAAATGTTGGTTGTATAACCTTTTTTAATACTTTATAAAATTGAACATTGAAAAAAGAAATGTGTCAAATTATAAACTATAATCAAGACGCTCATATATCAATAGGTTGCCATCAATTACAAAAAAAAAAATACCAATACTTAAACAAAATTTGATTACTTTTGACATTGTGAAATAACATGCTGTATATAAACAAATAGGAATACAAAAGTTATATAACGAATGTGTATCCTGGAATTACTTACATGGAATGACAGTGGAAGCTGAAAAGTAAAGAATGCATGTGAACGATTTCGTTTTTATAACTTCTGTATCAAAATGTGCACAAATTATACTGTCAAAAATAAACTAAAATGTGAATTTTCAGGTTTTCAAAACCTATCACCTGTAATTTTTACAATTTTAAAGTTAAAAACTATTTCATGTTTTAAAATGATTACGAGTATTACACTATGTTGACTGCTGTACCCCATTTTTTCAATATATTTATATATTATGTCTGTTTGTTTCACTCACACTTTGTTGTCAATATAACAAAGACCTAGACTGTCATACAAGTAATCAGTTTAGCTAGATATAAAATTAGATTTAATTCAACAATTTTGTATATAAGTAAATGCTTTTAATCTTCCTATTTTAAAAAAGGATCTTTCCGTTTAGAATGTTGGGAGTTCATAAGTATTTGGCAAATGCAGACCTCTGTACTAGTCAAAGGTTCTGCAGCAGTCATAAAAAACAGACCTACCTCTGGTCTACAGCCGAAAAGTAAACCAGCTTTTCTGCTTAAAATTTCTTAAGTTAACATAATAATCAGTTAAAAAGTCTACTCCAAGTTAACTTTTGTACTAGTAAGGACTGTTACTATCTTTACTGTTGCTTCTGGTAATACTTCTCGCATTTTCCAAAAATTTAATCTGAAGATTTTTTAAATACTTTATATTTGGCTAGTCAATATTCATCGTTTTCTTTAAATGTAAACAGGGTATAGTTTGTTGTTATCAATAGCTTTTATTCATAGAACTGAAACTACTTTCGATCGTTCTATGCACAGTTCTTGATTAAACATGTTAAAGCTCATAGTTAACATGTGAAAGCCAGAGGTGCGTATATATCCTGCAACATCAAGAACTATATGATCAAAATGGACTTAAACAGAACAGCCACATAGTATATGAAACATTACAATAAAATTCAGAAGGAAATGGGGAATGTGTCATCGATTTGGAATTATGGCATGTTTTTTCACAAGGTTCAGGTAATTTGTTGCAAAACAAAAATCATACAAGTACCAGAAAAGAGCATTTTGTAAAACATTTCCAAAATTTCGAAATATAGTCTTCACCCTTTATATTGATTTAATGAAAACTGCACCATACGAATTACGATCGGGGATACTGAAAGTATAATTAATAAGCTTTCGAATGCTACATAATAAAGCCATATGTTAGGTTGGTGCATTTTAGTCATTAACTAAGCGTCTTTTTGAAAATTGTCACTCGTCTAAGATGAGGGAGCTTCCAATCAGTTTAATTAAGGTCTGGAGCTAGCGTGTCAGTAACTGTTAGAAGTCCTTTGTTAATGTATGTATCATGGTCATGTTCTTTAGTTTCTGTTACCTTTTCTGATATCGCACTCGGGTTTATTTTAAACTGAGTTTACTGTACTTATTACTTTGTGTTTCATTATTCTACATTGGCTAGACGAATAGAGAGAGGGTTGCGATCTTACAAAACCTGTTTAACCACGCCACATTTATGCGCCAATCACAAGTCAGGAACCTCTGATCAGAAATCAGGGACGATATTAAGGTCCTTTACTGAGGAAAAATTGCAATTCTCAGTCATGACCGATGTGTTTATTGAAAAAAAAATCGTAAAAAAGGAAAAGAAAAGCTATATGCATAACAAAATCAACAGATTAGCAAAATTTCCCGTTAATGATAAAAAAAAAATAGGTTGAAGAAGCCTATTGTAAACTATAATCAAGACGCTCGTATATCAATAGATTGCCATCAATTAAAAATTACCGATACTTAAATAAAATTCCATTACTTTTGACATTATGGAATACGATGAGATTATAAACAAGTAGGAATCCAAAAGTTTTACAAACAAATGTGTATCCTGGAATTACTTACCTTCATTGCGAAATATATCTGAAAAGTAAAAAAATGTATGTGATCGGTTTCGTTTTTATAATTTCTGTATAAAAATATGTACAATTTGTACTGTCAAAATTAAATTAAAATGTGAGTTTTCAGGTTTTCAAAACCTATCCCCTTGTCGTCAATATAACAAAGTTCTAGACTGTCATACAAGTAATCAGTTTAGCTAGATATAAAATTAGATTTAATCCACCATTTTGTATATAAGTAAATTATTTTAATCTTCCTATTTTAAAAAAGGGACTATCCGTTTAGAACTTTGGGAGTTCATAAGTATTTGGCAAAAGCAAACCTCTGCACAAGTCAAAAGTTCTGCAGCAGTCATAAAAAAGCAGACCTAACTCTGGTCTACAGCCGAAAAGTTCACTAGCTTTTCTGCTTAAATATTTTTAAGTTAACATAATAATCAGTTAAAAAGTCTACTCGAAGTTAACTTTTGTACTAGTAAGGACGGTGACTATCTTTACTGTTGCTTCTGGTAATAATTCTCGCAATTTCCAAAATTTTAATCTGAAATATTTTTAAATACTTTATATTTGACTAGTAAATATTCATCGATTTCTTTAAATGTAAACAGGGTATAGTTTGTTATTATCAATAGCTTTTATTCATAGAACTGAAACTACTTTCGATCGTTCTATGCACAGTTCTTGATTAAACTTCACTATTAAAGCTCATTGTTGACATGTGAAAGCTAGGTATAAACCATGTATAATCCGCCAAAATGCTCCTTATTTGCAGATGGTTCTTTTTTAGGATAACTGCAAAAGCTTCATTAGAATTTTTTCCTGACATAAATTATGTTAATTGTAGTTTGAAATGAAGAAAACAATTCCTTGGCCTATAAACATGATAAATGATAAATCTATTCTCTTCTTGACATATAAAGTTTATTTCAAGAAATGCAATTTTTGAAAATATTGCGCAATCACCAATTTAGTTTGCATTTGATTTGTAATTATTGCATGTTTTTTCATAAGTTTCAGGAAATTTGTTGGAAAAAAATATATCATACAAGTACCAGAAAAGAGCATTTTGTAAAACATTTCCAAAATTTCAAAATATATTATTCACCCTTTTAAATTGATTTAATGAAAATTGCACCGTACGAATCAAAATATTTCCCTTTACCATTCGCATTTTTTATGTTATTTGTATACATGTTACATTAAATCCTTTATAACAGAATTATGTTTCATAATGTTGGTTGTAGAACATTTTTGAATACTTTATAAAATTGGGCATTGAAATGGGGAATGTGTCAAAGTGTAAACTATAATTTAGACGCTCATATATCAATAATTTAATTTTGGATGTAACGCGTCTTCTGATTGGCTGACGTTTTTTTGTTCTAAGCCCAAAGACATAATTGAGTCATGTGACCGTGACGTCATCAACGTTTTCATGGTTTTCTACGGTTTAAAATAGAATTTAGAATTAAATTATAAGAAATGACTGTAATATTTTTTTCTGTCTATTCGAAGTAACATAAAAAATGTGGTGCACACTGTTAAATAACCCGCTACGTGCGTTATTCAGTGTGCACCAAATTTTTTATGTTACTTCTTCATAGACAGAAAAATTATTACAGTCATTCCTTAAATAGATTGCCATAAATCAAAAAAAAAAAAAAAAAAAAAAAAAAAAAACGATACTTAAAGAAGTCTATTGTAAACTATAATCAAGACGCTCATATATCAATAAATTGCCATAAATTAAAAAAAAATATACCGATACTTAAATAAAATTCGATTACTTTTGACATTAAGTAATACGATGCGATTACAAACAAATAGGAATTCAAAAGTTTTATAACAAATGTATGTCCTGGAATTACTTACTTTCATGGCGATATGAAGCTGAAAAGTAAAAAATGCATGTGAACGGTTTCGTTTTAATAATTTCTGTATAAAAATGTGTTTATTGTGAAAAAAATCCAAAAGAAAGGAAAAGAAAAGCTATATGCATATAAAAAAACTGGACAACCAAATCAACAGATTAGCAACATTTCCCATTAATTTAAAAAAAAAAAAAAAAGGTCGAAGAAGCCTATTGTAAACTATAATCAAGACGCTCATATATTGCCATAAATTTAAACAAAAAATAAGAATAAAATAAAATTCGATTATTTTTAACATTATGAAACACGATGCGATTATAAACGAATAGGAATATACAAAAGTTATATAACAAAGGTGTATCCTGGAATTACTTACGAATATCGATATCAGGATCTGAAAAATAAAAATGCATGTGAACGGTTTCGTTTTTATAATTTCTGTATAAAAATATGTACAACTTGTACTGTCAAAAGTAAACCAAAATGTGAGTTTTCAGGTTTTCAAAACCTATCCCCTTGTAATTTTTACAATTTTAAAGTCAGAAACAAGTAAATGTTTAAAAGTGATTACGATTATTACACTATGTTGACTGCTGTATCCCAATTTTTAATATATTTATATATTTTGTCTGTTTGCTTCGACAGACCCCTTGTGTGTACTTAGGTTGCTATCTGCTCTTTGGTCGTGTTTTTATCTCATTGAAATATTCCCCATTACCATTCGCATTTTTTATGTTATTTGTATAAATGTTACATAAAATCCTTTATAACAGACTGTTTCAAAATGTTGGTTGTATAACCTTTTTTAATACTTTATAAAATTGAACATTGAAAAAAGAAATGTGTCAAATTATAAACTATAATCAAGACGCTCATATATCAATAGGTTGCCATCAATTAAAAAAAATACCAATACTTAAACAAAATTTGATTACTTTTGACATTGTGAAATAACATGCTATATATAAACAAATAGGAATACAAAAGTTATATAACGAATGTGTATCCTGAAATTACTTACATGGAATGACAGTGGAAGCTGAAAAGTAAAGAATGCATGTGAACGATTTCGTTTTTATAACTTCTGTATCAAAATGTGCACAAATTATACTGTCAAAAATAAACTAAAATGTGAATTTTCAGGTTTTCAAAACCTATCACCTGTAATTTTTACAATTTTAAAGTTAGAAACTATTTCATGTTTTAAAATGATTACGAGTATTACACTATGTTGACTGCTGTACCCCATTTTTTCAATATATTTATATATTATGTCTGTTTGTTTCACTCACACTTTGTTGTCAATATAACAAAGACCTAGACTGTCATACAAGTAATCAGTTTAGCTAGATATAAAATTAGATTTAATTCAACAATTTTGTATATAAGTAAATGCTTTTAATCTTCCTATTTTTAAAAAGGATCTTTCCGTTTAGAATGTTGGGAGTTCATAAGTATTTGACAAATGCAGACCTCTGTACTAGTCAAAGGTTCTGCAGCAGTCATAAAAAAACAGACCTACCTCTGGTCTACAGCCGAAAAGTAAACCAGCTGTTCTGCTTAAAATTTCTTAAGTTAACATAATAATCAGTTAAAAAGTCTACTCCAAGTTAACTTTTGTACTAGTAAGGACTGTTACTATCTTTACTGTTGCTTCTGGTAATACTTCTCGCATTTTCCAAAAATTTAATCTGAAGATTTTTTAAATACTTTATATTTGGCTAGTCAATATTCATCGTTTTCTTTAAATGTAAACAGGGTATAGTTTGTTGTTATCAATAGCTTTTATTCATAGAACTGAAACTACTTTCGATCGTTCTATGCACAGTTCTTGATTAAACATGTTAAAGCTCATAGTTAACATGTGAAAGCCAGAGGTGCATATATATCCTGCAACATCAAGAACTCTATGATCAAAATGGACTTAAACAGAAAAGCCACATAGTATATGAAACATTACAATAAAATTCAGAAGGAAATGGGGAATGTGTCATCGATTTGGAATTATGGCATGTTTTTTCACAAGGTTCAGGTAATTTGTTGCAAAACAAATATCATACAAGTACCAGAAAAGAGCATTTTGTAAAACATTTCCAAAATTTCGAAATATAGTCTTCACCCTTTATATTGATTTAATGAAAACTGCACCATACGAATTACGATCGGGGATACTGAAAGTATAATTAATAAGCTTTCGAATGCTACATAATAAAGCCATATGTTAGGTTGGTGCATTTTAGTCATTAACTAAGCGTCTTTTTGAAAATTGTCACTCGTCTAAGATGAGGGAGCTTCCAATCAGTTTAATTAAGGTCTGGAGCTAGCGTGTCAGTAACTGTTAGAAGTCCTTTGTTAATGTATGTATCATTGTCATGTTCTTTAGTTTCTGTTACCTTTTCTGATATCGCACTCGGGTTTATTTTAAACTGAGTTTACTGTACTTATTACTTTGTGTTTCATTATTCAACATTGGCTAGACGAATAGAGAGAGGGTTGCGATCTTACAAAACCTGTTTAACCACGCCACATTTATGCGCCAATCACAAGTCAGGAACCTCTGATCAGAAATCAGGGACGATATTAAGGTCCTTTACTGAGGAATAATTGCAATTCTCAGTCATGACCGATGTGTTTATTGAAAAAAAAAATCGTAAAAAAAGGAAAAGAAAAGCTATATGCATATCAAAACAGTGCAACAAAATCAACAGATTAGCAAAATTTCCCGTTAATGATAAAAAAATAGGTTGAAGAAGCCTATTGTAAACTATAATCAAGACGCTCGTATATCAATAGATTGCCATCAATTAAAAATTACCGATACTTAAATAAAATTCCATTACTTTTGACATTATGGAATACGATGAGATTATAAACAAGTAGGAATCCAAAAGTATTACAAACAAATGTGTATCCTGGAATTACTTACCGTCATTGCTAAATATATCTGAAAAGTAAAAAAATGCATGTGATCGGTTTCGTTTTTATAATTTCTGTATAAAAATATGTACAATTTGTACTGTCAAAATTAAATTAAAATGTGAGTTTTCAGGTTTTCAAAACCTATCCCCTTGTCGTCAATATAACAAAGTTCTAGACTGTCATACAAGTAATCAGTTTAGCTAGATATAAAATTAGATTTAATCCACCATTTTGTATATAAGTAAATTATTTTAATCTTCCTATTTTAAAAAAGGGACTATCCGTTTAGAACTTTGGGAATTCATAAGTATTTGGCAAAAGCAAACCTCTGCACAAGTCAAAAGTTCTGCAGCAGTCATAAAAAAACAGACCTAACTCTGGTCTACAGCCGAAATGTGAACTAGCTTTTCTGCTTAAATTTTTTTAAGTTAACATAATAATCAGTTAAAAAGTCTACTCGAAGTTAATTTTTGTACTAGTAAGGACGTTGACTATCTTTTCTGTTGCTTCTGGTAATAATTCTCGCAATTTCCAAAATTTTAATCTGAAATATTTTAAAATACTTTATATTTGACTAGTAAATATTCATCGATTTCTTTAAATGTAAACAGGGTATAGTTTGTTATTATCAATAGCTTTTATTCATAGAACTGAAACTACTTTCGATCGTTCTATGCACAGTTCTTGATTAAACTTCACCATTAAAGCTCATTGTTGACATGTGAAAGCTAGGTATAAACCATGTATAATCCGCCAAAATGCTCCTTATTTGCAGATGGTTCTTTTTTAGGATAACTGCAAAAGCTTCATTAGAATTGTTTCCTGACATAAATTATGTTAATTGTAGTTTGAAATGAAGAAAACAATTCCTTGGCCTATAAACATGATAAATGATAAATCTATTCTCTTCTTGACATATAAAGTTTATTTCAAGAAATGCAATTTTTGAAAATATTGCGCAATCACCAATTTAGTTTGCATTTGATTTGTAATTATTGCATGTTTTTTCATAAGTTTCGGGTAATTTGTTGGAAAAAAATATATCATACAAGTACCAGAAAAGAGCATTTTGTAAAACATTTCCAAAATTTCAAAATGTATTATTCACCCTTTTAAATTGATTTAATGAAAATTGCACCGTACGAATCAAAATATTTCTTATTACCATTCGCATTTTTTATGTTATTTGTATGCATGTTACATTAAATCCTTTATAACAAAATTATGTTTCATAATGTTGGTTGTAGAACATTTTTGAATACTTTATAAAATTGAGCATTGAAATGGGAAATGTGTCAAAGTGTAAACTATAATTTAGACGCTCATATATCAATAATTTAATTTTGGATGTAACGCGTCTTCTGATTGGCTGACGTTTTTTTTGTTCTAAGCCCAAAGACATAATTGAGTCATGTGACCGTGACGTCATCAACGTTTTCATGGTTTTCTACGGTTTAAAATGGAATTTAGAATTAAATTATAAGAAATGACTGTAATATTTTTTTTCTGTCTATGAAGAAGTAACATAAAAAATGTGGTGCACACTGTTAAATAACCCGCTACGTGCGTTATTCAGTGTGCACCAAATGTTTTATGTTACTTCTTCATAGACAGAAAAATTATTACAGTCATTCCTTAAATAGATTGCCATAAATCAAAAAAAAAAAAAAAAAAAAAAAAAAAACGATACTTGAAGAAGCCTATTGTAAACTATAATCAAGACGCTCATATATCAATAAATTGCCATAAATTAAAAAAAAATATACCGATACTTAAATAAAATTCGATTACTTTTGACATTAAGTAATACGATGCGATTACAAACAAATAGGAATTCAAAAGTTTTATAACAAAGGTATGTCCTGGAATTACTTACCTTCATTGCGATATGAAGCTGAAAAGTAAGAAATGCATGTGAACGGTTTCGTTTTAATAATTTCTGTATAAAAATGTGTACAAATTATACTGTCAAAAGTAAACTAAAATATGAGTTTTCAGGTTTTCAAAATCCATCTCCTTGTAATTTTTACAATTTTAAAGTCAGAAACTAGTACATGTTTTAAAATGATTACGATTATTACACTATGTTGACTGCTGTATCCCAATTTTCAATATATTTATATATTATCTCTGTTTGTTTCACTCACACTTTGTTGTCAATATAACAAAATTCTAGACTGTCATACAAGTAATCAGTTTAGCTAGATGTAAAATTAGATTTAATCCACCATTTTGTATATAAGTAAATGCTTTTAATCATCGACAACAACCCGACCAAAGATCAGATATCAGGAACGATATTAAGGTCCTTTTCTGAGCAATGATTGCAATTCTCGGTCACGAACGATGTGTTTATTGTGAAAAAAATTCTAAAGAAAGGAAAAGAAAAGCTACATGCATATGAAAACAGGGCAACCAAATCAACAGATTAGCAACATTTCCTATTAATTTAAAAAAACGGTTGAAGAAGCCTATTGTAAACTATAATCAAGACGCTCATATATTGCCATCAATTTAAACAAAAAATAAAAATAAAATAAAATTCGAATATTTTTGACATTATGAAATACGATGCGATTATAAACGAATAGGAATATACAAAAGTTATATAACAAAGGTGTATCCTGGAATTACTTACGAAAATCGATATCAGGATCTGAAAAGTAAAAAAATGCATGTGTACGGTTTCGTTTTTATAATTTCTGTATAAAAATATGTACAACTTGTACTGTCAAAAGTAAACTAAAATGTGAGTTTTCAGGTTTTCAAAACCTATCCCCTTGTAATTTTTACAATTTTAAAGTCAGAAACAAGTACATGTTTAAAAGTGATTACGATTGTTACACTATGTTGACTGCTGTACCCCAATTTTCAATATATTTTTATATTATGTCTGTTTGTTTTACTCACAATTTTTTGTCAATATAACACAATTCTAGACTGTCATACAAGTAATCAGTTGAGCTAGATGTAAAATGAAATTTAATCCACTGTTTTGTATATAAGTAAATACTTTTATTCTTCGACAACAACCCGACCAAAGATCAGATATCAGGAACGATATTAAGGTTCTTTACTGAGCAATGATTGCAATTCTCGGTCACGAACGATGTGTTTATTGTGAAAAAAATTCTAAAGAAAGGAAAAGAAAAGCTACATGCATATGAAAACAGGGCAACCAAATCAACAGATTAGCAACATTTCCCATTAATTTAAAAAAAAAAGTTGAAAAAGCCTATTGTAAACTGTAATCAAGACGGTCATATATTGCCATAAATTTAAACAAAAAAAATAAAAATAAAATAAAATTCGATTACTTTTGACAATATGAAATAGGATGCGATAATAAACAAATAGGAATCTAAAAGTTTTATAAACAAATGTGTATCCTGGAATTACTTACTTTCAACGCTAAATATATCTGAAAAGTAAAAAAAATGAATGTGATCGGTTTCGTTTTTATAATTTCTGTATAAAAATGTGTACAACTTGTACTGTCAAAAGTAAACTAAAATGCGAGTTTTCAGGTTTTAAAAACCGATCCCCTTGTAATATTTACAATTTTAAAGTCAGAAATTAGTACATGTTTTAAAATGCATATGATTACGATTATTACGCTATGTTGACTGATGTACCCCAATTATCAATATATTTTTATATTATGTCTGTTTGTTTCACTCACATTTTGTTGTCAATATAACAAAGTTCTAGACTGTCATACAAGTAATCAGTTTAGCTAGATGTAAAATTAGATTTAATCCAATGTTTTGTATATAAGTAAATGCTTTTAATCCTCGACAACAACCCGACCAAAGATCAGATATCAGGAACGATATTAAGGTTCTTTACTGAGCAATGATTGCAATTCTCGGTCACGAACGATGTGTTTATCGTGAAAAAAAATCCTAAAGAAAGGAAAAGAAAAGCTATATACATATGAAAACAGGGCAACCAAATCAAAAGATTAGCAAAATGTCCCGTTAATGATAAAAAATATGTTGAAGAAGCCGATTGAAAACTATAATCAAGACGCTCATGTATCAATAGATTGACATAAATTAAAAAAAAAATACATGTATATACCGATACTTTAACATGTTTAATAAAATTCGATTACTTTTGAAATTGTGAAATACGTTGCGATTATAGACAAATAAGAATATATAAAAGTTATATGACAAATGTGTATCCTGGAAATACTAACCTAAACCGATACATGGAACTGAAAAGTAAAAAATGCATGTGATCGGTTTCGTTTTTATAATTTCTGTATAAAAATGTGTACAAATTATACTGTCAAAAGTAAACTAAAATGTGAGTTTTCAGGTTTTCAAAATATATCCCCTTGTAATTTTACAATTTTAAAGTCAGAAACTAGTATATGTTTTATAAGTGATTATGATTATTACACTATGTTGACTGCTGTACCCCAATTTTCAATATATTTATATATTATGTCTGTTTGTTTCACTCACACTTTGTTGTCTATATAACAAAATTCTAGACTGTCATACAAGTAATCAGCTTAGCTAGATATAAAATTATATTTAATCCACCGTTTTGTATATAAGTAAATGCTTTTAATCTTCGACAACAACCCGACCAAAGATCAGAAATCAGGGACGATATTAAGGTCCTTTACTAAATAATTGCAATTCTCGGTCACGAACGATGTGTTTATCGTGAGAAATACCTAAAAAATTGAAAAGAAAAGCTATATGCATATGAAAACAGGGCAACCAAATCAACAGATTAGCAAATTCTCGTTAATGATACAAAAAAGGTTGAAGAAGCCTATTGTAAAATATAACCAAGACGTTCATATATCAATAGGTTGCTATAAATTAAAAAAAAAATACCGATACTTACATAAAATTCAAATACTTTTGACATTTTGAAATGCGATGCGATTATAAACAAATAGGAATCCAAAAGTTATATAACAAATGTGTGTTCTGGAATTACTTACTTTCATAGTTTAATGTATCTGAAAAGTAAAAAATGCATGTGATCGGTTTCGTTTTTATAATTTCTGTATAAAAATGTGTACAGATTATACTGTCAAAAGTAAACTAAAATGTGAGTTTTCAGGTTTTCAAAATATATTCTCTTGTATTTTTTTTACAATTTTAAAGTCAGAAACAAGTACATGTTTAAAAGTGATAACGATTATTACACTATGTTGACTGCTGAACCTCAATTTTCAATATATTGATACATTATATCTGTTTGTTTTACTCACACTTTGTTGTCAATATAACAAAATTATAGACTGTCATACAAGTAATCGATTTAGCTCGATATAGCATTAGGGTGAGCCCACCATTTTGTATATAAGTAAATGCTTTTAATCTTCCTATTTTAAAAAAGGGACTTTTCGTTTAGAATTTTGGGAGTTCGGTCCTTTTGTTGATTACTTATTATTTCAGAAATTGATAATAACATAAAAAAAAATTTGCCAAAATATTTGTCCCGACGTTTTGTAAATAAGGAAATACTTTTGATCTTTCTATTCGAAACTTTATAATAAGAAAATGAAGATAAAAACAAACTGAAATGATGATTTACAAATATAAAGCACTGCAGCTTGGCTATTCAATGCTAAGAATGAAACTCGGAGAGGGTTTATTACTAGGCTTGAAATACAGTATGTTAAACACAGTAAAATGTCAATGGCTTATGCAATGTAGAAATAAAATGTAAGCCTATTTTCAATTAGTAAATCACCATGTGAACATATTCTGGAAACTGTTGTATTAAAAAACATATGGAAATGTCCACTAAATACTGAAATTCATCTGTTAAAAAGCTCGTACGCGTTATGACTGAGATTTTTTACTTCTATGCAGATTATGACCTGCATCTTCATTTCAGGTTTGGTTGAAGAGAAACTTAAGACTCAACCAACATGTGTTTTTTCGAAATGTTCAAGTCTTCTTACTTTTGTTAATAATGTTTTATTAAGTAATACTTTATAATTCATATTTCTTTAATAGATGTATTAATTACACTTTCCGATACCATTTACATTCAATGTGTCATATGAAATACCATAATATCTTGGTCTTGGTCTTGGTCTTCGTCTTCGTCTCCAGACATAAATGAAAAAAAGAGCTGACATTAACACCACAAAACCAGCTATAACAGCAGCTCTGAAATAATATGAAATTTAGATTGTAAATAGACTATTATCCATGAGGCTGTTTGATATATTTTGTATATTTGCTAACTTGTTTACTCTATAGTAGAGTCAGGTGGAAAAATTAAAAGAGACATTCAAACTCACGTCAACGAACAAATAACAACACCATGTCAAACAATACAGAAAACGAACCAGCAGCAAACGTAATAGCGCGACAAAGACAGAAAAAATAATAGAAAAAAAGATATTCTAATTGTTTCAGATAAGATGATGTTAAAAGGAACACTTAATTGTTACGTACATAATTATAATGAAAACTGCATATACTTAAGATTTGTGTTTTCCAAAAGATGTAAAAGCATCACCTGGTAAAACTTTCTTAAATATTGAAATTAAAAATTGCAAATTACTCATCATAACTGTCAGTTTTAAAACGTATAACAACAGGACTATACATTTTTCGTATGCATAGAACGACTCCTAATTGAGTTCGAATCAAATCAGTTGGAAGGCAAAATTAGATATTACGTTGAACATGTTGAATAGAACTGATAACCAGAAATTCGTAAGAATTGTTTATATTGTATGTGTTTCCTCGACTTCAGACAGTCAGACTAGAATTCAAATCTTTCTTTATCACCAGACACTACCATTTTACGTGTTATCAATTTTAGACAAGAAACAGAAGATTTTTTTCTTTCATGTTTATTTCCTTTTTGGTGTTATTTCTTTTATTGCATTCCAACGTTAAAAAGGCAAGTTTCAGCCATCTGACTAAAACTGAATTATCTATGTTTGCCATTTGAAAATGCCTGTACCAAGTCAGGAATATGACAGTTCTTGTCCATTCGTTTTTGATGCGTTTTGTTTTTTAATATTGCCATGTCATTATGGACTTTCCGAATTGATTTAAGTATTTTTGTGATTTTAATTTTTACTAAGAAAAGGTTCCAATGCCAAACGGACGTTAAAATTAAAAAAAGGATGAGCAACCTCTTACATTTTACATACAGAAAAAGAAAAAAACGGCAAGAGACAAATAACGTGTAGCAATACGAACCCTAACAAAAAACACAATCACCATCATTGTAATGTCTCGCATGTTTGTAGTTTCTGAAACCTGGTCAGGAATCATTATACTTTTCATGATTTTGTTTTCTATGTCTCTAATTGTTATTGCAATTAAAAGAAGAGAAATATGATCTAAAACACAGAAAAGTATAAACCAACATGCTTTATTTTCAGACAGATTAAAAACGTCGTGGATATAGAGTTGTTTTCCTCGCAAAAAAACGTACAGACCAAGAAAAAAAAATAGATACATTAAAATAAAGGAAAGATTTTTCTACCCTATAAACCACTTTGCCTCATATTTTTATTAATAAAAAATCCACATTCCTAATTAACTGGGCATTCAAAAAGTCAGAATGCGAGTACATATGTTCAATCTCTTTCGGGTCATTTTTCAGTAGCAATTAACAAAGAAACTATGGCAATTGAACATACCTTGATACTATATATGCGCTTTAATTTATACTTGATAACATCTTTGTTCGTTTTGGAGATTCCGTATATCGTCAAGTTATTGGAATTCCAATGGGAACTAACTGTGCACCACTTATTGTGGACCTGTTTTTGTATTGTTATGAGTTAAAATTTATGACTTAAATTAGCAAAGACCCATCGAAACAACATTTGATACAAAAAATTAACAATACTTTTAGATATTTGGATGATATATTGGCTCTTAATAATGACGACTTCAATATGTTTACTAAAGAAATGTATCCTGTTGATCTTACTTTAAATAAAGTTAATACTAACAATGACCACTGTCCTTTCCTCGATCTTGATATCTATATCATTAGCGGGAAGCATAATACAAAAAAAAAAACAGATAATTTTTCATTTCCTATCGTTAATTATCCATTTTTAGATGGTAACGTTCCCTTGTCACCATCTTATGGTGTTTAAAGATCTCAACTTGTACGATTCGCTCGTGTTTGTAACAACGTATTAGATTTTAGCGAGAGACATTGATGTATTACTGAAAAATGATTACACCAGGGTTTTCTAAAAACTATTTCATATGCAAGTTTTAAGAAAAAAGAAAAGGATAAAAAGGTTCTTAATTTACAAAGGGAAATTGATTCATTAGAAGCAAATTTTAAAGAAGAATTAATAAATCAATTAAAAGATAAAAAACAAGAACTAAAAAACAAGAACTGGAGGATATAAGGAAAGAAAAGATGAAGGGTAAATTAATACGTTCAAGGGTAAAATGGATTGAAGAAGGAGAAAAGCCAACTTAATATTTTTGTGGTCTTGAGTCAAAAAATTTTACTAGTAAAATTATACCAAAAGTCGAAACAGAAGATGGAAGGATTATAACAAAGCAATATGATATTTTAAAAGAAACAAAAGTATTTTATGAAACATTATATAAAAATAGAGATTGTAGTTTAAATGGCTGTAAAATTAAACAGTTAGAAAAGGATTTAAAAAATTTAAATTTTGAAAAATTGACAGAGGATGAAAAAAATAATTTAGAAGGGGAGATAACTATAGCTGAGGCAGGTTTAACATTACATAAAATGAAAAATAATAAATCTCCTGGATCTGACGGTTTTTCGACTGAGTTTTTTAAATTTTTTTGGAAAGATTTAAAATATTTTATTGTAGAATCTCTAAATTATGGATTTCACATTGGATCATTATCAGTCACTCAAAAACAAGGTATCATCACATGTTTGCCAAAGGATAACAAGCCACGCCATTTTCTGAAGAGCTGGCGCCCCATTTCGTTATTAAATACAGTTTATAAAATTGGGTCAGGGGTGATCGCAAATAGATTTAAAAAAGTTTTAGATAAACTTATCAATTTAGATCAAACTGGCTTTATAAGTGGGCGTTATATGGGGGATAATATCCGACTTATATATGATATTTTGCAGTATACTGAAGAAAAAGATAAACCTGGTTTATTACTGCTGATAGACTTTGAAAAAGCTTTTGATACAGTATCCTGGGATTTTCTTTTAGCAGTTCTGACTTTTTTCAATTTTGGGAATTCCATAATCAACTGGATAAAAGTACTTTATAATAGTATTAGCTCTGCAGTCATTCAGGGTGGAAATTTATCAGAGTTCTTTGGTATTGGACGAGGCTGTAGACAGGGGGACCCATTATCACCGTACCTTTTCATATTATGTGCAGAGATTTTGGCAATAAAGGTTAGAGGTAATACGAAAATACAGGGTATAGAAATTTCTCAAGTTGAACATACACTATCTCAGTTTGCAGATGACACTTCACTGATTTTAGATGGAAGTGAAGAATCTATGGAAGAAGCTTTATTAGAGCTAGATTGGTATGCAAAACTTTCTGGACTAAGGATAAATTTTACAAAAACTCAAGTAGTATGGATTGGAAGTAAAAAATACAGTAGAGAAATGTTATGCCAGAACAGAGATTTATCATGGGGGTCAACTTCTTTTAGGCTGTTAGGGATAAACTTTGATATTGATCTTGATAAAATTTTAAACTTAAATTATACTGATAGGTATCTTCAGATAAAAAATTTGATTAATACATGGTCTAAAAGAAACTTAACAGTTATTGGTAAAATATCTGTGGTTAAAACTCTTATTCTTCCAATACTTAATCATCTCTTTTTAACATTTCCAAACCCAAATGCTGAGATGATTAAGAAAATTAATGATGCTATTTATTATTTTTTATGGAACTCACCAGTTCATAGAGTTAAAAAAGAAGTGTTACACATGGATTATAAGAATGGTGGTTTAAAGATGATAAATATTCATCTATTTATGATAGCTTTAAAATGTACATGGATAAGAAAATTGTTTAGTTCTAACTGTAAATGGTTAAATATTTTATTTACAAATATAGATAAAGAAAAATTGTTCAAACTAGGAAATAGTTACACAACAAATACTATTTCAAATGTCAAAAACAAATGTTGGATTAATGTATTTAAAGCATGGCAATATTTTGTAGATAAAGATATAAATTCTACATGGGAATATTTTCTTGCTAGTCCATTATGGATGAATAAGTATATAAATATCAACAACAAACATGTATTTTGTAGAAGTTGGTATGATAAAGGTATTGTTTTTGTAAATGATGTGATTAGTAATAGTGGAAAGTTTCTCTCCTATGGGGAAATAAAAGACAAATTTGATATTTCTAGGAATATAATGATGTATAACAGTATCATTTCAGCATTAAATAAGACTAAGAAGCTGAATTCAAGGGGAGATAATAAGCTCACAGAACCTTTTATTCCCTCTTTTGTTCAAACCATTTTAAAAAGAAAAAAGGGAACTAAAGATATATATTGGATGTTAATACCTAAAGTGGTTCCTAATGGGGAGAAAAAGTGGAATGAAATTTTGGAACTTAATGACTTGGAATGGAGAGAAATTTTCAAACTTCCTTTTGCAGTTACTAATAACACAAAATTACAATGGTTACAGTTTAGAGTAAATCATAGAATATTAGCTACAAACAAATTGTTGTGTAAAATTAATGTCATAAATAGTCAGCTATGTAATTTTTGTAAGGAAGAAATAGAAACTATAGAACATGTACTATGGAATTGTGAAAATGTCCAGAATTTATTAGAAGAAATAGATATATGGTTTTTATCTAATGGTATAAGTATTTCATTCACCAAAAAGAATTTTTTGTTTGGTGATGTCTCACATGTATACAAGGGTGAAATTTCAAACCTGATTTTTCTGTGTCTTAAACAATATATTTATAATACAAGATATTTCCAGAAAGTTTTATCAATTCATGCTGTGAAGAAAGTTCTAAAAGATCTTTATAATTTAGAGAAGTGTATAGCAGTAAGAAACAATAAGCTTGAGAGTTTCAATAAATTGTGGATTCAATTTACTCATTTGTTCGATTGTAATTAAAGTCCTATTATAATTCATATGTGAAAAACATGATAGAATGTTAATTTGTGAACCAACAAAAAAGTTACATCAAAAATATTCATCAGAACATTATATTTATATTTATTTTCTTTTTTTTTCTCTGTGTTAATTTTTTCTTTTTTTATTATTTTAAATTTTATTTAACTTATTTTTCCTCAAAATTTCCATTCTTAAAAAAACTATAAAAACTTAGAATATCTGTACGTTTGTTAAACAATTATTCTAATATGATGAATACATTTATTTGTGGTCCTTAATTTTGAACTTTTATTATGTTATTTTTTAATGCAAATAAAAAATGCGATATTATACTGTAACTACAGCTGATATATTTTTTTGTAAAATGAACTAACAAATACTAACACATATATATTTGCATGATCTATTACTAACATTAACGAGGCCGGGATAAGGTACCGGTATTCGATGTTTTCATTACTAACAAATGTATAGATTTCAATAAAAAATGAAAATTAAAAAAAAAAAAGAAAAATGATTACACCAGGGTTTTCGATATCACAAACTAGTCAAAACATTTACTAAATTTTATCATCGGTATAAGGAAGTAATTTGTAAATATAGCTCAACATGCAGACATCTTATACGTTCAAGTATTTCACATGCAATCTTTTGTGGTAGTATTCTTTACAAAGCACAAAAATGTCAGTATTCACCCCAAAAGCTTACAAAACCTTTAAACAGACTTATTAAGAAGGGATATAGTTACGATACTGTTGTCAGGTCATTTAAGATTGCATTTTTGGCTTTAATATTGATTCACTTATAGGGTTATTGCTTCGGAGTTGTCGGCACGACACGGGTTATGTTCCTCTTGTATATTTTATGATAGCATGATACTAAACCCCTAACGGGAGGAATTGTGCCTGATATTCATATGATGAACACATAATCTTTCAATCAGTGTAATTGAGGTCTGAAGCTGGTATGTCAGTTAACTGCTAGTAGTCTGCTGTTATTTATGTATTATTGTCATTTTATTAATTTTCTCGTGTTTCATCTTCTGACATCGGACTCGGATTTCTCTTGAACTGAATTTTAATATGCGTACTGTCATGCGTTTACGTATCTACATTGGCTAGAGGAATAGGAGGAGAGTTGAGATCTCATAAACCTGTTTAACCCAGACGCAATTTTGCGCCTGTCCCAGGTCAGGAGCCTCTGGCCTTTTTTAGTCTTTTATGATTTTTAATTTGAGTTTCTTGAGTATAATTCGGAGTTTAGTATGACGTCCACTATCACTGTACTAGTATACATATTGTTTAAGGGGACAGCTGAAGGACGTCTACGGGTACGGGAGTTTCTCGCTACATTGAAGACCCATTGTTGGCCTTCGGCTGTTGTCTGCTCTATAGTCGGGTTGTTGTCGCGTTGACACATTCCTCATTTCCTTTCTCAATTTTAAACTAAATATATATATATATACACGATATCACAGTAGCATGGGTTCGAATCCCGGCGAGGGAAGAACCAAAAATTTGCGAAAGCAAATTTACAGATCTAACATTGTTGGGTTGATGTTTAGACGAGTTGTATATACATTATGTGCACAGCCATGTATCACCATCATTGATGGCGATCCGATGGATACATCTGTTGTAGGGTTGTCACTGACTCCGACGTACTTATAAATATAATTATTTTCTGTGACTGTATCTTACATTAATTTGTAGGATCCTTTACTATAGATAATTTAGCTGATCTGTAACAATAACATCTTCATGCCTTATATATCATGTACTGCAGTACGCCGCTAGATTAAAACTGACGTGGAAAGGTAACACACGGCCAGCGAAAACTCTTTTTTTGAGAGCCCAGGTGGTCGTGTGGTCTAGCGGGACGGCTGCAGTGCAGGCGATTTGGTGTCACGATATCACAGTAGCATGGGTTCGAATCCCGGCGAGGGAAGAACTAAAAATTTGCAAAAGCAAATTTACAGATCTAACATTAATGTTAGATCTGTAATTGTGCTTTCGCAAATTTTTTGTTCTGCCCACGCCGGGATTCGAACCCATGCTACTAAGATATCGTGACACCTAATCGCCTACACTGTAGCCGTCCCCCTAGCTAGCATTAAGAAAATAATTTGAGAAACACATTTTTTACTTACAAGATAACTTCATAAGGTATACGTTTACCAGTTGACGTGTTTGGTTGTGTTGTAGTTATGTCTGCAATGAAATAAGCAATTTATATTGTATCTGGATCACAGAGTCATCGCAATCCACTTGTTAGACTTAAAGGTGTTCAGTTCTCTTCAACATAAACAAACACATTTTTTTGTCAATCCCCTCCCTAGAAAAGAAAAGGAGGCTCCTGGCGTATGTTAATTTGTTTATTAGCACGGATGGGGTGCTGCTGTGGTTCTGTTACCATACCCTTTTCATATAATTTAGATTTTAAAATATGAACACTTTTTCATATATTGCGTAGGTAAAAATGTAACTTTTTCCTGAATTGTTTGGATTTTATGGGGTGTGAAATGTAGAGTAGAGTAGATAATCTCATCATAGATACCAGGACAAAATTTTTTATATACACCAGACGCGCGTTTCGTCTATAAAAGACTCATCAGTGACGCTCGAATCCAAAAAAGTTAAAAAGGCCTAATGAAGTACGAAGTTGAAGAGCATTGAGGACCAAAATTCCTAAAAGTTTTGCCAAATCCAGCTAAGGTGATCTATGCCTGAGGTAGAAAAGCCTCAGTATTTAAAAATTCTTAATTTTATAAACAGTTATTTAATAATATAGCCATATCAATGATAATTCATGTCAGCACGAAAAGTTCTGACTACTGGGTTGGTGATACCCTCGGGGAAATAGATCTCCAACAGCAGTGGCATCGACCTAGTTGTTATAAATTAACTCATGATAGTTACCAGGACAAAATTTTAAAAATACGCCAGACGCGCGTTTCGTCTAAAAAAAGACTTATAAATGACGCTCGAATCCCAAAAAATTAAAAAGGCCAAATAAAGTACAAATTTAAAGTTGAAGAGCATTGAGGACTAAAATATTTTGCCAAATCCAGGTAAGGTAATCTATGCCTGAGGTAGAAACGCCTTAGTATTTCAAAAATTCTAAATTTTGTAAACAGTTAATTTAATAATATAGCCCTATCAATGATAATTCATGTCAGCACAAAAAGTGATATCACCAACCCAGTAGTCAGCACGAAAAGTTCTGACTAATGGGTTGGTGATATCCTCGGGGAAATAAATCTCAACCAGCAGTGGCATCGACCCAGTGGTTATAAATAAACCCATCATAGATACCAGGACAAAATTTTGAAAATACGCCAGACGCGCGTTTCGTCTAAAAAAGACTCACCAATGACGCTCGAATCTAAAAAAGTTAAAAAGGTTAAATAAAGTACGACGTTGAAGAGCATTGAGGACCACAATTCCTAAAAGTTTTGCCAAATCCAGCTAAGGTAATCTATATTATTATCGAAAGTATTTGATTTAATTCATTTGATAGAAATCAAAGAAATATATACAAAATATATACTGTATTTATGTTTCTGTAGAAACTAACAATGATTGAAGTCAGAATATTTTCAGAGTAGCAATTAAGAAATACGTATTTTGTATAATAAGATATTCTGCTTCCTTATTTTTGAATTTTCATTTGTAAATGAAACATATTGATTAAATTTAAATAAATGATTGCATCCTACAAAAACAATGTTGATAAACAATAATCATTATATGTCAATTTTAATTATTTCATACCGTTTTATAAGAATATGATCACAACAAAATATAAATACTATCATAATGTTAATAATTGTATACTGTTTTCATATGGATTCATAAGCCGTACCTTATTTTTGTGTGTATAGTTGAATTTAGACTTAACCGCGTTCATACAATAACATTAATTTTACTCGTGAATGCTCATTTTCGATTTTCTCATACAATTTCAGGACATGACAGTAAGTGCTTGGCATGTAACTACCAAGCACAGTCATCATTACTTACGGTATCCCGACATTTAGCTGTTTCTCTTTCGATTTCTTTTTAAAGTCCTTTTCTAAACTTTGACATTTTAGAAATGCTAAGGATTTATACCCAAGGAATAGCTTACTAAACTATGTAAAAATGAGAATGGAAATGGGGAATGTGTCAAAGAAAGAGACAACAACCCGACAATAGAAAAGACAACAGCAGAAGGTCACCAACAGGTCTTAAATGTAGCGAGAAATTCCCGCACCCAGAGGCGTCCTTCAGCTGGCCCCTAAACAAATATATACTAGTTCAGCATGTTCAGTGATAATGAACACCATACTAAACTCCAAATTATACACAAGCAACTAAAATTATAAATAATACAAGACTAACAAAGGCCAGAGGCTCCTAACTTGGGACAGGTGCAAAAATGCGGCGGGGTTAAAAATGTTTATGAGATCTCAACCCTCCCCCTATACCTCTAACCAATGTAGAAAAGTAAACGCATAACAATAGGCACATTGAAATTCAGTTCAAAAGAAGTTCGAGTCTGATGTCAGAAGATGTTACTAAAGAAAAATAAACAAAATGACAATAATACATAAATAACAACATACTACTAGCAGTTAACTGACATGTCAGCTCCAGACTTCAATTTAACTTATTGAAAGATTATGATTTCATCATATGAATATCAGGTACAATCCTTCCCGTTAGGGGTTTAGTATCATACCATCATAACATATATGAGAAGAACATAAGCCGTGTCATGCCAACAACTGTTTTTTTTTTAATAAATGGGTTTAATACTTTATTTGGCCTTTTTAATTTTTTCATTCGAGCATTTCTGGTGATTATTTGTAGACTGAACTCACGTCTGGCGTACATATATCTCTTGATATGAATTAGTTCATTTGAGAGTATATTCAGGTATTCATTAAACGTCTGATAATAAGATATTCTTCAAAATCAAAATACAAGTTACCCTGTCATGTTTTGTCTTTAGAATATGTGTATTGATTTACGAAAAACTCAAGAAATCAATAAAATTTGAGATGTGTTATGAGACCTAAATAAGTCACTATATGAGATGTCGCAATATTTTGCATGCCACAAAGGAAATTGGACTTTAAATTAATATTTCTATACATAAACATGTCTACCATGATACAGACATCGAGTTAAAAAAATAAAGAAAACCATGCCGGAAACAAATAGAAAGATATGATAGATAAAATAAATGCATCCGGAGTTTAAAGCAAACTGGGTGTTGAAATTTATATTGCAATTGGTTTGTGCAATTTGCATACATGTACAATGTAGGACATCCGGTCTGTAAAAATTGTGATTTGCAAAAGTGTTATTATCGAAAAAAAATATATACATTCTAAAGTCAAAATAAAATAGTCGAGCTTTGCAATTTATTTTACAATTATAGTAGCTGTATATATGTTAAAATATATATGTTTAAAAATAGAAATGATGACGTCACAATGCATTCGTAATAGCACGATTATCCCTGAGACGAGGATATACACTTTAAGTTGACTTGTTAATGTACAAACAAATATATATTATTAATAAAGGTGTTTTATCATTATCATTTAGTTGATTTTCTTCTAAATACGGTCAATTATTTCAATTCAAAAGCAAAAAAATAAAATCAGCAACAATCTTTTAGTGACCCGACAGTCAATGTTATTTTTTTTTTATAAAGAAACAACTTGTTTGTTATATAATTAACTCATCAACACCATATGAAAAGCATATGAAACCTATCAGACTCCAATGTCTAAAGTCCATTTACTTACAGGTAAAAACATCCTCTTCAAGTAGTAATTTAATTTCACCAATTGTCGCACCATACACACAGGCATACGAAACATTAAGATCTGATTGAGTCAAATTTTGTATAATTAATGTGTATCCATCTGCGGAAACCTTTCCGTCATATTTTTTATTTGGTCGTCCTTTTTTCAGATCAATAAACAGTGTGTGCTGTTGTGGAGTGTACCGATCCCATCCTGAAGCTTGTGGACAGCAGTTTGACACATTGCAAAATAATGTCACGTTTTGTCCATATTCCGTAACCTTTCCAATAACTATCCATTCCAAAACACCTAAAACTTATACAGTTTATTTTCTCATTAAAACAATAACAATATGGAATACAAGGGCTATAGGACATAATGTTAGAAAGACTTACTCTGTGCAAGAAGTTGACAAAAACTTAAATTGTTAACATAATATCATCGTTTAGATCTTATAGTGTTATATGTCTACTGCTGTAAAAAATGAAGATAGCTACATATTTAATATGCAACTGCATTTGTCTATCTCCCTTTTCAACTACAATACGAAATTTCTACATTAGTTAGGTCGATTTGTGAAACAATTGTTCAGATTGTGGTAAAAGCATAAAAAATTTGGGTCAAATCAAACATTTAAAGTTATGGACCCAATTCAGAAAATCAAAATTGCTGCTCTTGGCGCCCTTTTTTAAATGGCCGCCTTAAAATCAACAGAAATAATTTTAAAAAGAACTAAATGGCTTTACCGATTTTAAAAATCGTTGGTATATTGATCACTAATGACCAAATCTATCATCTGAGGACTTTAGATGATGAAGTACTAGTGGCCATCTTAGACAATACAAATGAAGAATCAATCCAGCATTGCAAGAAAAAATGGTACTATATCGCTGTCAAAATAAATTTTCAGATCCCAAAATATTTCGTCAGGAAAAACGGAAACATATCTTTTAAGTTAAAGCTAGATGAGTCACCAGTTCAAAATACCAGTAAAATAGCCAGACACAATTGTAGTGAATCAACAAGAACAATGACTTCACTGATTTTTTTTTAATGATCAATCTGGCTATCTTCACAAAGGCACCAACAGATACTTGTTGAAACTGCACTGTTCTGTTTCAACACTCCCATTGGATTGTAATAGCTTATTCTTCTTGTTAGTTTAGAGAAACATGTTCTTATTGCGTTGCATCTCTACTATATATATATTTTGCAAGGTATATTTTCTGTAGATGAGTGTTATCAAAATAATCTTAGTAGCACTATGCTTAAATTGCTTTCATGCTTTTTTTTTTTTTTTTTTTTTTTTTTTGATCTTAGCAAATCCAGCATTGGTGATATTAAACAGTATGAAATCAATGATCTATCTCCACCTAAATTGCATGTCTAATAAAAAAATATTTAATTGAGAGTTACCCTTCGGTACTTAATTTGACTCTCATGTAACATTTTGCCTGACTCAGATATTGCGCTTTTAAATTTGATATTCAATTTCCAAACAGTGATAAAAATTAAAAATCTATCAGTATATATAGATTCTCATGATCATGCTTTGCCTTTAAGATGAGAACCATTCTTAAATTCCCTGTGCCTTTACTTTATGTTTTGTCAAGTGTATATATATATGTGTTAATCATTATTGGGACAGAATCTTCTAACTATTTCGGATTTAGGTAATGCTTTTGTGAACGTTTTCATCTGTTCATGACGTTGTCGGTTTCTAGCCACTTTACGAGTTTTGAAAGCCTCATTGGTGCATTTTGTCTCTTTTTTTTTGTTATTCGACTAGAAAATGATTTTGACTCATGGGTTGCTATTCATTTAATGAATAGTTATCTGTAAAACATATTTATTCACAGTGGAGACCTAAACATTTATCCAGAAATCACTAAAACAATATCAGTTTTGAAAGCCTCATTGGTGCATTTTGTCTTTTGTGTTGCTCGATTAAAAGATGCTTGATCAATTTACTGTCTTTTGATTAATGGGTTGCTATTCGGTTAACAGAACATGAAAAGTTATCTGTCAAACATATTTATTTACAGTGAAGACCTAAACAATTATCCAGAAATCAATAATCACTGCTTTTACTGAGTTTAGGTACATTTTATAATTCGTGAGTAGTGACTAATTATATTAAGACACATAGACAAGAACAAATGCATTTGTCCATGCACTATTTGTATTGCCTATTTTATCACGGTTACCAGTGTTCACGTATAACAGATAGTTAACGAGTAATGGATTTGAAAGCCTATCGGAAAGTAAATCATATCACAAGAAAAAACATATTAGTATATGATACACAGCTGCAAATGACAACCACTGACTTACAAGCTCCCGGCTAAGGACAGGCATATACAGAATGTGTCATGGTAAAACTAGTTTGAAGCAACAAACCTCCCCTTACCTTGGACAGTGTTGTAACAATACAACATATGAACAACCTATAAAAACTAGTCATATCAAGCTTGATATCAAATTAAAAGTAGAATTCATTTGAAAAAAATACAACGAAAATTCTACAGTATGGTAATTTGACTAAATGACCTGTATGTCAATATCATGAGAAGCGAAGTAAAAAGAAAAAAAGTTGCTACCTAATTTTCAAACATAGCCATTTCGTGAAGAAATATATTTAAGTATTTAAGAAACATTAAGCTGATGAACAAATATTGGGAATACCTACCGCATGGTACTTCATTCACAAATGAAGCTTGCATTCGATATCTCTAAGTTTTATAAAATGCTACTTAATGTGTTTTGATTGTCAAAGGACGGACAAAGTGAAACCTCTTTTATTGCAAAGGACAACAGCAGTAAGCCACCTTGTTACGTTTTTGGTTTAAATAGGGAATTTAAAATCTTCATATTTTACCACATTCTCAAATGTTATAAATGTACGTGTTTGGTTTAAATACGGAATTAAAACTCTAAATATTTTACCACAATCTCAACATTTAATGTTTTTTGTAAACTTGCAGATTTGTGAAAATAACATACATACAATACCATTTAATTACCTCGAGTTAAACGACAGTTAATCAGAATCCACAGTGGTAACAAATACTTCATAACGCACAAATTTCTGAAAAAAATATAGATTATAATTAGAAAATACGCAGCACAATAAGAACTCTATCAACTCTTTACTGATTCTATATCCTATATCTATAATTACTAGTAGTACGCCAAAGAACGTAGCACAAAGCTTGAAGACAGGTTCTAGCTGCAGAAAAAAGGATTCAGGAATACTAAATGCAAACAGTCAATTTATTTCAAATACAACACTATAAGGTTGCAGTCTTGTAATTGACTGCTCCATAGGCTTACATGCAATACAGCTGATCTTTGAAAAAGAAACAAAATGCTACATAGATTTTTTTTCACGTTTATATCATGTATGTACTTATGTGAAATTGTGAATTAATCAGAAAAAGTGGGTCATGCAACGAAGAATAAATCGTTACGTAACCCTGAAGTCAAAACATTTCTTTTCTACTTTCTGTTCGCTTTTTTTCTAGGATGCACAACTTCTAGTAAATTTGATTTCCTTCAACTCTCCTGGATTGACATCCCCAAAAAGGTGCAATATTTTTATTAAATTTATTTATATGTTTAATGTTTTATGTTTACAAAGTCCTTGATGTTTTGTTAAAAGTCCACATTAGCTACTTCCTGGCAGTGAATATATGAAAACATTACCATCTGTAGGTTGCAGTCTTGTTAATGACTGCTCCATAGGCTTACATGCAAAACAGCTGATATTTGCATGTTCATATCATGCATTTACTAATGTGAAATTGTGATTTAAGGGGGTTCGCAGATATCAAAACTTTTTTTTTAATATAGGATTTCGCTATTGTTTTATAAAAAATAACCTTTATCCTATACTTAATAGAAAAATAAAATAAACATTTAAGGTCACCGTTCATTTAAGCCCAGAAAACTATGCCTTCGAAAGTAGCATGCATTTTTGCCGATGTACTTTTTTCGGTGAACTTATAAAAGAAAAAAAGGTAGTATCGAAATTAAAAAAAGAACGCAACAGAAACTGTTTAAATTTTAAAATCGTTCAGTTAAAGTACAGTTTATTTGGAATTTTTTTTTTTAAAAGACTAGGTCACCGATGAGTTTAAAACGTTATTTTTTTCAATTTTTAATGCACAAAAACGGCATGTTTACACCAAACGCTGCTTATTTGGAAAGCTCCTAATTTGAAGCTTTTCAATGACATGAATTCGAAGATTATAAGTGGTTAATTGTTGTACCATATCATAAAGTAACAACTTATAGTGTAATAAATTGAAATCTGTAATGACCAATAAAATGTTTCAATTTTTTCTAAATTTATTGTACCCTCGAGCCTCCTGAATCGGAAAAAAGTGGGTCATACAACGAAGAATAAATAGTTGCGTAACCCAGAAGTAAAAATATTTTTTCTACTTTCTGTTTGCTGTTTGAAAAAAAACATGACCCTGTGCAATTCCAAGATACAGGTATCGACAAATTGTAGATCCATGAATATATATATGTATATATTTTATTGTGTGTTTTTCTATATTGTGACGTTATACTATTGTCTCAGTAAACAATGGTAAAAGGGAGAAGGTTTGGTACCGTTAAAACGTTTAATCCCGCTGCAAATGTTTGTACCTGTCCTAAGTCAGAAATTTGATGTACAGTAGTTGTCGTTTGTTTATGTAGTTTATACATGTTTCTCGTTTCTCGTTTTTTTATATAGATTAAAGCTTGTTGTTAGGTGTGAGCCAAGGCTCCGTGTTAAAGGCTGTACCTTGACCTATAATAGTTTACTTTTATAAATGTTTATCTGGATGGAGAGTTGTCTCATTGGCACTCATACCAAACCTTCCTATACCTATACAACAATACTATTAGTTTGCTTTAAATTTACTGATAACAAAATCAATACTCATACCAATAAAAGCAGTATTACAGTGTTGAATTGGTAAAATTCATCTCAAATATATGAAAGTGTTACTGTATTGCAGCGAAAAATTAACAAAAGTTTCCATTATATCATTTGTTTTTAAAGTTAAAATATGGGTCGATGACAACTTTTTGTACACCTTTCAAATTTAGCGTTGAACAATTAATTCTCAAATTGGCAACAACAAACTATCAAATGAATTTAATTTGGAAGTAAATTTTTATCAATGAAAAAAATTACCTCACAGAGGTAATTACTTTATGCCTTGAAGCCTATTTCATTGCAACATGGTAAAGTTCAAGTTGATTATTCGTGAGTATGACTCCTCGTTTTGGAAGAAAATAACTCTATATAGGTATATACTTTAAGTTATCTCCACTAATGTTTATAAGGTCGATGGTAACTCTTAAAAATGTATAACAGTTAAAGTAGAATAACGGTTGTTAACAGGTAAATGATAGTCCCTTCACTGCAATACAAAACGGTAACAATAATAGAATGACACCACAACAATGTTTTATGTTTCGTTAATGTCAAGCCACGACGTTTATATCTTACTGTAAGGTATGAATTCTGCTTATTATTGAATGAGTGTGATGACCTATATTTGCTTCCATATGATTTTAGTTTGTGGTAGACAATTGACTCATTTTCAATTACACCCCATCTTCCTATATCTACATCTAATGCGGTAAATCATTTAGATAGTTTTTACATATGTTCAATTAATTAACTTTTTTTAAATGCAAAGAAATGTCAATTCCAGGCCCTCACAGCTGCATTGGGCACTTGTGTTTAGTTTTGTATCATTTCAGCTTGAAAACAAAGGTAGATATAAGCCAAAAGTTGTATATTAGGAAAATATACAATATCCTAAAAATTTAAAGTGCTTTGTATGTAAATAATGTTCCAGTCAAAATCGTAAATTGTAAAATAGCTGAAAACGGGTTAGGTTCAATGTAGTCATATCAGGGGAGACCGCTTTAGATAATCAAATGTTGTGAAGCAATATTAGTTAATTTTTCAATTGTGTGATCTGTAATAAGAAAACGGAGTCCTTTTCTTTTATGAAAGAACATAATAAGAGCAATATTTTCACAATTTGTTTATTTTATATCTTTCGTGAACTCTTCATCTTATTCTCACACACATAGATGAGTCTTATCTGAAGCTCTAAGAAAAGCTATGCGACCCTTTGTTTTTATTTTTTTCTGACAATATCATGATATAAACTATAAAGGTATTATTTTTTTTAGTTAGACCCCTCATCAACCTAAAGACACATACTTTTTGCAATGCGTTGTAGAAATTTCAATAGTATGGTTTTAGTTTATTACTTTTAAATTCAGATTAAGGACTTTCAGTAAAATATTTGCTTTGAGGTAAACGAATCTTTTTTGTTGTCATCTACTAACCCTAAGTTGTCAACCCGAACTGTTAAAATACTTATTTCAAAAACAATTTATCAAATTAATGGTTTAACTCAAAACAAATGTGAAAAACATAATTTCCTTCAATACGTGTCCAACAATTAAAACAGGTGAAGGATGGCATATAAAATGAAACACTATGGACAGCTCGAATAGAAAATGTTACAAGTTTATAATATTATATTTTTTCAAAAAATATGGTTCAAATTATGATGACTTTTTTTTAAGATACTTGTTGATCATGTTCATACAGAATAGAAATCATATAATGAAAATAAAAATAAAATTCTATCATTTATTTAATAGGATTTTTTAAAATACGATATTGTTTAGTAAATGAATAAAACAAATTCATTTTTCATAATGTATTATCATGAATTATAATCCTGTTCTTTGATACAGATGATAATTCTATAACACATTTGTGTCATCTGTTTTTTGTGCGTTCAATCGGAAACATGTCAGACACAGAAAGATTCCTAATCTTTTCAAACTGCATTTTCTTTATGTATTGTGTGTGACCTACTTGATTTAAATCTCAACTGGTATTTTTAAACAAACGATCACTTTAAAATGAATTACATTTTTTAACCCACTGTAGTTTGTATTTTAATACACAGGTAGCCTTGAAGCAAATTTCGTTTAAACTTATTGTCGTCAAGGTTGACTGTTCAAAAGAAATACCTATCGTTTTGAAAGGATATAACTCTATTTGAATATATACAAACAATGTAATAGACATCATCCTTGTATTCTTTTTTACTTCGTTTTTTGTTAAAAGAATATCAACCGAACTTTATTGTGTACCTTTGTATAACGCAGCTAAATGTGTCTTTCCAACAATAAGGTTCATCTTATATTTTTGATAAAATATGTGTATTTTAAAAATGGAAGTTCGTGTATTTACAGGTTAAATTTTCAAATTATTCATAGTTATATTCATCGTTTCCTCAGTCTGTTTCATTGTTGTTGTTTTTTTATTAGAAAATACATTAGAATGAAAGTAAAAATTTGATTGCCGAAATAATGCAGAAAACAAATATCATACCAAAAAAGTGGCAAAAATATTACAAATACACAACTCCATAATAACTATGGTTAAGTGTTAAATTATGAGTTCTTAAAACAAGTGACAAATCCTTATGAATTAGAACTCAGACACTTACCTTCATGAAGTGTATTTATGTCAAGGATGTTAGAAGAAAAACAAATACTCTGTAACAAAATGTTCATATTAGTTAGCTGGAAAGCACATCATCTTTCTAAAGGTAATGATTAGTGTAAGGGTTTCAGGTCATTTAACACATCCATAGAGGGGTGTCAGGATTGATCAAATTAAAAAATCGACCGTAGAGTGGGTTGTCCTTTGGCAACCCCGACACCCAAAAGTATGTTATACGACCGAAAAAACCTTTACATGTGCAATATCTGACTTATCTGTCGTCAAATATATTTTTTTCTGTAAGGATTTGCATGATTTGTTTCCTATTTTACCGATCATATTAATGTGGAATATTCCTTCCTGGTGCGTTTAGGTTTAAAAACTACCTATGACTCAGGCATAAAGTAAAATAATATCAATTAATCTAGATATAAATCAACAAAATCGCTGTCCAATATATATATAAGAATATTACATGTACAGTTATTCCACAAAATGGGTACTACTTGTCAAATTCAGGTTTACCAGTTTAACTCAAATTCTCATATTTGATTTATAACCATGTAAAACATTTATCCAACTTACGATTGTAATTACATTTGGCATATGTCTAAGGAGTTATGAATGAATAGTTTTGCATTTTAATAATTCATATCGTATTTTATCTCTTTATTTCTAAGTTTTCCTAAAACCAATGAACACTGACTGCTATGATAAAACTACTAGTGTTGACGAGGTGCTGAGCATTTTCAATCAATCGATCAATCACATTCAGTTTAAAACTGTATGTAAAATACTTTAACGTCATCTTTATTTGTGCAAGGAAAATGATTAATAAAAACATAAAGAATACAAAGGTTTCTTGCTATCGTTATATATGACATGTTTGTATTTTGTAAAATAGTCAATCAGAAGTTCACCCGCAAATATCATGTAACACTGAACTATTTCAACTACGGACTCTAGATGATACTGGGGTACAAATTTTATAATTATATCATTCAACCTGTATAATATATTCATATTCAAAACTTTCGACTTCTTAAAATCAAAATGAGGTGTCAAATAAGTGTGAAGCAGACTACCTAATTAATACATGTAATAAAAACAAGTAATTGCATACTCTTAAAAAACTTTTGTTTATGTGATATTTAATACATTTAATTTAATAGATTAGACATGACCAATGACAATGCTATAATTTTAGAAATGCTATACGGATGTGGAAGACTTTATTTTAGGTCACACATTGCTCTATGGTTTTCCACACAAAAAAATGTCTTAGTTTGAAATAGCTGGTGTTAAATTTTGACTTATTAAGTGCATGTTAAAGTTAAACATGATACAATTTATGTTCGTCTTACAGATACTAAAAGGCCTTCTCCAATATAAATAGCAGGATGAACCAAATTAGTTGTATAATAAATATTACACATAAACGTGGAAAAATCATATTATAGTGTATATAATTTCTAATTGGTTGATTTAAACGAACAAACCATAATTAACAACACCAACTTAACATTGTTTATGTGATTTTGATCAGTTATCATGACAGTGAACAGTAAAGCTTAAAAAAAAAATAGAAAGGGCGAAAAGTATTTAATTAACTGCCAATATTATTAGAAATGAAACTTCAATCCTAAGATGACTCTTTAAAATCTTTTAATTGTCCTTTCCTGTGTCATTGTAACATCGACCATGTTCTTTAAACAATCTGTCTTCTTCACTTGTCCCTCTTGAACAGAGACTATGCAGTCCATATTTGTCTCAATAAACCGATATTCTGCAAGTAGGTAACTAATGGATTTGATGCGACTGTCATACAAGTGAGAGGTTTAGCTAGATATAAAACCAGGTTCAATCCACCATTTTCTACATTTGAAAATGCCTGTACCAAGTCAGGAATATGACAGTTCTTGTCCATTCGTTTTTGATGCGTTTTGTTAGTTGATTTTTCCATGTGATTATGGACTTTCCGAATTGATTTTCCTCTGAGTTCAGTATTTTTTGTGATTTGTTTTTTCTTCAGAGATTTCGACAACGGTTCTGCAAGTCTAATTTTATAAGAAAATAAACTCATCTAAGATACCACGATCATCAGATTTGCAAAAATTACAAAGATCGAAATATCTATTCAGATTTTGAAATAGGTCCCTCCATACTCTGCAAACATCTGTTTTTCTCTTCACCAAGTAATTAAAACAATTTTATAAAATTTCATACAATAAAAACATATAAAAATGCTCTATAGCATAATAAGAAAGGAGTGTGTTAGCATTTGTTTGACCGTTTGAGCTACAATGACATATAAATCATGGCCGTTTTGAATGCAACAATAGATTCTACATTGCAAATATTTCACAGGACCATGGCAACATATAAACCGCCTTCTTTTATACAAATCCATGCACAATGGACTCATAAACCTTAGCCAAGTCATCTACAATAAAAATAAGTGCACTAGAGTCAGGTCAGCATGTGTCGCCTTATATATTACGTGTACGTCTCATACTGAATCAATAAATAGTTCGGCGCCGAAAAGGGATTTTTCATATGAACATGACGAAAACCTTGTTTGTATTGTTGATTTTGATAACATCAGAAATGTGATCATTCCAAACTTGTGGGTCAATAGATTGCAGATATCCATGTTACTACACTTAAAGTAATGTAGCTGAAATTGATAAATGTAAAGAATAACAAATGGAGAAATTGACAAATCGACTACATATATGCGACAGACACCCATAATTAATCTCATGGAATACTATTATCATAACGCATTTTCAGAGATGCATTCTTCGTCTCAACTGCTTGAGGACATTATAGAAAAAAAAGACAACTCTGACACAGATGGCATCACCTATTTTCACACAATCTAAAACGAATCATTATGAATTCCTTGTATGTGTTGACATGAGGGATTCCAACAAGCCTTTTAAAGGACAACACACATTTGATGCCGTCGTCAGATGAAGTTATAACACTACAATTTTGCAACAATTCTGCTCCATGAAGTAAAAGTAATGGTGACAAATTATACACCACTTGCCGTTCAAACTTTGACAATTGTTAGGCATTCACCATTTCAGAATAAAATTATCCTTCAATCCATTATCTTAACTATTTATAGAGGCCTAACGTACTATGCGTCTTATGTAATTGATTCTAATTATGTTTTGTATATATCAATTGGGAATAATCATGGACATTGCTAACCATAGACTATTCAAACCTGTATTTACTACTTCCAAAGATGAGGAAATTTTGTTTAAGTAGAAATCACCACTAAAGATTTAGATGCTATCAATTTAAGCAATATTTTCCACAAAGCATATATACATAAACTATATATGATTACTTCATAAATGAAGCTACGCCTGTAATGTCATATACTTATATATACCAAGCATATTGCATCAACGATTGTCAACCACCAGAGTGTTTAAGAGACCTTTAACTTCAAAAATATGAAATCAAAACCTCCGGATTGCTCATATCGCATGTGCATCGTTAAAATAATATTATAGTCCAACTGGGTATGTTATTTCTGACGTCCTTGTCATCGTAACCAATGAACAAATAAGAGAGTTGTAAGCCAGTGGACCAAAATATAATTTCTCAGTCAGTTAACTAGATAAGAAACTTCAGGTAACCGATGAATGCAGTTAAAAACTACGCCAGAAAATGTGTAAATAAACTCATCGTTGATACCAGGACTGAAATTTTCAAGAAGCGCGTTTCATCTACAATGGATTCATCAGTGATGAATCAAAAACGGTTAAAACGGCGAATTAAAGCGTGATCCAGATTAACAAGAAGTAGACACTTTGTCCGAATGGATCAAAATTATTCGATCATATATTCAGAAACGCATTAAACTACGATGGTTAATGAGCACAAGAGTTTCTAACACATCAAGAACCCGGATGTTTTAGAGGCTTTATCCTCTTTTAATGATAAATATGTCGTTGTTTCGGCAGATAAAGCGTCCAATAATATTGTCATCATATGTAAAAATCCTTACTTGGACTAAATCACAAAGGAGCTTGGAATAAACAGCAAAACTAGTAATCCTATATATGCTTTTACATCATTTCCAAAGGAAGACATTTGTTGTCTCAGTGGCAATCATACGACATCTTCTTTTTGTATTTTCTTTTCCCCCCTAGCACACTGGAAGATGTTTTTATTAACATCGGTTCAGTAATTATGACGTCATTTTTATGTCCGGGTCAAAGTTATTAAGACTGGTTATTACAGTTGACAGTTGTTTTGGTTGCCAACAGCTGTTTGAATAATAATGCTAGTACAGATACATACTGTTCTTTTAACACAACTCATTGTAAAGTCATCTGTTGAAAGAGATTATCGTTTCTTTTAAATGATGCATGACGTAGTATTTTAAACTACACAGAAATAAATAATATTATACAACTATTGACTGGTGAGGGTGATATCAAGTTTGTTGTCCCTGAGATACAAACTATTGCTCGAGGCGAAGTCATTAGGTATTTTATTTTTACTGAACAACAGAACGTTCAAGAAATCTGTCACATCTAAATTAGCAGACATATACAATACTGTTTGTACATTGTACAAGTGCAAGCACAGTAGTATTCCAGGACCATGCATGACAAATTTCACCAACTTAGTTTCCTGATGCATATGGTATCTTAAAAATAAATAGTAACAAACATTTTATGGTTTATTAACGACTGTATTTTCAACAAAATATAACAAGAAACATATTGAATAATAACTGACTGACTAAATTACTGACTAACTGAATTTACTCACTTCTCGAAATGAAATGTATATTGAAATTGTTAATGTTTTGTATTGAAATCCAGACAATGAAAAACGAAAGTTATTATTGACACTAGCTGTTGAACTACATGAGGTAGGAACAATATTTAAAATGTTTGTCTAATTTGACTCATAGTTTGAAATGTTCTTTGATATTTGATCAAATTCAACATCATTAGAAAGCAAGTCAACGCCATTATCACATATTGATGTTGTTGTATCCTGAGTTTTAACTTTTTTTTCTGATAATTCACCATTCAAACTTGTTGCACTCTGAATATTTTCACTTAGAATGTTTGAAATTTCATGTTTTGTAGTATTACTGAGACGCTTGCAGTAGGACTTAACTGATGATTCAGATTAGTGGCCTCTAAGTCCCATAATGTGTCGAGTGTCAATGCCCCCCTCATCCAAGACAGTTATGCATGTAGTACATATGCAAGGATTTGTTTACCGTCGAGACAAACCACACTCTTCACATATTTAAGCCATTACATTTCCAAGAGTATTTCATCAACTAGACTATTGTCAAACCATACATCTGCTGATTATGTAGTTTTAGATGCAATCTTTGGCAGTTGCCAACAATCAGTTCTATCTGGATGCAGCTTACTAAAATATTTGGTGAAAGATCTAACAGGGCAATTAGCACTGCCTGGAAACAAAGGATTGACACTTTTAATAAATAATTTAAGTTTTACAGATAATTGTTTTTTGGTGTGTTGTAGATTTGTATACCTTGTTCCTGAAATTTTTGAGATAGTTTTGAATTTTCGAAATTTTAGTTAAACGAAATAAATAACATACACTTTCTCGTAATTTCCTATCTCACAATGCTGATGTTACAGTATTAATCACAGTAAAAAACCAATGTTTGATGATGTCAGTTAAGTTGATTGACCTCTAGTCAACTGGTGTAACTCATTGCAAAAGGTAAATGTACATGTGCTAGTGCAATGAGTCTCATCAATGAGTCAAGTAACATGGACTTTAAATTTACAATGCATCTTCACAGCTACATGTACAAATGTACTTTTTTGTATTGATTGTTTCTTTTTTCTTTTGGTGTAATGCATTTTATGTTCTTGTTAAAATGTGCATTCATGTACGCACTTATATTGTATTTATGATATATTTTACAATGTAAACACTGAACATGTATAATTGTAGGGTATATTCCTTGATTTCTGGATGAAACATGACCTCATCAAGAAAAAAAAATCCAAGAGGGCAGATTCATTACAATTGGTGCTGACATTGTTGAAAAGGAACTTCAAATATAAAAGACTCATTATAGTATGTATTCAACGTGAACTTCTTTAGCATGGTTTAAGCAGCATGTTTTTCAACTATTTATCTATTACCAATAATTAATGTACCTGGAATTTCATACATCCTGCCGTTTTTATCAACAACATCTGTAAAGTCATCCCCTCTATGATTTTTAGTCTGCCGTACCACTCTAACTCTGACATATCGCAACACTTTTGCGTCTCTTTTCAACTCAAAATCATCCCTTTGAATATCCCTTACATTATATCTGCCTCTATTACAGAAGTAATACATATACTCAAGAAACACCTCTTCTGTAATGACTAAGGCGTGTTAAGGGGTAAATGTTTGTATGCCCCACCTACGATAGTAGAGGGGCATTATGTTTTCTGGTCTGTGCCTTTGTTCGTCCGTTCATTCGTCCGTTCGTCCGTCCGTTCGTCCGTTCGCTTCAGATTAAAGTTTTTGGACAAGGCAGTTTTTGATGAAGTTGAAGTCCAATCAACTTGACACTTAGTACACATGTTCCCCATGATATGATCTTTCTAATTTTAATGCCAGATTATAGTTTTGACCCCAATTTCATGGTCCACTGAACATAGAAAATGATAGTGCGAAGTTCAGGTTAAAGTTTTTGGTCAAGGTAGTTTTTGATAAAGGTAAAGTTACATCAACTTGAAACTTAGTACACATGTTCCCTATGATATGATATTTCTAATTTTAATTCCAAATTAAAGTTTTGACCCCAATTTCACGGTCCACTGAACATAAAAAATGATTGTGCGAGTGGGGCATCTGTGTACTATGGACACATTTTTGTTGTTCATATAATTTCTGCAAGTCTTCAGGACAAATAGGTTTCTTGTGATTGACAGTGACCTTCAATTGTTTTTTCATTGCCACCCTCATGGCTTTAAACATATCATTTGCAGCTATGTATTTTTCACTAATTTTTATGTCTTCTTTCGATCAAATGTTTTTGTAAGTCAAATCTTAACGTGATAAGAGATTTTTAGCATATAAAGTACCATCTGTTTTTCTGACCTCCTTATAAAACTGTCGGATTGTTTTGACGCCGTCTGTATCGGCCTAATCTAAGTCTTGGACAGTTTTAAATCAATCATCTTTTTCGAGCAAATAATCTCCGATTATCCTTTTTGATACTCGAATTTTTTTAGTATTTTTCGAATCGCTGTCATTAAGTATTTTAGTTAGATCTTCAGGTTCTAATGACGCAAATCTGCTTGTCTCTGCCATATTATTCGTATGTTTGATCGTCTGATGTTGTCTTCCTGTTTTTGATATTTTTTTGATATTTCAGTGTTTTACCTCACCTTGCGAAAAGGTCAGAGAGATGCGAATGATAAATGACGTCATTTATGACCAATGAAAAGTAAGTTAAAAAAGTTCGGGAAATCTACTTACGGAACTATTCAACGGGTTAATAGTCTTTGAAATTATTAACTGCATGGCAAAATGCCTTTAGAAAGAAATAGCAAAACTATTTTATTTATTTTATTAAGGAAAAAAATCTTGAAGTATAATAAATATGAATAACCTGGCACCCATCTGTTCGGATATGTATACTTTCCAAATAATCCTAAAACTACATTATATCCTAATCATATTTATGTATATAACTGTATATCGATTTAATTAAATCGGATGCTGTTCATATAGCTAGCAACAAGTACGTCTTCTGACGAAAATCAAAAGCCATACTAACGCCGAGAAACCGTGTTAATATTTTGATTAAGCCAGCAGAAAATGGAAGTAATAATGTAATAATGGACAAAACTACCTACAGCGCGGAAGCAGAGTATCAGCTCTCTGATGAGAAATCTTATAAGAAGCTTGACTTTGACCCTACTTCCGAGTTAAGTTTCAAAACTATTACTGCCTTAAAAACCATACACGATGACGGTCACATAGATGTGGATACAATCGGATATTAAAACCAAGAGAACGCCAAGCCAGGTCGATTGCATCTTCTCCCAAAATACACAAGGACAACAACCCTGGTAGACCCTTTGTATACACAAATCAATGAATTCGTAGACTTTCATTTAAAATCTTATGTAGAAAATCTCCCTTCTCATATTCAAGACACTACAGAAGATTATCTTCGTAAAATGGAATCCATTAATCGTTTTCTTTCGGACACCCTCCTTGTCAATTTAGATGTCACCTCATTGTATACCAACACACCTCGTGATGACGGAATACAATCTTGTAAGGAACTATGTGACTTACTGAACACTTAGGAACCACATACCGAATGTTAAGCTAACTGTTTACGTTGGTACTGAAATGCAACAATTTCAACTTTAATTGTAAACATTACCTACAGATAAACGGGACAGCGATGGGAACGAAAATGGCACCGTCTTACGCCAATAGTTTATTGTCAAGTTAGAGAAACACATTCTTTCAATATCTTTATCAAACTTTTGTTTTGATTCTTTTCATCGATGATGTTGACATGAAATAGATTGAATCTCAACAAAAAAATGATAATGTTATTAAATTTCGCACTCCAAAATATCTTTCTTAGACACAACTACATCTTTTAAGGACAGTGCCATATCTCTACTGTAAACCTACAATGAACATCAGTACCTTTCTTCCCAAAGCTGTCAGCCCAAACACGGTACAAAACGAATCCCGTACAGTCAAACTCTCAGAGTAAAGCGGATTTAATCCTTTGAGGAGGCTGTCACTAAACGATTACAGAAAATTCGCGGATTTTTTACCAAACGAGTTTATAATAAATGAGACATAGAGAAAAGGTTTGTTCGTGCTAATAATAACAGCCGCAATGACCTGTTACAGTACAATCAGAAAAAAGGCGCAGCAAAATAGTTCCGTTTGTTTGAATATACAATCCCGCCTTTACTAACTTTACACGTTTGATCTGTGCCAATTGGCAAATTATTGCCTATCACCCAAAATTACCCAAGACCTTTCCCAATCCTTCTGGCTGAGCTTTTCAGAGACAAGCAAGTCTGAAAGACTTATTTATAAGAGCTGAAGTCTCCTCTAATAAAAGCGGTTCAACTGCAGGATGGTGCAAGTTGTGTGGTAACATACTATGTCTAACGTGCCAACAAATACTGAATACTAAAACATTTACTTACCACTCCACTTGTGTTGCAATTTAACTGGTAAAACCCAGAATGTTGTATACCTTCTTCAGTGTCAATGTGGCATGCAGTATGCGAGACAGAACAGCCATTCAACAAACGCATGAATGGTCATCGAAGTGACTACACCTGCAAGTCAGACCTCCCCGTTAGTCGTCATTTCAGCTCACATTGCACGCCCAAGCTGATATCAAAACCCTTACCGTCACGATCATAGACCACAACGATGATTGGTTAAGGGCCGAAAGACTTGCTCGTGAAAGGTTTTGAATAAGAAAGCTAAGAACAGTTTTTCAAGAGGGCATAAATGAAAACAACATAGAATGAGTCACTCATGCTACCTACCATCACTCATTTTCCAGCCATTACTTGTTTACATTGTTTCCAGTAACTTCGGCTTCCTTACTGGACTCTTACAGTTTGTTTTTTTTTTTAAATTATACTGGTTCTTTTCATTTGGTAGGGATGTACAAGTATGCAGTCACGTTCAATTAGTGAACCTTAGTCAAAATTTATTATTACTCTTCTAATCATTGTCAGGCTGATATATGTTTGGGATGTTTTTAAAATTACTCTACAATTGACAAATTTAAAACATTATACTAGCTTATATCCGTCAGTGCTGTTCATTGGGAATGTATTTTCACGCAGTTGTTGTAACATATTAACTGTCGTCATTTGGAATTTTAGAGTTTTGCCAGTTCATATCGGAAATTACATTTTTTTTTTATTTTAGATATATCTTTGCGTCGTGTTTTGGAATATTTTTGTTATTCATTTTATTGTAATTTTTTCGGACTGTTGTGCCCTTTCAGACTGTTATATATTATATTTTGTAGTGTATTGTATCAATTATATGATCCATCGGCTCGTACGAATATAATAATGAATACATAAATGTTCATAAGTGGGACTTCTAAACATTTAAGTTAAGCCAATGGTCCATGTAATAAACCGTATATCATTTTTAATAAAAGATCAAAACAAAAAGTAGCAATATAACTTCAAAGACACAAGTTTTTCAAATAATTGCAATTTTAATTCTAAGCTTCTCTCATAAAGGTTGTTGTCAAATATTCAGTCAGATGTTTAGGCATTGACACATTATTCCAACTGCACTTCATGAGGTTAACATTTATTTTTTATTCATGTAATTAAAGTTCTTCCAGTCGATGAAAGTTGGCATCCTGACAAATCCAATATATCTCATACATAATAATGCAAATATTTTTAAAACTGTTTTTTTTTTTGCTATTGACAGTGATTTTGCATCATTCTGCAATTTTGGAAATCTATTTTGTTATGTAACATTCTTATCTATAAAATCATCCGTTGTATTTTAATACATGTTATAAACCATTGACAGCAAAATTTTTAAGAGTCAATAACTGCAAATTAGATACAAATGATTGTTTATAATTACTAAAGTGAATCGTAATCATAACTCATAAAAAACAATGTTGTATGTCATATACAATTTTAATAAAAGAGAAGGTAAGATAAGGCACAATTTAACATATTTTTTTTATGAATTGATTTCTTTAATCTCATACAATATTCCATTAGAAATAAGCCACTTTTTTCAGGAACAATATGTTCCTCAATATTTAACTGCATTATGTGCATTATGTGAATTCGTAGGGTAACTTTAACTTGTTGTGGTAACTGGTAGGCCAGACATTGAAGTAGATAAATTAATAGACTCGACGTCTTTATATACAGTTGCTTCAAACTCGATTCCTGGAAAAAAGTAAAGTTCTTTCTCCTCTGAATATTCTAATAAGACAATTCGTGCAACAGGTTTTTTCTCTACAGAACCACTGTTTTTTCCATCGTCAGCTGTCAGCTTAGGAATCAAAGTTTTGTCCAGACAAGTGTTCGCCTGCAAAGACATGAAAATTCCTCAGATTTAATCATTTTTAATTCTAAGAAAAAACTATGATAACTCTTAACTGCAAGTATATTTGGCTTCCTCGTGTTCCGAGATTTGTGCTACTGCTTACCAATGATTCGCTGTGGTTTGTGTTAGTCATAGATAGTTTGTGAAAATTGCAATTTGTTTGTTATCATTTTGTCATTTTGGTAATGTTTCTGTTTCGAATTCTTGACATACGGACTTGATTTTCCAATTTCCGAAAGATTTGTTTGCAATGTAATGGACTCAGTATGGGATAAATGTATATACAAAGTTATTATATCAAAGTGTACATAAACAGTTGTTTGAATGAAATGAGTGCAGTATCTTCCAAATTTTGTGAGACCTATGTGAAAATACAAAGCTGAACATTTCACTTATCAGACGTAAAGTCATCGGACATGGATTGCTGTGTAATAACATGAATGTTACCAACAGCACTATTTCTAACTGAGCACTATATACATTTTTAAAGACTTTATTTATCCCCCCTTCAACTTTTAAGATTCACTAAGAGTCCTTTGTAGACGATATCGATGTCCCAATCCTTAATCCTAACATCGACCTGGACAATCTATAAAAGCAAGCCCGACAAACTACTTTAGATACATATTGAGCTGACAGACGACAATAGTGATTGACAGGGGTAATCGAGTTACCTTTATGATCTTTGATTTTTGCTTTTTTACATAATGCTAGCAATTGTTTTGTATTCATCAAATACCTCTTGCAATAATTCCATAAACGATTTTTTGTATACGAAGTTCTTGAACACGTGTACGAGTGCTTGAATGAAGTATGAACCAATCATGTTTTCACCAATTATCCATGGACCTTGTTCTGTAAAGAATAATTCTGACTATTAGCATGTACAAACAAATAAATATAGGAAGATATGTACTAATGAGTACTAATGAGACAACTCTTCATCGATTTTTTTTTGATTTTTAAAAGCAAACCATTATATGTCAAAGTACGGTTTCAAAACTTATATCTTATGCCATGCTCTACACTATGAAAAGATCTGTGTCCATGCTCACCTTGCCGCCTAAACTTGCAATAGATTCGTAATTTTACTTAAAAATTATATATAAATGACCCTTAAACTCAATATCCCATATTTCAATGTATACAATGTATGCTACAGTTAATTTAAAACAAAAGAATGATATATTTACACCAATGAACGTCGTGATGCTGACACAAATGACCAATCTCAAACTTAACTCGGTGACAACTGTGACAATTTCTTTATATCTTATCATTATTTTTATTTCACAGATATAATAAGCATGATGCTCTATCGCATATTGTTTAAATATCTTTAAGTGTGTGATTTGCACATAATTATTTGCATTTGATGGACTTCAACAAAGCATTTTTATGCCTGTCCCATGTCAGGAGACTCTGGATTTCGTTAGCCTTGTATAATTTCAAATTTTAGGTTCTCGTGTACATTTAGGAGTTTAGTATGACGTCCATTATCACTTAACTAGTACAATTTTTTGTTCGGGGGCCAGCTGAAGCACGTCGCCGGGTGCGGGAGTTTCTCGCTGCATTGAAGACTCATTGATGGCCATCGGCTGTTGTCCGCTCTTTGATCGGGTTGTTGTCTCTTAGACACTTTCCCCATTACCAATCTCATTTTTAATCGTCAACATATGTTTCCTGATTACTACTTGAAAAGGACAATGTGAAGAACGACTAAAATGATGGCCAATTAATAAGTATCGAGTTATCATGTAGGTCTTATATTACAAGCGACAGATGTTTGTGGTTTTAAATTTTTAGATCAGAGAAGAGTCGTTGTGTATCATATAAACTAATCGACTATCTCTGATTTTGCTATTGTGACATTTTAACTAATCGAAAATTTATACGACAGGAAATAACTCCTAGCAGGAGACATTTACACATGTCAAAGTATCACCCTGAATCAAACTTTTGAAAAACACTTCTAATTTCTAATATCAAAACATAATGGGCTATTACATAAATATGATTAAGTAAAAGCGAAAATGGAGTTGAAAATTAATTAAATATAAACCAGATAACTATACATAAATAATTGCTACTAGATATAAATAACTAGAGTAAATCAGTAAGAGGCCATATTAATCTTTACCTATTCTTGGGTAACTAGATACCATAAATATGTCGTCTGTGTTTGGTTCACCTCTCTTGATAATATCATTTGTTGTAGAATCTGTTTGATCCAAAGGTTCAGTTTTGTCTAAAATTAAACATAAACAGTTTAATATACAGGTTTACAAACCTGTTCGTGCATTTTTCATTGTTATTCAACGCAAATTTATTTTCTAAGATACCTGGGACGATCTTATTTCACAGAGGATTTCTATTGTCTACTTATTGTACCTCGAACTTATTTACCCGATGTAGGTCTTTAAGTTGAAGTTCAATTCAATAAAAGTTAATCGGGCATGACTAATTAGATACGCCCTCTTAAAATCAGGGGGCCCGAAATAGGATTGGGAAAAACACCCAGCAAAATACCTTAATTTACCATTTCAAGAATTTGTTTGATTCAAAGTGCTTTTGGTTGCTTAAATATCTTCGATCAATAATCAGGCGGTATTTTGTGGAAATAAATAACCTGTCCCGAACTGGGAGATGTGGGCTGCAATAGGAATTAATTTATAAAAAAGTCCATATCTCATTTACTTATAGTGGCCGTTATTGTTTGTAAATTCATGACGTTTTGTATATGACATTCGTCTATCGTGGAGAAAAAAAGGAAGGGGGGCTTTATAACTTACGAGTTCGATCATTATTGTTCAAATCTATTATATTACGGCATACGTTTTACCTCTAGCGAACGCTCTGTCTTATTGTAAAAAGTGCCACTCTAAATTTGTGAACATTTGCTTCAAATTGATCCACTTTGAATTTAGTCGTGAATATGCATGACATATTTGCCACTGGACACAAAGGAGCAATAAATTAATCAGCTTCATTTAGTGATTTATAATAATTTGTCCTCAGTTGATTATAATCTCAAACAGTTTTCCAATTTTTATATATTTCATTTTTATTAACATTTGAATTTTTATGCGTAAATCTTAGCATTTCATCCTTCATTTTTCTCTTTGCATGTAATCTTTTTTTTTTAATATTAAAAAAACGTTGTCGTAGTACATACACATCAGGGGTTACATTGTATAATTTCCAGCAAAACTAACAGGGGAGGAGGGACTACATCAGAAAAACAATCTTCATTGAGTGGCAATAACTCATATACTGAAGCATACAATGACGGCTCCCTCGTCTAGGTGACAACATTTGCTGTTTGAAGTTTATTTATATCTCAGACTGGTATAATAGTTGTCATAAAAGGGGAAAAAATGATAAAAAAGGTTGACAACAATTTATAAAAAAGATTCAACTTATTTTGAGCGTTTAGTTTTTTTTAATATTGTCTTGCTAATCGGTTTTGTTATATTTTTTCATCTACTATTGTTCTAGCAAAAGTCACAAAAATGTTGTTAAAATCAGCCATGCGACTTATAATTATTTAAAAAGATTAAGCTGACTTTTCTTGTTGTTTATGTAAATGCTTTTTTGTTCCGACGTTGGAAAGTTCCAGGCGGAAAGAACTAACTAGCCGAAAAGTTCCGGAGGAACTTAATAACTAGTTACTTTGTTCTTCCTCTGGTTTAAAGTTCCACCTTAACAAAGTGACTGGTTGAAAAGTTCCAACGGAACATACCAACTAGTAAGAAAGTTCTTTTTTGCCAAATTAGTCAAAACCGGAACTAACAAACTAGCCCAAAAGTTCCAACAGAACTTACCAACCAGTCACAAAGTTCCATTTGGATAATTGATGCAAAGTAAAAGCGTAACATATTATATTTGAACCTTTCAAAGGGGAACCAAGATACTGATTACAAAAGTTGAAAGGAACTTATCAACTAGTCACAAAATTCCTCTTTTGGCAAATTAGTCAAAACCGAAACTAACAAACTAGCCCAAAAGTTTCTCCTCATGTGGGTACTTTTAAAATATCAATTTCAGATTAATGTACATGTATAACAATGAATTACAACTTATTCCGTTATGAAGGCAACATTCTGACCGAATTAACTAGTTGTTCTGTTCCACCAGAACTATTCAACTAGATACATTGTTCCGGGACTTTGTAACTAGCTACTGTTTTCCGAAACTTTTCGACTGCACTCGGAACAAAATAACTAGTTGATAAGTAACTGACGGAACATAGTGGCTGTTACATTTACACATTTCAATCATCCAACTCGTGTGTAGATCATCTTTTCCTCTAATGTTTTTTTTTTAAGGTTAAGAATTGGAATTCTCACTGCACCAGGCATCTGAAATACATTCCTATTATATTTTGATCGGACAAAGCTGCGTATTTATATAACCAATAAGCCAAACGAACGCACCCATTTAGCAAGGGTCTACTGTGGAACGGGAGAGGTCTAGAGATGTAAATATTGCTATACCCAAGCAAATATTGGTTTTGAATAAAAGGAGATAAAGGTATACATTAATGCGACAGCAGCCCAAAGACACAGATAAATAAAAATATTTAGAGTCAACATTCGGTCTTTTTTTATAGAACATTCCGTGTACAGAATAATAAGCTCAAAACCTACCCATGACTAAATAATAGTTGTATGGAGTTAATTCAATATTTTCCGTCAAATATTATATATCCGAAAAGGCACATTTGATTTACTATAATTATTTACCATGAAAGATAATAATCCCAACACTTCACTGTATAATAAAACGGTAAAATAAATAATGATAATGAATGACGACCAGCGGCGAATACAATTTATATTCAGGACGATTACGTGAAATATAATAAGAGCATTAACCCCGTTTTTTACTAAACTGACAAGCTGAGTCTTTTTTTATCGTGTAAGTTCACAAGATATTAGTTCGCAGAAAGAAAAGTCACCCGACCAGGACACATTTCCGACGCTGAGCCGACCAGGCTGTGCTCTTACTTTATGATGCCACGTGTTAAGCGTTGAAATAGAATACCAATTCAATTAACGTCTTTGTTTGACCCGTTCAGGATTCGAACAAATTTAATGACCTCCCGCTCTCGAGGCGAACGCCCCCACACGAGACCAACCAGGAGAGCAATAGTGATCGGTAGTACAGAATATCATACCAAAAACTAAAGTACAATACACAATACAGTTTCACAGAATTCTCACAGTTACTAAAGCGAGCTAAAAGTATCTAACCTAAATTGGATGCGTGAAATGATATTGTAAACTACACGTAAACATGGATGATCGACTTCAGGGTAGATTTTATGAATCAAATTAAAAACTCTTGCACCTATTGTACGACCTACCTATTGTATTTAAAATTTATGTGTTATAGTCATTAACAGGCATGAAATATTTGCTACTGGACTTAATGCAAACAACAATCAATCAATTTAATTAATTTCTCTGTTACAGTACTAGTACTTGGCACACAAAGACAAGATCTTGTAAAATGCTATAATTTACAATTTTCTTTAAATTTTTATGTTGTTTTCTTTTCTTTTCTTTTTTTTGGGGGGGAGGGGGGTCTCTTCAGTTTATCATATAAATGACTGCTTATTCAAAGGTTTTAGATATTCTTTTACTATTGTTCTTATCTAATGTTTAAATACGATTGATAACATATGATTTTTTTTGTCAGGCAAGGATAAAACTAAGAAAGATAAAAGTTTTTTCCAGCTGTTTTTGCTTCATTTAGACACGAAAAGGGAATAACGGACGACTAAATTAAAGTGTTTTTTTTTCATATAATATTTTGAACCTTCGAATATATCTCACCCAGCACGTTTTGATCGGGATAGTGAAACCTAGTTCAATACGGTTTTATTCATTGAAGTTTGCATGCATAGTTCTAATTTAAAAAAAAACCACACAAATATAGCAAGATCTATTAAGTAATTGGACTGAATAGACAACACTAATTATTTTGCATTCGCATGTATCTTAATGTAGGAAAATCACCAAATCAGAAACAAAAGGAACATTTGCCGGATGAATATTGTGAAGGACCTTATGCATCTAGGACTGTCCGATTAAAAGTTCTTAAACAAGCTGTTTAAAAAGCTAATTGTTGGAAGAGTTTACTTACTGTTTTCTAAGGTCTGATCTTTACGATTCTATTTCATGATTACTGACAGATCAAAAACATCAAGTATATATAGCATGGAGTTGTTGGGCATAATATTCATTGGTCAGTTATAAATGAGGTCTGTACGGGGGTTTTGATTGCTGATTTATTAAATAAGAAATCGTTATTTTGAAAAGTTGGCTAAAAAATATAAATTTACCCCCTAATTTTGTAAAACTATCATTTGGTGTTATTTAGATGCTAATTTTTTTTTTTATCATAAATAAATAATTATATGATGTAATGCCATTAAATTGGTCCGTTTTCATTTCAATTTGGTAACTCTTAATTGTATATACCAGTCTGAGTACTGTTTAACTATCATTTAAGTTAAACATATTTAGACTCGTCCAGTTCAGGGGAATTAGGTTTCTGCAAGTGCTTTTTATGTACTTTTCATATATTTTTGACGGTTTGTAAGTCAGTAAAAGTTCAATGAGTAAGTTAATATTGACATTAAAAGACCTCCTCACAAAAAGGGCTGTTCAAATCCCCTCGGCCTTCGGGCTCGGGGATCTGAACACCCCTTTTTGTTACATAATAATTCATGCCCATCAGAATGTACATGTATATAACAAAATAACTTCGCCATAAGGAAATGTCCTCATGTATGTATGTGGAATACATATTTTAGTACATTCTATAACAGGAACGTAAAACAAAAGTAAAAGTTTGAAAAACCCCGTCGAAATGGCCGTATTTAAATTAAATATTTTTAACACACTGTTTCATTTTTCGTGGATTTGAGCGTTTAATTTCGCCATTTGGCTAGGGACTGTCCGTCGAATTTTCCTTGATTTAAGGTACTTTGTTATTTTACTTTTTTCGACATTTAAGTTATTGCAATGATTTTCTTATGTTTATTTCAGAAAGAATTGAAATCTAAAATTGAAAAATTATTATTATTCAATGATTTATTAAAAATAAGTACCTTGGAAACTGTAGGTTTGGACAAATATAACTTTTGGTTTCCCTTTGAAATGTTTACATTCTTTAACGATATTTTAAATTTCATTTCTTGGAATGAAGACTCCTTCTTTGTCATAAATCTTTGCTGCTTCACACTTTATTTCCCCTGACAAAAACAATATAGCCATGCTATCATACTGGGAAGAAGTATCGTTATCGATCGCCTCTAATTTCGTTTTCAAGAACTCTTTGATTTCCTGCAAAAAGAAAGGAACACTCTTTTATTAATTATTGTATCTAACTGTACCAACAATGTTTTTCACATAGATATAGATGTGTAAATACGGGATAAAAAGTTTAAAAAAGAGTAGCATATAAAAAACTAGTGTCTGCAGCAGTGTTTACATTCTGAAGGGAAAGACGTCCAATGAATTGCAAAGAAATATGACCTATCAAATAAAACGTGAATGTAGAAGACACACAATGAATGAAAACTCAATTTGTTTTGATTTTATTAAATCTTAAGTACCCAGTTTATAGAATTAAAGACATAGCGACACGAACCCAACTTAAAACCGTGTAGTGTCAGAATCTATGTACGGAAGGCATATGTTACTATACATGTGGCACCCGTCGTGTTACTCATGTTTGTTAAAATCCGCTGATTTGTGTAATTCGGTATTTCACATTGGGGAAAAAAGGACGGATTTGTCGTTACGACAATTGGCAGATATCCGTCGTCATCTGTAAAACAGGTATTCAATAATGGTCACTCAACTCAGGATTGCGTCCGTAAAGTTTACCAAGAAATGGTTTCAAATTTACGACTTGGAACTCAAGGCTTATTAACACTTCGTCAACACTTCGGTGTTGACATGAATATCAATAATGCGGTCATTTTTATAAATTTCCTGTTTCCCAAACTTTGAATTTTTTTAAAAAACTAAGGATTTTCTTATCCCAGGCATAGATTACCTTAGCGGTATTTGGCACAACATTTTGGAATTTTGGATCCTCAATGCTCTTCAACTTTGTACTTGTTTGGCTTTATAAATATTTTGATATGAGCGTCACTGAAGTGTCTTATGTAGACGAAACGCGCGTCTGGCGTACAAAGTTAAAATCCTGGTACCTTTGATAACTATTATTACCATCTTTGTGATCGAACGTTTACAACAAAAATATGATGGGAATACAATCCATACTCCAAATAATAGTTCAAGTCCCAAACCTCTTGTAAAAGAATTCAGATAATAAAAAGAAATGGTACAATATGGTTACTGCATATGATCTCAATAAATAGTACCTAGTAATACAGCTTTCTATCAAACCAATGTGGTCACAAGGTGTTGCTGTTACAACACTTTAACACATGTTCAAAATGCTCAAAAAGTCCTCTACTAACGTAACTTAGTCAAATCAAAATAGTGGAAATATATTCATTGGATTACTAAACATAAGTATGTTTTTATAGTCCAGTGTTGCGTTTATTGGATCATAGTTCAAGAAATGCTCAATACCCAACTACATGTAAGGCCAAATCAAATATAAAGTTAATTAAAAATATCATTAAAACGTGAAAATTCAAAATTCAAAATGTCTTTTCAAATCCGACTTTAACAAAAGCCCACTGGTTGTAAACATTTATAATCCATAACAGGCTTATACTTTTGTACGCCAGACACACTAGCCGTCGTGATCAAACTTAAGTGTAAATGATATACCTCTTTTGACAAATTTTCAACCTGGTCGCCAGCTCTGAAATCATATCCCATGTATTTCAATAGCTGACTCATGTTGGATTTATCAAAGTCTGAATTCCTGATACATTCGGAGTATCTCTCTTCACATCTCTCTGTCTCCTTCTTATCTTTCTCGTTTTGGCTTTTTAGACAAGGTATGCACTGAACATTTGATATCACTTGGATTTAACTTCCTTGAAAATACATAATTGGTAGTTGAAGTTAGCAACGTCCATTGGCCAATGTTACGGGGTAAAAAGGAGGATGCTTTGTTCTAAATTATTCTTTATCTTTCCTGTATCTTTTCACGTTTTTTCCGTTAAGACCATCAGGTTCTAAAGTGAGGAGTTGGTGGATCCAAAAGTTTTCTCTTCTCCTTCTCGCCGGGGTGTCCCACTCGGTGTTGACTTCTATAGTTTGGAAAGTAACATAATCAAAAGGATGTTTCGTTGAACGAAGATGTCTTGTAAGAGGACAGTTTTTGTTGGTTTTGTACGATGAATGATGGTTATTGAGCCGAATATTAAATTTGTCCATTGTTTTTTTCCACATACTGAATGCCACAAGTGTCACATGTTAATATATAAATTGAGTTCTCCGTTTTACAGTTGGAATTGGAGAAGATGGTATAATTTTGTAACGGAGCTGATGAAAGAGCTGCTTGTATTGACAGCTTTACAACACAAACAATTCCTTCGACCACATTGTTTGTAGCAACCGGGCGATGGAGTAGGCTGATTTGCTAATACAGATGTCACTAATTTGTCAAGGATGTTTTTATGCCTTCTGAAGGCCATGACTGGTGGTGATGAAAATACTTTTTTAGATTTAAATCATTTTCTATAATTTTCCAATGCTTCTGAACAATGGATGACACATTTTTAAAATCAGGATGGTAGGTGAGTACAAGGGGTGTTCTGTTAGCTGTCTTATTCTTATCTTTGAACTGAAGAAGTTCTATTTGCTCGTTCGAAAGCGCTATCAATGATGTTGTTACTGTATCCTCGAACAACTAGATGTTTACGAAGATGTCCAAGTCTAGCATTGTTTGTATTTTCAGTAGAGCATATTCTCTTGATTCGCAAGGCCTGGCTGAATGGGTTACTACGGGAGCAGTGTTTATGATGTTACTTTTAGGAGAAAGGAATTGATGACGCCGTTTGTTTGGTATGAAGGTCCGTTATAATGGTTCCGTTCTTGATGTAACTCGTAGTATCGAAGAAGTTTATTTTCTCCATAGATGATTCATATGTAAATTTTATTGAATGGTGGAAAGAGTTACAGTGTTCTAGAAATTCATTAAGATGTTCTTGTGAATCTGTTCATTTGAAATAAATATCGTCAATGAATCGATACCATGATAAGAGCTGATATGGAGCACTAGCCAAGAGGCGTTTTTCAAGTTGGACCATGAATATGTTGGCATATGACGAGGCAATTTTTGTGCCCATACTAGTACGTCTATCTGGAGATAGTGTTTTTCATTGAAAGAGAAGTTGTAATGCTCCTGTACTAGTTTCTGAAGTGTAACAAGGCACTCAGTAGGAGGATTGTTTCACTACGAGTGTTCCATGCCTCTTCACACGCTGCTATTCCTTCGTCTTGTGGAATGTTGGTATTTAAAGAAGACACGTCCATTAATGCAAGTATAGTATTGCTTGATAAAGGATTGAGGCTTTCCATTTTCTTTAGATAATCATTTGTATCTTGAATGAATGAGGGTAGTTCTTTCACATGAGGTCTTAGATGATGGTCTACAAATTCTGATATCTTTTCAGTTTGATGACTATTCGCTGACACAATAGATCGACCTGGATTGCCCGTTTTATGTATTTTAGGCAACATATAGAATCGTCTGGCCTTTGCTTCGTTCTCAAGAGGTCGAAGATAATCAAAGGTGTCATTATCTATATGCTTATTGTCGAACATCTCTTGAAGGATGGTGTTGATCCTTCGAATGGTATTAAGCGTTGGATCTGTGGTTAATTGTTTATTAAAAATAGAGTTTGAAAGTTGGCGATTCACATCTGCTATATAATCTGTTTTATTCATGACAACCAGAGCGCCCCCTTTGTCGGCAGTTTTTTTTTAACAATATCCTCTCGATCTTTTAACGCTTTCAAAGATATACTTTCTGACTTGGATAAATTATAATTCTTGTATTTGTTATACAGGACTTTATATCAGACCTCACGTAGTTAATGAATGACTCCAAGTTATCATTTTTACTCTTTGGTGGTTTCCATGAACTTTTTTCCTAAATTTTGGGATGGGCGTGACGTCTTCATTGGTGTCAGTCTCTAAATCTGTTAATCTGGCTTTTTCGAGGTTTTTCTTGCCCCTATTGTAGAAAAAATCTTTCAAACGTAAACGTCTAGCGTATTGGTCTAGGTCTTCGTCTGGCTGAAAGTTATTTACAGTTGATGGGATAGGACAGACGTTTAAACCTTTACTTAAAAGAGATTCCTCAGCACGTGTAAGTTCTTTAGATGACAAATTTACAACAGTGCTTTCAGTTTTTTGTTTCCGTCTTTTAAGTTTTCTTTTTTTAGGGATCTTATGGCTTGTTGTATTAATATCATTCATATGCTGATTTAAATGGACAGTGTTAATTCTATCTCTTTAAAATTTATTCCTTTGTTTTTCTTTATAATTCGATAGTTCAATTTTTTCAATATCTGCGAGGTGACGTTTAATTATTGCTAAATCGTCACGAGAAATGTTACTATTGTTGATGATATCTGATATTTCATTTACAATTTGTTTGTAATAAGTGGTTGTAAAAGAGAGTAACAGTTGAAGAAGCTGGATTGAACAGTTAAACAGAATTTCATTCCAACGGCTCATGAATCTTTTGGATTTATGTCCCGGTGCCTGGGGACGCACTATGTGCTATATGGAAGGTTTTTTAAGTTGTCCAATTTTTCATTAAACTCAGTCATGAACAAATCAAAACTCGATTATCTTGGGTGGTTTTGGGTTTTCAATGCTCTTTAAATTTGAATGTGATAATATGATATTCATTCAAATGAAATTAATCTGTTGTTTAGCGTATAAAATTCAAACTCAGTACAGGTATATTAAGTAAACAATCATCTCACAACAAACATATCTTTTGTCCCGCTTATAGACATTATTACAAACAAGTTTCTTCACTCAGGCCAAACAAATATATACTCAAATCCTGCCTCAAGAAATAAATAGAATAGGAAGGTAAATTAACTTTATTATTTTTTTAATATATTATAAAGATAATTTAAGGAAATACTCTTCAGTTAAACAGTGACTATCCATGTGGATAGCCATTAAAAAGTAGAATAGGTAGGGAGACAGCAAAAGGATTGCATTGTCTTTGGCCCTATCAACAACTCATCGATCCCTTTCGCATCGTCTTTGAAAAGCCATCTTGATACAATCTTACAAAAACACATTTATGAAGATGACATGCACTCATACATATTCCTTGAGGCAGGATTTGAGTATATATTTGTTTGGCCAGAGGCTCCTGACTTGTGACAGGAGCAACAATGCGGCGGGGTTAAATATGTATATTAGATCTCAACCCTCCCTCTATACCTCTAGCCAATGTAGAAAGTAAACGCATAACAATACGCACATTAAAAAACTGTCCAAGAGAAGTCCGAGTCTGATGTCAGACGATGTAACCAAAGAAAATAAACAAAATGACAATAATACATAAATAACAACAGATTACTAGCAGTTAACTGACATGCCAGCTCCAGACTTTCGATTAAACTGATCGAAAGATTATGCCTTCATCATATGAATATCAGGCACAATCCTTGCCATTAGGGGTTTAGTATCATATCATCATAACATATATGAGAAGAACATAGCCCGTGTCATGCCAACAACTTGTTTTTAAATAAAATTTGTATGTGTTTAGTTCTGATGCAAAGACCCCATAAGTGAATCAATACTAACGCCAAAACATGCAATCTTTAACGACCTGATAACAGTATCGTAACCATATCCCCTCTCAGCAAGTCTATCCAAAGGTTTTGTTAGCTTCTCAGATGAATACTGACACTTTTTCTATAAATAATATTTCCATGAAAAATTTGATGTAAAATACCTGAACGTTTACGAAGTCTACATGTTGAGCCATATCTACGAAGGTGTCTTTATACCGTTGATAAAATTTAGTAAATGTTTTGACTAGTTTGTGATATCGAAAACCCTGGTGTAATAATTTTTCAGTAACATAAATTTCTCTCTTTAAAATCTAAAACATTGTTACATTTTTACAATTTGCCAAATTTGAAAATTTAATGAAAGATTAAAAAACTGTTCTGTTATCTAATGATTTGAGAGTGCAAATCATGTCACTTGTTCGTTTGCGAAGAAGACATATCTTATCATTTAGCCAATTCATGATGTTAAATTGACGTAAAGTCGAATTTAGACGATCTTCCTCATAGCTATGTTGAAGCACATACTAGAAAAAGAAGTCTATCGGGAGAACATGACGAGCATAAAGTATACATTTAGATCTCCAAACGATGGATATGTTCCAGACCGTATGAGTATTGGGACCGTACGCGTGCGGTCTGGACCGTATGCGTACTTTTTCAAAATACTCATAGGGTCGGACCGTACGCGTACGGTCTGACTTATATTAAGAAGTTGGCAGAGTTAATTAGATGCATATAACAGATCAATATAACTTAATTCTCAAATTGATATAAAAAAGTTTAACTGTAATTGAAAAAAAACCACTTTTATATTTTATTGATTTGAAAAATTCACGCTAATTGAATCTGTTAATCTCTTGTATTTAGCATGTCGATCACTCAGTAAAATAATTGAATTATGAACACTAACATTGAAAATATTGGAAGTAAATATAATGTGGGAGGACAATTGTTTTAGAATATTTAGCAACTTTACGAAAAATGCAAATGGTAAGGAACATACACGAACTGCAAACATGTAAATGTAAAAAATATTAGTACGTTACTTGTGGTAGCAAGTGTAACATTGGTTGAGAGTTCCAAAATAAGGATCAAGATATATACAATTAAACACATATTTAATTTCAATTGTTCATTTGTTCATTTTATCCGTGTAATTGTAATAATATTAATTAGTAAACCTAAAATTAAAGATTGTGATTAATGTTAATTTGTTTAAATTTAACCCATATGATCTTAGAACATAATTATATAGTTAGCTGGTTAGCTCGTACTGGACCATACGCGTATACTCATACGGTCCAAATACTCATATGTTCTGGAACAGATACAAAGCGTATGTTACGTAGTGATTAAGCGATATTTGTTTACATTATAATAAAGTGGGAGGTTTGGCAAACCAGGCTAAAGTCACCATTTTTTTCTTTAAATGTCCCGTACACCAAGTCAGAAATATGACAGTTGTTATCAAATAGTTTGTTCTCCGTGTGATGGAGTTTGTTTTTGTTGTATTTCGGTGTTCCTGTTGCTCCTTTGATTTTCTCTTATATAGTTGATGTGTTTTCATTGGTTTTAAATTGTGACTCGGATTTGTTTTTTCTCAATCGATGTATGACTTTTGATCTCTGGTATACTACTGTTGCCTTTACGTGTTACGGTGATACTTTCTTTATCAAACTTTATTTGAACAACACAAAACTTGTTGTAAGATTAAGAAATATACACTCTTAGAAAAAATATTGATAAACGTGCTGCTGCTGACAGCAGTAGGATTGCACTATAAGCTAAGTATGAAACCATTTTAAGATTATGCCTTATGGAATGAAAGAAGATATGTATGAGAACATCAGCAAGACTTAATCAACATCAAAAAGGCAAGATGCTCTGACTTAGTGCATGCGCAACATTGTGACGGGGTTAACACCAATTTGTGAGATCTCATCCCTCCTCTATACCTCTAGCCAATGTAGAAATAATAAACAGACAGCAATACGTGCAATAAAACTCGGTTGAAAAGAAGCCCGATTCCGATGTAACAATATGTAACTAATGAAAATAAAAAAAATCTCAATGAAACCCAGTTTCTGGCCTTACTTTATGAAACTAATAAATGTTTAAAGAACTTTAACTGCAGACTGTTATGTTAACTGGAAGAATAACTAAGTCATATATAAAGTAATATACAGACATAATTTCCTTCTTTACACTAGCATTTGACCATAAACAAACTTCTGTTCAAGTTTGATAAGATCCATAATAGTTTAAGAAAGTTATAAGACTTTTTAAAACTTTAACCACAGAGTGAGTTTAATATTATCTGACAGAAAAACTAAGTCCATTTACAAATACAAATACAAAGGATTTTTTTACAAAATTTCCTTGTGGATACTATCTTTTGATCATAAACAAGCTTCTGTTCAAGTTTGCAGAAATCCAGGATAGCTTTAAAAAGTTATTACTTTTTTTTTGATTTTTAACCACAGAGTGAATGTTATGTTAACTGGCATAAAAACTAAGTCCAGTTACAAGTTAAACAGTAGTATACAGCTGCTCGAAACTCATAAATCGATAGAAAGTAACAAATCCGGGTTACAAACTAAGAACTGATAAACAGGATTTTTTTAAATGGTTTAATTCTGGATACCATCTTGTGATCATACACAAACTTGAATTGCTATTTGACTTTATTGACAGTCGAGTCTAGTTACTTAATGTACCACATACGATATTCTTTCATTTAATTCTGTTGTAAATTTAGTGTTTTGATTTCATAGTTGTTTGATCATCAGTTGTTGTAGCAACAGCTTGAATTTGACTGCAATGCCATCTTTGGCGTATATATAATTTTTTATACAATGTATTTCTTCATTTTGGGTTTAAAATTTTATTATAAGACTGTTTAGTTTTTGTTGAATGCCTATTACACCACTGAGAAGTATGTTGTTGAATGTTTGATCCTCAGATTATTCACCGAGGTTTTGTTCGAGTGAGCTCTCGGTCTCCGTCGTGTCAGTATCAGTCATTTGTATTATACCTGCGTTTTGTTTTTACAATTGAGTTTTATCTTATTATACTGATTTTTCCATGAAACTGAACGCTGGAACAATAAACTGTAACATTGGAGTCAACATAAGAAAAACCTCATCATATAAAAACCTTCTTTTTTCAACCATTATCGTCCACGTATACAGCCAAGACAAACTGTATTTCTGAGAAAATAACCTGAATAAAAAACAACTTCTCTGAATTAACCCATCATGTAAACATAAACACCTACATATTTTCTTTATACGCAGATTATAGATAATTTATTAATAAGGGGATCTCAGAAACTGATTTAAAGAACTAAAAAAATATATCGAACAAAACACATAGAATTTTTGGATGACGATATATTGTGATACACAAAAGTGTTAAGTTAAAAAAACACAACATCTAAATGATACAATACCTCCGTTGGAAATTCTTACCTGCATACGGGGTATATATCTCCCAATTGATACGATATTCCCGTGCTTATCATAATTTTCGTGATAGAGGGTTGCTGCTCACAAGGAAGCTATTAAACCAAGAGTTCCAAATGGTGAGGTTGAAATCACCCCTTCGTAAATTTTACGGACGCCATCACGAGTTGGTTGACCGTAATGGAATAACCGTTTCACAAATGATATCGGATATGTTCCTTACGTCGTAATTACAATCCCCTTCCCTTTCATGAAGGTGACCTACCGAATTAGACTATTTATCGGATTTGTTATCAAATAAGCAACACGACGGGTGCCACATGCGGATCAGGATATGCTTATCCTTCCGGAGCACCTGAGATCACCCCTAGTTTTTGGTGGGGTGCGTGCTTATAATAACAGCCGCAGTGACCTGTGAACAGAATAGGCGCAGCAAAATAGTTCCGTTTGTTTTAACATACAATCCCGCCTTTACTAACCTTTTCCGTGCAAATTGGCAAATTATTGTATAGCAACCAAAATTAACCAAAATCTTTTCAAATCCTCCTGTCTTAGCTTTTCGGAGACCAACAAGTCTGAAAGACGTAATTTTTAGATCTGACGTCTTCCTTCATAAAAGCTGTTCAACTGCAGAATGGTGCAAGTTCGTGTTGCTTATATTTTAGTTTTCTATGTTGAGTCATGGGTACTATTGTTTGTCTTTTTTCATTTTTAGCCATGGCGTTGTCAGTTTATTTTCAATTTCTGAGTTTGACTGTCCCTCTGGTATCTTTCGTCCCTCTTTTACTCTGGTTGAAATCATAACCAATAAGTTAAAATAGCTGACATATGTTGATTAGATCAGTGTCCAATTTACTCGAACACAGTGAATGTTTTGCGTTTTCATCACGTCGTATCCATTTTGGCAATGAACATTTGATATTAAAATACACCCTCCTCTCTTGTGGCCGTTTGTTATTGGGTAAATTTCAAAATGAATTTAAAATAATTAGTTATTTTTCTTTTTTTTATTAAGTATTAAGTTCGAAAAAAACAACAACATCCAAATGATATAATACCTCCTTTTTGAGTTTCTTACTATGGTTGAAATCATAACAAAAAAGTTTTAAAAGCTGACTTATGTTGGTCAAATCAGTGTCCACCTTACTCGAACACTGGGAATGTTTTGTGTTTTCATCTCGTTTTGTTCGTTTTGGCAATGATTATTTGATATCAAAATACACTCTCCTCTCTGGTTGTCGTTTGTTATTGTGTAAATCTCAAAAGAAAATTAAAAGAATTAGTCATTTGGCCTTTTTTCTTCTTTAAATTGTAATGAAATTACTCCGCATATTGTCGGGCAGCAATTTATAAAAAAAAAATATAATACATAGTATTTGTTTGACTAATAATGACTTCATTTTGCCTTAAGTGAAAACAGTTATATCTGCTGAAAGCTTATTTGTTGCAATTTTGTTTTTGTACTTAAAATTAGTCCAATGATAAGTATGGTATTGTCATTGGTTTTCTTTATGTATATAATGTTTGTTTTCAAGATAATTGTTGCTGATTTTGTTTACAGTTTAAGTAGTTCTTCTAAGTTGGATCCAATATGATTTCCTACTACGATAACAATTTACCACCATCAACGATCAATAGTTATTCCAAAATTAGCTAAAACCAACCTTTAATTGAACATTTGTGATAATTTTGAATCTCAAAATGAAAAAGGATTTTTAAGAACAAATAACTATTCTGTATTCTTTAGATTGCTTGTTACAATTTTACTTCATTGTTTAAGCTTCAATAAAGTATCCCTGTGAAATACTTCCTGAGTATCTAGGAAAATACACAGCTCATAATATTATTTGTATGTCAAAATTAACATGAAGAATAATACACGAAAGAACTTTTTTTATTAAAAAATAATTACATAAACAGTTAGAAGTTGCGAACAAAAGTTGTACATTTTGTAAATATAAGAAAATAAAAAATACATTTATTCAGAAATATAATGAACCTTAAGTCTATTACACTTTAATGTATATAATATGTGAAAATAAATAAATTATCAGAATAACTGCTGGAAATTATAAAAAACTGTTTTTTTTTTCTTGTTCTTAAAGACAGAATTCCTTTAACTTTCAATGATAAAGCAAACATTGTCAAAAATTTGTAAACCAACCATTATTCGCTCATTACAAGTTGGTAAAGTATGACGAATACCACCTAAGGAAAACTTAAAACGAAGCTATTTGTTAAACAAATTTGATGAACGGACAGTACGAAAATCATACCTAGATAAGTGAATATTAAATTACATATACTTTCTTTACTTTTTTGATCATTCAAATATAGTGATGGCAGTATATCAAAGTGTGTGGAACATTAATTTTGGTAGAAAGAAGCTACCAATTGACGATACAGATATTCTTAAATTAATAAATAGTTGGTTATAGTAAGATTGCAGGTTATTATAAGATTATAATAGTAGAGGAAAATATTTGAACATTAATCAGCTGCTGTCCGATGACATAACATTAACTGCCATTGCATTAATTAGTCAGCATTTTGTACAATTGGAAAGATCCCACTAAAGCACATACATAAAAAAAAGAGCTTCAACTTTAAACTCTGTCAAAATTACAATCATGCAGCGGAATTGACGTTATACAAAATTTCATTCCGGGGATCTATGATGAGTTTATTTACCTTTTTTTACATAAAGAATAAAAACCATTAATATTATTATAATTATTACAATCATCATTTCATAACTTTAGTTACAATTATATGTTATGTACAAGTTATCAGTTATAAGTGAATTTTCTACAAATTTTCTACAAATTTTAATTTGTACAGTTATTTTTTATACCAATTACAATTTGTACAAAGTACAAATTATAGTTTATGCAATTTTTTTGTACAATATGATAACTTGTTCACAACATCTACATATTAATAATTTGCAACATTCATAACTTTTGCTACATATATTAACCAAGAATAAACACAAGTATTAATTGCGATAAATACATTGAACATCATAATGGCATTGTAAAAAGTAAAATCACAAGTGTTCTAAACTCTGAGGAAAATTCAGAACGGAAATTCCATAATCAAACGACAACTGTCATATTCCATGTATTCCTGACTGGGTTGGTACATGTATTTTCTTGTGTAAAAAAGGTGGATGGAAACCTGGTTTCAAAGCTAGCTAAACCTTTCACTTGTATGACAGTTGCATCGAATTATATAAAATTGACAACAATGTGTGATCAAAACTAACAGATATGATAGATAAAAATCCATAACTTTTGCCATGTATATTAATCAAGAATAAACACAAGCACATGATTGTATTAATTACGATATATACATTCAACATATTGGACATAATGGCAATAAAAAAGTAAAATCACAAGAAGGAATACAGCAGTCGGCATTTTGTTAAAATCTTAATCATTACAAAGCAAACACATAGTATGTACCAAAGAAGCACACAAAGGCATATAGACAAAGCTTATAAGCAATATGAAAGCAAACAACAAAAAATATCATTGAACAATAACACAATGACACAATGTTTAAGTACAGATTCACATCAAATGGATATCTCTGAAACAGACTAAACACTAAAAATAGTGTTCATAAAGACAAGTACAAACATAATATAACACGTTATTAAGATGATAAACAAGGTCAGTTTCTAGAATCCCTACACCAAGACCATCGTGTATTATTTGTGAAGTTGATAAGGAATATTTATCAACAAGGTCTTGGTACCTTTCGATGATGATTTTTTTTGTTTTTTAGAAGAAAAAAATACTAGACGTGCTAGACATTCTTTGACCTACTCTTGGTTCACCAACTTTCTGCTCAGACAGTGGTGACGTTTTACAAACTCTTAGTTAGAGCTGCAAGCTCTTGAATATCCAAAAAGTTGGGAAATGTATATCGCATATGCAGGTGAAGTTAGTATATTGTTATTACCGTAGAGGAAATTGATAATTTCAAAATTAAAATCGTCTCGTTTGTCATAGATCCAAATACTGAGAGGACTGTGCATGTCAAATTCGATGTATAAGGCTTAAAATGAGGCTGATGAAGTTTGTCGATGGTTTCCATAATTTCTAGTTCTGAAGATACATTACTGGAACCCAATCAATAAGTTTCTGATTTTTAATGAAAAGAACATCATCAATAAATCTGAATGTAAAATTAAATTAGATAACCTTGCTCCTTTGATCTTTTTGTTTAAACACGTTCCTGAAGGAATTCCAATTTATCTGAGAAAAAAGATTGACCAGGAGAGGTGCACAGTTTGTCCCAATAGGAATGTTGACAATTTGTTGAAAAAGTTTACCACCCAATTCAACTATTACGGTGTCAAGACGAAACTCAAGCATATTGAAATCTGTCTTTTAAAAAGTATGGTTTAAATGTTAATATCATCAGACAGCTTTATTCCTCAGCAGCAAATGATATTGTTAAAAGTCTATGCATTACAAACGTTTAGCTATGTGGCTTGATATGAATATTTCATGCTTCTGTATGTAGCTTTTTATTTCGAATATTGTTGTAGATGAGAGCTTTCACGACAATAATACAAAATATGTAAAGTGATAACAAGTTTAATGTCATCTACATATACATACCGGAAAGCAGCGAAAAGATCTGAAACCACCCCAAATTGTAGACAGACACTCCACACATAATTGTTACACCGAGCTCAGTTTGTGCAGTACCTATATTTTCCTGATGATTTTTTAGTACATTATCTGATGCTCTACATGTAAAGGTAAAGGAATGATAGTTACTGATCTAAAACTGTTACATGTTTGAGTTGACATATTTGAAAATGCCCGAAAATATTTAAATAAGGCATAATTCAGTTGACCAAAAAATCACAATTGTCAATGCTCTTTCTTAAATATTGTACTTTCATCTTGATATCATTATCCTAATTGGTATACTTCGTAGATAAGAAGACAAACAATTGATACCGTCTTATAACACTCAGTGCAATTTACTGTTTTGTAACCTCTGGTAAGTTTGGTTTATGATTGCCTATCACTTAAAAAAACAACGAACAGAATCACCAAAGATGACTAATATAAAACTGTTTCATCAATAAAATGTATTATAATATGAGCAACTTGCCTAAACAATGACATGTGTAGCTTTATGCTGTTGTTTATATGTAGGATAATGTATAAGATATGGTAAGCATATTTTGACATTAGATTATTGCTCATACTTGATTATACAAAAAAAAATGAGAAAAAAAGCAATTCATTTAAGCAGTAGTTTAAGACTTCCAAATGATATCACACATAATGTTTCCGACTCAGAAACCTGACATCCTATGCATTTAACAATAAATGAAGCAACTAGTTTGAGGAATTAAATAAACTTAAGACATTTTTAGCAATTTCAGGACAAACATATTTTGATAACTCTGCTTTTTTGTCAAACAGGATGCTTTTAAACAAAAATGTCATTGTTTTAAGAACAATATTTACAAACAAAGGTTTCCAATACATCAGCCATAGTTTGGTGGTATACACTGCGGTCTACAATCGAGTCCGGAAAAAGGAAGAATTATTTTCCTTCGCAATATTCCAATAACACACGTGTCTCCACTTCTGTTTTGAGTTTCTTCTTAGTAACCATAGCATAGCTTGCAGTAGACATGTGTTGGTCTGTAAATGTTAAAGGTAAAGATATAAGTTTGATCAAGAACACAAACCAATCATACATCTGTGGTTTTTCGAACTTGTTAAAATCAAATCTATTATTTCAGCATCTAATCATGAATATAATAGCACAAACAGAATAATTATACATTTGTAATACAAGAGCGCACACGTTGATATGTATTGCTTGCTTAACATACCATAGCTTTTTATGTTAAAAGTCTAAAAGATAAAGGTTTTACTAAAAGCATTGCAAAAACTTTACAGTTTGTACAGATCTACATTTTGGTGCACATCAAACATTACAGGTAGACGCGGGAAAAATTAACGCAGTTTTTACTCACGTGCTCGTCTTGTAAATGATGCATAAACTCTGCGTTAAGTCTAACACTATTGATTAACATAGCGAGTATACGGGCGATGATTTTAGTGTTTACTTCCACGTAAACGTGAAATAAGCGCGTTGTCTACTTTTTGTAAAATGTGAACGCATGTCCATTACTGTATATTTGTAGTAAACACTTTAAATTTGATTGGCATCGTCTCAAATATACACCGAGCTTTCTTTTCAAATGACTAGCTAAGTAAAAGATGTTTAACTGCACGTTAAAAAAAAGAAATCTTGTAACTTATTGATATCATCGGAAAATAATGGCATGTTTTTCAAATGCGACATTTGTCAAAGAGAGAGAAATTATGAATACATCATATATGTTCTCTTGCACAACAAACACGGAAAAAAATCATCCTAGAATTATAAAATTGTCGCATAAAAATACAATTAAGAGAAATAAATCTTTTAAATAAAGGATTAAATTTTCCACCAACCCCTAATGAGGATACCCCCAAGGGTGACTGGGGAAAAGAAATATCGTCACTTGGTCTTCTACCAACCGCCAGTAAACTACTTGCCAAAGTTGGGCGTCGGTTTGGCTCTGCGGGATTTATCAAGTTTGCAGTCACGTCCAGTAAGAATGGGGACGTTAACTCCGATGCCTCATGTAATAGAGTACCACGCTCTTTGCAGGTAAAGAATCCTTGCAACAACTCTCTGTAGTGGCCTGTTGCAATTTACCCTCATTTTCCAGGGGCAGTACAAATTTTCCCGACCATCATTCCGGATGTCCTCTTTATTTACGACCTACCTATTGTTCCTATTGTTAGCTTGTTCTCGTCCTGAACATGCATGAGCTATTTGCCACTGGACGTTAATAAATCAACAATCAGTCAATCTTAATGAGGATGAACACAACTTGGTGCCAACATTGATGAACTAAGCAGAAGATTGAGGATAGATTGTTTTGTGAGGATAATGAGGAAAACGTAAGAAGGTAATAAATCAGACTGGATTCAAAAATCCACAAAAGGTAAAGATCTAGAAGAAACAAGCAAAACATTAAAAACGAATTCACTTACACGCAATAAACATGACAATTTAACCCATGAGGAGAAAACAGCTTTGAAAAATTTAACATCAGATAAATCAGTAATGATCAAAGAACCGGATAAGGGTAATGCAGTTGTGATCATCATCTGTGAGTATTAAAGAGATAACATTTTAAATATATTAAATATGAAATGTTTTATGAGGTGACAGATAAAAAAGTTAAGTAGACAAACAAACAAACAAACGCAATGATTAAAAAAAGAACGAACTAAAGAAACATAAGACGGAATTGTATAAAGAAGACATGAATAACATTTTAAACTCTAAATTATCAGAAAGCCATTTTCATTGATAACCTAAAATAAAAAAAGTGAAGAAATTACAAATCAGAAGAGAACAGTGAAAACATCGAACTTTTAAGACCAAATGATGTAAAGTATCGACCTATTGTGGGCCTTCATATGAAACTTTTGTACTTGGATATTTGGAACATCTATTATGCGGAAAAATGGAGCATAAAAACGGAATTGTCTCAGATTTTCATTCTGATTTAAATTCTTTAACTCCACATATTCGTTTCACTATTGCCAGAAATGTCAAGCAAATGCCGTGTTTTGGATATTTAAGTATTGATAACAGAGGACAATGTCACAGATGTCTTCTCTTAAGACGCCGCTACAAATATGTATTTTAATTTTTTACTCAAACCATCCGAAATATGTAAAATTAAATATACCTGTTAATATAGCGTCGATAATAATTACCATCACTAGTACATAGATATTACATAATAAAAGACCAACCGAAGAAGCATCCAACAATTAGACAAAACTATCCCGTTAGTCACAACATGTAATCTAAGAGATAATGATATATTTCGTTTCATGCTACAAATTAAAAATAATGTACACAAAAGTGAAAAAAAAAATGACCAAGTCTTACATAAAAGGAAACTATCAACAATAAAAGACAGTTGAAAGGTCTAAAACGATTTTTAACATCTTCAAAATTTGACTTTAATGAAAGAGAGTTCAATTTATTTAAAAATGGAAAGCATTTTACAGTAACACAATATGTCTTGTAAAAGTTCAATCAAACGCTATTTATTAACTCATATGATCAGATTATGAGGAATTCCATATTGGGGAGACAAGAAAATGAACTGCGGAATAGAATGACTTTACATAGACAGCAAACCAACCATTGAGATTTATCAATCATCAGGGCTAACGATCATATCCATTGTTGTTCTAATGGATGATTTAAAATGTTTCTATTGTATATGGTTAATTGTATAAATGACTTTTAAAGAAGAAAGAAGAGTTATTAATAAATATTCTCAACCCGGTGTCATGTGGTATTGAACACCTTAAAAAGTGAACCCGCGGTCAAAATACCATGACTAAGTAAAATTTTCAAAACATCTTTTCCGGCATGTTTAATACATACAAACTACTTATTGGAGTATTATTACTATGTTAAGGAATTAGAATAGCTCGAATTATTTGAAATTCAAGGTCTATAGTAGTTGGTTCAACAACAGTTTTACTTGCTTGAAAAAATATTTTGAAAATTTTACTTAGTCATGGTATTTTGACCGCCATGCGGTAAATTGAACCCTTAATATAGACCTCTCATTTAAAGCTATTCTGACGCAAGGGTAATCAAAATACCATTAAATGATAAATAATATTTTAATTTTAGAATGACATTAGTGTTCTCCCTAGGCCTTGTATTTGCTAACGTCAGAATATTGTTAACGTCAATCAGTTGTTTTATATTTCACTTATGTATACAAGTCACATTATCTGACGATCAGTTAAAGCAGTGCAAGCGCTAGTAAAAGTGATGAATTAAAACCATTATTATTCTTTATTTATTTTCTTATTTGTAATTACTGTAATTGTCTGGTTTGCTAGAATTTCCTAAATCTAAAATGTACCTGTAGATCCAACCTTTTCTTCCAAGTAATTAGCAACATTTGTGTTTTCTGTAATTTTCAGTGCTTCAATAAATCTCTCATAAGCCTTTTCTCCTCTGTTTGGTAAGGTAGACAAAAGTTCCTTCGTCTGTTTTTGTCTTCCATTTTTATGCTGTAAAAATGCAATATTAAATTCAATTTACTTTCTAATTTCTCCATTCATTTATACATTGCCTTCCTATCCAAAAGGAACTTTTCATCGGATTCTGACCCTTACATCTTATTAGATGGTTTGTTACTGTTGTAGGAAGATAGCATAAAAGCAAGTTATTTTCATAACGTATTTTATGCAGATGTTAGAAATCTTTAGTTTTATTCTAATTTAATTTTGTCTTCCCTTTGGGGAGCCCCTGTACTAGATCTTGTGTGTCAGGATTTACACTACACGTCACAGGATACACATTCTTGATAAGCAACACGATCGATATTTATGAAAATAAGATTTTATTTGGGATCTGATCAATTTGTTTTCCTCCCTCCATCCCTTTTTTTCAACTCCTCTTCTTAATTAAGAAATTTGTTGTTGTTTGCTTCTTTTTTTATATACTAGGTGATTTGTTTTGGTTACTATATAACGTTTTTGGCTTGACTTATTTGACCCCTTTTCTAGGCCAAGCTATTGTATTATGGAATATGTTATGTAATATGTTATTATTGTTTTATGTGCTTTCATGTTTTATTATCGTGTTGTACAGATGTATATATATTGTGTATTTTGATATGAAATTTTTTTTTACGAATATGTTACAATTTTGCAATTTAATTTCTAGTTTCTCCATTCATTTATACATTGCCCTTACAATCCAAAAAAGAACTTTTCGTCGGATTCTGACCCTTGCATCCTATCAGATGGTTTGTTACGGTTGTCGGAAGATAGCATAAATATAAATATATATATATAAACAAGTGAAAATTGAAATCTTCGTTCAAACCTATGATTGTGTTGGATAAAAATCGCAATTCTTATACTTGTGCATGTAAAACAAAATTTATTGTAGAAGGGTCTAAATACAGCACAAACAACATTTTCCAAAAGACCAAAAGACCAAGAAAGTGAAAAAGTATATTTTAACAAAACGCATTTGACTAACAGGTCACATAACTGATGTTCTTTAACCTTGATGACTGCCATTGTCGATTACCAAATACATTTATTTTAAGATGTAACAAAATGGATCTTAATATTAATTTAATACTAAACAGAAAACAATAAAAATGTGGCAAAGATGTCATACCACAAACATGAGGTGTCCATTCTTTTTTTTTGTACACCAGATCCGGATTTCGACAATAAATTTGTAAAATATGAATTTAAAAAAAAAGCCGTAACTGTTGTAAATCAATCACAATGCCGTTTCTTCCACTCGATTATTTGTAAGCAATAGAAACGATTATTTTGTTCAAAGTTAATAATTGGATAATCAGTTTAACCAGTAGTTAATTCTGTGCAACGTTTTGAGCAACCCAATCCAGATATCAAAAATAGGGTCTGAGAGGTAAGTTGACTTTGTATATTACGAGTGCGTTTTCTCTCTGGCAAACCTTAATTTTATCCCTGATTTCTTCTGTAAGTATATCATCAATCTCCAAATATTCACAAATCATGTCCACGTTATACAGATTTTCCACCATGTGTTCCGAACAGGTCTGAAGGATTTGGCTGTGTTTCTCTTTCATACCTTTTTCGATGTGACTCTGTAAAACAACATGACAGACTACATACAATTATGTACTAGTATATCGTCGCTGGGCTTCTAAAATGTCGTATATGACTTTTTTGGCTAAAAATACTTCTTGACACCAATGGTCTGGGCGGGAGGAAATATTTGGTATTACAAAATAGCATACAGTTAGACCGATCAAAATGTGTGAAATAAGACATAATACAAAATTGCCAATGTCAGTTGTTTATAAAGTTTGCTTCCAAAATGTTGTATGAAAACTTGAAAATCGTTGTAGAATGGCTTTGGGAAAAAATAATTGTACATTTTTCTATTTCTGTGAAAATAATTTAACTTATTCTTGGATAATCCAGACATGTAGACGTTTATATATCACTGCTATTTACAAAAATGTTCAAGTTCACATACGACATTTTGGAAGCATACATTTTTGCCAAAATTTTCAAAGCCTGTTTGTGAGAAAAAAAATTCTTGAAAAATTTATTATTTACAACATTTTAGAAGCCCAGCGACGATATGTTCGAGCTCTTACATTTGCCGTAAATGATAAATGTTGAATTTAAACAACGTTTTGTTTGCTCTTATTTTGCGTATGAATTCACATTACTATAAGACGTGTCACGGTACTTATCTATCCCATGTATTTGGTTTTGATGTTATATTAATTTTGTTATTCTATTATGATTTTGTCTAATGCTTAGTCCGTTTCTGTGTGTGTTACATTTTAATGTTGTGTCGTTGTTCTCCTCTTATATTTAATGCGTTTCCCTCAGATTTAGTTTGTTACCCCGATTTTGTTTTTTGTCCATGGATTTATGAGTTTTGGACAGCGGTATACTACTGTTGCCTTTATTTAGGATAATTCTGAAAAGAAGAATATGACAGGTATAACAATAAAGTTATGGACATATAGACACAAGGTTTGTTGCTATTGTTGTGTGGAAGCAGAAACATATCTTGGTTCTGGTGGTGCATGCCCTTATATTATTGTTTTTATTCTTTGATAAACAGTTGTCTTATTGGCACTACTTATACCATATCTTCTTATATCTATATTAGAAAGCAGCTAGTAAAACACTGCAAAATTCAGCACGACTTACACGAACCCTCACCCAAGATGATCCAAACTAGGGACATGTATAATGTAGTTTGCTCTTGAAGGATAAGCATATCCATCTTTATGTAAGCTTCGTCTAATTGGCCATTTTAATCAAGTTGACTTATTTGTAGATATTACTTTGCTGTACATTATTGCTGCTTACAGTTTATCTCTATCTATTGTAATGTTCAAAATAATAACCAAAAGCTGCAAAATTTTCTGAAAATTACCAATTCCGGGGCAGCAACCCAAAAACGATTTGCCTGATTGGTCTGAAAATTTCAGGGCAAATAGACTTTGACCTAACGGACAAATTTATCTTCGTAAGATTTGCTTTAAACATGTTAAATGATTTTTTTTCTGAGATTTTAGCCAAAAATTGCATTTCACCCTATGTACTATTTTTAGCTATGTTGGTAAATACCAATTCAGGGGCAACAATCCAACAATTAGTTGTCTAATTCGTCTGAAAATTTCAGGGCAGATAGATCTTGACTTGATAAGGTTTAAATAGAAACGCAATAGACATGTGTTTGTATATCTGGGTATTTTATTCAGATATAGTGGCTATTTTACATATACCCAAGAATCATTAGAAAAAATAAGGTCGTAAAGCCTTATTGAGTTTGTATAGTAAATTGCAGGATGACTGTTTAATTTTAAACTATTCTGTCATTGTTTGACACATGCAGCAAGGAATTTATCACAAATGTGAAAATATCGAAAAAGTTCAAATGTGATTATATCGAAAAAGTTCAAATGTGATTATATCGAAAAAATCAAATAAAATTTTAAAACGTATTTTTAAGGTTAAAGCATCTACTCTTAGTTATATGGTTTACTGAGAGTTAGGACTATACCCTACGTTGATAGAAAGATATTGTCGAATGTTAAAATATTGTTTTAAGTTATTATGTTCTGATAACTGTATTCTTAAATGCTTTAATGAAGACATGCTTGAGAGATGTCATAAAAAAACAAACGACAAATATAACTGAGCCTGTTGAATTAGATACATATTATACATGTATGGATTCCCGAATATATGGTTACATCAGGGATTAAAAATGTGGATTTGTTTCTAATTGAATTTATAGATAGAGTAAAGGTTATATTTCATAGTAAAATGAACTCATTTATTGGAAGATTCGCCAGAATGTATGTTGTATAAATATGTATTTGACCCCAACATGTTATAATTTTATTTAGAGCATGCTGTAAATTATATTTATGAACCATTTATTTGAAAATACCGCATATCTGCTCATTGTTTAAATGTAGAAACTGGTAGGTTTTATAATTTTGAGAGACATCTGAGACTTTGTAGTATGTGTGATTAACAAGTAATTGAAGAATAATATCATTTTATTTTAGTATGTGAAAAGTATAATGAGCTTCGAAAGGAGTAGGTCCGGTAAGGACCGATTTTGGCCTCAAATTTCAGGTTCATCTTACGAAAGATTTTGACCACTTTTTAAACACTTAAGTGTCTATTTCATTTGAATCAATTAGTGTACGTGAAAGATTTTAACTGATTTAGTCATTAAAAACGACCCAATTCAAGCTCAAATATGAAAAATCTACCAAATATGCCGAAAAATGTCACTTTTCAGATGTTTTTTGTCAAAAATGAAAGCATCCGTGTTCATCCTCAACCTTTATATATGTTATGTATTATCATAAAATACAACTTACATTTCAATATCAAGGATGAACACGATTGCGGCCACTTTCGTTTCACACGAAAACCGTCTAAAATTTAACTAACATTCTAGAATTATCAAACCATATTATTGGAGAAAACCATTGAAATTGTAATTCGTACACTTGCTATCTGTTCATAATGTAAAGGAACTAAACAATTCAAGGAAGTGTTTCTTTTTGGCCGAGAAGGCACGTAATTGAATTCATTTATAAATTATCAATAGGTGTTATATATTATCATTCTCTGCTGTACTGTTATATGGGTATACTTACGTAACTATATGATTATTTGACTGATTGTTTAAATGTATTATATAATATATAAAATAAAGTGCATGTAAAACAAACTTGTTAAAATTGTTTAAATGTATTATATATATATAAAATAAAGTGCAAGTAAAACAAACTTGTTAAAACTGAATTAGACGCCCGTTTACTTCTGACTTAACGGACACCGCGTTTACTCGGGTAGACATTAAAAATTACCATTTTGACTGTGTTAACGTAACAATGTTAAACATGAAAATTGAAGGTAAATGACAAATATGTGGACACGGCGTAAACATTCGTATAACTATTGCAATCCTTGGTCTACACCCAACTGTATATATTGTTTATTAAATCTGCCATCAACATGACTATGTTTAATCTTCTATGTTTTTTTATTAATTGATTGTTTACACGATTGTCAGTACTATTTTACATTTTGTTGTGGTCTGTTTTATTGATAGCAAGGCCGGTGCTTGGACAGAAGCATCGGCATTCGTTAGGAAAACAGTATTTCATGATCAATAAAGATTGCCACATGTTTGATTTCGAACTCACAACCTCAGTGTTTACAATATAGGGATACAGTAGTTCGACCATTTATACCACTCAGCCAACGAGGCCGATATCAATATTGAGCAATATAAGTACATATAAACTCAATTTAGATTATAACCTGACTCAGTTACAATATTTGTACAATAGTTCATGTTCGATAGAAAAAAAAGCATCTTAAAAATAAAAACTAGTTGTGAATTATCTATGCAGAATTTAACAACTTCAATGCTTTGTTTCATATTACCAACCTCCGTGCTTTCAACTGCCCATGGAAAACATACTGTTTTAGATTCGTGTGCTTTCTGGTGATGACTACAGTAAATTTTGGTATGATCTTTAAGCTGTTTTAAGGAGAATGCATCGGTATGACAAGGATGGTCGCTGCATTTGAACATCTGCTCATAAGATAACTCAATTCCATATCTTTTCTTTAAATTTACTATTTTTCTCCGCATATCTTTGCGAACACCAGAACACACTTCTAGCAGATCTAGTGTTTGCTTAGAAAACGACACAATTTGAAGTGCTATTGTATCAATGGACATTGTCATCAAGAGTTTATCACATTGTGAGCTGTCAAGATCAAAGACACATATCCCTCTATATAACGCAAACTCAGACTTCACTCTAGTAGGACGGTACGTTTTCATCAACCAAACCAATAAATGACTAAAGAAGGAAGGTGGAAGAAATTTAAATTTCATACAAAACCAAGACGTTCGTTGACAATTAGCATTTACTATACCAATGTTCATACAAACAACTGAAAGAGAAGATGATGGAAACATACTTGGCATTATATATGCAGTTTCTCCCTCTATTTGCATCAATATGTCAAATTTCTTCATTACTTCCAGTAACTGCTTCTTTTGTGTTAAAAAATAATCGCCACCTTTTAACTTAAACAGAGTATTGATCAAAAGATCGCTTATTTCTCCTTTGTTCTTTAAAAGCGTCCAGTCCGAGCTTATTTGACGTTTATCTATAGGACTTACATCATGAACATCATCAATATTAAATCTGTCTGACACTAAGCAACGGAAAGCATTTGCCAACCATTGAGGCTCTAGAATGATCAGATCTGGTATATCTTTGAAGAAAATAATGTTACCGACTTCATGTTGAAAATGAAGAAACGTTGATACTTCCCCTTCATCAAATATTTCAATTTCAGGATGTTTAGCCATCTTGGTCATATCATTAAAAGATATAAAATGCTTCCCGCTATCCCTATTAATACTAATCAAGTGTTCTAAAACGATCCATTTCAAAGGAACTAATGTACCCCAAAGCGGCATTTTCTGTGCAATTTCAGATATTTTTGTTCGTATCTTTTCAAATATTGTATCAGAATCTTCAGTATTCGATATGCAATATTTGTGACGATAGTGTTGGTACTTTTCTTGCTCTCCGTGAAGTTGTGATAATTGATCACCAAGATACTTTTGTCTTTCCTGTAGTTCGTTCTAAAATACATATGTTTTTTTTAAAGATCATTATTTAAATTGTCTTATAACCAAACACTTAAAAACAACGCACAAATTGTATCTGTTGAACAGTAATGTAGTCTCAATGTATGTTATCAATCAGTTATCCCCATTAATTAAATAAACTCATACTGTTAAAATCATGAATATGGAACCAAGTCTTAACTCGAATAAATATAGTTCAACGATACACATATACAATTGTTAAATCCACAAAGAAGCGCATAATTGAAAATGGGAATTAAGGCTAGAGACACTTCGATAAATGAACTTGTTTTTTTTTACGTTTTGTCATTTCGTGTCTTTTTTGTAGCTTACTATAGAGTTTTTGATTGGTTCATTGTTGAAGGCTGTGTGGAAACTCATAAATTCTTTCATCTTTTGCATTTTTCTTCGCAAATTAAGTTGTTTAAAAAAGAAAGCGAAAGAGTAGATGGAGCGTGATTGCAAATGACACAGAAATTAACAACTATAGGTACCCATATGGCCTTCAACAATTTGTAAAGCCTATACCACAAAGTCATCCATAAAAGGCCCCGAATTGACAAATGTTAAACAATTCATACGAGAAAAATAACGAAAAAAATTATGGAAACAAATATAAGTGAAAAACAAATGTGTTACACGGCAACAAACGACAACCAATAAATTACAAGCACTGGAACTGGTTCAGGCAAACCGTACATACTGTGGTGGAGTTAAATATGTTAGTCGGATCCCACCCTCTTCTTAACCTTGGACAGTGGTGTAACAGTATAACATAAGAATGAAGTATAAATATCTGTTGAAAAAAGGCTCAACTCATCAGATGGATTAAAATATGAATACATCTAACAAAGCAAAGAGTGGCCGGGTATATGTACATTCCAACAACAAAATATACACCAAGTAAAGATCTAAAAGTACTTGCAGTTACTGAAAGCCAACTACAACTTATAATAAAAATTCTGTATCTAAGACTAAATTGTCAATCCGTATACATCAACCATCCAATTGATTGAGTGTAAAGGCGTCATAAAAACATGACTTTGTGCAATGCAAAGATTCAGGTATCGATATATTGTAGATCAGTAAATGTATATATGTACATAACAATAGAATGTAGTTTGCTCTTCGTTTACTGATAACAAAATCAATGAAAATACCAATAAAACAATATTCAATGATTTTTTTACAGTATCAGGATCGTTTCTAAATTTTCGAGTATCGTATACAACATCTCCATAAAAATGAGGATGTGCTGTCCCCATTGAAAATAAGTTTTTATAGGTACAATAGTGTAAAACCAAACTTCAAGACTGAATCTCAATAGTAAATGTTTTAAGTAATACGTGGTAACAAAATCTCTTTAATAGTGTACCAGTTATACACAGAATACGTACGATGTATTTAATAGACACGGTCATAGCGAGTAAGTTGTGAAATATTAAAACCGTAAGATGGTGCCAGAGGAATGTTACCATCAAAACAGAAACTTACAAATATAGGTAACAAAATTTCGTCCCTTTTGTTGAAAGACAATAACAATCAAACCAAGGCGTAAACAAAGACTCGTAAAACCAAAAGACATTTACATCAAGTGTTATATATAATAAATAAGAAACAACACTAAAAACCGGGAGTGAAATCAGTTGCTCCGGATAAGTAACAATTTCCTTCAACGTATACGGCACCCATCGTGTTATTTCTTTGTCCAGTTCGGTATTTGAAATGTTTGTGGGGAGTTTCCGGTATAAAACGGAAATATCTAAATCTAGGAAACAGCTATTATAACCGTTTACGTATGATTTATTTAAAGCATCTTTCTTCTGATAAGTTTTGGCAGTATATTTAGCAATCTCTTGATTGTTTAACGACAAAATATCATCAAGATAACGGTTAATGTTATTGAATTTATCTATTGCATGCAACTTGGACCGGTCTTAACTGAGTCTGGTCAAAAACTGTGATTCATATCAGTACAAAAACAATCCTGCTATTATAGGGGCGTAATGAGTGCCAATAGGAATACATACAACGATAAACTTTGTTGTCGAAATGAACATACTATGTAATCATTATCAAAGTGAAAATCATAGCTTCAATGAACCAATCGTACCTCAAATGGGTATATCTAGCATACTTTTAGGGACGAAGGCTTTACACCAGTTGCAACAAATATGTTTGCATTCAGACTTACCAAACTAAATTAAATAAGAACACTTGTTTAAGGGAAAGTATAGTGAAAAGAGTTGAACAAAAATGGCATCACACTGAAAGCCAAAAATGTGAACAAAACATTTCAGTTCATGATTTGAAAAGATAGTGAAATCGACAATCCGTGATTAATATTTTTTCAGTAGTAGAATGATCTTTTTTTAAATCAAATACGTTGCAGAGCCAGAAATTAGTAGCACTTTTTCTAATTAATATTCATAATATGTAAATGATAATTGTACTACGTGATAATAACTTTAACTGGACTGGTTTGATATCATTAAAATCTTTAAAAAACGGATATAATAAGTTGCCCGTCACTGAAACCTTGTTTGTAATAACTCTAATGTTTCCGTAAAGATGTCAGGCGGTCAAAATCAAAACAACGAACGCGACTTTAGTGATTTTTCATGTTTTTGTGAGTTCATTCTTCTTGAAATAGGGGCATTTTAACTTAAAGTGGAAACCTAGAGTTGAACGACTACATATACATTGTTGTACAAGGTTTGGACTTGCCTATTCTTTGGACATTCAAGTTTCAAGATTCATCCCGGCAAACTGTAATGACCCATTCAAGACCTGTTTGTGACATTCTGTTGTGTTCTGCTCTATGGTCGGGTTGTTGTCTCTTTGGCACATTCCCCATAACCATTCTCAATTTCATTGTTAGCCAATTTTCAACATGAATTTTGCAAATTTGACATTCGTTTCAGCCATTTTAGCCTATATTTTATACTGCAATATTAAAAACCTCTTGCTCCGATTTTTTAATATAGTTCAGGAACCTTGATTTTTTCAACGACAGTCATTATGTATTGTTTAAATGGTGTATACTATTGAGTATATTTATTTTCTGTCCCCGCAACTTGTCTATCACTTAAACTAAAGTTAAAACAGACATTTTTATTTCAAAATTCCCTATCATTTCAATAGAATTTCCGTGACCCGTTTCCGATTTCTGTTGTATATTATTCAAATAAGCAAAGTGGCGTTGATATCTGGATATGGTAGAAGAGTGAAACAAACAAGTGGCGTTGATATCTGGATATGGTAGAAGAGTGAAACAAACAAGTGGAGATATACAAACTCCATACGATAGTGCCAATGCAGTCACATCAACCAACGGATAATTACTAATAGGCAGTGTCCATTGTTATAATAAGTTGTTTTTGAGAAGTTTCGGCAGGCTTAGTATCTTTATTGTACATACTGAGTTAACATTAGTTAGACTAAATTATCATGCAAATATCTAAAAGGATTCTTAATTATAAATTTGTGGATCAAATGTTGTTCAATGTTTTTTTCTAGCCTGATTTCTTTGATAAGTTTTTACTATAGCGTCGAACTTTCAAACATTATGATATGCTACATAAATTTTCTTTGTGTTCTATAGCGCTATCCAAAGTCATAATGTGCGTTTTTTTTAAATATTAATATTAGATAAGGGTTATGTTGAATAGTAGTTGCATATACGGCCAAATTTCTGTAAAAAGTCGATTTGGTAAGTGATTGTCACTGATCAAAGATCCGATACATCTTCGACTCTTCATTCTATAATTGCCTTTTACCTCAACTTTGGAAAGTACACAATCATTTTGATCGTTTCTTATCACGAATAAAATCAAATCTCCTTTCCACCTTTTTAGTGGAGTTTATGTTGATCAATTTGTCGTTTTTCTCATGTCATTGTCAGTTGTGCGTTTAGATTTTGTGTTTTGACCTTGAAACTCTCTTTAGTTTATTTCGCCACTCATGAAGCAGATACATAAATATTGTAATGCATAACAATTTCTTACCTGGTCATACCGATCTTTTCCAGTGAAAACTACTACTACTGGAGGGTCCATTGATGCCTTACCATCCTGTGGATCGACTGTTCTACTATAACAATGTATACTATCAAACCAAAAACCAACGTAATCTGAGAAAGGATAAAAAATAAACTAAATTAAAAATCACACAAATAGAATAAACCATCAAGACTGCATCTGACGATTCTTTACGATAGATAATTAAGCTACTATGCAATCAATATCATCTTCATACCTAATATATTATGTACTGTGTAACAAGTCCTGATTATACTGACGAGGAAAGGTGACGCTACGCCATCGACATCTGAGTATATATTAGTTCAGTCTATGTGGCCGAATGGTCTAGAACAATGCACACAGTAAAGGTGGTGTTGTCTCAATATCCCCTCGAAGATGGAATAACAAAAAGTTGATTTCGTAAATTTGCAGATTGAACATTGTTGATCTGATATTAAGAACAATTGAGTATAAAAATATATCAATTGTTTATTGAATTTCGCGGATTTTTTACCAACAAGGTTATAAGAAATAGGACATTTACAATGGGTTTGCGCGCTCTAACAACAACAGCCTCCTATTTTAGTACTTACAGAAAAGGGAAGCGATATGGTTCAGTTTATTATAACATACAATCCCGCTTTTACTGTGGATTTATTTATTTTCGTGGGTACCCATTTTTGTGGTTTAAGGAACACTTGCATATTCCTTAATAATATATAATTTTGTGGTTTTGTCAAAGTCTTCTTACATCATGTACATCATTTAGAAAATTTTCAAATCGTTGAACATTTAAATTCATGGTTTCCCTGTACGAAAATCGGTATCCAACGAATATTATGGAATCCACAGTAACCTTTCTCATGTCATCCGTGTCAATTGGCCGATAATTGCCAAACACAAAAAAATATTCAAGATATTTCTGAAACCTTTTGTCTTAGCTTTTGAGAAATCTAGAAGTCTGAAGGACTTATTTGTGATAACTGATATTTCTCGATTTAACATCTCTTTAACTGCAGGAAGGTGTAAGTCGTGTGGTAACAAACGACATCTGACTTGCCAAATAATGCTGAATACTCATATATTTTCGACTACTCTACTGTGCAAGCTGAAACCTACAGACTTCAGCTTAGCAGGGACGTAACTCTATTACATTTTTGCACATAGAATCTTATATATATCGAATTGTTAAAAGTCTTGAGTATAGAAACATATATCGAAATAAAAACAGTCTAATACTGCCAGATAATGCATATATTATACAATTATAGCCTTGTACGATTTCGATACAAGGATATATTGACACCTTGAATTACATATTTCAAACGATGGCACTTGGCATAAATATATTGATGTAATAAACGAAAAGGCATACACATGACTTAATGTTAAAAGAAAATTTAAATTCATCCTTGACGGACGAACACTCGAGACAATATACCTAACATATATAAGACCATTATTATAATATGCTGATGTTATCTGGGACAGCAGCACACATATTTTGATTTATAGAATTGAAAAAGTACAAACAGAGGCTGCAAGGATCGTAACTTGGTACTAGGTTGGTGTCCCTAGAGAGATTATATCTCAAAACGGGTTGGGAAAATCTTAAAGATCAAAGGGAGGCCTACAGATTATTTACTTTTACAAAATGAAAAATAATATTACTCCGGAATATTTATCAACCTTAGTGCCAGAATCCCATGCAACCATACATAATCATAATACGAGAAACTTTTCCTGAATCCCCCCTGTTCGAACAAGAACAGCCTGTATTTGATTTATTATCAACCAGCAACTTTACTTTCATGGAATCACCTCCCTGAGAATGCTCAGACCATTACCTCGGTGGGAGCATTCATGAATTGTGTCCAGTCTCAGGTGACTAAACCTCGAATTATATTTACATTTCTAAGCGATTGGGTCAATTTTATAAGACTTCGTATGCAATGCAGTTCTCTAAATCTACATATTGTTATTAAAAATAAAAGTGGCTTCGCCACTTTGTTTATGTGGTGCTATAGAAACATCAGCGCACTACTTGTTGCACTGCCCCCGTTTTCACATTATGCGTGAACAGCATCTTTATGATATCAATATAACCAATTTTACATTGTATTTGCTAATTGAAAATTAAGTGGAATAAAATAATTGAAGACAGCAGAGAAGATAATTCTGTTTTAATTGGTTTATTAACATAGATGTATTACATCTATGTTATTACTAACCGACTTAAATAAAAGAGTGAGCTATTAATACTCTGAATGTATGATGTCTCTAGTCTGGTCAAAGGGTCAGAGTGTCCTACTTAATTAAACTATAAATTGTAGAAATTAGATAACATGTTTCCACGTGCAGAGAAATTTCACTTATGACCAATGCATGATTGGATTTCATCTTTCTTATTGGTCAATGATCTTGCGGGTCACCCGAGTTCACGTGTAAGTGCATTATGGTCACTTCCTTTTATCATCAGCATTTGATGTGTTAACTTGTGATTCTTATCAAACAATTTGTTCAAAATTCCCATCCTCATACCTCCCTTATGTTATCTTTTGAAGTAGATATGTATATATGTTTATTTATGGGGCAGATTTTTCTCCCCACCTTTGCTATTCTTTGTCATTTATTCAATTGATATGATATTAGTTGATGTAATTTCGTATTAATTATGTATTATTATTTCATATTAAATATGAACTTTTATGTCAAATGTTTTATTTGCAAAATGTATTTTTTGCATTTTATGATTTTGAATAAATGACCTTTTTTCGTCAGTTTAGTTTTTATATCATATAGCAAATCAAGCTCAGACTCTGGCATGTGTATACATAGCATGTTTCTGGTATCTAGCTGTCTGTCTTAAAATACATTCATTGTCGGAAGAAATCTTGCTACACGGTTCAACGGATTTCAGCTACGAACAAAACATTGAAATAGTCTTAGCAGTTCAAACATTTTTACTCATGCAGTAGCAAAAGATTTGTCATATGATAGCACACATCCTGTTCTTCAAGTAAAACTTATATCTTAAATAATTGTGTCCGTTCAGAAACATTTACTTTATTATTGAATTTCTGATGTATATTTTCTTTTCTTCTTTCTTATGTATTCACAACCTTGTTATATGTTTTTATCTTTCCATCTGGTGTTACATTGTTATATTTTTAACATTCTACTCCTTGAGTATTACAATATGAAATGTTCTTATTTGAATTAGGAAACGGATAAATATAAGCTACAGCTTGTTTCTTGATCCTATTAATTATTTCACTTGTATTATTATGTAAATGCCCATTTGTGTACATCACTCTATACCTGAATTCAATTAAAAAAATATGTTTACACTAAGAAGTATATTGACTGAGGACGAAGTCTGAGGTCGATATACTTCTTTGGGTCGATATATCCTGTAATGATCTCATATATAGGCTATAATTGTTATATTATTAATTTTCCGCCCATATTTGTATCAAAATAGTGATTTGATTTTGTTGGAATTTCATATCATATTGTCTCATAGGCAATAACAACATATAAGTTGTTATTTTATTTACTTTTTTCACATCTCAGTATGTATTTGAAGACTGTTTTTCTTCAAATAATCGATCATAGATATTTTGTATAGAACTTTTAACAATATCATGAAATGCATTACATGACGTCATAAAGTAATCGGTTTTTAGTTATTCTAAAACTAACCGTGCAATATGCCTATTGCTATCCGCCGTTTTCTATCTACCTTCGAAAATATAGTTTAACATGAAACTATCCCTAAACGAATCAAATTAGTTAAAATATACGAATCAATAATATTATTTATGTTCACAAGTACTTTCATGTTTTACAACAATCTTCAGGTGAAAGGCGAGTATTTGTAACAAGGACACGCGTACGGTAGTTGAGTACGTAAAGTCATAAAACAATTACAAATAATACCAGGATTACATTATGCATTTATGCCAGATGCGCGTTTCGTCTACAAAAGACTCACCAGTGACGCTTGAATCCAAAAAAGGAAAGAAGGCAAATTAAAGTACGAAGTTGAAGAGCTTTGATGACCAACATTCCTATATATAATTCATATAGATAACAAGCCATCAATGTTAGATCTATATATTTGCCTTCGCAATTTTTTTGTTCTTCCCTCGCCGGTATTCGAACTAATGCTACTGTGATATCGTTGCACCAAATCGTCTGCACTATGTCGGCGCGCTAGACCACCTAGACTATATATACATAATTCGTCTAAACATCAGTCCAGTAATGTCAGATCTGTAAATCTGCCTTCGCAAATTCCTAATCTTCCATCGCCGGTATTCAAACTCATGCTACTGAGATATCATGCCACCAATTATCCTTGCGCTAGTTCACTCGACCACCTAAGCTTCACAAAAATAAAGCTTGCGGTGGCTTGGTGTTACTTTTCCTCGTCGGTTTGAATCTAGCGTTGTAGCATAGTACATTATATATTAGGCATGAAGATGGATTGTTACAGATCAGCTGAATTATCTATTGTAAAGAATCCTACAAATTAATGTAAGATGCAGTCACAGAAATAATTATATTATAAGTACGTCTGAACCAGTGACGACTCTGCAACAGAATTTATCCATCGGATCATCAACGGTGATGGTAGTACAAGGCTGAAAATACATCTGTATTCATAATTCGTCTAAACATCATCCCAAAAATGTTAGATCTGTAAATTTGCTTTTGCAAATATTATTTATTCTTCCATTGTCGTGATTCAAACTACTGAGATTTCTATGTTCAACGCGCTAGACCACTCGACTACCTAATAATAATAAGAACGATTTATTTTATTTCTACATTATGCAAGATATTTGTTTTAACCTAGGCCTTGTTATCTTTATGAAGAACAACAAGACCAACTATGTCAATTTGTCTTTCTTTTTTGTTAAACGTTGGCAACTAGTTTAAATAGCTATCAAAGTTACCAGGATTATAATTTAGTACGCCAGACGCGAGTTTCGTCTACATAAGACTCATCAGTGACGCTCATATTAAAATATTTATAAAGCCAAACATTAAAAATTGAAAAGTTATTTGATAGAGAATAGTTGAGTGGAAAATAATAATCGTATAAAAAGACTCTGTATGGCGGAGATTTGTGAGAACTGGTGGACTCCTAACAACAAGTTTATAATTAACAAACATGATTATGTATGACGATAATTATTCACTTCTGTTTCTGTGGCTTTAAACTCAGGTTTATATTTAAAAAAAACTGAAAATGCCTGGAATTGTACTGTTGTATTCATGCGTTGGATACACAGATGGGCTTTTTAAAAACTAATTATGCCAAAGCATGAAAAACATTGTAAAAACAAAGTCATTGCAAATTTATTTTCTAACATTCTCCTTTAATCCAGATGCATTCAGGTTTACAAAACCACCATGGGATTATGCAGAAAAATAAATACAAAAAAATAACAACATTTTATTCATCAGAATTTTTCAACTTTTTAAAGGAAACAACAACATACTATTATCAACTTACAAACGTATAAATAATCATTGTCATTTTTTTATTTGATGCATTGAAGATAATAAATGATTTCCTGCCATTTCCCCCCCTCATATACAGGGATTTTTATTAAATACATAAATTTCACCAATTGTTAGTGTATTCCTTAATATTTAATAACAAAAGCTTAAACTTTATATTAAAATTACAAGAAATCAAACATTTTAAAATTATGATCTCATTACATCGTCTTTTAAAATTTCACACTGATTGCGTCAGTCAATTTTAAGCTTTCTACGTTTAATAAATACAAATATACGTTTTTGATCCTTTTTTTACACTCTTTATATATTTTTTTCAGTTACTATAAGACTGTTCTAAATGGAATGTATACACTGCTACTTTTGTACTTTCTGTACTTAAATTCTGTAGTACCGGAAATTAACTTTTAAAATTTAGTACTTTTGGTTCAGAAATAATATCAACAGTAATCACAATGCTCCATGTTTGCAGGTTTCCAGTTCTACAGATTTTTTTGCACAGAATTAGTCCTATGCAAAAGTAGCTGTATAGAAAATCAGTTGTGATATGCATTATAAATTTACAATCTCACAAAAAAAACATACTAGGCACTTGATTGTACTTTTTTTTTTAATTTCGAAGCAAAAATCAAACTTTTAACATGTTTAACATGTATAAAATGTTTTGTTAAGTAGCAGTCCAGCTAAGAATCATGCAAAGGTTGATACATCCATAGTGAAGGACATTCATCTGCTATAGTTTAATTGATTCAACTTGAGGCAAAATTAATATAAATGGCAATTTGCACACAAAAAATCAAGCTGTTGCTATGGAAACGGCTGTTCCTAGCAACAAGGTGTTAAATGGCCTTAAAAACCAAAAATTTGTATATTTTTTCTAATGGGAAAAAGTGCAATACTGATGAACTGTATAAAAGGTATATACCAGATCTTTCAATCTATACTGTTCAACTTAAATAGGAAACCTTTGAAAAGATGGATGCAAGAAGGGAAACTTGGTTACCATGACAACCAAATTAACAAATATTTTCAAGTTGGAAAATTGTCAAAAATTTTGAATTTTCAAACTCTATTATCTCCCTAGACCCTGATGATAGAATTGATTTGTTTGATCATACTATTTCAGTTGACTCTTGTCTAAAACATATCAAAAATAAAAATATGTAGCCTAGTACAGAATTTTCATAAAAATATTGATCAGGTCGTCCCGTTTTTTACAATATTTATGCACTTTTTTCTCAATAATTATATAAATAAGCTTTCTGTAGATAACCTTATTTACTTTTTATTGCTAGTTTAATGTGAATAATGTTTTAAAACCGTTTTAAAAGATAGTCTGTTGAATTTTGAAGCAAAAGCATAGATATTTTTTTTGTGAATATGGACTTTTTAAGGTAAATACGATTCGGTTTTTTGAGAATTTGTTTCACAAAAAAAAATCGATTTTGAGGTTTATAAAGACTCATAACTAAGTAGAATGTTACAAATTTATGTGGTTACACTTATCTAAAACGACCATTTCTTAATAGAAGAATTGAAAAAAAGCATGTCTTTACCACTGAAGAATCAATTGCCTTGGGGGTTTAGGGGGGGGGGGGTCGGACTTCCAGGAAATAACTTAACTTCATCAGTACTTGGACGTGTCAGAAGCATCATTGCCTTTAAGTGACAGGTTAACTTATGCTTGCTATATTATCTAGGTTTAACCCAACATTTTCTTTGAATGATGTCTGTATCATGTAAAACAAACCTGGGGCATATCCTAAATCCCCCCCCCCCCCCAAAAAAAAAAGGGGGGTCTAATTCAGAAAGCGGAATATATGTTGTATACCTGTAAGCGGAGCAAAATAACACATTTTTTAAAAAGATTTAATGAAAAACTATACAAAGTGACGCCCCAGAACTGCACTCTAAAGTAACTATTTTATAGCAAAGTCAATGTTTTACTTTCTTTGAGATATTATTGATGCCCCCACAGATGCAAAGTGTTATTCTAAAATAACTATAACATTTAACCGCTTATACACAGGCACTTGTCTCAGAATATTTTGTCCTCCTATATACCTTAATATAACACATAATATGATATATATTAAGGTATATCGGAGAGAAAAAAAATCTGAGACAAGTGCCTGTGCGCTTATACCCTAAAAAATGACAAAAGTTAAACTCCCGCTGGTATCTCCCAAAAGAATAAAAATCAAAACCCTGACCACATGCACACCTTCAATATATGTACAAACAGATAGAAAAGTGAAAACTTCATAGAATTCAAACTGTAGGAGGAGTTAAGCTGAATAACTATATACTCATAAAGGGACGGACATGGGTATAACAATATGCACCCCACCCCCAACGCACAGATGCGGGGCATAAACATATTTATTTTCCAGGGTATAAGCCATCTACGCAATACAGGACGATTATCTATGATTGTTAGTTTTTAGAACATCCAGTGGCAAATATGTCATGCGTGTTTCTGACGATTAATGTTAATGAAATATGAATGATAAAAGAACAACACTTATTCTTTTTTTAACTGCATTATGTACAAGTTGAAAGACTCCACTTGAGGAAAAGTACCTAGACCAAAGGATTTTCTGACTCCTAGCGAACATTATTTAGTACTAGTATTTGTTTCTACTCCAAAATGTCGCGTGCTCGACAAAAAGGTAAAAAAATGGTACCAATTTTCAAATATTCTGTCTTGTCCAAGCTTGAGATGAAAGTAAGTAAGTACCTGACAAATCTCAAAATTGTACACCTTTTAATTCCTTTGGTCTCTACAGGTGAGGTTTCTCATACCACATCTTCTTTTTTACATAACATATATTTCAACTCATAACACTTAAGATGCTGACCAAATATACAATTATGTTAAGTAGCGATGAACTTATTATTAGAGTAATCATGGTCAGAAGGAAGACTAACAGAAGACGGATTTACAAACGTATGGACAAGGTGTAAGCAATAAAGCTTCAACGTTTAGAGCACCTTGCCAATTGATGATTTTTTTTAAATTCACAAAACCCGAGGCGAATTTTGATGTTAAGACAGAAGCTTATTCATGCCGTTTGGGTCAGATTACAATGTAGCTAAATATTTGACACAGAAAGCTGAAAAACCTTTACTTATTGTTAGATCTAGAACTTCAAAACAATGTCGATACCTATATTTTGGCATTGCACGAGCTTGTGTTTTCCCCTGACTGTTTACGACGTCTGTACACTAGATTCATCGGATTTTGGATGTGTATAGTAAGTGTACTGACTGATATCTAAGTCTTTCACACATATTTTTTTGGTACTTATTGTTATTGGTTGTAATCAAGCTGTTAGCATGTGCTAGTAATATCAGATCTGTACTTTAAATACCGATTAACAATATATATATTTATATATTTTAAACTGTACACACTGTACCAGTGACCAGACTTTGACCTTTGACTTTCAGTACCAAACAAATCTCTATTTTGTTGGTGATGAGTAGGCAGATTTGTTGATATTCAAAAGACATGCTTTATTTTTCAGAAATGACATGATTTTTGGAAAATCAATTTTTCGACTTTAGATTTATATGACCATATCATTATTTGTTTGGTTTCATTATGTTCCTAAAATTTGAAAGTGCTATAGATAAAATTGAGTGAAATATTCTGACTTAAATAAAGATATTTCAGTTTTTTGCTTTGACATTAGCGGTCGGATAATTGTATGGTATTTAAAATGATTGTGACATATTTGTGTTGTTGAGTTGCTGTCTCCCTAGTGTATACTTCAGTTGTAAGGATTATCTCTTTTTCTTTTCTTCATACCTTCTTCATGTTCTTGGTACCTTGTAAAACTGTTGATTTATCAGTATTAAGGTGGTTGGGAATAAAATTGTAAAAAAGGGAGCCACAATTTTTTGTATTTAACCAAATACATGCACCACTAATCTATTCAAACCATTGCCTTTCTCAATTGGCATGGTTGTTTCATAATAGATGTGCTTGTGTTGTTTGTTTTGTTTCATTGACTTATACATTACAACTCACATCTCCTTTCTTTCATATAGACTTGAAATAACAGCAAATGTCAAATGGTGACAATAGACCCTTTGGTCAGTTATTTTGAGGTAAGGGACATACAAGTACATTAGCTATAGCTAACAGCTGGTTTTATAATTGACTTTTCTAAAAACCCATTGCAGTATACATGTACAAAAGATTATTCAAAACAAGAGGAAATGAAAATATGTCTTCTCAAAAGATTTATTATTCATTTATAAAGTTAATATTTTGATATATTTTCAAAACAATGTGAGCAAAAATCTTTATACGTTTCACATTATATATATATTATATTTAAATATCAGACAAGTAAGCTTTCTGCTCCATATTTTGTTTTATAATATTTGCTTCTTTCTTTGTATCTATAAGAATTTATTCTTTTAATTCTTGTTCTTGTTCTGTTAAGCTTTGTTCAATCAATCCCTCAATGTTCTGTATACTGTAAAGTGTACATCATTTCTAGATAAAGACAAACAAGAACTTTCTCACACAAATCACTTCTTCCTCTCACATGAACCACCATTGTGTGTGTGAAACCTGAAAATAAAGACAGAATTTCCTAATATAAAAGATAAAGTCAGTGCATAATGTAATTATGTAACTCCCCTTTAAAATATATGAAAGTACTATGAATGGGAAAACAAATATAGCTTGTTCAAATGTAAAGAGGAGTAGATCACAAACCTTGGTTAGCAAAGATGTTACCTAATGAAAACTGAAGAAATTTATCAACTGCTCTCGATCTCATACATACATGTATATACATGCAATCTCCAAATTTGATGTTTATGTTGAAAAAATCTAGTGATGCTTGAAATCCAAGGGTGGATGTACAATATGTACAATATTTTGCATTAAAAAATTCCTAACATGCTTTTAAGTTCATTGCAAACATGTACAATGTATAAACCAGTTATTTTTTTTTAAATATCAAGATAAATGTATATGATGCTTTAATGAAACAATTTCACTGTATACATTGTAGGTACATGCACACATGAATTGCTGAATTATTGACCATCAGTTTTATAATTCATTTCTTATTTATTAATTAAAAAAATATCACTTACCTCATTCATTACTAGTTTTCTTGGTAGACTGTGGGTAACACTGGTTAGAAATACCTAAAAAATAAGACATAAAATGTTGAACATAATTTACATGTACATCATGATCAGTACATTTACATGTTTAACATAGACAAATGATAGAAGATACAAGTTTTCATTTTGTTAAACAATGTTAAAAAATCAAGATGATCTTCAATCATTAAATACAATAATTTGAAATTATAACATTTATTGCATGTACATAACAATTGATAGAATTTATAACATACATGACATATCACATGCATATGGGGAGGTATTTAGTCATTAAAAAAATGTCATTTGAGTGGTCATGATACAAATCTATGTAAATTAGCCAGATTTTTTTCTTTTCCACATCTCTTAAAAATAGCATCAATTTTGTTGCTATGTAAGATGGGTAGCAATTTATTTTTTTAATTGAATGACAGGTTCTGAATTTCATATCCATGTACTAATGATGTACATTATTGGATATTATCAGACCTGTAACACTGTTACAGAATAAACACCTCACTGTATTTAAATATTTTTAAAATGGGTAGAAGGTACCTTTGCAACTATTTTATTTGTTTGTTTAAATCTATTTAAAAAAGAATGTTGGGCGAGGGGCATTTGATACAATACATGTCATGTATGTTGTCAGAAGGGGTAACCCAAATATGCAAAACTTCAAGAAAATTATTTAAAACTTTGACTGTCTTTGAGATGATTATACATGTAATGTACATATACAAATTTATGATACATGTAACTGATATATTTTTCTTAACTAAATTATTTGATCAATTGTTAATTAGTACAAAATGTAGCTTATCAATGTTGTAGATAAACAGGTAGTTCATTACATGTACATGTACAATGTATGTTTATATGTTTTTTTACAAAAAAAAAAAACAACACACAATATGTACAAAACATGTACATTTATACCTAGTTATTTCTTTAGAATAAATGCAAGTAACTGTTACAATACATTTTATTGTATTATATTATGGCATGTACATGTATGGTCTGGTAATATAGTTTGGAGATGAGTGAGGTTTTTGCAATTATAAGATTATTAGGCTATACCCCATTTACAAAGTCAGGCTAAATCCTTGTAAATCATATACATGTACAAATAATTTTAGTCACATTTTGCCAATTTGTTTTAGTTCACTGTACATGTACATGTATGTAACAAATAGTTACATCATTATTATTAGACATGACATTTACTGGATACTAGAGGGGGGATAGGACCTTTATCGGGACTCCGGGATCGGTGTTTTTAAGCTCGGGGTTTCGGGATAGACCCTTTCGGGATCTGGGATTTTTTTTTGTCGAATTTCGGGACCTCGGGAATTCGTATTTTTAAGCCCGGGATTTTGGGGTCAGGACTCCTCTTACACCCACCCCTCACTCTAATATCATTTGAATTCATTATCTCAATATAAATCTATCCTCCATAAAAAAAAAGAATATTTAAATTGAATTAAGTTAGTATTACTATTACTTACTATTACGTATACTCCATGTCATGATGATCTAGGGATCTTTCTGTTTTGGTGACTGGTTACTCCTGTTATTGCTCTCCCTTTTCACAGTGGATAGAGGGTGCATACACTGTTTTCTCTGATTTATTCCGATAAACAGGACACACAGTCAAAAGATAAGTGAAAAGCCACACATGGCCTAACGAAACACACAAAAATGTCCTTAGAAGTTATCAAGTTATGTCATGCTTCATTGCTTGATCATGCAGTCCTGGACATTGACAATGATATTTCTATGTCATGTTGGTACTTCTATACAATGTATGAGTTGCAGTCTTATTGTATGACTAGCTTGTCTTCGTTGGGATGTCTTTGATTATGATACAGTCCTGATAAATTGAAAACTACAACAACAGGAATTCTTGAGCTTCTTCACTGGTATCGGACTTGGTAGCATGGTAGACACATGACATGCCACTGGCACTGGAAAAGTTGTGAATGGACTTGCCTTTGTCTAAAAAAGTTCTAAAATATTTCCCCATCATGCACAGTATCTTCGTAAGGGAGATATGGATTCCCGTTTCAGTTAAAACGGAACAAAACTGTGTAATATCAAATGAAGCAGATGCAAAATCTTTGCAAACAGGAAATGAGTAATTGTAAACATTGCAGTTCAGGGGTGAATTAAGAAAATATAGTCTTTATACTATGTATTCCTTTTTATTAAATATGAACCACTCTGTATTTTCATAAACAGATAGAAAATGGTACAGGTATGTTTAATTCTATTAAAATAACGACTTTGAATGTTTGTCAGTCACATGGCAACTGTTGTTAAGAAAGAGAAAGTAATGTTACTTAAAAGGAGTTATCTCTCTTAGACCATTTTGAATAAAAAAGAAATCAAATTTACTCAAAATCAGGACTAGGCTACATATTTTATTTTTTGATATTTTTGAAAGAAAATTATTCTCTTTAGTTTGCATATAACCATTTTCCCTAAAACATCCGGTCTTAGGAGAAAATAGTGAAATTCTTATACTGCAATAAGTGGGGAAAGTTCATATTTTCCCAATATTCAATAAAGCACCAAGAAAAATATACTGTGTTCAATGGTTTAATATTACAAATTTAGTTCTTACTTCACAAGATCTTTCAAAACAAAAAGTATTGTTGATTTCTGTGATACAGTGTGTATCACTATTTCATCATTTTGCATGATTCTTAGCCAGACTGCTACTTAAGAATCTTAGAGAAAAAGTGTCAAGAAAAAAACTTTGCAAGACAGATTGACTATTCTTTGACTTTCTCATTACACATGTTACATTGTAAAGGTTTCAAAATTGTTGTAATCAGGAATATGTTTAATTTTGTTTTAGAAAAGCTACATCAGAAACTAAATGTCAGGTGTGTAATATATTATGTAATGCTCCTGACCAGAATTGATTGTTACCATATTTAACCTAAAACTGACCTGCTATCATATAGAGTCTTTTTTCAAACATATAATGTTAGAGCACACTTAGGAACAAGTTTGAAATTTGTATTTCTTACATATTTTCCACTTTAAATTTGCTGATGATCTATTTAAAAAAAGATGTCTTTCCTTTTAACCTTGGTCAGTTTCTTGTTAAATACTATAATATATGCTATGTTTATGTCAGATTAAGTATTATGCTAAGTTGGTTCTTACTACCAAAAATAGTAATAGTATGTGCTCTGTATAAAAAATACTGTACACATGTACCCAAAAATATCTAGAGTGTAACGGTTTTAGTGTGACATTGTTGGTTTTCTTTTCTTGAATTTGAGTGTAAACATGACCTGTTGCAGATCATCAGTAACATGCTTTTATAATTTACATAATTTGTATTGCCTTCACCGATTTTGTATGCTCAATACTTGAACTTCAAGAGTGTAACTAGCTAGTTCAATTGCAGTTTTAGTTCAAAAAATTTAAAGTAATAATGTACACTTGTCTTCTGTGTTAAGCTGAGGTGTAGTTATGTCATTTTTGTTAATAAATATCAGATTGTTTCCTTTAATTAACTTACCGTTGATAATAGCATTAAAATAAAGCTATACTCCTGACATAGAAGTATTTATCATATAAAAGCAACGAAGGCCATAATAATGACATGCTTGTTTCTGATGAACTACAACAGGTAATGTTCACTGAATTTCAAGAAAAAACAAAAACTATGACACCCTTGTTTGTAAAAGAAACCTATCTTAAATCAAGTGTTACACTCCTGACAAACTTGGGTAGTGTTTTTATTGTAACCATAGTATTCCAGTAGTACAACCGCAGGGTCATTTAAATAAACCTGTGCCCAGCTATGATACATGTACTAAACAAAAAATATAAACCGTGCAAGATGTGCCGAACTATATTATTTCATCTACAAAGCCATATTCTGGCAACATAATGACTTTTTCTAACACTTTTAGTTTTTGCACAAGCTTATTAGACATACCTTATGCTGTTCATAGAGAAGAATTGAGAAAAAAAATCATAGTCAAGATATACTAGATAGATGAGAGATATTGTTTGGTAGTGTATTTGCCGTTATCCATTTCATATCATCAATTAATTCACATGCTTTTTTTGTGAATGTATCACTAAAAGCGTTACACTCCTGACATTTTGGTGTACAATTTTGGACATTATTTTTTATACATAGCATATAATGCTACAATCTTTGTTAGTAAAATCTAACTTATCATAATACATTATCTGACATAAAAACATCACATATACAGTATCACACAAGAGATTAACAAAGGTTAGAATGAAAGGTATATATTTTTTTGAAAATAGCCCTTAAGTAAATAAATATAAATAATTGATCATGATACCACTGCTGGATGACGTCAGTAGTCAGCATTTCGGTGTTGACTTGAATATCAATTATGTTGTCATTTTTATAAATTTCTTGTTAACAAAACTTTGATTTTTTCGCAAAACTAAGGATTTTCTTATCCCAGGAATGGATTACCTTAGCCGTATTTGGCACAAATTGTTTTTTGGATCCTCAATGCTCTTCAACTTCGTACTTGTTTTGCTTTATAAATATTTTGATATGAGCGTCACTGATGAGTCTTATGTAGACAAAACGCGCGTCTTGCGTACTAATTTATAATCCAGGTACCCTTGATAACTATTTACACCACTGGGTCGATGCCACTGCTGGTGGACGTTTCGTCCCCGCGGTTACCATCAGCCAAGTAGTCAGCATTTCGGTGTTGACATGAATATCAATTATGTTGTCATTTTTATAAATTTCCTGTTTACAAAACTTTGAATTTTTCGAAAAACTAAGGATTTTCTTATCCCAGAAATGGAATACCTTAGCCGTATTTGGCACAACGTTTTAGCATTTTGGATCCTCAATGCTCCTCAACTTCGTACTTGTTTAGCTTTATAAATATTTTGATATGAGCGTCACTGATGAGTCTTACGTAGACGAAATGCGCGTCTGACGTACTAAATTATAATCCACGTACCCTTGAAAACTATTAACACCACTGGGTCGATGCCACTGCTGGTGGACGTTTCGTCCCCGCGGTTATCATCAGCTAAGTAGTCAGAATTTCGGTGTTGACATGAATATCAATTAATATGTTGTCATTTTTATAAAATTCCTGTTTACAAAACTTTGAACTTTTCGAAAAACTAAGGATTTTCTTATCCCAGGAATGGAATACCTTAGCCGTATTTGGCACAACTTTTTTGGAATTTCGGATCCTAAATGCTCTTCAACTTCGTTCTTGTTTGGCTTTATAAATATTTCGATATGAGCGTCACTGATGAGTCTTATGTAGACGAAACGCACGTCTGGCGTACTAAATCATAATCCTGGTACCCTGGATAACACCACTGGGTCGATGCAACTGCTGGTGGACGTTTCGTCCCCGATGGTATCACCAGCCCAGTAGTCAGTATTTCGGTGTTGACATGAATATCCATTATGTGGTCATTTTGATAAATTTCCTGTTAACAAAACTTTGAATTTTTTGAATAACTAAGGATTTTTTTTTATCCCAGGAATGGATTACCTTAGTCGTATTTGGCACATCGTTTTTAAATTTTGGATCCTCAATGCTCTTCAACTTCGTACTTGTTTGGCTTTATAAATATGTTGATATGAGCGTCACTGATGAGTCTTATGTAGACGAAACGCGCGCCTGGCGTACTAAATCATAATCCTGGTACCCTTGATAACAATATACAAACGAATGGATGAATCTATTAACATTTCACGTTTTAAAAATTTTGACACTAAGTAAACATCAATATAAGTTCATGGTAAATAACGAGCGTCTTCAACATTAGCCGACTATTATTCATTTATGCATTATGACACTCATTTCAGCAAGTGTGTTAAAAGGATGATTGTTGACGTTTGGAATTAATTTGTAATAGGAAAGTATGCATGTATATACGTACATTCACATCCTTAATTTTACTGTAATATTGTACTTAAAACGCGGAAATCACTTTGTGATCAATATTATATCATCGAACTATTGAACAAACTTATAAGTAAGGGTTATCGTACCAATGTTGTAACTAGATCTCTAAGTATAGTTTATATTAGCACAATATCGATTTTGTCATTAGCAAATTAAAACATAATTTAATTTGTATTTTCTTTTCAAACGGGATGTATACAGATACACACACGTTCATTTTTATCTATACAGAAGTTACTTCTAACTATCCTACTACCTTTCGATAGGTTTATGTTCGGCATTGCACAAGTCATGTCTTCTTTGACTGTTCATGACGTCAAAATACTTAATTACACCTTATATAAGAAATCGAGGTTTTTATTGATTGATAGCCAGTATATTTTTCGCATATTCTAATATGTTTTGCTCATTTCAAATGAATATGCCTGTTTTTCACCACTGCAAGTGAATTTGCCTCAAACACCATGGTGGTATTGGCAATTTTGGAAATTCCTTTGTTACCCTCTCGAGCATCTCAAGCTTCCCGTATTTTTTTTGGTTATTATGACGTTACATACCCGAGACAACGCGTTTTGGTACATGTATAATTCCCGTGGTTCTATGATAATATTCTCTTATCCTCAAAATTATGCATAAACATGTTCATGTATTACAGCTAAAACAAATTATCTTCACCTGTACAAAGAGTTTCAATTCAAATCTGTTCGGTAAATTAAACAGAAATATCATATTATGGAGGGGTATTTGCGAAACATACCAATTTAGGGAGCGAATTTACTTCGGCTAGCGGCTAAGGAAATTTTACATTACCTCGACTTGTATTTTTCGCAAATATCCCACATGCTATGTCTGTTAAAAATCCCTAGGCTTGTTAAATTGAAAGACTTTCAATTGATATTTAATAGTGTGTCTTTAATATTTATCCCACAAGGACGCGGTGTGTCAGTGTAAGATCATCCCGATGGCCGGAGGCCAGAGCGTGATCTAACACTGACACACCAAGTCCGAGTGGGATAACTATTTTACATCTCAGCTCTTTTAAATTGGACGAAAAAACATTTACAATACATATAATTTAGTTAGGAACGCCACACAACCATTATAATATACTTTATATATTACTATATGATGTATACCCTTAATGACCCCGAACACGATGAGTATATATCAAACAATGTCAACTCGCCCCACTTGCCTATCGACTCACACTATATCGCCACTTTTATAAAAAAAATCCCCCACTCTTGTTCACTGACTCGCCCAATTTTTGAAAAAGAGTAAAATCAAATTGAACAATCAGTCTGACTCACTTATTAACGAAAAAGGTTTAAACCCACCTGAATAAAGGTCTGTCAACTCGCCACACTTATAAAATGATCTTGCTTCCTTTAAGTATGTTAAATTACTGTAAGTTCGTATCCAGTCCTCCTTGTGTAGTGGTATTTGTCGTGGCTTGATATATTAAAGGTCTTGAGTTCGAATCCCAGCATATACACTGGATTTTTTTCTACGTGAATATTGATAGATAGACTTTTCCGTATAATTAATCAAAAGTTTTATAGTGGATTTGACATTCCCGCCAAAATGTTTCAGAACAAAGGAAAGCATGCATAACAAAGAAACTCAAACTGGGGTGATCTGGTAGGGACGATCCGGCTCAGATCACCCCTGTTAGAACAAAGGAGCTGGGATGTAATTCTATGTTGGGACGTTATACTATTGTTTCAGAAAAGGGAGAGAGTTAGGTACCATTAAAACATTTAATCCCGCTGCAAATATTTGCACCTGTCCTATGTCCGGAATCTGATGTACAGTGGTTATCCTCTGTTTATGTAGTTTATACGTGTTTAGTTTCTCCTTTTTATTTAGATTAGACCGTTGATTTTCGCGTTTGAATGGTTTAAAACTAGTACGTTTTTGGGGTCCTTTATAGCTTGCTGTTCGGTGTGAGCCAAGGCTCCATGTCGAAGGCTATACCTTGATCGATAATGGTTTAGTTTTTTTTATGAATTATTACTTGGATTGAGAGTTGTCTCATTGGCACTCATACCACACCTTCCTATTTTTCTATATCAATGAAATCCTAATAAAAAAAATAAGTTCTCGAACTAAGCAATGTTTGTTACAAATGTAAAAATGTTTACGGAATATTTGAAATACATTTAGTGCAGCATTATAGAGTTACCTTGTTCTTGTAAATCTGAAAGGGAACTTATATCGTCTTCTATATCTGTTGTATAGGTTTGTTTTTGTTCTGTCCCAAAATCGGTTTTCATATCGACAACCACCAGATAAATTGCACTACTTGTCAAAAATGCCTGATGTGTACAATAAAATTCCTTTTGTCCTGCAAAATCCCAAATTCCACATCGAGCGTAATTATTTGAAGGACTATTTAAAATTGACTTCGTGGTAAAAACACCAGATATTAGATCTGACGGCATTATCAGTTGTTTTGAATTGTTCATACGATGAAGTTCAATGCTGTCTCGAAGTTCTTTAGGTCTATCTGTAAAATAAAATTTAAATACATGGGGCATATTAATCTTGACATAAAGCACATAACCCCTTACTTTTACATGTTTTAATAACATATAAAACGATGTTCTATTAATTATAGTATTAAGGAAGTTATTCATCCGATATCAGTTTTACTGTAAAACACAGTATGCTCTTCTGCAACAGAGTATAAATTTTCTTGGTATATAAATGTATTAGCAAATGACCGGTTCCAGATTTTGTGAGTTGTAAGTCCCTGATATAGCGTCAGCTCATTAATCAGTGATAAAGTAGTGGTTAATATTAAACTTATTGAAAATTTTCTGGTAATTTAATAAGTAATTACCAAGAAATTACTGTTCCTACTACTCTACGGAAGTTTTCCCGTATATTAGTACGGTTTTTATTTTAGTGGGAATGGGGCTAATCTACAGGTCTTCATCATATAAATGATATACCTTGTCATGTATATGCTCAATCTCTAGAAACACTCCTCGTAGTTGCAACGGGGCTTTAGTCCACAAGGACGCCACATTTTGTAATAAATTATATCTATTTCAATGTCTTACCCTATGACAGATAAGCCCGTGCCTTGTGCATGATATCTTAGTATTCTTAAAGGGACTTGGTATATCTCCAATTTTATATTTAAAAAAATGAAAATATAAAAGTACAAATTACAATTTTATAATATTTTTTTTCAACAACTAAAATTAAAACAATAATTATTTTAAACAGTTAACTATTCCATATTTTCTTTAAAAGGGGAGGTGCCCACACTCATATTGTTCATTGTTTTGACTTGGCGTGAGGGCTCCACTTCTATGGTCTAAAATGAGCACGTTGAGGGTTCGTATGCAATCTTTCTTTTATTCATCAATTAGTGTTTGCCTTTGTCGCCATTTTGGTTGTGCACAACAATATTTATAAATCAATAATTATCGTTATTAACTTATCTGCTTTCTGTAAATCGTTTTTAAGTTATAAAATGCACTTGTAATATATTATCATTTAATAACCAATGTCTAAAAGTCACCAACATGTGTTTATGTTGAAATTTGAAGTGTTATTCGGTCATTACAAGTGTTATTCGGATAATAACAGTGTTATTCAATCATTCGTGTTACCCGAAAACAGGTGCAAACCATTTTTGTGGCAAGTTCAGCTAATCTTACCACAACAAGCGATATTGGGAGCTGCCCTTTCGCCAGTTATTTACATAGTTAAAGAACTGACCACTGCGTTTTATATACATGTCAGGGGCTGATCATTATCATGAGGTTGGGACAAGTGCTGTTAAAGGACCCACTGGTAAACTCTATAAATAACATTAACGGTACCAATTTTCCTGAACAAACTGCCTCTGCATGTTACTTTAGCCGGTTTCAATAGACCAACTTATAGTGTCAGCTCTCTGTCATAACGGCCTCTCAAGTAGTCAATCATGGAATTTTTCATGGTTAAGTAATATACATGTAGTATAATAGTACAGAAATTAACTTGAAAAGAGCGACTTTCTTTCATCTTTTGTCTGACTGTTCGTTGGTACACTTTCATATGAGGTAAGTAACAGCAGTTTACATCAAGTATTAAAACAAAAGTCTTACTTTCCTGTTTGTTAGGTCTAAACTGTGGCGTCTATAAATATTTATCAAAAAATGTCTTTGTATACGTAACTACAATGTTTATTGTCTAACAGTAGTTACAATTTTGTACAATTTTTGTACAATATCAATTTTTCCTTGTATTGACTTTATAGCGCACATTTACAAATATACATGTTAAACACTGATGTTTGTCTATCAAGATAAGAAATAACAATAGATTGAATAATTTCTTACATCAACATCATTTGAACTTCGGTGAACTAAGCTGTCTCATTCGATTGAAAAGCATACCACATTTCTTTACTCTTATGTCTTAACTTCAAATTTGGTATTAGAACTATTTTTTGTACATGTTTTATGTATAGACTGTTGGTTTCATGTGATAATATTAGCGACCTCCTATGTTGAATGGGTTTCGATGATCGTGGATGACATACATTCATCGATTGTACATGTAGACTACTAGTTTTTAAAATCTTCATTTGATATTGAATGGAAAGTTGTCTCATTTCAATCATATCCCATGTCTCATTGCTTATTTTACTACACATACTCATATATATTTAAGATTAAGAAAGGCAGTGACAAGAACGAGAATCATCAATATAAACTCATCACCAAGCAGATTAGGCAAATATTAAACGAATCTGGCATGTAAAGGAATTTAAAAAATATATTCTATGATTTATTTTGACGTTAACATATAGTTATAATTCAATTCAGCTGGCATCTAATGATCATCTATCAAGTCATTTTCAAAGTTCCCTACACACAAAGTGTAGCTCTCAAGTTTTGATATAAAAGATTGAATGTTAATGATCAAATTAAATACTGTTGGTATATCTTTCCATAAATGATAATCGGTGGAACGTTCTGGTCAATAGTCGCATTTAGTTGTACCAATACACTAGTATTTCTTTTTGGAGGCATGCCATATGCTATTCCACATTATTAGTGCATGAATGGCCAACTGCTGTTGGCACACAACTGCATAGACTTTTTTGGGGGGACTTTCCTTGTACCTGGACTTTTCTTCTTAACATTCACCAGTTTTTGCATTTTTGAAAATACTGTAAACAGGTGTAATTTAGTTACATGTGGCAAAATAAAACAATAGCATATGTCTTAAACAGTTCTAATACCAAATCTGTCTTAGCAATAGCCATATTACCTCAAGATCTCTAGATCTGCTGGAACCATTATATTTGCAAAATTTATGTTAGTTTCTATGGGTGTATGCTACATATATGTAAGCTTATTCAAAATTCAGGAATTATTTATACAAGTTGTGATGTTTCTATTGTTTTTAATATTTTCAATATTGTAGGATCATAAGATGTCGCAATCAAAAACAATCATACATGTATATTTAAATTTAATAGAGCTTGCTTAACTACAAAACTGTGTATATATACAGCATAATGCCATAAATGAGTCAACTTTTTTAATGGATGCCAATAAAATAACAAAAATGCTGAATGAACTTTGAATAAAAACTAACCTCACAAATCAAGTTTTATACTTTTAATATTTTGTTATGCCACCCTGCTGGACTAGAACTTATCTGCAACGACGTGGGAGGCTTGAATAAAGTACCTGAATATAAAATAATGGCACTTCTAACCAGGCACGCAGTATTTAAGATTTAAGGTCTTCAATGTTACGAACCAGATAAAGTCTATTTTTTATTTTATTCTTCATCAGAAGCCAGATATTTTCGATTGGGCTCAAGACTGGTGATTGTGCAGGCTATGTAAGTTGCGGTATCTGGTTTTGCCTTTTCCAATCTTCTACAGTCCTTGACCGATGACAGAGTGCATTATCATCTTGAAAAAGATAAGGTTCATTGTCAAAATGTTTGGTTACTACTTGCCATAAATTATCGTCCAGGGTTTCTATATACTTGACAGAGTTCATATTACCATTTATCATAGCTAAAGTACCAACTCCATAATATGTTATACATCCCCAGACCATAATTTTGAGATTGGTTGACGGTCGCTGTGAAACATATTCCAGACACTCGGGTCTCCAAATTTCATTTGACTTCCTCCAAACTTTAAGTGTTCCGTCAGGTTTGTTCACCATCATCATCTCATCTGTAAATATGACTTTTTCCACTGATTGTTCACAGTCCAATGAAGTTCACTCCTTCAACAAACCACTCTTTTCTTTTGATTAACAACCCTGACGCCAATTTTCTTCGGAACAGATCGTCTGGTGTACCCTAATTCATGCAATTTTCGTTGACCAGTTCGTCTGGACACTTTTGCAGGTGTACGAGTATTAAATTCCTTGGTTATATCTTTTAGGGTTGAACGGCGAGACGTTTTCACAATCCGTGACAGTGTGTTTTCTGCCCGTTTGGTGACAGTTTTTCTCCTGCCGCTTCGAGGAACATTTCCGGTATTACCACGCATCCGCCAAATCTTCAAAAGCCTTGAAATTGTGGATGTAGCTATTCCTAAGCTTTTCGTAAAACTGCTTGCTCGATGACCACTTTTAATTAAACTTATGCTAGCCTTTTTGGTATCGTCTCACAATTCTTTCCCGTTCTTCTCCATTTTTGTTGATATTAAAAATGACAAAATTTCGCTTCGATTTCGGTTAAAAAATCTGTATTTACAAAGTTTAGTTCGAGTGATTCCCCTTTGAACACATGTTATTGATTTTTACGTTACACAACATCGATAATGACGTTCTTAAAAGTCGGACATTCATGGCACTATGCTGTACACTTACATATCATAATAGGTAATGCAGGACATAAATTAATCATTAATTATGTAGCACATTGTCATAGCATGCTTGTTGGTCTTCAAACAACAAATTGATATTTTCATATTTTTACAGTATTGAAAACAAACAAACAAAAAGTACGGTGAAATTTAATATTGAGGTGACTTAGAAAAAAAATGGTGGAATGATTTGAGTCTATCTTGATTTGAATATAAATATCTATAGATCTAAATGATTGAATAATAGCTAACGATAAATTATGAGGGGCGATGGACCATACATTAAGATACAGTACGTATACACTACAAAATATAATATTTAACCAGTCTAAAAGGGTACAACTTCACTAAAAATAACATTTAAAGGAATAAATTCGGATAACAGATGTCCTTAATATATTATATAAACTCGTCATAGATACCAGGACTAAATTTTGTATATACCCGAGACGCGCGTTTCGTCTACAAAAGACTCATCAGTGACGCTCGAATCTAAAAAAGTTTAAAAGGGCCAAATAAAGGACGAAGTTTAACGAGCATTAAGGACCAAAATTCCTAAAAGTTTTGCAGCTAAGGTAATCTATGACTGAGGTAGAAAAGCCTTAATATTTTAAAAATTCAAAATTTTGTGAACAGTAAATTAAAAGTATAACCATATCAATGATAATTCATGTCAGCACAAAAGTGCTGACTACTGGGCTGGTGATACCCTCGGGGAAATAAATATCCACCAGCAGTGGCATATATATAAAACTCTTACTGAACTTGACTAAAGTATATTTAATAGCAATTGGGCCTTGAAAAGAAAAAGCTCATGTACAATTGTAATGCACAGGTTAAAAAAGATTAGACGTCTTGGCGTCATGCTATTTCAATTTTTGCTTTGACATCGTTGCAGGAAAACATCTTGCAAGGCCTTTTTCATTGTTTGATTTTACGCTGATGCAGGAAAAATAAATCAGCCTTGTCAAACGCCATAATTAATTGGACTTGTAATTTGCATGTTATATGTGGTATAAACAGATAGAGATGAAGGGATTCCATAACAATAACATGCATAATAAAGCCGGGGGCAATGATTTATAATGAAGACAAAAACAGCACTTACTACATGTATGCATCATTGAAGTAGATGACCTGTGTGTTGGTGTATTAACGTCAGTAAAAAGTACATCCATTTGTACACAATGTACTTTCACAATACTAGAAAGGTCAGCTGCCGGTCTGAACTGATAAAAATTGGACTGAACATTTGAAAAGATTACCATCCATGTATTGTCCCTTTTCACAGCGGCAAAGGCAAATATATGATGTTTTCTATGGAACACGGCTTGTTAAAACTGATTTGAAGCTATTAAAACACATGGTTTTACGATTTCATTTCGGTAGAAACAGGAAGGAAGTATCAGATGATTATGACAACTGGATCCCCTTCCAATTTAGGCCTGGTAAATTGCGATTCATATGAGAACCACATTAATTTTTAAAGACAGAAAAGTATCACAGTTCCATTTTTTAGCGGTTTGAGATTTCTTCTATACACTTTATTATCAATGTCCTACGCTTGTAAACATGTTGGAAAATTACTCTAGGATCATTGTAGAACTTTATTCATTTTTCCTTAACAACCCCCATTTTCGCTCCAGAACACCACTTTTGTTGTAATCAACTCAAAGAAACGGAAAAATTAGGAAAACTAATGCTTCAACCACTACGCAATTTACTCAATACATGAAGAAATCGTATATCTATCAGAAAATATAAATTTTATCACTCATCTCTGTTTTTTTTAGAAAGAAGTGTCAAAATAAAAATGATGTTAGGAACGTCCAATAGGCGGGATCGGTGGGGTCACTTCGGTCAATATGCAAATTCATTCTATGAAACCGTGCATTCGTACTGCAATCGTAAAAATTATTAATTATACCAGAACCATTTTAACTTCTTATTTCAAGCATAACATTTGATAAATATGGATTGTAATACTTACATATCGTGTGTCTATTTGTTTAGGTGATGCAAATATCCGCCATTTATCACGACATATTGAACATTTTCCAGATGCATCACGGGTAATCACACAAAATCTCGCGCTGCATAAAACACTATACAACAGTCTATGCAAAAGTCCACGAGATTCCCATCCTTCTAACTATACAAATCCTTGTTGTTAATAAATAAACTCATCATAGATACCAGGACTAAAATTTTACACTTACGCCAGATGCACGTTTCGTCTACAAAAGACTCATCAGTGAAACTCGAAGCCAAAAATGTTTAAAAGGTCAAATAAATTACAAAGTTGAAGAGCATTTAAGAGACCAAAAATTCCTAAAAGTTTTGCCAAATACAGCAAAGGTAATCTATTCCTGAAGTAGAAAAGCCTTAGTATTTAAAAAAAAAATTGTTAACACTTAATTTATATTATGAACATATCAATAATAACTCAAGTCAACACAGATGTGCTGACTACTGGGCTGGTGATACCCTCGGGGAAATAAATCTCCACCAGCAGTAACATTGACCCAGTGGTTGTAAATAAACTTATCATATATACCAGGACTAAAATTTTACACTTACACCAGACGCGCGTGTCGTCTACAAAAGACCAATCAGTGACGTTCGAATAAAAAAAAGGTACTTTTTATATTGGTATAAAACCGAAAGGCTTTATTTTAAATCATAATAGGTTCAAATTCTGCTACAGAAGCATTTATGTTTGTATGGTTTAAAAAAAAAGGTCTGTAGTTTACAATCAATATTAAAACAACGATTTGATTTAAGGGGCACTAGCTACGAGATATATGAAAACCCTAATACATTTTTTTCTCAATCAGTAATGAAATACAAAAAGTGAAATAATAAATTCCTTTTAGTAGCCATTAAGGTTCAATTTTGTCAAAATAAACAACAACAAAAACATTGATTATGAATTATTAACTTGCAAGTGAATAATTCGACCACATTGAATCCGTATTCATGTGAACTTTTATTTAACCCCTTAGCTTGAGATGGATAACACGTGAAAAAATGTATGTGTAAAGTTATTTACATAAAGAAAATGTCAACATTGGAAGTGAAACAAAGGTAAATCATTTGATTAATTGATTCGATCCAAAAATAAACATTCTGAAACAGGTAAAAACGATGATAAACATTTATTTCTTATCTGTAATATGAATTAAATAGCACGTGTTTGCTTAATCTATTTATATCTATGTTTATGTTCACATCGCTTATATGGTCATCGGATCACTATAGAGGTCATTGAGTAGATGGCGTCTAGACTCAAATACACACGAAACGAAGCTACGTATTTCCATGCCTGTGCCTTGTTTATTGTTTTATTTAGACTTTTGATAGTTTGGATAAATGTTTTACATTGTTATCAATCAAATATGAGAATTTGATTAAAATCGGTGAACATGAATTTGATGGCTAGTGACCCTTTAACATATATTTTCATTTCAAAGAGACCAAAAAGTGATGTTTCGATATATATCCTTTAGATTCAATAGCTCATTTACATCAGTTACATACCTTTTTCTATTATCCATTTACCATTTTCTATATCGATTTTGGAGCGTTGAATATCAATGTCAATACCATCTGTAGACTTTACATCTGTTCTATCCTCATTCAATAAATTTCGCAATAAACACGTTTTCCCAACAGATTGCTTGCCAACGATCATTATTTTAACAAAGTACCTTTTTTCAGTTTTTGAATCCTTCATAAGCTTGATATATCTAAGTCGATCTTCTTCTTCAAATCGGTCTATGAACGCTACAATATTGGTTTACACAAATACATAAAGTGCTAGTTACATGGTGTGTTAGTGACCTTATACAATATATATGGGGTCAGTAAATTCTATATGGGGTGAAAGCGAGGCTCGGATCCCCATATTAAATTTACTGACCCAAAATATCGTATTATGTCACTATCACACCGTATAACAAACTGATCTTCACCTGTGGTATCTTGACTGGCGGCCTATCAAAGTGATCAAGTCTTCAATACTTAGTATAAAGACCTATTTCTTTTTGTCTATACAGAAAGAAAATTCCAACAGTTACAACTTTAACATGTTTAAAGCTTTAAATTGGTTTTATGAATTTATTTCAATCGTTCATTACATGTATCAATTGCTTCGGCTGTTCAATCTTTTTTTTTTTTAGCTTCAACTATGTTTTATAAACTAATTTCAACCTTTCATCATCACATGATTCGTCTGTTGAAACCTTTCAGAGTTTTCCTCAACACTGTGTTTTTTTTAAAGGGTTGTGGCATCTTAATTGTTGTTTTGAAAGGGAAGTAACTCCTTTCTAACCCTATATGGTTGCTAACCCTATATGGTAACGAACCATTTATTTTTAGAGCACCCTATAAGTAACATGTGTAGTTCGTTAACCAATCATATCCCCATAAATCTATACGAGGTAAGATAAATACTTAAATGCCTAAGAATGTACATTAACACGCTATGTTGTTTTATTCTATACATACACGCTATATTTTGCTAAACTCATTAACGTCATCATGCGCGTTCGGCTATCCATGAAAAATTGGAAGCTATTCAAAAGTAGCAATTTATTGTCCCACATGACCTCTAAATATATTTCTGCAGCTTATTGTCCATTGTCATTATTAGATCAAAACAAATAATTTAGTTGGTTAAAAATATGACTTCAAAGTTATTCCCTTTTTTATACATAAAAATGGTTATTCCTCTCTTTTGTTCAGTTAATCAGATGCAAGGGTGACTGGTGCATTCAAATTTTTTCTCTCTGTTTTCTACTTTTAAATTTGTTTACACATTTTATTTGATGTTGTCAAAAATATGTCCTTCTAAGATCAGGCGATTTGTTTTAGCTAAATATTATGTTCACATTCTTATAGGTATTTATTTAATTTAGTTAATACATCAGTTCATATCTTAAACTAATCCATCGTTAGCTTGTATTTTGATTCTTGCTATTTGTAGACATCATATACATTTATGACATAAACAATGCATTTTATTTATATGGAATGACGAGTCGGTTGTGTTATAAACTCAGAAAAAGAATACCATTAACTACCATAGATTTCCGGTACAGTTGAACGGCAAACGCCTGGATCTGACAGATAAAGGTCAACTTGTCGACACAAAAAAGACCCGTGGGTAAAATGTTTACGCCCACAAACAGCGCCACTTATAATATTTTTTTTGCGGAATCCTTGAGAACGATTTTCCGTTCTGTAGTAAATTAAAACATTAAATTAACTAAACATAGAAAAGTAAGTGTAAAAAACAACTTAAACGATATATTTGCACATGGCTGGTTATGCATGATACGTCAAAATGGCGGATTTTAATGTATACATTTTTCATCACAGTTAAAGCTAACACAATTTCGTATCCAATCATTTATTAGCAATTTAATTTTTAATTTTTTTAAGATCATCCAATTATTTTTACCGTTATAAAGTGGCTACACGTTACAAGCCATCGTTACAAAGTAGCCATGTGTTTTGTGGGAATACCTCGGAAATGATGTGTATTCAAAATTTACGGTAAAAATTCAATGTTATCTTCATTAGATTTCCATGCATACACAAGTAATTACATCAAATGCATTCTTTGTAGTACTTATAAGGTAACTAGACATATTTAACTGTCTGCTTTAGCAAAAATTCGTGTAAATAAACCTGATAGCTATACGTCGTTTTGAATTCAAGCACAGCAGACAAACACGTGGTAAATTGTTGATGTATATTTACCTAAGTTACACGTTGTTGTTACTAAATACTCATTAATTACCATTATCGTGTTATACTTTCAAGAGTTATATAACACATCGTGCCTAGGCAATACGTCCAGCTAGGCCCAGGGACTTTCTTCACTAGGTCTTTAAAAAATGAGCTCCAGCTAGGCCCAGGGACTTCCTTCACTAGGTCTTTAAAAAATGAGGCTGTAATGATGTTTACAAATTACCATATGTACATAACAGCATTTTTCTGTATTTGATATATATCATGTACATGTACATGTATGTACATGATGAACGATAGAGTAAATGAACATACAAGGGTTTGATTCCCACCCCAAGTATACATTTTAATACTTATAGATTGGAACAAAAAGGGCAGATTGCAATTTACCATAATGTAGTGTCTAAAATGCTGATTGATGGGCCAAGTCCAAATTTAATTGGCTTTTTATTCAAGAAAACCTAAAGGTATTGAAGGGTGTTGCAATTTATATTAATGAATGTTTTGAACTGAGAACAATATCAATATTGTACAGATATTGTTTAATTTAAGACATTGCGAATATTTGCCTGCTTTAAAATATAATATATATGACTGTTATGTCTTTTTGTCTAATATATGTGTGGCTCTGATCTGGTTTTGGTTTAAAATATAAGAATTGAGATGGTTAAATTCATATTAATATGATTTATATCAACATTATTGTATCAATTATAAAAATCATTGTGAAAAACTACTTTGCTCTTTATGGGCCCTTTAATGGGGATAAAGATATCTTATCTTATCTTATCTTATACCACATCTCTTTATTTTAGTACTACCAGTTTTACTTAAGTTTTTAAAGTAAGTCAGCTGTTGACAAGCTAAGTCATGACTAAAAGTTCAGATAATATCATGATTTTTTTTTATTAAAGTAAAAAAAGGCGATTAAATTGATTATCTGAAAAAAAAGAACTCGCTTTTTGATTTGATACTATGAGATTATTTCTGATATCAGAATAATAAATATCTCATATTTGTCCATTCTTCGAAAAATTATTAAACATACAGTATTTAAGACTGGTTTGTTTTTGTCTGAGACTACTATAACATGGGAAGTGACCAATGTCTTCGTTATACATTGTAGTAGTCGAAAACTTATTCAATAAAGTGTCGAAATATAACTGTTATCATTATTTTTCCTCGAATTTACTGTTGTTAACTTGCAGTGTCCTACGATGCGTGTACCGAGTTCTCTCCCTTTGATCTCCGATTCGCAACGAATAAGCTTACACAATTGCGTATACGGGGTTTTTGTAATCTGAAAGAGTCAAGTTATGGTTTTACCTCATATTTTATATCCCTCAACACGTTACCAAACTAATTTAAGGATTTATTAGGAATTTTCTGTGGACCTCACAATTTTTCAGAAAAAAAAAATCACTTCACTCTTGAATTGATAACACTTGAACAACAATTTTTAATAATCATTATATAAAATTAAAAACCAATTTTTCAGAGAACAATTGAAGGTCTTTCCATCTCGATAATAAGAATGACATTTAAAAAACGATGTTTAAAAAAATGAAATTTGGTACCTCAAACTGATTTAAAACAAATAAGATTAATAGGTATATTCAGAAGAATTAATTGTATTATAATAAACAAGAAAGAATTTTTAGCTAAGTTCAAAATCTAGAACGTCAAATTGACATTGACCTCAATTTCAAGGTCATAGGTCAGTGATCTCAAATCAGGTCAATCAATGTATGGTTGTTGAGAAATACCCATTTCAAATACAAAAAGGGAGAAAACTCCTATAAGCATGCTAAGTGTTTACCAAAACACTTTGATTAAAATAGGTTGCAGTTGCGCCTTATCGTAATCAGTTATTTGGACAACACATCATATCATTAACTATTACAGTTTCTTTTGAATATAGATAACAAACAAAATTCAAAATTTAAAATGACATTGACCTTCAACCTTGACCTCAATTTCAAGGTCATCGGTCAGTGAACTCAAATCGAAAGACCGAAGGTCAATCACTTGTATGGTTGTGGAGAAATGCTGATTTCAAATACATAAGGGGATAAAACTCCTATAAGGGTTAACTAAAACACTTCGACTTAAATAGGTTGAATTTGCACCTTATTGTAAACAGTTATTTGGCAAACACATCATATCATTTTAACTGTAACAGTGTCTTTTGAATAACGATAACAAGCAAAATTCAAAATTTAGAACATGACCTTGACCTTTGACCTTGGCCTCAATTTCCTTCAAATGGACCAATGACTTCATATCAAAAGACTGTCGGCCTGACTTTTAACGTATGAATTTATCCAACATATTGCCTATCTTAAATTTTCAAAGGGAAATAACTCCCATAAGATGTTTTCCGATCACTCCAGTAATAATTAACCAAATCATTCTTAAGAGTAGACGGACAAATTGGTAAACAGTTTGTTAAACTGTTTTACGGTTTAAGAGATATAGAGATAACAAGAAAAAGGGGACGCGGGGAGATAACTCTGTCAAGAATAAGTGTTCGGTTACACAGGGTGAGTTTTGAAACCCCAATTACTGTACAACATCATTGGCCAAAAATCCATTCGATATGTTATAAAACAAAAAAGCATCTCAGATGGCAGAAGAAAAAAAAAATCGAAAACCAATTCTTCAGAGAACAATTGAAGGTCTTTCCACCTCGATAATAAGAATGAAATTTAAAAAAACGATGTTAGAAAATGTCACTCCATGTTGATGTAATGTGAAAAAACTAACTGATATAAAAGTAATAATATTAATAGGTTCATGCAGTAGACTTAATTGTTTTATAATGAACTAGAAATAAAGAAATAATTTTCACCAAAGGTTAAAATCTAGAACGTTAAATTGACCATTGACCTTGACCTCAGGTTTGAGGTCATAGGTCAGTGATCTCAAATCAAAAGACCCCAGGTCAATCACTTGTATGGTTGCGGGGAAATTCTGATTTCAAATACATAAGGGGGAAAAACTCCAATAAGGGTTATCCAAAACTGTTCGACTTGAATAGGGTGAAGTTGTGCCTTATTGTAAACAGTTATTTGTCAAACACATAATATCATTTACTGTAACAGTTTCTTTTGAAAAACGATAACAAGCAAAGTTCAAAATTTATAACATGACCTTGACCTTTAACCTTAACCTCAGTTTCCTTTAAATGGACAAAGGACTACATATCAAAAGACTGTTGACCTCTACGACTTATAATGTATGAACTGATCCAACATATCGCCTAACTTAAATTTTCAAAGGAAAATAACTCACATAAGATGTTTTCCGATCACTCCAGTCAATAAAAACCAAATCATCCTCAAGAGAAGACGAACAATTTGGTGAAAACAGTTGGTTAAAATCTTTTACGGTTTAAGACATATATCGACACCAAGAAAAATGGGAGGCAGGGAGATAACTCCTATAAGAATAAGTGTTCGCTTACACAGGGTGAATTTTGAAACCTCTATTACTGTACAACATCATTGACCAAAAATCAATTCGATATGTTGTAAGACAAAAAAGGATCTCAGACGGCAAAAGAAAAAAAATAAATTAAAAACCAATTCTTCAGAGAACAATTGAAGGTCTTTCAACCTCGATAATAAGAATGAAATTTAAAAAACGATGTTTGAAAATGTCACTCTTTGTTGATGTAATTTGGTACCTTAAATTGATATAAAAAAATAATAAATAGGTATATGCAGAAGACTTAATTGTTTTCTAATGAACAAGAATTTTTTTTTATCAAAGGTCAAAATCCAGCACGTCAAAGGCCTTATCGTAATCAGTTATTTGGAAAACACATCATATCATTAACTGTTACAGTTTCTTTTGAATATAGATAACAAGCAAAAGTCAAAATTTAGAATATGACCTTGACTTTCAACCTTGACCTCAATTTCAATGTAGGTGAACTCAAATCGAAAGACCTGAAGGTCAATCACTTGTGTGGTTGTGGAGAAATTCTGATTTCAAATACTTAAGGTGAGAAAACTCCCAAAAGGGTTAACAAAAACACTTCGACTTAAATATGTTGAAGTTGCGCCTTATTGTAAACATTTATTTGGCATACACTTCATATCATTAACTGTTACAGTTTCTTTTGAATAACGATAACAAGCAAAATTCAAAATTTAGAACATGACCTTGACCTTTTACTTTGATCTTAATTTCCTTAAAAATAAAGACAAAAAGTATGATAACCAATAATAATATATCAGCGACAAAGTAACGTTGATTAAGGAAACTAGTACGATGGTATGAATGCGAGATTTTGCATTTCTGCATTTTTTTTGTATTCTTTTTTTTTTAGTCTTTGCTTTTTATATTTTAACACCATTATTTTCTATTTATTTATTGAATGGTCCATTTTCTTTATTTATTTTAAAATGTTTTGCCCACTTTTCTCTTTTCTATAAACCGCAATCCACGCCCTTTTGTAAATTATGTTACCATATAGCCTTCACAAATAAGTAAAACTAATACCGAATAGATTCTGAATGGCAAAATAATTGAATGCCGATCCCTGTTAGAATGGTGAAATTGCCGAATTTTGATGTTGATTTAATAGATACAGACACATTACCGTCCTAAGTGTTCGTATAGCACTGGCAAATTGACTTTGGTAAAAATTATAATCATCTTAGATCGACTTTTCTAAACATATAAAGTTAAAGATTACACTTCCTTATATTTTAGATTGATAAAGTCTTTTTCATCCCTTGACATTTTCTTCGATTTAAATACTATCGATCTGATAACCGCTTCACATGTATACTTTAACGACCGGTCAAGTTTTCCTATTAGTTTTAAAAATAGTAACCGCCCTTGTCAATGAGATGTTGAAGTCCATAGATTTATTTGTACCATCCTTGTATAATATCATAATATTGAAATATAATTATTTGTTTTTGCTCAAAGATAACGAATAAATGTTATTTCAATGTAATTCATTCAACACCGTAATATTTGAAAGAACTTGAATTTAAGGTCTAAGGTCATGGTCAACTTGTAAATTTTTAATGTTGCTTGTTATTGTTTTTCTGAAAAAAAATAGTAATAGGTAAGGACACAATGCATATATGACTAAAACATTTTTACGACATGGCGCTACTTCAATCCATTTAAATAAGTCGACATATTTTGGTCATCTTTTATATCAGTGTTGTTCTCTTTGAATGTATATTTAAAATCAGTTTTATCCCTCAAACATATACGTGAATGAAATGAAACTTTCCGATTTAAGATGTATGTCCTTAAACTTGCGGTAAAGGTCAAAAGTCAACTTGACATTCCATTTTTAATCTTTGCTAAAATCACAAAGGTTCCTTATAAAACCATTTGATCTTTTGTATTCGATTGGTAGACATTGACCTTCTAAAAAGTTAAATAGAAAGAACATGTTTTCAGATATGTTTGAATCTATTCTAATTTAGGAACCTGATGTTCAGTTGTTGTCGTTTGTTGACGTGGTTTATAATCAATCGACCAAAACTGACCTGTATTATTACTGATCTATTTTTACACCTTATACATTATGAATCAGTATTGTTAAAACTTTTCCCACTGAGGAAGGCCATTTGTTGAGCCGACATATTTGCAATTAAATTATATCATCTGTTCAGTTTTTCCATCTTTGTGGAGTGACATTCAACACTTGTTAGTGTTTTGTTTGTGCTATGATATTCAACACTTTATAGTGTTTTGTGCAATGATATTCAACACTTTTTAGTGTTTTGTTTTCCATCTATTTATCGGTATTGTTACACAATCTTTTATATACATTTTCGGAATCAGTGTAAATGCAGCTGTCAAATGAGACCGTAATTAACAATACTGGAGCGGAATTAGGCAATTATCTCCCATATTTAAGAATCAGTGTTAATAACACTATTTGGAGAAACAGGAAGTGTCATTTCCTGAACCGGATTAAGGAAATTATATCAGACACAAGAATATAGACACCATTTATGTAATTAATCGGTACGAAGACCCCATGAATCTTTAAGTGTACCCTTAACATTTGGTTTTAATTGTTTTTTTTTCTTCCGCCAACTATTTACCAAACCGATGCTGAAAATTCATATCAGTTATTTTCCTTTTGTATTTAAAATATATTTTTTATGAATATAACTCACTAACCGTAAATGATATACTCATAGGGTGTCTTGATATGAGTTTCTTGGTGCATCAACATGATATGGGGTCAAGATCAAATGTCAAGTGTACTAACCCAAGTTTTAGGTAATTGTTTTTTAAAGGAAGATGTGGTACGATTGCCAATGTCTCAACTATTCATCAAGTTCAAATGATGTTGATGGAACGAATTGGATACCGTAATGGCGTTAAAAACGTGAAAGCCCTTACCCATGATGCCGTATGTTCGGTTATAAATGTACCCGATTTATTACACGAGTTTGTTTTTTAAAGAGGAACGAATTGTATCAGAGGGACAGTCACACTCATAGATTGAAATAAACTGACAACGCCATGGCTTAAAATAAAAAGACAAACAGACAAATATATACTCTAAAAACTTGGAGTGATCACAGGTGCTCTGGAAGGGTGAACAGATCCTGCTCCACATGTGGCACCCGTCGTGTAGTTAATGTTATTACAAATCCAGTAAGTAGTCTAATTCGGTAGGTAACATTTATGAAAAGGGAAGGGTATTGTAGTTACGACATAAGGAACATAACAAATATCATCTTTGAAACGGTTATTCCATAACGATCAACCAACTGGCGTCCATACATTGTATATATGCATACTCTTCCTCGATTTAAAGCACTTTTTAATCATAAAAAAGGTACAATATCATAACAATAATTTCGTGACATTCTGTGAATATTGACCCAACTTATATTTTAGACACTGTTATTTTTTTTATTTTATATGAACACAAAATTCAAGAATTCCTTATAATTTTAACTATCTGTATGGAAGTTGCTGTTATCGACGGCTAGCTCACACGACTTTGTTATGGGTATTTTGTTTTACTGTTGTTTCGTTGCTGTCTTGTGGAAAAATACCTGAAATCTCCCTGTCATATAATCATCAATCATATTAATGGCTATACCGTTATATCACTGTCCCAGGTTAAGGGGAGGGAAATGATCCCGCTAACATGTTTAACCCCGCCACATTATTTATGTATGTGCCTGTCCCAAGTCAGAAAACCTGTAATTCAGTGGTTGTCGTTTGTGTATGTGTTACATATTTGTTTTTCGTTCATTTTTTTACATAAATGAGACCGTTAGTTTTTTCGTTTGAATTGTTTTACATTGTCTTATCGGGGCCTTTTATTGCTGACTATGCGAAATGGGTTTTGCTCGTTGATGAAGGCCGTACGGTGACCTATAGTCGTCAATGTCTGTGTCATTTTGGTCTTTTGTGGATACTTGTCTCATTGGCAATCATACCACATATTCTTTTTTATATATTATAATCTATATTAATTTTACTAACCCCAGATATATGATATTCACCGAGAAATCAAAAGTCAACAATTGTTTAAATATATATATGACTTTTTATCCTTTTTTATGCTTTTAGTGTTTGCTCAAGATACTGCTAAAACTGCTCTCTGTTTTAAACTATTATAGCATGTGCTTTTATAGTTGCTAATTTTCTAAGTCAAAATGTTCAATAAAGTTCCCCGAAAACAAAAAAAAACACCAAAAAGTGGCGAAAATAAGAAAAAAAAAATGGGAATTTACTGGACGTAAAAAAGTAATATAAGTCATTGACGTTATTATGGAAAATCTATATCTAGGTACATAAACGCTGTTCCAAATCGTATATTAACATCTCGTGATTGTTGCCGCGGTGTATATAGCGTTTTATCGATAAGAATTTCCTATGATTTTAGCCAATTAGAAAACACAAATTTCATAGTCATTTTAAAATAATTAGATTATTGTCACGTAACAGTACCTTTGTTGTTTCTTCTCTTTCTCATTTTTCTTTGTATATATATCTGATATGTACATATCCCAATGACAATTAAAAAAAAAAGTGGCAACATCACACCATATCTATAATAATATCTGAAATCATAACAATAATGTTTGTATTAAAATTATAATTGAATAGCTTATATATAATACTTATTATCTGAGTTAAATCCTTTATCTGTGTTCGCTCCACTACTTTTTTTAAAATTTTTGAAAGGTAAATATGCTATATACGCTTATTGGAAGTGTGATGAGATTATCGAAGCTGTTAGTTGTCTTCTAGATAATATTTATGTACCTTTCGGCAAAAAGTTGTATGTATTCCAATGGACAGTAATTGCTTCTTTTGAATAGTAGAACTGTTTGTGTACTTTTAGGAATCACAGTTTATGACCATTCTCAGTAAAGAACCGATTATGTAACTGATAAATTCAACAACATTTACTGTTAACTTGATGTTATTTTATCGTTCTTTTAACCAAGAACCAAAGAAAATTACTGTAAATAAATCAAATTAAATGGTAATAAATGCTTTTTCCTAGATTTTGATATTTCAGTTTTACAAGGGAAACTCCACACTAAAAAATTCTACAAAAGGGACGATTTTTTCGTTCCCTATTTTTAATTATAACTTTTGAGACAGTGTTGGTACCATCTTACGGTGTTTATGAATTTAGATTTTGGTTAAAACAAATATAAAAAGGACCAATTCAAGAACACCATCTATGGTACGGTCGACTTTATGGACTCAGCACCAGTTTTTTCTTTTTAGTTTAAAGGTTGTTTAGAACTTAAACAATAAACGCTAGCATATCATAGAAACACAAGTGAGTGATCTATGTTTAATATTTTATAGCGAAAATCTCTGTAATTAAGTCTGTGAATTTTCTACACAAGTCCTGGTTTTATTTGCAACAAATTACTTTTTATCCATTAAATGCAATAACCAGAATGTGTATCCAGAACACGGATGCCCAATGCGCAATATAGTTTTCTATTTTCAGCGGACCGTGAACATGGGATAAAATCTCTAATTTGGCATTAAAATAAGAAAGAACATATCATAGCATGCGTAGAGAACATGTTTACTAAGTTTCAAGTTGATTAGACATCAACTTCATCAAAACTACATCGACCAAATTTTAAACCTGGAGCGAGACGAACGAACGGACAGACTAACAAACGGACGGACCGACGAACAGACACACAGACCAGAAAACACAATGCCCATAAATGGGGCATAAACACAGTACACAATAATGTTTTGCAAGAAGTGTCCACTTGGTATATGTCAAAATGGCCCACCTCTATTATTCTTTATCTTTAATGTTTCAGTTTAAAAATTCGTAATTTAAAAGGCTACAGAAGGGATCAAAAACCTTAATGTTATTATTGCTAGCACTGCGTGTAATAATTCTCTACATATCAAGCATATAAATGTTAAGCATTGAATCAACACAAAGGTGCATAATCCAAAGTGTTATAATACATTACAGGAAACTATATCAAACAGCATGAAAAACATGATACAAGAAATGAGGTCACAGTCACTCAAACCCTGTCAGACCCACATGAAGATCTGTTAATAGGAATCTCATGGACCAAATATGTGTCTTATTACTCATCACAAGTGCGAAATTAAAGGCCTGAAACTAACTGTCGTATAGTTTTTCTGCACTTGTAGTAAGCTCAAGTTCCTCGGCTACCACTTCGGACCTTCACCTGACTCGTGCAGACAAGCTATACGGCGACGGTTGTTACCGGCCTGTTTCTTTGTTACCTTTGTATTGTTTCTAATGCTATCTTTTGTCACGTGATTTCTCACTTACTATGTGTAATAGGTTACATTAGGTATATATAAGATTCTTAAAAGGTCTTCATGTAAATGAAATATGATGCAAAATTTAATTGTGTCTTGTAATCAGAAATAGCGTTATTGGAAATGGCTTTTGATTATTTTTTCTTAATTTTCATGGTTATTATTTGAATTTATATTTCTCTGATAGTGTTGATTATAATGAAACACGTGTCACAATATGATCCTATCGCAGCTTACCCTCCAAAATTGGTGACATAAGTTGAATGGTTTTCTTCAAGATTCGCTGTCTTCATGTATTAGAACATCTATTACATGGACTTCTTTTCACGTATAGGATAAATTGTGCATTGGTGAGTTCAGATAAACTTTATCTTCTGATAAAATTTGTTTTTTTGATATATAGTTCCTGCCTTTTTTAATTGAAATATAAACGTCGTAACCAGCATTTCTTTACTCTCCATATTGTTCAGAATATATTGAAAAAATAATACATTTACGGACCGACTTCTAAAGCAAGAAGGAAAATTATTAAGTGTTTCAACACTTTCACCCAAATATTTTTTATTTTCAAGTTAGATCTATACTTTACGGTATTCGGAAAATCAGGAAGCAGAACAGTATTTGGTTATATACTTGCCCACAATATTTGTTTTTCCAATGAAATTAAGGATTAGAATATTTTTGAAAATAACAATAACCCTATTTTCTAAAGTTAAATATCATTCCCTTCGCGTACTTATATGAATAGTATTATAATAGACTTGATTGAAGAAGTACCTTTTGAAGCCAACGTAAATTTGTAATAAAAAAATAATGCATCTAAAGAAATATCTCGGTGACACAAACAGCTCAAACTTTATTGAAAATCAAAGTGAAAATAAACTCTCTAATCATGCACGAGTGATTCTATCATTAAAAAGTGTCCATGTATTAATCAAAAAGTGTCCGTGTATGATCTGAAAAGAGTCCCTTTAACACCCGTTAATGTACTGTTTTCAATAGCTCTGCGTTAAGTAGAGTCGTACACGCATTTTTAACCCTTCCCCTTTTCTGTTATTCTGTATACATTTCGTGCCAAATATGATAAGACATCATTCGAAAAGCATTGATCAATTTTGACCAAGAACGCACGCAAAAACAGTCCGACAAATAGATTACTGTAGGTACTGGAAGTTCCCGAAAGTTTTACCAGAAGAATAAAATAAAACAATTGCAAGGTCAATTTACAGTAAAAGAGAGACGAAAGATACAAGAGGGACAGTCAAACTCAAAATCGAAAATAAACTGACGACGCCATGGTTAAAAATGAAAAAGACAAAAAGACAAACAATAGTACACATGACACAACATAGAAAACTAAAGACTTAGAAACACGAACCCCACCAAAAACTGGGGTGTTCTCAGGTGCTCCGGAAGGGTAAGAAGATCCCGCTCCATATGTGGCACCCGTCGTGTTGCTCATGTTATAACAAATCCTGTAAATAGCCGTATGTCACATTCATAAAAGGGGAGGTGGATTGTAGTTACGACGTAAGAAACATATTTACAGTAAATGTGCTATGTCACAGATTTGGCTAAAATTTGTATATTACTTTGGCTCGTTGAGCTATCAAAGAAAAAATAATGCATTTATCTCGCTTATCATCTTAAATATTACTGATCGTTTTATTTTGAAAAAGATAAACGTTAAAATAGAAACACCATAAATTAGATCAAGACATCGTCTTCGATTTTCAACAAACCAAGGCTATATGGACAATTTTACCAAAATCTATGACATAGACCATTTACGTTCCGTTGACCTTAAATCTGCGATTTTGAATTAGTATTTATACACATAATACTAAATAGAAATGACATGACCGACCTTCACGAACACTTAAGGAAAATATCGACCTTCACCATACATTGCCATATCGTCTGACAGTTTATTATCAGTGCACAGCATGGTCGAAAATCTAGAATAAAACATTTCATGATTTTGTTTCCTATGTTTTTTTTTTATAAATGCAATAAAAGGCAGGCAGAAAAAATTTAACAGACACATACATTTTGTATAAACAACATGCTTCAATTTATTGTCAGAGGGATTAACGGTGATAAATATTTTTTTTTCCTAGGACATATTATAGACATAAGGGAGGACAGATAAACTATAATAGATGAATTAAATATAAACATAGATTTAATATTCATATAGATACAAAAGTGATTTCTAGAATGAAACAAAATGTACTTTCGTAATAATGATTAAATAACCTGAGACAAAACATAAAAATATCTTACTTACATTACATTTGAAGAAATTTTACTTTTACCAGTTGACCCATTTGGGTGTGTTGTCCTCAAGTCTACAATAAAACGAACAAATAATAATAATTTTGCTGCTATAACAGAACGACAGGAAACTGCATGATTGATTTAAATGTGTTCAGTCCCTGTAAACACAAACAATAAAAAAAAAAAAATCTTATTTTTGTCAACCCCATTCCCCCCCCCCCTAAATTATACGTAAAGACCACTGGCCTCCTAACGAATCTGGCGTATCGCATTTTGATGGAACATGATTTTTCTTCTAGTTGTTTTTTGTTTGTTTTGAATATGTATCTCCCTCATGCAAAGCTCTGATTCCTTTCACGGATTTGGCTATACTTTTTGGACCTTTTGGATTATAGCTCTTCATCTTTTATATAAGCTTTGGATTTCAAATATTTTGGCCACGAACATCACTGAAGAGACATGTATTGTCGACATGCGCATCTGGTGCAAGAAAATTTGTACCGTTAATTTAATTTGAACACGTATTAAGAATGGAATAGTTTTTTGTTACTTTTTGTTTTGTTTATGTATCGTGCTGATCTGTATGGTCAAATCATTTGCATCTGATTGTTACAATATGTGCTTATGTTGCTCTTATGTTGAACCGTTACACTTTTATCAAAGATAAGGAAAGGATTAAACTGAATTGTTTTCTTTCCCAAGATTCTATATATGTGTTCTTCTATTGTCTCTCTGGGATTGCTGTATCTGGTAGTTGTTTTTCGTGAATTGTTTTTGACATAAATCATGCCATTGCGTCTTCTTTACATTGGTCCGCAGTATGTCATGTCATGTCAATGACATTCATCAGCACCCTTTGTTAAGAATAATATTTATATTAGATTCTTATGTATAAATTGTTTGTACTTACACGTGAAAACATCATCTTCCAGTAAAAACTTAATTTCACCAATTGTTGCACCATACACGCAGGCATACGAAACATTCAGATCAGATTTAGTCAAATTTTGTATAATTAATGTGTATCCATCTCCGGAAACCTTTCCGTCATACTTTGTATTAGGTAGTCCTGTTTTGATATCTATAAACAGTGTGCGTTGTTCTGGAGAATATCTATCCCAACCTGAAGCTTGTGGGCAGCAGTTTGACACATGGCAAAATAATGTCACGTTTTGTCCATAATCTGTAATCTTTCCAATAACTGTCCATTGCAAAACACCTGAAACTTTGAATGTAGATTTTTTTTTATAAAATTGGCAAGTATCGTGCTACATAAAAAAAAATAATTATCTTAATAAAACTCAGTTAATGCATATATTGTTGACATATATCTATATAGAATAAAACAATCTGAGGACAACCTGGATTAAAACCCCTGCTCTTCAGGTTTACGATTTGTCAATGGTATATATTGGGGTAGGTCATCCTTTATGTTTTATAACTAAAAAAAGATATTATCCTTATAACTGGGAAAACGAACAAATATTAGATCCCAATGGGTTGAACAAGGGGAGCAGAATCTGATAACTATATAAGATTGCTTGAGATAGCTCCAAGTTTTTGATGGGGTTTGTGTTCACAGTCCAGAAACTTTCTTTTAATAGATCGTTTCTTGTTTGTATGTCTATCATGGCATTGTCGCTTTCTCTCAACCTATGAGTTTAAAATGTCTCCTTGAGTCTTTCACCATTATTGAAATGTTGATTAGGGGATGTTCTTAGGGACAACATCAAAAGATCGATGTAGGACAAAAAACTAAAATTAAATAGTTTGGGGGTGGGGGGTGGGGGGCGGGGGGGGGGGGGTCAACATTGCTGCAAGTTTTGTTAATCTAAAACGATTTTACATATATCCATACAGGCAAATCAATTTTTCCCAAATTAAGTTAAGAAGGTGGGTAGGGGGGTCAGCGAAAAAACTATGCGAATTAAGTTTTTTATCCTACATTGAACTTTTGATGTCGTCCCTTATTAAACGAATTCCGAATTCCGTTGATATCATTGGTAACCATTTTCGGTGACAGAAAATAAATAGGTCTCCATCATCAATCATATTTTTCAACGGCACATCAAAACATTATACAGAAACAACTAATAGTACTGTCAGCGTTTGTTTTATGACTTTTTCATTATAATAAGTCTCTATGTAATAATCGATTATCATTCTATATAGTTTTTGAAGTTTGATTACATATAAAAAATAAAGCAAATTAAACAACAATCACCTGAGATTTAATATGATATCAAGTGTAATACAACAATCTTTTTGACGTGTATTGCAACCTGAGTAAAACAAACTAATAGACTAAGTGTACTATTTTTCCGACGTAGTCGGTATAGTTTCGGTTTGTGTCCTTTGAACTTAAGGACGTTTAACTATGGCATCAGAATACGCATGCTCGAAAATCCTTTCTGTGATTGGACAAAATGCTGTCATGGTGGATGATTTGGTTGTGTTTGAAAATACGTCTCGTTGATTATATCGTGATGGAAAGCAAGTAAAAAACTATAGATATTTGAACTACATCTTACAAAGATTTATATTTCTATTAAAATAATTGTTTCTCCAATAGCACTTTGCATCCGTGACAGCTGTTTATTCGGGAAAATTAGATAATTTTTGATGTAAACTTTGTTGTACGAACGTACTTGACTTTTAGAACGCACCTACGCATGTGAGATTTCCGCGGGGTTTTGGTGAATGTAAACAGAAAGATACGAGGACCGAGAATACTGAACACAAACAGAGAAAATTTTATTTAAATGGTATCTTTGTGCTTCTGAAGGTTATCCAAATGATAGTTTAAAAAATATACTCAAATTTAAATACGTCTGATATCTTTTTTAAAGATAGTTATTGTTTTAAGATAGTGCGTAGTAAATGGTTACTATTCGGACACATAGGCAAGGTTTAATACATATGTTCCGTCAACTATAACATGTATACTAATTTACAAAGAGTACTAGTATTCACTTAACAGAAATGTGTTGAATAATGGATGTGAAAGCGCATTAGAAAGTATACGATAATGCATGAAACCAAATTTTAATGTGCTTTACCTCGAGAAATATACAGAAAACCTTTCATTTATTAAACTTATTAGAATATAAAGTATTCGGTTAAGCGGTTTTTGAAGTTAAAGTTATTAATATTAAAACCCTTCACACGGAAGAACGTACTGATGAGAATCTTGATATCAAATTCAAAATAGCCTTTATTAGAGAAATGCCACGATAATTGTATGAGTGGTATTTGACTAACTTGAATGTTGTTAGCAACAATTGTTATCTGCCTTTGAGTGAAGTTTTATTTTGACGGCTGAGTTTATTCGTAGTGATTTAATAATAAATCGCCTGTAATCTCTTATATTTTTAGGTGATGCCTGTTATATATGTAAATATCGTCTATAATCGCTAGGTTCATGTATATGAAAAGGCGTTATTCTCGATTGATCGCACGTAAATTTAGAAAATTCTGCACTTTTTTTAAGACAATGGTATCGTAACTATATACCTTTTTAATAAATGTGTTTTAAAGTTTGGTAAGCTTCTGTGCTTTGTAAAGAATTTTACCATAAAAGATTGGATGTGAAATATCTGAACGGATAAGATGTCTGCATGTTGATTTATATTTACCAATGATGCCGTTGTACCGATGATAGAATTCAGTAAATGTTTATACTAGTTTGTCATATCGTAAACCCTTATGTTATAATTTTTCAGTAATACATATATTTCTTTCGTTGAAATAAGCATACGACTATCATTTAATTACCTTGTAATGAACAACAGTTAATCACAATCATAAATTGTAGTACACACTTCATATCTCTCAAAAGTCTGGAAAACAATTAATAATACATGGAGAATACACAGCACAACTAAAATAAACGGTTTTCATATTAATTCATGCTTTAGAGTATATATCCTTTGGATTTCACAAAACGTACTTTTCTTATGTACATTGTACATTTCAAGTTTTCTCTGCGATGTTTTGGGAGAAGGGGGTATTAAATACGTTTAAAGGCAAATACATGTGCCAGTGCGGTTGTTGATGAATCAAATAATTCAGTCTACAAAAATATATGATCATTTAAAATATGTCCCCCAAAGAGGTATGGTTTGTGAAATAGATGCATTTACAAAATACAACCTAAAGCTCAACTGGATTGACAAGAATTGTTTTAACGAAAAAAACTACCTCTTTATCCTGCCTATAAATAAATGTATTAGCGAAATGAATAAAGTACAAAGCTCTGCTCACTAAGGAGTATTATTACTATTAGAATGATGGAAACAATAAGAAATCAAGCTTTGATAATTTCTCATTTTATTTCTAGTCTAATGCATCAATTGTTTTGTTCATCAAATATTCAATATAGGAAAATCTTTTCTCGTCAATGAGGTTGTATTTGTTGAGTACATTCCCGAACTATTATTTGTTTTCTTCTTTTAAACAGCTGTCAACGTGCATAGCCTATTGTTTTTCTACGGCTAGATAAAATATCAAAAGGTCAATATAGATCAATATGATATCTAGCTTTTGTACAAATAAAATGATAACGTACTACATGTAACAATCTATGTATATGATTCATTATTTATCACATTTGTTTCTACTATACACATAATAACTGTTTTAAAATAAGAACTTTGAACCTCTATTTAATAAGACTTAACAAGGTGAACTTTGCATATAATTCCTGAACAATGAACCACTGCCTGTTTACTACAACAATATCATACCATTGCTTGAAAATCATTTAGGAACTTATGCCATTTAAAATTTGTGACGCTATCCAATTAAAATGAATGTATCAAATGACGTTGATTATAACACACATTTATAGCTATCAAAACATCGAAAAACGTCAAATGACAATCCACGTCTAATACATAACGTATTAGAAACGGATAGCTATCAGGTTGATTAATTCTAACGTTTGATTTTGTCATTTTATTTTACGGCATAACGTCTTATGTAGACGAAGATAACTATCTACAGACTTCTTCTTTTTTTTAATTTACCTTTACAATATTTCAGTTATTCTCTTTGTTACACCTGAAGAGTGTAACTTTGCAATTTGTTTCAAAATTAGAAGCAAATGTGAGCAACGAAAAACGAAGGATGTCTACAAAGAACATCTTATACATTATATACACAAATTTAGTTCATTTCCAAACCACCAAATGGACCTCTTTATCGCGCATCTTTCAACAATAAACGATACGCTGAACTACATCATCCTGTAATAACCATAAACCACAGTACCAAAAATACCAACATGACATATGTCGACTAAAACAATAACATATATCTTGCAAATGACATGGACAAATAACCAACCCAATTACACATCCGCTACACACAAAGGAATAATGAATTCGTTATAACAAAGTTGAGTTTTTTCAATAAAAACGATGTTCACCCTAACACATAATTTACATATTCACACACTAAACCATGAAATATGAAAATAAAGAGATGTGGTATAATTGCCAATGAGACAAGTAGACTCCAAAAATCATATGAAATGGATGGGAGCAATTATAGGAAACCATAAGAGCTTCAATAATGAACAAAACATGTTAGGGGTAATAATCGAGGATTCTCTAAGAGAAGATTATCGATTGCAATCCACAGCGGCGATATATTGTTCTCCAGAACATTGTGGACTTCATATATCATCGTTGTCTTCTGAAATATTGTTCAACAATACGTTGAGATCAGGCTACATTAACTAAGTTTATGAAGACGACCATGTGATGTCTTCTTATTTTCGATGCAAGTTCTCAGTAATAATAAAAGTGTGTCCGCAAAATAAAGGAAATGTTTTTCGAAGAAGCGGGTGTTTAATTCCAAATTTGGTTTGTATCATTATATGCAAACTAATCACGTATGTGTTACAAATGGAGAATCAAAACTAATTCTACTTTGTTGAATATGTAGTAGTTTTATTACTTGGACGATATTTACCAAGAGTTTAAAAGTCTTACCTGGTGTAGCTGCACAGATATGACTTGTAACGTGTTAAACTTTTGCAAGGTCTTGTCGATTTATTTTCTAGGTAAACGGATCACATTGTCTGTTAACTTCCTTATATTAATAATAACAAATATTGTCTACGCTAGGTCTTTCCTTAAACAATTTACAATATACAAACCTCTTAAAATGAATGTAGCCTTATTATTAACTTATATCAACTACACGCCTTTCAGATAAATGTTTATCAAGATATCGTCACGTGATACTCAAACTAAAATCATACTCGTTTAATCATAAATGATTGAATAATTATTATGATTAATAGGTCTTTCCACCTTTCTATGAAAGACGTTTTGTTTGTTTTTCTTTCATTGGTTGGTTGTTTCGCAAGATGCTGAGTAGATACATGTATTTGGTATATTATATTTAACATTTTATGCGCCTAACAAAATACTTTTCTTTGTAATTTAAGCTAACTGCCCGATCACTGTTTTGTGTGTGTTTGCTACTCCTTCGCAACTTTTAATGATAAAGACAACACTATTTCATCAATTTCCTTATTATATCCTAGGATTTTCAGGTGGGTTTTGTCTAAAGCGTTCGAGAGATTCCTTGTGATATGTATTACCCCGTATGTATTGGCTATACGTTATATGAAATTTTAAGTGGTAAACCATAAGTGATAGAGACCTAGGATTTACTGATTTGATCTTGGTGTATCGTATACAAAATAAAATTAGATCAAAGTCACGTACTAAACGTTTATCATGTTTATAGTGGTTTATTTTTATTTCTTTTTAAAAATCGTCAAATTTTACTAGATTGTTAGTTGCGACATGTCGTAACACATTACTTTTAGTTAAAGATGTTTAAGATGTACGTCAACATAAAATAGCAGTTTCTCCCCTTTTTTACATAAATTTACACGTATGGGGATATTAATAATTAACTATGTATAATACATAAAATAAAACCGACGATCTTTTAATTTGCGTTCATTGGTCTATAACATTGATGTCTGGTTCAAGGTCATATGCCATTAATACATTCTATCTTTTGACCTTTGCTTTTACTTCATTTTAACAATATAAAGCCATTAGACCTTTGGATAAGGTTGTAAGCTATAATACCGTGAAAAAAGCCAATCCACAATGACCAAGTGTTTACCGGAAGAAGAAATATTTTGTACAAATTTAACGAAAAGAATCATAGATCCATATTTTGTTTTGAATCACAGGCAGGTAATAACAGATAAAACAGGATGTTAAACTTTTCAAACCAACAGCAACAAATTATCGCATTAATTAAAAAAAAGAAGAGTGTATAGAAACCATGTATTTGATGTTATCAGCATACAATAAGCTATCAATTGACGCTGGAGATGACTTTTTAAACCGGATTTTTATTTTTGATTATTATCATTTTATGTTTTGTTTTTATTTTCAATTTATCTAGAGCAATAATATGTTATAGAGGTTTATATTATATATGTAAGACTCAGATCGACGTCCGGTCTCTTATCGACGTCCGTTCCTCAAATCGACGTCAAAATCTGACGTCACAACAAAATAACATTCACAATCGACGTCCATTTTTTTGCTTCTCTAATTGACGTGCAATGTTTAGCTTCTCTAATCAACGTCCGTTTTGGACACAGAATACAAAATTTAACCTTGAACAGTTGTGAAACATAAAATTTAACGCCAATTTCTTGCGAATATGAGAACAGATGTGTAACAGCACAACATAAAACATAGTGTCAATTTCTTGCGTATATGTTTCACTCCAAGTGTAAATATCTTACAGAATCCGAATTATAATATTAAAAAAAAACACATTTGGCTGTACTTCTTTAATTTGTCTATTGTTAATGATTGAATAATACCCTTTAGATGTCGTTTGGTTTTCTTTGTCGTTATGTTGTTTTCTCCTTGACATACACTTCCAATGATGTCATGTATTAACATGAATAGGAATGACACACTACTATGTACATCGATTCGATTAACTTTTTATCAAGATAAACTTTAATATGCATGATACCTATTTCAGGTTGAAAACAATCTAATAGAAATTATGTATAAATGTTTAAATCATACAAATCTAGTACTTATTAATTATTGATATTGGACATTGATTAAATAAAACTTCAACAATCGGACGTATTTGCCGTCACAATGGACGTCGATTATAGCATCAAAATATTGGACGTCGATTTGAGAATGTTACGTCAGATTTGGACGTCATATTGAAAAACGGCTGTCGATTTGAGGAACGGACGTCGATAACAGGCCGGTCGTCGATCTGAGTTTAACATATAGAATACATAGTTATTCCCCTGGTGTCTACAAATTTGTCAAATATTGATTTATTGATACATAATTTCGAATAAGTATAAATTTGCATATTTGGTAGGCCAGTTTTTCTATCATTATTTCTGTGTAGTGATGAACCTGTCCCTGCTTATATAATTATTCTAAATTGGAAAAGGGTGTGTTCTTGTTGAAATAAGCGTGCTGCAACATTTAATTTATAGGATTAACCTGGATTGTTCTTTGCATCAATTTCGATAGAAAGATTTGTAAAAATTAACATTAAAAATAATACATGAAATACATTTATTAAAACAAAATGCACAGATTCAAGCACATTTACAGCATGTAACAAAGATATTACCATTGAAAGCAATGCTGAAAATGTGGTACACGAAACAAAAATAACGCCTTTTACCCCGCCAATAAGTTTTGTAAACAACAATATATTATGAAAACATAAACTACAATGAAGTAGATAAATCATTTTGAAGACCGTACTTTGATCTATAGTGATTTACTTTGATAAACTATATCTTGGATGGAGAGTTGTATCATTTGCACACATACCAAATCTTTTTATTTCTGAACAATCCAAACACAATATATATTAATAAAACTAGTGCAGGGATTTTACAGTTAACTTTAAAAAAAAAAGTAACAATCGGTAATTGCCAAATTACCGACCGTCTTCTTTTCTTCATTACACTGTAAGTATTTACAGCTCACTTATCACTTTTGCACAACTCGTATAAATATTTTTTTTAAATAATTTTCTAAATAGTTTCAAGTTTCAGTCGACTGACGATTTCCGGCATATTGACTGATTTGAAGAAGTAGTCGTATTGGTAAGTACATTCAGTTTCTCTCCATTCACTTTTATGCAATATATATAAAATGGTTAACAAGCTATTTTCAAAGTTTAGCCAAAGATGCCTTAAGAAAGTTCGCTACTGAGTTTTAAAATAAATAGCTTTTCATAAAACTATAATATATTGATAGGAAAATAATTAAGGTATCAAAAAATATATAGGAGTCAATACGCTTGTTTTCGAGATAAAAGACAATGAAATTTAGGCGGGAAAATGTGCTCTCTTGATTTTTCATAGCTTTATCATTGACAAGTTAAACATTTTAAGGCATTCAAATGTATAAAACCAGAGGGTTCCGAAGATCTGAAAAAACTGCAAAGCATGACAAGCGAACATCCTTAAAGAAGAAACTGTTGGTATCGGCAATGTTAGCTTATATGTAGAGTTTGTCCCGCTGATAACTACAATAAGGCGACAACTGTTCATTTAATTGTTGATCTCGTCCTGCTGATTATCTTTGCTGTATACCGATTTTAGCTATCTGAAACATGATTTAAGAAATTTTAACATAGTGCATGTGTTTTCATGGTTATAGCTTTTATGACAAATGGACTGCCAATAGCGGCAATTTTGACGAATATAATTTCGGCCCACAGCAGATTTTTCCCATAACAGTTATCTTTTTTCTGATAGTGGGAGATATTATGGACATAATTGTGCAAATCGTGATACAAGCATGAAATTTGATATGAAGGTTAACTAAATGATACTTATAAAAAATCCGCTGCTGGCCAGAAAAGAAAATCTACTTTTCAAGATGGCCACCACACATTTTGGAAATGGCGTCATTACAAATTAACCATTATTTGTTAATCCTTTGAAAGGTGTGTTATATGTAAAATCCAATGTTAGATTTGATAAAAAGCAAATAACAGTTCATAAATTACGACTAGACAATATATTTAGATGACTTCCGGTTTCATAATTCCGGCAAAAAAGTCAAAAATTTTGATTTTTATACTTTCAAGCAATTTCACAAGGGATGTTAACCCTTGGAAGATGTGTTATAGGTATTATCCAATGTAAGTTATGATAAAACGTTAAAAACAGCTCCTTAGTACGACAAAACAACACATAAATGAAGAAAAATAGTGATTTCCGGTTCCAAATTGGAGCAAATACGTAGAAATATTTAATAATTTTCATCAACTTAACAAGTAATAACTCTTTGTTAAGTTAAAATGCCTAGTTTGGTTAGAAAGACAGGTTGCTCGTCTAATAACTATCTGACAGTTGCCTACACAACAACCCATACAAGGAAGGCCAGAACGGTAGCATTTACGGTCACAAACACAGCTGGATATTTGTCTCCTCATTTCAAAGTTCCTGACACGAGGACGCAACGGCAGTCAAAGAAGTCCATTTCGGTTTCCAACTGTCATTGATTCTTTCTTTCATCCAACCCCAGTGTTCATGACTTGGTACATTTACCTGTCGAATACATGAATCAGACTGAGCCCCAACAACCCCCTCTTGATTTACTTCTCTTTTGATGTGCTCTGGAAAAGAACCTCTTGTAGGCGAAATTAATTCACAATGTCGCTACTTCCTGGCAAACAATTCACATCGTGCCTAACGTCATACTTAAGCCAAAAAAAAAGTCCTTTACATCTGGAAAACCTTCCATTGTTAGCCAAGGTGACCTCTGTCCTTTCCCACGACAATTCGACAAAGTGTCATATCCACTGAATGCATGGACAAAAGGAAGGGCAGCTACACAAGGACCAAACGTATTTGATCTGTCACGTACAGGAAGCCATCAAAAGTCTTTATTCCTTCCATAACCTATCCACAATATGTTCTAACTAGTTACAATTCTTAAATCTATTACATCTGTGTCAGTACTACACTTCTCACAATCATTCCGAACATTGACAAACATTCGTGTATCTGCTTCTTCATGATTACAAGGGGTAGATAGGAAGTATCCTTATTGAAATTTCAAAGGATAGTTTCACCACGAGTAACATACACATTTTTATTAGTCTCTTAAGAAACTTGAAAAATTTCGTTTCGTTTTCATCTTCACAGAGAAAACTACCCCAAACCCTTGGTGTTCTACCAGAACCAACACCTTTCCATCTGGCACAAAAAGACCTTGCCTTTGTCTTACCACAGCCTTGAAATTATTCTTCTAGTAAAAATCAAATATAATGTCTACTCTTGAATACTTATCGATGCAAGATTATATGTAAGGCAGTATGACATTATTTGCATAATCATCAATTATGTTTGCCCTACTTTGTGACCTGGTATGAACCATTGCTGCCCCACCGACGATAAATGCGTCCGAATGTGGATCAGTAAATAGCAGAATGCTTCAAGTGAATCCATTTGCAGCGATTTAATACCACTATTTCAAGAAGCATCTTGCTATAAAGACGGAGGAGCAGTTTGCTTTTTATGGATAAAGAAATAATCCAAGTAAAAGTGTCTACTGTAACAAGAAATGAAAAGTCTAGAAAAGTTTCCCATCACTTTTAAGGTTCTCTAGCTATATTTTTGACAAAGATGTTTCCGGTGTCATTTTGCGGCCAAAATAGGATGTTGTTATTTTTTATTTGGTTATAAAAAGCAGGTTCTCCTTCGTTTTGCATTTGCTTCCAAAGATCTTCGTATTGTTTGGACCAATATCTTGGAGTTTGTTTACATATCTTAACGGTTCAACAATTTCCTAAATGGAGTATTTTTTTTTTAAATCTGACAACTCGTCTAGGAATTTCGAAACTTGTTCATCACTTTGCAAAGCCTTCAAAGCTGTTTAGAGACATCTTTTTGTGTTTTTTGTAGAGTCTTAATTAGGTCGTTCATCTGTTATAGAATGACCCAAACCACAAGATCTTTCAAATTCATCCTCTTGTATACTGACTCCATCCATCCACTTGTCTAAATGGCATCTTCGGTTAATCATAAAGCACCAATATCGCCCTGCACAATTGCATTATTCTGTTTTTGTGCCTGATCAATTGTAATATAAGAAATACATTTGCTGGTCTTACGTACAGTGCAAGTATCATTTTCAAATTCCATTGCCACCTTTGGGTGATGTTCGGGAAGGGAGGTCATATTTTGGAGATGGGTCGGTATCAATCGAGCATAATTTACTTTATCAAGACCTAAATCAATACCATATCATGCTTTATATGGACTATTTCTAAAGTACAAAATCTCATTCATGAAATGAGCATAATATTAAAATCAGAAGAAGTTCTTATTTTATAATTGAACGCAAGGAATGAAACTGTGTGTTGGTGTTGCAATATTGGCTTTAGTAAGACAACATGCCCATCCCCTATCACGCAATAATAAATCACCCAGAGTTTTATAACAAGTAATTTCAATCTGCAATCCACCAAACATGACGAAAACCTTATCTTTTCCGTACAAATCAGACCATTCCCAGTGAATTTGCTTAGGCATTTCCAAATGTGTCTGATCTGCAGTTACAATTGATGTTTCTGTCGGACTCACCACGTTGTCGCCTTATCCATCGAATAACTGATAATTGCCTGGTAGTGCATACAAATCGCTCTTGATGTTTATAAATAGTTTGCACATGCGCAAAAGTGTTAAACACATGTGTATCATAACCTTGAAAAATGTTATTAAACCAATGCATAATATCATTAGAAATCCAAAAACCCTAAATATATAGTAATTAGTTCAAATGATTTTTGTGCATGCGCAAATACTGGAAATGTCAAATATTCATTTTTGATAAATATATGATGTAAGGAAGGTAGCCGCCAAACCTGATGATTGTTTTTTTACCAAAAAAAGGTCAAAGAAAAGTTTTCAAGAAAAATCAATATTTTCAAACTGAAGAAAACAGCCATTTTAAAAAATGGCCGTGGCCATCTTAAAAAAAATTATTTAATGGCCAGCAGTTATTTCTTAAAAAGTATATAATAATATGCTTTGTGGTAATGTTCATGCTTGTATCACCATTTGCACAATTCCCTCGATTTTGCTTGCTAATTTCTTCCACTATGATAAAGATTTAACGATGGAAGCCAGACTTGCAAACAAATGGCCTAAATCATCATGCAAGTGTAAAAATCATATAGGGCTTTGTTGGTCAAAAGGAGTTGTTTTTTAGACATTGATATTTTGATCATATTGACAAACGTTACATTTACAAGATAACAAACAGCATGTACATTTCAAGCCTCTAAGTACCATTGTTATCCTTATGTAGTCCCACAGGTTTTAGAATAATGATGCTTGTACAAATTAGGTCTGTTTTTTGTGTTCTTTGGAACACAATCCATTTGAAAATCTATTCCTTCGGAAGTGATTATAATTGTGTTTAGAATGAAATTCAAAATAGTGTGGCTGTGACCATTGATTGACACATTAAATTCATCCATTGACTGGGACAATTTAGGTGAACGTTTGTATGTAACGACCACTGCTCACTATGTACTTTTTAAAGACACTTAAACTATGGGGTCACCAAAGGTTCTCAACACCTTAATAAAGTAATTCGAAAAATAAATCAGAAATAACACGATGTTTTGATTTATATCAATTATATAAATCAAAACATAAAGGTTATTCCTGATTTATTTTCCGAATTATTTTATAATTAAAGGCGTTAAGAAACCTTTGGTGACCCCACAGTTTAAATGTCTATCGTAGGTATGTCGTGAACAGTGGTCGTTACTGACAAACGTTCATGTAAATTGTCCCAGTCAATGGATGAATTTAATGTGTCAATCAATGGCCACAGCCACACTGTTTTGAATTTCATTCTAAATGATGTATAAAGTAATATTTCGAAGCTGCAAAGACATATCTATATAAAAAAGAAGATATGGTATCATAGACAATGAGACAACTGTCTACAACAGACCAACTTGACACAGACAATAACAACTATAGGTCACCGTTCGGCCTTCAACCATTAGAAAAGCCCATACCGCATAGTCAGCAATAAAAGGCCCCGATATGACAATGAAAAACATTTCAAACGAGAAAACTAACGGCCTTATTTATATAAAAAATAAAATAATATATAATATATAATTAACTTGCACTTATCTGTTTCGGTAGGTAAACAAAAGATTACTACTTTTTAACGAATTCTAAAATTACATAAATTAAATAGGTATCTATAGACATGTATAAAGTCTCTGATAGAATGTAAATTAAAAACTATAACACAATGTTCCATACCTTTCGACCATTACCTCCTTCTTCATTGGAATAAAATATAGTATTCATATACATACCCATATACATACACATGTGCATACACACATATATGCACATGTACTTACAAATATACATCCACATATACATACACATGTACATAAGTGACTTCTCCAAAAACTCATAGTTAAAACTATTGTTAATGTAATAACCTTTTGTCATTTTAATGAATGAAAATAAAAGCTTGATCACTTCATAGGCACACATTATTGAAAAAATATCAGATATCTTATCTAGCTTTCATCATAAATATAGTGATCGTTGTCCAATATTAAATTGTTTTTGCATTTATACATTATTCCAAATGCACTTTATGAGGTTATAATTACAACCCATTAAGAGAGCTGCTCACCAAGCAATATTTTGTTTTGGACAAGCTCTTGTTAAACTCCAATAAAAACCATCACCTTCCCTCTGAGGTTGGAAGCAGAACAAAGAAGGGCTATGGGAACCATTCTGGACATCGCTACAGCAAGCGTCAGTCCTGTGCTGAACTTATAAAATGTGGAGTAAAAGTGAAAATGGTTGCAAAGGACGATGTAAATATGTAAAGGCATCATTAAGTTGAACTGATCTGTGTAAATGTGGAGGACAATGTGATAGGGATTAAAAGACAGTGACCGTTATCATATCATTTGGCAAAACTTGTATTACTCATTTATTTTGTGATTTTTATGATGTCATTGAAAACATATGAGCAGTTAATTTCGTTATGACATTAATTATTGTATGATATAATACTAATAGTGCTAATAATGCCAATGGAGGTTTTTTGAAAGGTTTTTTTTTCAGATAAACACTAATAACCAAATGATTATTTTCATCGATATCAATTTTGAAGGTAGATCTTGGCTTAAAATATTCTACATTTGTTTTCAATTCAATAGGCGTATTACTAATTTTTATCAATGTTGTTTTACTCAGATACGTATTATCACTTTATTTACAAAGTTTCATGTCAATAACTTGAGTAATAAAATTTTCATGAATGTTTTAAGTAATTTTTCAAATTCAACGTCCGCCATTTTTATAATGGCCGCCACTCCCGCCAATTTCAATTTCCAGAGTGGGTCCATGCTGAAACTGTTGTCCATGACCTATACTACTACTATGCACAATTTCATGCTTTTACCACAATCTGAGCAATTTTGCTTAAAATCTGCACAAATCGACTTGCCCTTTATTGGCTTTGCTCATTGTTGAAGGCCGTACGGTGATCCATAGTTGTTAATGTCTGTGTCATTTTGGTCCCTTGTGGACAGTGGTCTCATTGGCAATAATACCACATCTTCTTTTTTATACTGACATTTATTTTTTAATCATGTAATTTAAGTTCTTCCAGTCAACGATAGTTGGCATCCTCACATTTAAGACTGTTTTTTTTTGGTTATTGAAAGTGATTTTGCATCATTCTGCAATTTAGGAAATCTATTTTGCTTTGACACATAATATCTTTGAAATATTCAGTTGTATTTGTATACATATTATAAACTATTGACTGCGAAATTGTTAAGAGTCAATAACCACAAATTAGATACAAATTTTTGTTTATAATTACAAAAGTGAACCTTTATCATAACTTCATCAAAAAAGAAACGATGTATGTCATATACAATTTAAGTAAAAGAAAAGGTAAGATAAGTCTAAATTTACCATACTTTTTATGAACTGTTTTCTTTAATCTCATATAATATTCCGTAAGAAATAAGCTGCTTAAATTATTCAGGAATAATATGTTGAACAAAAAGTAACTGCATTATGTGAAGTTAGTAGGCGAACTTTAACTTGCTGTGGTAACTGGTTGCCCAGACATTGAAGTAGACAAATTTAAAGGCTCGACGCCTTTATCTACAGCTGCTTCAAACTTAAATTCCTGGAAAAAAGTAGAGTTCTTTCTCTTCGGAATATTCTAATAAGACAATTTGTGTAACAGGTTTTTTCTCTACAGTATCACAGCTTTTTCCATCGACTGCCAGGTTATGAATCAAAGTTTGGCCAAGACTAATGTTCGCCTGCAAAGACAAATGTAAATTCCTCAAATGTAATTATTTAATACTAAGGAAAAACTATGTTAACTCTTAACTGCAAATATCTTTAGCTTCCTCGTGTTCAGAGATTTGTGATATTTCTTACCAACAATTCACTGTGGCTTGTGTCGCCCAGTCGTAGATAGTTAAAGCTATTTGTCTGTAAACCTTTTTTTTTTATTTTGGTAATGTTTCTGTTTCGAATTATTGACATATAGGCTTGATTTTCCGATTCACGAAATATATGTTTGCAATGTAATGGACTCAGTATGGGATTCATGAATATGAAAATATGTCATATCAAAGTAAATATAAACAATTGTTTGAAATCACGGCCGTTAATCGGCTAACCGAGAGATTGGTCGGTTAATATATATTGAGTATGCGGCTATATCGGCGGTTGGTCTATTACTCGGGTTGGCTACAGTCTGTTAATCAGGTGTTATCGAGAAAATCATTGCACGTTCAGTATGTTTCATTGTATAACTTTTTAAATATACTTTTATCATAAAAATTATTTACGTCTGACAAAACAATTCAATGTACTGAATCCAGTGGTGTAATTATTTTTTTTCTAGCTTCGATAAACGATCTATAAAATGAAAAGGCGGGTTACTCATCAATAAATTTATACAGATTTTACACACACAAAATGTACACAAAATAACACGTTGGTTGAATTTCCTTGTATGCAATATTTTGAACGTCGAAAAAAGACAGGCATTATGTGTGTTAACCATATTAATATCATTGTGTGAAAAATCTACACGAAAATCTGTATGTTGGTGACATTTAATAAATTTTTATTCAAAACCTGGTCTGTTAATGAGTCGGATGTATAAAACCCAGTCTGTTAATTGGTCTGTTAAGAGTTATGAATGACAATAGAAGTATCATTTCATTGCTATTGGGTGTTATCGGATCAAATGGGTAGGATCAAGACGAGTGGCTAACATATACGGAAACAACACATAAACAATGAAAAAAAAATAAACGGAAACAAAACATGAACAATGAACAATTTAGACAATGGAAATTGTAAATTGATAAAAATGGTTTCAAAAAGTGTAATATTAAAGTAATATTAATTTCATCCAAGAATAGTCGCATATATCATGTGGATTCTGTTTAATTGTCATGAATGACACCAATTTGTCATCCACATTGGTAACCAGTATATAAATCAGAGATAAACGTCGTAATATAACCAAACAACAGTAAGTAAAAGATATTGAGATGCTGAAATATAAAGAATAGAGAAAGAATAATGAGTAAAATAAATAAAATCTAGGGGAAAGTGACATACAAATTTAAGGAGTACAGAAATAAACAACACCCCCAATCTAGAACCTCATGGTATACACGAGAATCTGGATGGAGACGCAAAATATAGAATAATATATAAGGACAGTAGAGAGTGATGCATTGCTAAAAAAAAAGAGAGAAAAAAATATTATTGTTTAAGAATACAGACATGAAACATCCCTGGGTGTTGCAACAGTAACGGATTGCGATGTTCACAAATTGGTGATAAATGCTAGACGTTTACATGCGGACAACTGCAGTTCCTCTGTACTTATGCAGAAAGGAACTAAACGGAATAAAATGAATTAAAATTTAAGATAACCAAATATAGCTGTATTTGCTCCTTTCTATTTACTTCTTTAGAATGATTTGTAAAAAAAACTCATGATGAAGTAATTGAAGAAAAAAATCAATTGGATGATACTGACGGATGTACATTCTATAACAGGAACGTAAAACTTAAGTAAAAGTTCGAAAAACCCCGTCGAAATGGTCGTATTCAAATGAAATATTTCAAACACACTCTTTTATTTTCCGTATAAAACAAATTTCTGCATAGTTATCTATATAGAGTTAATCCTACCTTATCAGATCCGAAAATAGTTTGCATAAAAAACACCAACTTGGAATTTTCTTTCATTCGTTTCGTAATTTTGAGTGGTTGAGTTTGCTATTTGCTTAGGTACTTTCCGTTTTCAATTTTCCTTGGATTTTGGTATTTTGTAATTTTCCTTTTTATCGCAATGATTTACTAATGTTTATTTCCGACGGAGATGATATCTAAAATTACAAAAAATCTTATTATTTAATGATGTTTTACAAATAAGTACATGTACCTTGGAAACTGTAGGTTTGGACAAATATAACTTTTGGTTTCCCTTTAAAATGTTTACATTCTTTAACGATGTTCAAATTTCATTTCTTCGAATCAAGATTCCCTCTTTGTCATAAATCTTTGCTGTTCACACGTTGTTTCCCCTGATAAAAACAATATAGCCAGGCTATCATACTGGGAAGAAGCATCATTATCGATCTCTTCTAATTTCATTGTCAAGAACTTTGGTATCCTGCAAAAAGAAAGAAAAATCTTTTATTAATTCTTTTATTTAACTGTACATGCAGAGTTCTTCACATATATATAGATGTGTCAAAAAGATAGTGTCTGCAGTATTTTTGAGTTTAGAATTCAGAAGTGAAAGGTGTTCTAATAAAGAGCTAAGAAATATTATCTATCAAATAAAACGTGAATGTAGAAGACACACAATGAATGAAAACTCTATTTGTTTTGATTTTAATCAATCTTAAATACACTGTATAGAGAACTCAAGACTAAGCAACACGAACCCAACTTAAAACCGTGATAATGTCAGAACTCATTGCTTATTACCATCTTTGTGATCGAATGTTGACAACAAAATATACGATTAGAATACAATCCATACAGTAACTCCAAATAATAGTGCAAGTCCCAAACTCCTTGTAAAAAAATTCAGATAATAAAATGAAATGGTACAATATCATGGTTACTGCACATGATCACAATCAATAGTACCTAGTATTATAAGAACTTTCTATCAAACCATTGTGGTCACAGGGTGTTGGGGTTATAACACTTCAACAAATGTTAATAATGCTTAAAAGTCCTATACTAACGTAACATGGTCATATCAAAATAGTGGAAATATATACATTGGATGAATAAATATAAAAGCAAGCACAAGTATGTTTGTATCTGTCTGTGTTGCGTTCATTGGATCATAGTTCAAAAAATGTTCAATTCCCAACAATATGAAGGGCCACATCAAATATAAAGCTGAATATCATTTAAACGTGAAAATCCAAAATGTCGTGTCAAATACGACTATGGCAATAGCCCACTGGTTGTTAACACCTATCATCAATAACAGGCTCATGCATGTGTACGCCAGACACACTAGCCGTCCTCATTAAACTTAAGTTTAAATGATATACCTCTTTTGTCAAATTTTCAACCTGGTCGCCAGCTTTGAAATCATATCCCATGTATTTCAATAGCTGACACATGTTGGATTTATCTAAGTCTGAATTCCTGATACATTCTGAGTAACTCTCTGCACATATCTCTGCCTCCTTCTTGTCTTTTTCGTTCTGGCTTTCTAGACATGGTATGCACTGAACATTGGATATCAAAATAAACTTTCCTCTGTATTCACTTCTCATTGAGTAAATCTTCAAACAAGTTAAGATTCAATTAGATTTTGACATACGTCTTACATTTCGTATACTTAAAGAACCATATATGTGGGTTGACATTGTTGAAGTATCAACTATCAATGAGGTTGTTGAAAATTGACATATTTATGAAAATCCCAATCATGTCTCCAAATTTGATATTTTAAGGTTGTGTGTTGCAACTGTATGAGTAGTAAAGTACAAAAAAATGGACAACAAATAATCATCCATGAGACTTTGAAATATCAAAACGCTGCACATTTGCAATAAATAATAAACAATCTATCTAAAATTACTTCAAATAAACTATTACATGAACCTACGTATTACCACTCAAAGGAGAAGGTTGTTAAATCAAAGTTAGTCTTTTTTATTATTCAAGTGAGGAGAAGTTTAGATATAATGTCAAAGTAGCAAAGTTGAATGGGAAATCTACAATAACGTACAATGGTTATAATTCACTGCAGGGTTGGTTCCATTTAAATCCCAAGATTTTAAAGTGATATACACGATTGAAATTCTAAGAGTCATATAAAACTGGGCATTTGACTTGAGCTACCAATTAATGACCGTATGCCACTTGAGTTCAAATTGCTTTGCCTCCCAAAATCGGACTAACTTCAATTGTTAAACAATAATTCATGTAGTTTTGTTCAGGGTGTGGTTTATTGGTATATGTAATTCATTTCTACAATCATATTCTTATGTTCCTTCCATGAACATGGTTATAGTATTTGGTTTAAGGAACAACTGGCAAACTATACACCTAGAAAAAAGTATTGCAACACTTCCATTACAAACAATGTAAAATGACATGATTGTAGAATGGTATTAATTGAGGTATTACCAAGTACTTTTAATCTGTCTATGGTTTTTAACTGAATTTGCGTTATTAATTTTTTTTATTAAGTAAGACTAGAGAGACGCATCATCAGAGCTGAACTGAAAAATTATATGCAAGCTTTGTCATGTTGTCTTCTATACATTTTATTAACTTTAAAGTAATTTTTACAGCAAACTGAACATCTGATAGAGAAATGTGTGTTAAACTAGGCATTTTAAATAGTTCTGAGTGACTTTAATGCATTAAAAAAATCTGTACTTATTGCAGAACTAATGTTTTTGAAAAATGAGACCTGCAAAATTTGCATTTTTTGTGAAAAGCGTGAAAAACTATTTCCGCGCAGCTGTTATGTCCTATCCATGTAGCATTAACATTGGATGAAAATAAGTTGATACCATGAATTCAATTTTAAAACATAAATGGGTTAAAAGTATTTTGTAAAACCCAATTTATAACCATTCTTCAATATCATGTCATTTTACATGTTTTCAATGGAAGTGTTGCAATACTTTTTGCAGGTGTATACTAAATACAGACATGCAAATCATATTTCTTAATTGACACCTTTGGTCAAGTGATGTAAATTTTGAAATAACATATTAATTTGTCAAATATTTACTTTCTTTTTTATTTTAGTGTAGAAATTTCCTTCAGATGATATGACATCGTTCTTCTGCACGGTGTTTCCACCAGCTGTGAAGTCTGGCCATTCAGGTACTAAACGCAACATTCAAAATAAAGGATTTAAAATAATCAGATACAAAACTAGCATATGATAATTTTTACAATACATTTTTTTATATATATCATGTATATATAAGTGCCTATAAATAGCAGCACATCACATACAAATCTATGGGAGTGTGGATTAATCAGTACAGAGATTAATTCAATTACACAAATAACATTATAGATTGCCTAACAATGTAATTTTAACACACAATTTAGTATGTAAATATTAGAATGTTTAAAATATTTACAAAATGATGAAAATAAACGCAATATTACGCTAGACCAACTAGCTTTATCAAGCGTGCACCTATCCAGTTGAAATCGGATGTAGACGATAAGAAACTTTTACAGCTCAATGTATATGTTGCACTTAGCTGCCTTGAAAATAAGAAAATTATGCAGCTCAATGTCTATGTTGCACTTGAATTTAGCTGCCTTGAAAATAAGAAAATTTTGCAGCTCAATGTATATGTTGCACTTGGATTTAGCTGCCTTGAAAAGACATGCTTGGTAGTTGAAGTTCGAAACGTCCATTGGCCAATATTACGGGATAAAAAGGACGGTGCTTTATTTTGAATTATTCTTTATCCTTTCCTGTATTTTTTCTCGTTTTTTTCGTTAAGACCATCAAGTTCTAAAGTGTGGAGTTGGTGGATCCAAAAGTTTTCTCTTCTTCTTCTCGCCGTGGTGTCTCACTCGGTGTTGACTTCTATAATTTGGAAAGTAACATTATCAAAAGGATGTTTCGTTGAACGAAAATGCCTTGTGAGAGGACAGTTTTTGTTGGTTTTGTGCGATGAACGATGGTACTATTGAGCCGAATATTAAATTGTTCATTGTTTCTCCCACATACTGAATGCCACAAGTGTCACATGTTAATATATAAATTGAGTTTTCTGTTTTACAGTTGGAATTGGAGAAGATGGTATAATTTTGTTTAGTAACGGAGCTGATGAAAGAACTGCTTGTATTTGGCAGCTTTACAACACAAACAATTCCTTCGACCATATTGTTTGTAGCTACCGGGCGATGGAGTAGGCTGCTTCGCTAATACAGATGTCACTAATTTGTCACGGATGTGTTTAGGTCTTCTGAAGGCCATGACTGGTGGTGATGAAAATGACAACCACAGCGCCCCCTTTGCCGACAGGTTTTATAACAATATCCTCTTGAACTTTTAACGCTTTCAAAGCTATACTTTCTGACTTGGATAAATTATAATTCTTATATTTGTTATACAGGACTTTATATCAGACCTCACGTAGTAAATGAATGACTCAAAGTTATAATTTTTACTCTTTGGTGGTTTCCATGAACTTTTTTTCCTAAATTTTGGGATGGTCGTGACTTCTTCATTGGTGTCAGTATCTGAATCTGTTAATCCGGCTTCTTCGCGGTTTTACTTGCCCCTTTTGTAGGAAAAATCTTTCAAACTAGCAAATTGGTCTAGGTCTTCGTCTAGCTTAAAGTTATTTACAGTTGATGGGATAGGACAGCAGTTTAAACCTTTTCTTAAAAGAGATTCCTCAGCACGTTTAAGTTCTTTAGATGACAAATTTACAACAATACTTTCAGTTTTTTGTTTCCGTTTTTCAAATTTCAAATTTCAAATTTCTTTTTCTAGGGATCTTATGGTTTGTTGTATTAATATCATTCATATGCTGATTTAAATGGACAGTGTGAGTTTTATCTCTGTGAAATTTATTCCTTTGTTTTTCTTAATAATTCGATAGATCAATCTTTTCAATATCTGTGAGGTGACATTCAATTATTGCTAAATCGTCACGAGAAATGTTACTATTGTTGATGATATCTGATATTTCATTTACAATTTGTTTGTAATTTGTGGTTGTAAAAGAAAGTAACAGTTGAAGAAGCTTGATTGAATAGTTGAATAGAATTTAATTCCAACGGCTCATGAATTTTTGGGATATCTTTCGGATTTATGTCCCGGTGCCTGGGGACTCACTTTGATGTTGAAACCTTTTAGTACAGTTTCACTTTGAATATAATTTTGTAAGTTAGATAAATGATGTTCAGTTTTTAGTTTCTTTTTAGTTAAAGATCTTTGTATCTTTAACTCCTAGTATCTTTTTGTTGTTGGGATGTACAAGTACAAGTACATTTAACAATCATTATATTCATAAATACAGTTGACCTCCTGCTGATGGAATTTGCAAAACGAAAATCGTATTATGTATGTATCTGTCCCAATTCAGGAACCTGTTATTGAGTGGTTGTAGTTGTTTCATGTTTGTCAATTTTTTTTCCGAAAATTTGTTTCCATTAGTCATTTGGGATCCTTTATAGCTTGTTGCTATGTGTGATATTAGCCTAAGCTATGCTTTTTGTTAAAGGCTGTACTCTGACCTATCATTGTTTTCTTTTTACACATTCTAACTTTGATAGAGAGTTATCTCATCAACACTAATTCCATATCTTCTTATATCTTGTTATAACTTTGGCTATTGCTGTTGTGTTATTTTTCTCGTTATAGATATTTCACATTCTCATGTCAGTAATTCGACATAGTGCATCAATCAAATACTTGTTCTAAATAAATATAAATGGAGTCAATGTTAAGGCAATATTTAAGATAGTCGTATCTGACCTTGTCCATGATATATTATATTAAATGTAATAGAACCAATCGTATTGTTTTTTATTAACCCTGTTATTTGAGAATTTGTAGTATGTTATTTTGTATTATTCTCAGGGACTTGTTTGGTTACCACTAGAGCACATGTTCATAACATTTTAACAGAATCTACAACGAAGAGCTTATGATCTGATCAAGCTAGCACATACACACTATAAGGAAGGTTTAGAAAAGGCAGCAATGGAGAGGTTGAAGTGCATGTCATTTTCATAAATGTGTTTTTGTAAGATTGTATCAAAATGACTTTTTAAAGAACATGAAGAAGATGCGAAAGGGTCGATGAGTTGTTGATAAGGACAAAGAAAATACAATCTGTTTGCTGTCCCCCTACCTAGTCTACTTTTTTTTTATGGCTACCCACATGGATAGGCACTGTTTAACTAAATAGTATTTCCATATTATTATCTTTATAAAATATTAATCAGAAAAATAAACTTAAGTTTCCTACCTATCCTATTTATTCCTTGAGGCAGGATTTGAGTATATATTTCTTTGGCCTAAGTAAAGAAATTCTCAGAATGTTATGTCTTTAAACGGGACAAAAAAACTGTTTGTTGTTAAATATGTGTTTAATTATAAGTATACTTGTACTCGGTTTGAATATTTTCAGGTATTGTATTCTGCGTTTCAAGTCACTAAAACCTACACTGTACATGATTTATGACATATTAATTTCGTTTGAATACAAACCTTATTGCCACATGCAAAGTTAAATAGCATTTAATAAAAAAACAAACCACCCCCTCCCAAGATTCTAGCAAAGAATACAGAAAAGTTTGGCAGTATTATTTTGGTGGTATTTTCATTCGCAATTACATGTTTTGGTGCATACTGAAATACTGTCAGATATTAATGAAAGCATCTCAAAATAACTTGCCTCATGCTTTTTTTTTTTGCAAGAGAAAGTAAATCAAACTGAAATAGGTGATAGAAGTTTTGCGGTCACCACTATATAAATAACCCATAGCTGAGAAGGTGACAGAGCAGATTGTTACCCTGAGAAAGCAAAGTATTTTCTATGACGTCACGTACATAACAACGTTACGGGTATTAGAAAAAAACAACAAACATTAAGCAAGATGTTTTATTTTTCGTTTTGACAGTCATCTGAGCCTTTTTGTGCTAATGCGGCGTTAAGCAACCAATAATCAATCAATCAATCATCTGAGCCGAAACGTAGATCTTCAGTAGTTTTTTTAATTACTTGATGTAAATTAAATTCATTGTCCATGAAATTATCGAGTTTTAATTGGTTTAGACGAGAGGGTAACATTAAAAAAAATTGTCACCCGCTCAGCCATGTGATAGAGTAAACTAACACCCTCGTATTAGCCAATCAAAATATGGCATTTAAACGTGAAGTATAAAAAAAACAAATTGGCGGACAAATTCTATATGTTTGTGTCTCAACTAATTACTGATATTTTTCGAAGCCTTGAAGTTTATTAGATAGCAGTATTGTCGTATAATCTGAAGTTTTACTGAGTGTCCTAATCCCAATTGTGACTTTTTGTCAGAATGTTGATTGAATTTCGCATGGCGAGTGATTAATGCAAAGCAGGAGATGCTCACCACGTTGGAGCACATGGTCTATCTCCTATAAGAGACAATGGGATTCCCCAAATATTTTCGGTGGTAATCTTGATTTGTCTATAGCTACGTATTATTAAGTTAAACTTTTTTGATCTGAGCGTACTGATGAGTCTTACATGTATGTAGACAAAACGAACGTCGGCCGTATCAAATTATAAGCCTGGTACCTTTGATAACTGTCAATTATATTTGGTGTCTGGAATGATAGTAAGGTGTACATGTCAAACTGACAGGTTTCATGGTTTATTGGAAAATGTTAGGTTTTTGTCTGTTTTTCAAATACTACAAGCAATAGAGCCACATTTTTTGATGTATGGACTGATTGTCAGGTGTTCATGTCCATCTGGCAGATTTCGTCTTACCTCAAATCCATCTCGTGGTTCATTTTAGTTTTTGTGGTTCAGCCTTTTTATCAGATTGTATAAGCAAAAGTTCAATTACATTTAGTGTATTAAAAGGTTGGATAGTGTAAATGTCTGTCTGGTAGGGTTCATATGACCTTGACCCCATTTTCATGCTTAATTGGTCAACGTAAAGATATTGTGGTTTGGTCTGTTTCTCACGTACATAAGCAATAGTACCACTATATTTGGTAATTGAATGATTGTAACGTATACATGTCTGTATGTCATGGTTCATCCGACCGTGACCTCATTTCCAAAGAAAATTGGTAATGTTAAGTGTATGTGATACTTTTGGTCAATCCTTCATTTTACAGACTCTCGACATGCATTTATTGATATGTAAAACAGCCGATATATTTGAGCGTGTTGCGCTCTTGTTTTTTTGTACACACAAGTATATTATTGACATGATATGTCTTCTATAAAGCTTTGATAAAATATATTCCATGTAGATGAATACTAATACATATGTGAGATATAAAATATGCGAATAAGAGAGCAGGTAATATAGATGGTTTTTAAGGAATTTTAGTCCAAAACAGTCACCAATTCTTAACCTCATCTGAAAAGTCTTAACAAAATTTTATTTAGTCATGTTCAGAGAAATCAGTTAATTTTTCAGACTTAATAATTACGATATTAAGTCTGATAAATTTAGTACTAGTTACACAATTTGCATGAAAGGAATTCAATCATGTACCGTTATTTCCCCTAAAATTCAATATGTTGTTGATCTAGATATATACTGTTGAATATATCACTGCTGTATAGTATGCATAAAGACTAAACAGATATTAAATAATAGCCAGAAAACTTTCGGTTATAATCTGAATGAACTGCAGTAGATAAGACTTTTTGAGAGCGGTTCAGATCAAGATTATCGTTCCAAATCAACATTAAGTTTAACAGCAGTAATTTTAAAAAGCTTTAACATATAATATTACCACCTTCTGATGTTTGACAGCAAAAAAAACCCATACTTTAAGCTGTCAAACCAGTTTTTAAGAACAAACAAAGGAAAAGAGCAATGATAACCTTGATTTGAAATTGTGTGACTGAATTTTTAAAATATGGACATTAAGTTTGCCAAAAGATATATTTGCTTCTATTACATTGCATGGTAACAAACCACGAATTCAGGACGGGTCAATTAACATACCAAAAAGTTGTACATTTTTAGCTCACCTGCCCCAAAGGGCCAAGTGAGCTTTTCTCATCACTTGGCGTCCGTCGTCCGTCGTCAGTCGTCGTCCGTCGTCGTTAACTTTTACAAAAATCTTCTCCTCTTAAACTGCTGGGCCCAATTTAACCAAACTTGGCCCCAATCATCATTGGAGTATGTAGTTTTAAAAATGTGTCCGGTGACCCGGCCAACCAACCAAGATGGCCGCCATGGCTATAAATAGAACATAGGGGTAAAATGTAGATTCTCTGAAACCATAGCATTTAGAGGAAATCTGGTTAATATGGATTACCAAGTAAAGATCTATCTGCCCTGAAATTTTCAGATGAATTGGACAACCTGTTGTTGGGTTGCTGCCCCTGAATTGGTAATTTTAAGGATATTTTGCCGTTTTTTGGCTATTATCTTGAATACTATTATAGATAGAGATAAACTGTAAACAGCAATAATGTTCAGCAAAGTAAGATCTACAAATAAATCAAATGACCAAAATTGTCTGTTGACCCCTTAAGGAGTTATAGCCCTTTATAGTCATTTTTTACCAATTTTTCTAAAATTTTAGTAATCTTTTACCAAAATCTTCTCCTCTGAAACTACTGGGCCCAATTTAACCAAACTTAGCCACAATCATTATTAGGGTATCTTGTATACAAAAATGTATGCGGTGACCCAGCCAACCAACCAAGATGGCCACCATAGCTAAAAATAGAACATAGGGATAAAATGTAGATTTTGGCTTGTAACTCTGAAACCAAAGCATTTAGAGCAAATCTGACAAGGGGTTTATTAGTTTATCAAGTCAATATATATCTGCCCAGATGAATTTGACAACGGGTTGCCCCCAATTGGTAATTTTTTAAGAAATTTTGCCGTTTTTGGTTATTATCTTGAATACTATTATAGATAGAGATAACTGTAAACAGCAATAATGTACAGCAAAGTAAGATCTACAAATAAATCAACATGATCAAAATGGTCAGTTGACCCCTTAAGGAGTTAAAGCCCTTTATAGTGCATTTTAACAATTTTCGTTAATTTGGTAAATTTTGGTAAATTTTTACAAAATATTTTCCTCTGTAGCTAACGGGCCAAGTAAGTAGCAAGAATGTTCAGTATAGTAAAATCTACAAACACATCACCATCATCAAAACACAATTTTGTCATGAATCCATCTATGTCCTTTGTTTAATACATGTATGCACATAGACCAAGGTGAGCGACACAGGCTCTTAAGAGCCTCTAGTTAATCAAAATACTACCTTTACATTATTAGTGTTAGTATTACTTAAAATGCAGAAGTATTTCGGATCTATGTGAAACCCATCATGAAGTTTAATTATATATGGAATTGAAAAAGGACATATTTGGCAATTTTCAAAGATTATATGTGCTTATTTTAGTATAAACATACTTCCAGGAACCACCGCTCTACAAGATGAAATTAAGGATATTTTGAATTTCTCAGCACAAGCCAGGAGACATGAACTGACTGTCTATTCATATAACACAAGACGACATGAATAACTGAAATTGCAGAATTAAGAAAGAAAAATTGGACTATGAACTTGTGGTCTCATGCATTACATGATGATACTAATACGCGAAAAATATCGTTTGTACGGTCAGGGTTTTCCTTATTTTTTTTTAACTATACCCAAATTAAATCTGACAAAAATTTTTTTTTGTCAATTATGTCATTTATATAAACATGGCTTGGTGCTTGCATCAGAAAGGGAACATCTACCCTAATTTTCCTATTCATTTATCAAAAGAATTTACACAATTGAAAAAAAAAAGTCATTGAACACTACACAAGAGGGGCGAAAGATAACAGAGGGACAGTCAAACTCATAGATCGGTATTAAACTGACTACGCCATGGCGGTAAAAACATGAAAAAGAAAAAGACAAACAGACACATACAATGTAGTCGTACACAATACTATACTGTTAGATTCAGGAACACCTCATAAAACGTACATATTAATAATGGATACAGTGATACATTAATACATTAATATAAATGATGTCACAATTAATAGTTTGTTTAAAAGATTTAGGAAAACCCCATTTAGTACATGGGTAATATTTTCTGCAACATTTATTTGTGAGTTGGTGAGTGAGTTGTATTTGAATATTTATTTGAATTTGTGGACAATATCCTTGAATAGTAAAACATAACGCTACTTTTCCATAGTCTTTTGAACAAATCCTGGAAAGAAGTAAAGTTCTTTCTCTTCGCAATATTCTGATAAGACAATTTGCGCAACGGGTTTTTTCTCAACTGTTTTTGTTTTCCCGTCGTCTGTCAATGTCGGTACCACAGCTTGAAGCAAACATGCATTAACCTGTAAAGGTAAGACACATGATTAAGTCAATGTTGAAACTGTATTTTCATGATGATCAAAACAAAAATTAATATACTACCACAAATTTCTTTATCTTTGGCTTTTACAAATCTAAGATATCCTATTCAAGTTCTTAAATTTCTGCACGTGCCTCATGAAAAAGATAACAAAGTTAATAACTGTATATTATATTCCAATTACAGATAATGTATTCTTTGGATATAGATGGATATAAGTAAATGTCAATATATTTTGAAACCATGAGGAGTACAGATAACTACACTTTCCTGAAATTGTTTTTTTCTGGTCATCAGATTGTAACACAGTGATGGCTGCTGTAACCATACTTTGACTATTTTACCGATTATGTCTGTTTTGTTTTAATATCGTTGAAGAAAACACGGAATTTAATGTGACTGTCATAAAAGTGAGAGATTTAGCGCTATAAAACCAGGTTCAATCCACCATTTTTTACATTTGAAAATATGACAGTTGTAGTCCATTCGTTTGATATAATTTATCCTTTGATTTTGCCATTTGATTAGGAACTTTCCGTTTTGAATTTTCTTCGGAGTTCAGTATTTTTGTGATTTTACTTCTAACCTAGCCATGTTTGTATGGAGGTTCAGAAATTAAACTAGATGTATCGCCATTGATTTAATTTAAAGTGTCTGTCAAAGATTTTGTTAAGTATGCCGTTTCAAATTATATGTTTTGAAAAGTCTATAGATACTAGAAATTTCTACTACAGTAAACCTTATATTACTTATTTAAAACAGGTTGGATATTAAGGGTCACAATGAACACTAAATTAAGATACGATAATTTATTATGTTTGTATCAAATGATAAGAACAATTTCAAAGAATGAATTTATATAGGCTTGAAATCAGATCACATTTTTATTCAGAGTGGTATCGAATAATATTGATAGGATATTCATTAATAGTTATCCCATAAGGACGCGGTGTGTCAGTGTAAGATCATCCCGATGGCCGGAGGCCAGAGGGTGATCTTACACTGACACACCAAGTCCGAATGGGATAACTATTTTACATCCCAGCTGTTTTAGATTAGACGAAAAATCATTTACAATTCATAAAATCTAGTTTAGAACGCCACACAACCATTATAATATACTTTATATATTACTATATGATGTATACCCTTCATGACCCCCTAACACGATGAATAGATATCAAACAATGTCAACTCGCCCCACTGGCCAATCGGCCCACACTATATCGCCACCTTATGAAAAAATTGCCCCACTCTTGTAACCGACTCGCCCAACTTTAAAAAAGTGTAAAATCAAATTGAACAATCAGTCTGACAACTCATTTATTTAACGAAAAGGGTTTAAACCCCACTGAGTAAAGGTCTGCCAACTCGCCACAGTTATATTATGTTAAATTTCTGATAGTTCGTATCCAGTCGTCCTGGTGAAGTGGTATGTGTCGTGGCTTGATATGCTAAAGGTCTTGAGTTCGAATCCCAGCATATACACTGGATTTTTTCTACGTGAATTTTGATAGATAGTCTTCTCCGTATAATTAATTATAAGTTTTATACTGGATTTGACATTCCCGCCAAAATGTTACAGAACAAAGGAAAGCATGCATAACAAAGAAACTTAAACTGGGGTGATCTGGTAGGGGTGATCCGGCTCAGATCACCCCTGTTAGAACAAAGGAGCTGGGATGTAAGTAGAAGTTTAAATACGATTTTCACTGACAGTGATATCATCATGGTGCTGGATTTCTTTTTGACATCATCATGTTGACGATTGGAAGATGTTTAAAAGAACAACCGGCTGAGAAATAAATGTCAGAATCGTTAATTTGAATGTTCCTATTGTTAATTTGCCATTAATGGGAAACAATATTTTTGCATTTTGAGTATGAATGTCTAAATTGATACGATATTCATGCAAGAATGATTTATTCATATTTTCAATACAAAAATTGATTTTGAATTTTGTCTTGGTTCTTCAGTGGTTGTCGTTGGTTCATTTATGTCATATTTGTTTTTCGTAAATTGTTTTGTTATAAATGGGACTATCAGTTTTGCTGAATTGTATCATACTTTTCAAGTGCTATTTATAGCAGACTATACGGTAAGAATTGTTCTCCCTGTTGAAGGCCGTACGGTTGCCTATAATTACTTACATCCATTTCAATCGATTTTTTTGTGATTAGTTATTTCATCGGCATTCATAATATATCCTTTTTTTATTTTTTGAAAGGAGTAGGTCTGGTAAGGACCGATTTTGGCCTCAAATTTCAGGTTCATCTGACGAAAGATTTTGACCAGTTTTTAAACACTTAAGTGTCTATTTCAACTGATTCAATTAACTTATGTGAAAGATTTTAACTAAATTAGTCATTTAAAACGATCCGATTCCAGCTCAAATATGAAAAATCATCCAAATATGCCGAAAAATGTCACTTTTCAGATGTTTTTTGTCAAAAAATGAAAGTGGCCCCATCCGTGTTCGTCCTCAACCTTTATATATGTTATGTATTAGCATCAAATACATCTTACATTTCAATATTTAGGATGAACATGATCATGAATGCGGCCACTTTCGTTTTACACGGAAACCGTCTAAAATTTAACTAAAATGCTGGAATTGTGAAGATCGCAGTAATTTAGCATGACTTAATGGTGCTAGTACCCGATATATGTGCATTGTATTGTCAAAAACAGCCCATATTTATGTAGCAGAAGCATACTACTGTCCAATAAACAACTAAAAGTTTACATTTTTAACAATTTTGTAAAACTGCTATATTTTGGGGCCAAAAAGGGGTCTTACTGGACCTATTCCTTTGCAAACTTCGGATGTCTATCAACGTTTCACTATTTTGATTAAGAAGAGGAAATTCGGGCACTCTAAATTGATGTTAATAAATGTGTACATGTTAGGACTGCACCCATCTGTATTTGTATTGTCATGTGTCTGCAATACTTACTCATTCCCTTAGTTGCTGTCCAAATTAGTATAATATAACGAGAATGTATGTGATATTTTACCTCATTCAATAACTCAATAAATGATTTCTCACACGCTGAATTCTTGAAGACATGTATCAAACCTTGAATGAAATATGATCCGTTCATGTTCTCCCCAACTACCCAGGGACCTTGCTCTAAAAGTGAAACAATTAACTATTAAGCTATGTTAAATTAAATCTCTGTTTATCAGATATGGATTTATAAGATGACATTGTCCTCTGTGGCCGACTAGTCTAAGTAGTTTCTACTGTCATCACTAACCAGTCAACACTGAGGTTATGAGTTCGAACCTCGCTCTTATGGGTGCACTAATCCTAATTGACTGGGGTTGTCAGTTTCCCAATTGAATGTAGATGGTTTTCTCCGGGCACTGAAACGTCCACCATCAATAAGAACTGACCGCTACGAAATAACCCAAAAGGGGTGCTTAAAAGTGTCGTTAAAAAACAAAAAAATAAAAATAATAAAATTTAAAACCAATTGTTCAGAGCTCGAGAACAATTGAAAGTCTTTCCACAGGTAAGATCTATTTTGATATTAAAGTATTAAAAATCAGTCTAAAATGTCAGCTCCTATGGCTGTATGATGTAAAAATATGAATTTAGAGCAAAGGTCAAAATCTAGAACGTCCTATTAACCTATGACCTTGACCTCAATTTCAAGGTCACAAACCAAGGACGTCCCTTAAATCAAAATACCATAGGTCCTTAATATGTATGGTTAATGAGTTATATCACTTTACGCATAATTCTAAATGCATAAGGGGAAATACCTCTCCGGACAGCTTCGGTCCAAATGAATATCCTAATCCTGAAGATGTAACGAGCAATTTGGTAAAATAAATTTGTGGTAATCTATTACGGTTGCGAAGGAGTAGTGGTCACAAGAAAAACAGTGTTTGGAGAAATAACTCTTACAACGTAAAGTATTTGGTTACGCGGTTGTCAATTTTAAAAGCGTATAAACTATACGATATCATATTACAAATATCTAAGCGACATCTTATGAAACAACACACCACGCAAGAAAAACAAATTAGGCAGGAGAAAAAAAAAAGAATAATCAGAACAAATCAATAGGTCTTTCCACGGAAAGGTTGAACGACCTAATTATAAAATGACATGACACGGTTGCATTGAGAGAGCGCACTGTTTTTTGTCAATCAATTTCTAAATATCAAATACATGAACAATCAGATTAACGATGAATGAATACACAAAAGAATGCATTAGTCTTATAATCATAAATAGAACTCATAAAATAACATGAATAAGAAGATCGTGCTGCCTGATATTGATTTATTCTTAATTTAAATTACTTATTTTCTAATGATAATTTTGTTTAAGCAGTTGTGGTTTAGTTAGGAAGTTGAATCTATATATTTTAACTTGTTAAACTAAATATTATTTTCAAAAAATGAGTGTTTTATCATAACAAAGTTATATTATCGTTATAAGATAACAATAAATAAATTGCCCGTAATGAAATTTTGTAATCACCTGTTCTTGGATAACTTGATACGACAAATATATCATCATTGTTAGGCTCAAAATTCTTGATGATATCATTCACTGCAGAATCTGTAGAATCAAACATATCCAATTCTTCTGCAAAGATTGATACTTATTTATATAAACAGGTATATAATAAATACACTTTTGGACATGTATCTTATAAACCAATCTGCAGCAGTGAGTGTAATTTGTAACGCTTTTGTGTTTGTCATGCATGAGTTATTGATCAATAAAAGTTAAGAGACAACAGAACAATACAATAGTAATCAAAGTGTTATAGATCACGTGTGCTCGTTTGGCAAAATCTTTTCGAATTTTTGGTCTTTGGTCGTCAATACTCTTAAACAGTGTTCTTTATTTAGCATTAGTCGTTCGATCGTCTTTTGAAAACTTATTCGGTGTGTCTATGACTCAACTAACAAGCTTCATGTGTGCACAGATTTTTGAAAAAATAGAACACGTGTTAACTGTAGGTTACATGTTCTGAGTGTATCTTATTGTCCATTTGTTTTGTGGCAGTATAGTTGATTTGCATTTGTTTAATGCCTGCATAACATAAGATACTTGAAGTTGAGCATCCTATTGATTTTATCACACTGTGCAAATCTCGAAATTAGTTAACGAGATATGCACATCACCGAACAACTGTTGCCAGTAGTTTATGTCGATAGTATTCAAAGCATTCTAGAGATTATTGTCATTTTTCCTAAGGAGATACCTATTGTGTGTTATTCATTGATAATTTTGTAAAAGATTCAAATAGTGATCAGGATTGATGAGTAGAACATCTTTTACCTATAATTGCAAACCAAGATCCTTGTCATCTTTTTCATTTATAATGATATTTGTTATGAAAGGGGTTGTTTTTAATACGATAATTTTGAAATTGAAAATCGCGAAGCGGACTAATCAAGATAACCCTAGTTTTGTTTGATATGAGGAGAAAAGTGTTTAAATATAGGTGAACATTTACATTTTGATGATGGAATCAGTGTAGTTATTTACATTGTAGCATTTTATGGTGCCCTTGAACAATGTTCCTTAAATAGTGAATGTTTCTTTGATTACATCTTCTGACATCAGACTCGGATTTCTCTTGAACTGAATTTTAATGTGCGTATTGTTATGCGTTTACTTTACTACATTGGTTAGAGGTATACGGGGAGGGTTGATATCTCACAAACATGTTTAACCCCGCCGCATTTTTGCGCCTGTCCCAAGTCAGGAGCCTCTGGCCTTTGTTAGTCTTGTATTATTTTAATTTTAGTTTCTTGTGTACAATTTGGAAATTAGTATGGCGTTCATTATCACTGGACTAGTATATATTTGTTTAGGGGCCAGCTGAAGGACGCCTCCGGGTGCGGGAATTTCTCGCTACATTGAAGACCTGTTGGTGACCCTCAGCTGTTGTTTTTTATTTGGACGGGTTGTTGTCTCTTTGACACATTCCCCATTTCCATTCTCAATTTTATTTGTCATTTTAACATATGGAAATTACAAAGATAAGACAATTTAAATTTTGAAAAGTGATATTAGGTTGGTTATTAGGACCAATGTTGTTTTCGATACATGAACTTTATTTCATGATGTTTCAGAATTAGTTTTTAATTTTTCTAATTGTTAAAACAATTTTGATTCAATACCGCTAACACTATCGTGTATTCCCAGAGATATGTATGATTATTGCATACATATATGAAAATATGCAATGTATGCTTTATCTTTTTTGGGTGTTAATATTATTTTCTGATAACATGAATGGACACTAAGCATTGCAATTTGCCCTCGAAATTACCTAACATATTACCAAAATGTTTTAAATTATAAACATATGTTTGTGTTTCTCTCTCGCCAATAGTTGTTCAAGTTAAAATTGTATTTATCATTAAAGTTGAATACAGAAAATACCTTTAAAATTGTAGGTATGAATAAATACAACTTTCGGTTTCCCTTCAAAATGATGACAAGCTTTAATGATTTCTAAGATATCAGTTGTTGGAACCTCGTCCCCACTAGCATCATAAATCTTGCTTGCTTCAGAGTCATTTTTTCCAGATACAAACATTATAACAAGACTGTCATACTGAGAGGAGGGGTCCTTGTCTATTTCACTTAATATCTTTTTCAAGAACTCTTTGATTTCCTGCAGAGAAGATGATATTACATTTCATTAGTGATATTGATACATCTGTTTATCTTACCTTTAATTCAGTTCTAGGAATGGGATTGTTATAAGCGAACATGTGAAGACCGTGCATTAGTGGACGCGTTTTATGTTAAGGTACGACTAGTAGTGTTGTTACGTTCCTATTAAAAAATAACATAGCGTTGAATCGCATACAACATATAGAAAATCGATGATTTATGCCAAAACACATTGCAAGGTAACGGATGGCTATTAGTAGTATTAGTAGTATTGTTGTTGTATAGACTAATGCCATTAGGTTCATAAATAGCTAGCCACTAGTCTAAATTCCACATATTAAGACAGTCGGTAAGAAAAACTCGTGACATGTTCCACTAATAAACTTATACTATATATACGACTTACACCAGCTGGCCTGGAAATTATTGTTGAGATATAATTAGTATGCCGCATCAGTGTATGTTATAAACGAACCCAATCTACCATAACAAGCAAAGAAAGGAATTAAAGATTTTAGAAGAATGTGTTGGTTATAATGAAGTTCTAATCAATAACATTTTAAAAAAGATACAATACCTCTTTTGGTTTGTTAACCAGATTACCACCCTTTGAATCGTATCCCATGCATTTAAATAGCTGACCAATATTGGATTTGTCAAAGTCTGAATTCGTGATACATTGCTGTGAATATGTTGCTGCCTTCTTCATTTCTACGTCACATTTGCTTTCTGTATCTTTTGAAATACACTCAGCATTGGATATCATGATAAATTTTCCTCTCTTAACATTTTTCATTGGATATATCTTTAAAAAATATGATACGTAAAGCACTTTTTAGGTAACTAATACTTTGTACTTTGGTGGTAAATATTCGCCTAAAGGAAGGTAAAGGAGTAGGTCCGGTAAGGACCGATTTTGGCCTCAAATTTCAGGTTCATCTGACGAAAGATTTTGACCACTTTTTAAACAATTAAGTGTCTATTTCATTCGATTCAATTAGTTGGTGTGAAAGATTTTAACTGATTTAGTTATTAAAAACGATCCGATTCAAGCTCAAATATGAAAAATCTACCAAATATGCAGAAAAATGTCACTTTTGAGATGGTTTTTGTCAAAAATGAAAGTGGCCGCATCCGTGTTCATTCTCAACCTTTATATATGTTATGTATTATCATAAAATACAACTTGCATTTCAATATTAAGGATGAACACGAATGCGGCCACTTCCGTTTTACACGAAAACCGTATAAAATTTAACTAAAATGCTAGAATTGTGAAGATTTCAGTAATTTAGCATGACTTAATGGTGCAATACCCGATATATGTGCATTGTATTGTCAAAAACAGCCCATATTTATGTAGCAGAAGCATTCTACTGTCCAATAAATAACCAAAAGTTTACATTTTAACAATTTTGTAAAACTGCTATATTTTGGGGCCAAAAAGGGGTCTTACTGGACCTACTCCTTTTGTGACGATATTAGATTGACAATATAGTATGATATGTTATCTTAAAAAAACTAAATTTAAGAAAGTGCCTCGTTCAAGTCAGGAATATCACAGCTGTTGTCCATTCGTTTTATGTGTTTGGGCTTTTGGTCTTGCCATTTGATTATAGTCTTTCTTGGAGTTAAGTATTTTTGAGATTTTACTTTTCAATGTTATGAAGATGAACAGCATTAAAAACCCGAAATTCCGATTTATGTGCCAAATACTTTATTCGCAATATCTGCCTTTGAGGCGGTTAATCGTTTTGTTTCGAGAAATTAAATATTCTGAAAATGATAAACAGTTAATTTATAGAAAAATAACATCTTTAGATGATGTGCATTTGATACTAGGTGAGTCGAATTTTCACACGCACTAGACTTAGTTTGAAAACCTGTTTAATAGGTGCTATAACATTTCAATTGTTATTTGTTGAACATTTTACGATAAAAATTATAATTAGGTAAAGCATGCAAATCTTCCTCGTGTTTTGTTAATTAACATGAAATAATAAAGTAAATCGGGTAAATATATCACTTTGGGTAAGGCTTATTTCTTATATAAATTTTCCAAAAGCATGTATTAAATTAAAAAAAGTATTGTCGAAAGATTGCTATTAGATGAATTTAAGACGGATTGTTACTTGATTTAGTCATCAATTGATTTCAAAATGCAGAAAACAAGTCTAACGTTTGAAGAAGAACAGAAATACGCCGTCAGTGCACATAAGAATACCTAAAATGTCTTCATATATTTTTTTGTTAAATCATGAAAAAATAAAATGATATTTCTTGAACCTGTACATGTCTAACAATTTAACTTAGACTTAATTTAGACCTCACAGTAATACCTTTTCCTCTCTGCTTCCACATTTCGTTGTAAATTCTTTTTCAGTACACTTCGCTATGTCATCTATCTTTACAAGGGCGAAACGTTTGCTTAAATCTGGCCAATCTATAAGTAAAAAGTAAAATCACAAAAATTATGAACTTAGAGGAAAATCAATTCGGAAAGTCCATAATCACATGGCAAAATCAAATAACAAAACACATGAAAAACGAATGGACAAGAATTGTCATGTTCCTGACTTGGTACAGGCATTTTCAAATGTAGAAAATGGTGGATTAAACCTGGTTTTATAGCACTAACCCTCCCACTTTGATGACAGTCTCATCAAATTCCGTTATATTTACCCGTAGTAGACAAGACTTATCAAAGATACCAGTTTTAATATTTTGTACGGTAAAAGCGCACTTTGTCTGCCAACTAATCTATAATGACACTCAAATATATACAAATGGAAAATAAGACCCCATTTGACCAACTAATATTTGGAATTAGGGGACACGCACTTACAAGAAGTAAACTGTAAAAAAAAAAACAAAAAAACATTTATAATCTGTTCGCTCACTAAATGCTATAATGAAAGCCAGAGAACTTTAATTCCGTCAATAATGAATTGATATAAATTTTATTATCAACACTTAACTTGCTTTAGCGAACCTGGTGAAAAAGATCTTTCTAAGACCAATACGTAATACTCTATGACTAAGGTTAAAAAAACAATAATAATTCGGGTGTATTTCACCAGTAAGAATAATTTTATTGACATGTGTACGTTTCTTTATGCAAAAACATGATATGATTATATTACGATACTGTATATTGAATTTATTTTGTGTCAGTCTTCTTTTGCTGAAAATAAAACGAAAAAGAGACACACATACATGTCATATTAGGGTACTATTCATACAACACTATCATCTTGACAGGCCACATAATTGAAGATGGAATTAATATAAAATGAGAAGATAATGTTATGGATTACCAGTCTGATAACAATTAATTAGACTAAAAATGTGAAGTCCAATACAGAATGTTAAAATCAAAATAACAATAATAAAAAGAAATGATAATCAAATCCTTTTTTTGAATTCGTCATACCTTTCTTATTTTGAGATTGTAATTTGTGTTTTTCCTCTGGTTGTTCGGTATACTGTTGTTTTTCCTCCTGTGTATCACCAGTGGTACTTTTAGAACCATCGTGTTCTCTCAAGTATTCAGCAGCATCTGTGTTTTCTGTTTCACCAAGCGCTTTTATAAAACTATGATAAGCATTTCTTCCTCTCCTTGGTAAAATGGATAAAAGTTCTCTAATATGTGCAGTTGGTGCTGGCTTTTTCGTCTGAATCCCAACAATTATTGAAAAGAAAAAATAAATATAATTAAAAAATTCAGATTTTTTAAATATATTGAAACGATCTGCCATAAACATGATTTTAAGGTTAGACCTAGGTCAAATTTCACACATGTGAAGCCTTCTATTAGTTTAAATCTATAGATATTCGTATACATATCATTTCCAGTAGTTGTCCATTCCTTTAAAATATTTTCTTATCAAACAGCTCCTACATCTAGAATAGAAAATTAAGGTCCACAAATAGCAATAAGGCATTGAGTACAATTACCCACAGAAAGTAACAATAAGTTTCAATTATTATTACTTCCGCTACTAAATGCCAAGATGTATTTTCCGAAAATGATCCGACAGCATCTTTTATTGTAACTTTAGCAGGACATCGTAGCCAGTGCCTATCTATAATGCAGAGGTTGAAAAAAGTTGGCTATCGTGCTAATTGTTTATGCATATGCCTTATTCTTATTCTTAAGGCGAAATTAGCAATAATAAAAAAATATGACCACACTTTTCAGTGTTGTTCTCCTCATTATCAATAAGTTGATTTTTCATACAGACTATATATACTTCGTTGATCTGAATATTGCATTAACTGAGATTGAACACGGAAAAACTTACCAACTAGGAACTGAAATTACGATGACTATTGTTTAAAGAACTTCTATTCTATTCACCACTAAAATAGAGTCAATCAATAACGAAAAAAATGGTTGCGCCTGTCCTCTCTACCACTTAAGACAGAGGTTAAAAGAAAATATCTGGAAGACGTGATAGTTGCACTTGAGTCGAAGGAATATACATACTATACTTTTCATGTTCGACTTATTATATGACGGCGTGAGTATCGATCGTTATCTGTGGCTTAACAATCTAAATGTTGCAACAAGTATGTAGGTATCTCTACAAAGACTAGCTTATACAAATGTTAATACTAATTTAAAAAAGATGAAAACGAGACGTTATCAATTTGCTGTTTTCAAAACGCCTTTCTGGATTTACTTTCATCCTGAACACTAATACAAATTAAAGTGTTGGAAGTATTATAGTATACTTCAAGTCATAGACGGAGAGATGCCTACACAACAGTATACATACACCATTAGACATTAGTCTATAATAAGTATATAAGATACACAATATCCATATATATATAGTGATAGATTGATTGAACAGTATAATGATATTGTTGAAAACATATCTACGAATTCAAAAGGCCTGACTGTATATGACTCTAGATCTGTAATATAAGAATAAATAACAAAAATACCGCGCGAACTCCGAGGTAAAATCAACATGGAAAGTCTCTAATCAAATGGCAAATTCAAAAGCTCAAACACATCAAACGATTAGATAACAACTGCCATCTTGCTTACTTGGTACAGGCATTCTCTTAAGTAGGAAATGGTAGATTAAACCTGGTTTTAAAGCTAGCAATACCTCTCACTTGTATGTTGGTTATATTTTGTTTTTCTTGAAATGGAAATATATTTCGATCTAACAGACCTTAATTGAGTCGTTCTGTCCTTGTGTCAGTATCCCATCAACAACTAAATGATCGCATATAGCTTCCACTTCCGACAGGTTTCGTATAAGATAGACCGTACATTTTTGAAGAACTTTTTTATGTTTCTGATCCATTATGGTTGTGTAGTTCTGAATTAAAAGAAAACAAAATAGTTATCAAATTGGTTGGGTGTTAAATGAAAACTTTCGAAAATTTTTGACTGATTCTTTTGTCACTGTTTTTGGATAATACACTGTTTAAACTAACAAGTATTACAGATTTATTGTTAAACAAATACATTGTACATATATTCATCATTTCCGCTAAATTATACATATATTTTTCAACAAATTTTGATTGTTCGACCATTTTATAACATGTGCATAAAGTGAACCCAATTTTACAACCGATACTCTGACGTCACCATAAAATGTTTGTGAGTCTTAAAATTCTGGAAAACATTTCATTCCTCAAATTGCCCATATATATGGGTATATATTGTTAATAAGTAATGTAATGTATCCCGAAATAGCTAAGCTAAATCAACTCATTACATGCATTTTAAAGCACTAGTGATACCCAGTCAAATTATGCACATTTTCTACAGCTTTTAGTTTATTAACATCCACGACTAGATGAAACCTCTTTACATCCATATTTATCCAACATTGAAAAGTAGCATGTGCTATAATGTACATATTATAATATTGAAAAATAAATCGAGAGATATTTCATCAACAAAACATATTTTTTTGCGTTTCGGGTTACAGTGTGAGGTACGTTTGTATGTTTCTTCTGTTGCCAACACATATGAATCGAACCGAATATGTAAGCAGAGACCACGGCAGAAACAAATATATCAGTCTGTAATTAAATGGATTCATTTTAAGTGCACGTATAATGTTATTAATTCACACACCAATCAGAACGATATAAATGATTTGCAAAATCTTGAAAGCTCTGCTTTTCTTACAAAATATTCAATATACATGATATATAGAAACAATGTTCAAGAATGTTTTTTTTGGGATGAAATAACGAGTCTTTAATTTAATAAAAATAATAAGCAAGTGTAAACATAAAATGTCACACAGTTTGTAAAATGCAAAACAACCGACAAAATTTTGTTGTTGAAGTCAATTTTACTGAGTGTTTGACTGTTATTAATTTACCGTGGAGATGACAGTATAAGAAATTATAGAAAAGAAGATGTGGTAAAAAGGCCAATGAGACAACCCTCCACAAGAGACCAAATGACACAGATGTTAACAACAATAGGTCACCGTACGGCCTTCGACAATGACTTGGCAAAGCCCATACCGTATAGTCAGCTATAAAAGGCCCTGAAATGACAAATGTAAAACAAATCAAACGAAAATGCTCCTTGAACGTACGTAATAGTTCGGTTGAATTAGAATTTAGAACTCTTACCTGAATTCGTTGACGAGATGACTGACTCAATCAAATCAAATTATAAAGTTTTGTATTTACCTAGTAGGACAAAACTTTCAGATGAAATCAATTACAATATTTCTCCTTTTCTTGGAAGTGATTCTATCACCTTGTGTTACTAAGTTACAGGTTTAATGTAAACTATTTTCGTTCGTGTCTTATATCAACTACACACCTTTGTACATAAAGAATATCAATGTATTTAACCGAGTATTACGTATACATTGTATACTGGTTTGATCGCGAATTTACTTCCTGCTTTGCAATTTCAATTTACCTACTTCCGGTTTGTTCGTATTTATACATATTAGGTGATACTGTAGAAGATCAACACTATTACAAATAATCAAACCATATCGATAAAGATAATTCACTTAAACTTTTCACTGTGACATTGCTAATTTACTTTGAAAAAAACCGATAAATATCAACGATATTTGATTATAAAAAAATGTTGGCTCCTTGGGTAGTGATACCATTGCTGGTAAGACTTCCACCAATAGTTGCATCGTAAAGTAAGAACTTGTGTTATCGTTCAAGAGTGGTACATTTATTATACGTTTTAATGTACATGTAGATTTTTTTAAGGGGTTTTGTGTAGCTTTTGTTCTTATTTTCAGCGTAGCATTGTGCTTTTTTTCTTTTTCAATGACGGTATTATTTATGTCGGCAGCAGTCTTGAATATCATTTCCAAGGTATTGAAAACCATGTTTACATTCTGTAAAGCTAAAATATCAAATCTCAACGAGAGTCTATAAATATGTTAGTGTCTCATCTCAGTTTTTGTTTGTTACCTTTCTTAGTTTTTTTAAACGTTTTGTTAAATGATTGTAAGAGATTTTAATATCAGTAAACAACTGGTCTCGTGCTATATCTATTTTACTCAGACCAGAACCAAAGGCTTCAATAACATTTTTCACCAGATAGGACAAAAGATACCAAAATGGTTTCAAACTCGCAAATAAACTGGCAACGCCATGACTAAAACAGAAAAAAAGACAAACGGACAAATTACAGTAACCCAAACACAACACATAAAACTAAACATACCAAACACAACCAGGGGTAATCTCAGGTGCTTCGACAGAGTAACCAGATTCTACTTCATTTGTGTCACACGTCGTTGTATTCATATGCAGTTTGTTTGAAGCACACTGAAGATTTGAACATAAAGTGATTTTATTTTTTCTTCTACAATAAATGAAAGTATTTTACAGAACACGTATTATATCCTATGTATTGAATAACCAAATTGTAACCAGCAGTATTAATAATATTACACAATCCCTATAAGTGTCAATTTACTTATTGTTCTTCAGTATTTTATTCATAACAGGAACATACCTCATTGCACATGCCGTATAATAGAAATAAGGTTTATATAAGACACAGTTGTTCCCCTGGTATCTACAAGTTTACCAAGTGTTGATCTTTTGATACAGAATTTCAAATGAGTATAAATTTGCATACTATGTAAGCCAGAATCGAAATTATTATTCCTGTGTAGTGATGTGCCTGTTCTTGCCTATATAACCTATTTATATATGTGAATATGTGACTGTGTGATCGTCGAAACACGAGTGCTGCAACGTGTAATATATAGGATAAACAAGGATTTTCCGTTGATGTTCAATGCATCAACTGTGATAGAAAGGTTTGTCAAAATTAAGATAAACAATTATAATAGATGAAATAAAATACATTTATTCAAAACTATATGAAGATTAATGCATTAATTACATATAACAATAATATTACTATTGAAAGCAATTGCTGAAAATGTGATACACAAAACAAACATAAACTCCTTTTATCAAGCAATAAGTTTTGATAAAAAAATGTACTATGTAAACATAAACTACAATGTAAAAGATATAATCCAGATAGAATATATATTTATGGAAAATGTGGAGGGATTTTGAAACATTCAAGAATGTAATAACATCCTTTTATTGAAAAAAAAACATCTACAAGGAGTCGACTAACAATTTCAAGCATATAGTTGTATTATTAGTTATCTTGGTGTAATCATGGGTGTACAGAATTTTACACCGTTGTTGAAAATTCATACACCCTGAGGCGCAGCAGAATGTACAGAATTTTACATCGTTGTTGAAAATTCATACACCCCTGATTACACCAAGATAACGAATATATTTCTTATGGACAATTCTTTTACTCATTTTGAAACCAAGACGTAAAATTGAAAAATGGTAATGAAAAATTTCCAGCGTAACATTTTCTCAACGTCGAAGTTGCTGCGCATTGTTAAATACTTGTTTTCTTTATTTTTGGAAAGAATCAGAAAAATGTTGTGTCCTTTTGAGTTTTCCAGAATCTTTTTTTAAATTTGAAATTTTTGTCCTAATTTTTAAATTTTTTTCAAAATTTTAATATTTCTTTTTTTATTTTATTTATTTATTAAGTCAAAATTTTATTTATAAAAATTTTGGCAAAATTTTATTTATTTCGGGGGTGAACTAGGGTGAGGTGTTGTTTACACCGGGGTTATTAACCAATCAGATTGCAGTATTTTTGCTGCATAAGAAATAATGATAATTACCTCCAGGTTTTCTCCATTTACTTTGGAACAGGCATTTTCTTTTATAAAATATGGTGGATTATACCTAGTGTTATAGCTAGCTTAACCTTTCACTTGTTTCACAGTTGTATACAATTGTATTATATTGAGAATGATGTATGACAACACAAACCGACATAAAATGTAAAAAATTTCTATATAAGGGTGCATCAGTCAATATTGTGTAATTATTTTAATCAGTATAAAAACAAACAAATACTAGTATGTAATAATGGAACACAAAAAGAAATATAGACAAAGCATGAATAGGCAAAAATGAAAGACAGGAATATGTTTTTCTCATCATAGCACAATAAAAAATGTTGTATAAGTACCGAGCCACTTCAAATGAATATCACCTAAAGTAGACTAAACAGTGAAAAGGACAAATAAAAGAATACATTAACACGTTATTAAGATGATAAAAAACATGAACAACGTCAGTACCAATTAAGAATCTTTACTTCAATAACTACAAATTAGATACAAGTTATTGCTTGTAATTACTGACGTGAATCTTCACCAAACTTCATTAAACAAACTGATGTATGTCATATACAATTTTAGTAAAAGAAAAGGTAAGATAAGGCACATTTTAATATATTTTTTTATGAATTGTTTTCTTTAATCTCATACACTATTCCATCAAAAGTTAGCTTCTTTATTTACGAACAATTAGTTCTACAAAATTAACTGCTTTATATGAAGTTTGTAGGGTAACTTTAACTTGCTGTGGTAACTGGTTTCCCAGACATTGAAGTAGACTAATTCACAGGCTCGACGCCTTGATCTACAGGTGCTTCAAACTCAAGTCCTGGAAAGAAGTAAAGTTCTTTGTCTTCAGAATATTCTAATAAGACAATTTGTGCAACACGTTTTTTCTCCTCAGTACCACTGTTTTTTCCATCAACTGTCAGCTTAGGAATCAAAGTTTGGTCCAGACAAATGTTCGCCTGCAAAGACAAATGTAAAGTCCTCAAATTTAATCATTTAATACTAAGAAAAAATTATGATAACTCTTAACTGCAAATATCTGTGGCTTCCTCTTGCCCATTCATAGATAGTTTGTGAAAATGCTATTTGTCTGTTAACCTTTTTCTTATTATGGTAATGTTTCTGTTTCGAATTCTTGACATATAGTCTTCATTTTCCTATTCCCGAAATATATATTTACAATGCAATGGACTCATTATTGGATTAATGTATATGAAAACATAATATATCAAAGTGTATATAAACAATTGTTTGAATGTAAGAACACAAAGCTGAAAATCTTATGTATCACCCAAAAAGTAATTTTAAATGGATTGCTACGCAATTACTTAATGTTTTACATCTGCACTATGTCTAACTCAGCACCTGTGCCTTGTAGAAAAATTAATGAACACATACACTCAGGTAATATACATTTTCGTTTAAAGATTCTGCATTATATACATTTTTAAAGTCTTTATTTGGCCTCGTCAACTTTTAAGAATTAAACGTCACTGATGAGTCTTTTGTAGACGATACTGATGTCATAATCCTTAATCCTAATATCTATCTGGACAATCTGCAAAAGCAAGCCTGACAAATTATTTTTGATATATTGGGTTGAGAGACGACAAGAATGATTGACAGGGCCGAGATACCTACAAGATGTTGGATTTTTTTATGTTAAATAATTCTAGCAATTGTTTTGTATTCATCAAATACCTCTTTCAATAATTCCATAAACGATTTTTTATATGCGAAGTTCTTGAACACGTGTACGAGTGCTTGAATGAAGTATGAACCAATCATGTTTTCACCAATTATCCATGGACCTTGTTCTGTAAAGAATAATTCTGACTATTAGCCTGTACAAACAAATAGATATAGGAAGATGTGTACTAATGAGTACTAATGAGAAAACTCTCCATCGATTTATTTTTTTATTTTTAAAAGCAAACCATTATATGTCAAAGTGCGGTTTCAAAACATATATCTTTCGCCATGCTCTACACTATGAAAAGATCTGTGTCCATTATCACCTTGCCGCCCAAACTTGCTTATATTTGTAATTTTACTTAGAAATGATATATAAATAACCCTTAAACTCAATATCCCATGTTTCAATGTATGCTACAGTAATGTTAAAATAAAAGAATGATATAATTACACCAATAAACGTCGTGATGCTGACACAAATAACCGATCTCAGGCTTAACTCGGTGACAACTGTGACAATTTTTATATATCTTATCATTTTTTTTTATTTCACACACATAATAAGCATGATGCTCTATCGTATATTGTGTAAATATCTTTAAGTGTGTGATTTGCACATAATTTTTTGCATTTGATGGACTTCAACAACGCAACAAGCGACAAATGTTTGTGGTTTTAGATTTTTAGATCAGAGAAGGGTCGTTAGGTATCATGTAAACTTATCGACTGTTTCTGATTTTGCTATTGTGACATTTTAACTGATCGCAAATTCATACGACAGGAAATAACTTCTAGCAGGAGACATTCACACATGTCAAAGTATCGCCCTGAATCAAATTTTTGAAAAACACTTCTAATTTATAATATCAAAACATAATGGGCTATTACATTAATATGATTAAGTAAAAGCGAAAATGGAGTTGAAAATTAATTAAATATAAACCAGATAACTATACACAAATTGCTACTAGATATATATAACTAGAGTAAATCAAGTAAAAGGCCATATTAATCCTTACCTATTCTTGGCACTACAAAAGTCTAAAAGTCTGAAAAGACCAATTTTTGTCTTGATTTGCATGAACTTTTACTCGACATTCTCCAAAAGTATGACTTGTGTCTTAATTTTTCTTGACAAATTCTCATTTATATCAAATTTGTATGAAAATTACTTGACATATTCTTGACATTCTGAATATGGTCTTAAAATTTCTTGACAAATTCTTGACATTTAAATACTGTCTTGAAATTTCTCAACAAATTCTCGACATTCTTATTTTTTCTCAGTATGGCTTGACATATTCTGAACATTTTGAATTGGGTCTTAAATTTACTTGACAGTTCTGAGTTTAAATCTAATGTTTAAAATTATTTAAATTTGGATGTGTTGATATAAAACAATTTAAAATTGAGTTTTTAAAATAATTACAAATTTTGATTCCTAAATCGTATAAATTAAATGATTGAAACCAATCATACTGACATGTTTCCTTCTACATTCATGACATTAAATGTTTATATGGTAAAAAATTATTGTACCAAACTGTGGTTTACCTATATATTAATAGCAAATTATGATGATATACAAATCATTCATTTAACAGAAGAAAAGTTGTGTAATGTCACCTGTTGGAATATATATTAAGTATTACACATGGACAGGATGTTCCCCATAAAATTAAGGTATTCCACACCCCCAGAGTACACGCAACTGTCAAATAGAAATTACTGCTTTACCTGTAAAAAGCCATACAACTTAATTATCAATTGACCGACCATGCCACTACAATTTAAAAAGTTTGTTCATAGACGAAAATGAAAATCATCATTTTGATGAAAAAAATGAATTGAAAATTGAATATTTCCCAAAGATTAAAAGAAAAGTATTATCTACCACAGGAATAATAAAAAAATGTATTTATAATGAGTCCATTTTCTACAGAAATCATTGGTCTTATAAAATGGGTCCCAAACAGACATGCATAATATAGATCTTAACATTTTTTCTTTTCCGGAAGGTCAGTTATCAAATTGGAATAAAAAATGTTTTGTTGGTAGTCCTAAAAAATGAACAAAGTTTTTGAATCAAGATGGGAACTAATTCTTTGACCTTCAGGAAAGCCCCCCTTCCCTCTTATTTCAGCCACACAAACCCAAAAGATTAATTTTGGAATCCAAAAGAGACGCATGGTCACATTTTAAAACTGCCTTATAGACACCTATTTTAGTAAAGCAAATTTGACTGGCAGTTTTGCGAATGGCAAAAATCTAAATGCTGTTTGTCAGCAACTTCAACTTATATTCCAAGTGAAAACAATTAATTAAACGTTTAATAAAAATTAATCAAAATCAAACTACATGGGGAATTATTCAGGGTATTCCAACTAAGTTGCACCAAAAAGTAAACGGACAGAAAGTCACAGGACAAAAAGTCACAGGACATAAAGTCACAAATTTGGTAGGACAAAAAGTAACAGGACAAAAAGTCACAAATAATATGTTGACAATTGTTTGAATATATAAGAGAAATATCTTGAAATATTTACTTTTTAATACATATATTCATATTAAAGTTTAGGAAATGTGTCATTATACTTGAAAAATGAAGATTTATTTAATTTTAATCAAGCAAATGAAAGATTTCTTGGCACCATGAAACCATTTAAGTGCCAAGCCACTTTGACATTTTGTTCTTTTAACAATTATTTGATTTACTTTGATATTTTTTTTGATAAATTTTGTTTACAAAGTTAGATTTTATACAATAGTTCAAGAGAAATACAAAAATATTTTTGTGGAAATAAGAGTTTTATATTCAAAGAAAATAGTCAGAAAAAATGAATTGTGACTTTTTGTCCTGTGACTTTTTGTCCGTGACTTTTTGTCTGTGACTTTTTGTCCTGTGACTTTCTACATTCGCACCAAAAGGGTATCTTACTACACAAAATTAATCCTTGATTCTTCAAAGTTTAGTTTAGCCATAATAAGTATATAACAGCAAAAGAATGTCACAAATAGTGCAGAATAAGTCTGTTCACATTTTAGGCGAAATTTATACTGTTGAGACATATTTAAGACTGTCAAGAATGTGTCGAGACATATTCAGACATTATTAAGAATGTCAAGAATGTGTACATGTCAAGACAGATCGAGACATTATTAAGAATGTCAAGAATATGTCAAGACAGATCGAGACAAATTTAAGACAGTCAAGAATTGGTCGAGACTAATCCAGACTCTTATCAGATGATACAGGAAGTGTCGAGAAATTTTAAGACAACTTTCATACTGTCAAGACACTTGTCAAGAAAAATCAAGAACCTTATGAGACAAATTCATACAATGTCAAGATTTTAAAAAAATTATTTAGACAAATCAAGAATGTCGAGTAAAAATTCATGCAAATTCAGACAAAAACTGGTCTTTTCAGACTTTTTGACTTTTGTAGTGTGGGTAACTAGATACCATAAATATGTCGTCCGTGTTTTGGACACCTTTCTTGATTATATCATTTAAAATTTGCTGTAGAATATGTTGGATCAAATGGTTCAGTTTTGTCGCAAATTAAACGTAAACAGTTTGATATACAGGTTAAATACAAGTACGCAAATTACCCTTCAAACTTATTTGACTAAGGAGTTATACATGATAATATTATTTTGTTTTGCAATAAATTATTTTCGGCAGACTAAAAATATGTATAGAAAATGTGGTGTACAACACAAAAAAAAGGAACCTAGATTTAACGTTATTTCGACAATAAACATTGATTATACCTCCCTCCTCCTTTTTTTCTATCAAAGAGATTGCAGAAAATGAAATGAATAACACACAGTAAAATCAGTTCTGGAAAATATTTTATCTCCAAATTATTGAAATTTTTGGTAAAATATTATAGACAAATGAAGAAAGGAAAACACTGAATAACACATATAAACTATATAAAGAAGTGCATTTCTAAATAAATGGAATTATTTGGCAATGCTTTGTTACATAATAATTCATGCCCATCAGAATGTACATGTATATAACAAAATAACTTCGCCATAAGGAAATGTCCTCATGTGTGTATGTGGAATACAAATTTTAGTACATTCTATAACAGGAACGTAAAACAAAAGTAAAAGTTTGAAAAACCCCGTCGAAATGGCCGTATTTAAATTAAATATTTTCAACACACTGTTTCATTTTTCGTGGATTTGAGCGTTTAATTTCGCCATTTGGCTAGGGACTGTCCGTCGAATTTTCCTTGAATTAAGGTACTTTGTTATTTCACTTTTTCGACGTTTAAGGTATTGCAATGATTTTCTTATGTTTATTATACGGGATAAAAAGTTTAAAAAAGAGTAGTATATAAAAAACAAGTGTCTTCAGCATGTTTACATTCTGAAGGGAAATAAAGGCAACAGTAGTATACCGCTGTTCAAAACTCATAAATCCATGGACAAAAAACAAAATCGGGATAACAAACTAAAACCGAGGGAAACGCATTAAATATAAGAGGAGAACAACGACATAACACTAAAATGTAACACATATAGACAAAATCCCACGAGAATAACAAATATAACATATATATATAACATCAAAACCAAATACATGAATTTGGGATAGACAAGTACCGTGACACGTCTTATCGCAATGTGAATTTATACTCAAAAATAAGAGAAAACAAACGACACAACCTTATAATGTAATACACACAGAAACGAACTATAATATAACAATGATCATATTCCTGACTTGGTACAGGGCATTTTTAAAGGAACAAATGGTGGGTTGAACCTGGTTTTGTGGCATGCCAAACCTCGCACTTTTAAAGACGTCCAATAAAGTGCAAAGAAATATTACCTATCAAATAAAACGTGAATGTAGACAATGAATGAAAACTCCATTTGTTTTGATTTTATTAAATAATAAGTATAGAGAATTAAAGACATAGCGACACGAACCCAACTTAAAACCGTGTAGTGTCAGAATCTATGTACGGAAGGCAGATGTTACTCTACATGTGGCACCCGTCGTGTTACTCATGTTTGTTAAAATCCGCGGATTTGTGTAATTCGGTATTTCACATTTGTGGAAAAAGGACGGATTTGTCGTTACGACAATTGGCAGATATCCGTCGTCATCTGTAAAACAGGTATTCAATAATGGTCACTCAACTCAGGATTGCGTCCGTAAAGTTTACTAAGAAATGGTTTCAAATTTACGACTTGGAACTCAAGGCTTATTACCATCTTTGGGATAGAACGTTTACAACAAAAAATATGATGGGAATACAATCCATACTCCAAATAATAGTTCAAGTCCCAAACCTCTTGTAAAAAAATTCAGATAATAAAAAAAAATGGTACAATATGGTTACTGCGTATGATCTCAATAAATAGTACCTAGTAATACAATTTTCTATCAAACCAATGTGGTCACAAAATGTTGCTGTTACAACACTTCAACACATGTTCAAAATGCTCAAAAATTCCTCTACTAACGTAACTTAGTCAAATCAAAATAGTGGAAATATATTCATTGGATTACTTAACATGAAAGCAAACTCAAGTATGTTTTTATTGTCCAGTGTTGCGTTTATTGGATCATGGTTCAAGAAATGCTCAATACCCAACTACATGTAAAGCTAAATCAAATATAAAGTTAATTAAGAATATCATAAAAACGTGAAAATTCAAAATGTCTTTTCAAATCCGACTTTAACAAAAGCCCACTGGTTGTAAACATTTATAATCCATAACAGGCTTATACTTTTGTACGCCAGACACACTAGCCGTCGTGATCAAACTTAAGTGTAAATGATATACCTCTTTTGACAAATTTTCAACCTGGTCGCCAGCTCTGAAATCATATCCCATGTATTTCAATAGCTGACTCATGTTGGATTTATCAAAGTCTGAATTCCTGATACATTCGGAGTATCTCTTTGCACATCTATCTGCCTCCTTCTTGTCTTTCTCGTTCTGGCTTTCTATACATGGTATGCACTGAACATTTGATATCAAAATAAACTTCCCTCGGTTTGCATTTGTCATTAAATAAATCTTCAAAAAAAGTTACGATTCGATTAGATTGTGTCATAAGTCTTACATTTCTTATACTCAAAGAACTATCTGTGGGTTGAAATATCAAAGCGCTGCAAATTTGCAATAAATAATAAACAAATTATCTAAAATTACTGCAAATAAACTATTACATGAACCTACGTATTTCCCCTCAAAGTGGAAGGTTGCTAAATCAAAGTTAGTCTTTTTTTTTTAATTCAAGTGAGGAGAACATGGAGAACTTTAGATATTAATGTATGTCAAAGTAGCACAATTTTATGGGAAATCTACAATAACGTACTATGGTTACAATTCACTGCAGGTTTGGTTCCATTTAGATCCTAAGATTTTAAAGTGATATACACGATTGAAATTCTAAGAGTCATATAAAACTGGGCATTTGACTTGAGCTACCAAATGATGACCATATGCCACTTGAGTTCAAATTTCTGTGTCTTCCAAAATTGGACAAACATCAATTATTAAACAATAACTCATGCAGTTAATTTCAGGGTGTGGTTTATTGGTATATGTAAAATTGAGAAAGGAAATGGAGAATGTGTTAAAGCGACAACAACCCGACCATAGAGCAGACAACAGTCGAAGGCCACCAATGGGTCTTCAATGTAGCGAGAAACTCCCGCACCCGTAGGTGTCCTTCAGCTGGCCCCTTAAAAATATATATATACTAGTACAGTGATAATGGACGTCATACTAAACTCCGAATTATACTCAAGAAACTAAAATTAAAAATCATACAAGACTAACAAAGGCTAGAGGCTCCTGACTTGGGACAGGTGCAAAATTGCTGCGGGGTTAAACATGTTTATGAGATCTCAACCCTCCCCTATACCTCTAGCCAATGTAGAAAAGTAAACGCATAACAATACGCATATTAAAATTCATTCAAGAGAAGTATGTAATTCATTTCTACAATCATATTCTTATGTTCCTTCCATGAACATGGTTATAGTATTTGGTTTAAGAAACAACTGGCAAACTATACACCTGGGAAAAAGTATTGCAACACTTCCATTGAAAACAATGTAAAATGACATAATTGTAGAATATTTACAGCAAACTAAACATCTGATACAGAAAATGTGTTTTAAACTAGGCATTTTAAACAGTTCTGAATGAGTTTAATGCATTAAAAATATGTATTTATTGCAAAACTAATGTTTTGGAAAAATGAGACCTGCAAAATTTGCATTTTTTGTGAAGAGCGTGAAAAACTATTTTCGCGCAGCTGTTATGTCCTATATATGTAGCATTAATATTGGATGAAAGTAAGTTGATACCATGAATTCAATTTTAAAACATAAATGGGTTAAAAGTATTTGGTAAAACCCAAATTATAACCAGTCTACAATCATGTCATTTTACATTGTTTTCAATGGAAGTGTTGCAATACTTTTTTAGAGGTGTATACTAAATACAGACATGCAAATCATTTTTCTTAATTGACACCTTGGGTCTAGTGATATATATTTTGTAATAACATATTAATTTGTCAAATATTTACTTTTTCATTTTTTATTTTTGTTTAGAAATTCCCTTCAGATGATATGACATCTTTCTTCTGCACGGTGTTTCCACCAGATGTTAAGTCTGGCCATTCAGGTACTAAATGAAACATTCAAAATAAAGATTTAAGATAATCAGATGTGTAGTGTACATGTCTCTGGTAAAGCCTTCAGGTAAAATGCATAAAACGATTTTTAAGTTTTTAACTTATTCATCAACTTCTGCTCTTCTTTTAAAGGTCTACAAGACTTCGACACTAGAGAATACATGTATAGTATCTACTAACTTTTATGATTTAATATACAAATGGTGCAGATGTCAACATATTTAAAATAATATAAAACTAATGTAAAGTTATATGAACAATTATTATACAGTACACAGACGTTTTTCTCAATCAAATGCTGTAATTGTTGTGACTAAATACAGAAAGGTGAGTGTCGATATAAAACCGATACATACAGACATGAACATATTCGGTATACCTATTCGTGTCTTACAATACTGAAAGTATAAAGATTTGCATCAGTATTTCAAAGTTCTCACACTGAATGCATGAATGGAAAACATGGGCATGGACACTACCTATTTCTAATTCTTTAAAATATTTTGATTATATCCATACTGAAAATCATATTGTTCCTGATAATTATTGATGATATTAATTTCAACTGCAAAACGTTTGCTAAACGTGCAACATTAATTTTGTTTTTTATCCATTTGGGTATGTAACATTGATCATCCCTAAAATATAATTATTTCTCCTCTTAGTAGCCCCAGTCCAAAAAATGCATGTCCCATTTTCTGCCTTTTCACTGTTTAAAAGCATAATAGTTATCAAAGGTACCAGGATTATAATTTAGTACGCCAGACGCGCGTTTTGTCGACATAAGACTCATACGTGACGCTCATATAAAAAAAAAGTTATCAAGCCAAACAAGTACAAAGTTGAAGAGCATTGGTGATCCAAAATTCCAAAAAGTGGTACCAAATACAGCTTATGTAATCTATTCCTATAAAAATGATCACATTATTGATATTCATGTCAACACCGAAGTGTTGACTACTGGGTAGGTGATACCCTCGGTGGTTTAAACGTCCACCAGCAGTGGCATCGACCCAGTGGTGTAAATAGTTATCAAAGGTACCAGGATTATAAATAAGTACGCCAGACGACGTTTCGTCTATATAAGACTCATCAGTGACGCTCATATCAAAATAGTTATGAAGCCAAACAAATACAAAGTTGAAGAGCATTGATGATCCAAAATTCCAAAAAGTGGTACCAAATACAGCTTATGTAATCTATTCCTGGGATAAGAAATTCCTTAGGTTTTTTTTGAAAAATTAAAATTTGCATATTTTTGATAAAAAACAAAAGTATTGGAAGCCATTTTGTATTGTTTTTAATTAAATAGCACTAAAAGAGTGAAACTGGCCTTGATTTCAGCAGCTACCATCCTAAATTTTGTTCACTAAACCCTGAAATACTCCATCACCTTTGAAATTAAAGTTCACAATTTGGGTCAAGATTCTTTATTAATTCTCCAAAGGCGGTAATAGTAAAATTTTCTTCTATTGCTCAGTCCATATCGTAATTGAATATGTATGATGGCTCATATCGCAGCTTAGACATTTATACATGTCTGTTTAAATTGTCAGGGTGGTAAGTGAGATAACTTTTTTCTCAAATTGCCGGACCCTGAAAGATGGTGAAAAATGTCACTCTCCCCGTGAAATAATCTCAAAATTCTGACATAAAATTTAATAAAAATTTTGTCCTTTCTAATAATTTATTAAAGGTCAAATCTACATAATTCTTTTCTCATCACATTGGGTGACTGCCACTAGAAAAATGAGGGTATATTGGATAGGGACAGAAATTTTGCCTTGTAACAGTCCACCTACGGACCCCTCAAAGAGTTGTTGCAAGAGTTCTTAACGAGCAAAGAGCGTGGCACTCTCTTTACACGAGTCATTTGATTTAACGTCCTCATTCTGACCGGACTTGGCTGCAACCTTGATACATCCTGTACAGCCAAACTCCCCACTTTGGCAAGCGTTTTACTGCCGGTCGGAAGAAGACCAAGTAACCATATTTCTATTCCCAAGTCACCATTGGGGGGTGGGGTGGGGTATAACTGACGAAATCAAACGTTATCAAGTCATCGGAACAAATTACAAACTACTACCATATTGCTGCCTTGAGGATGAAATGGTGGTTTAATCCTGGCTAAGACATAGTCTCAATACTCGGAATATTGAACGATAAACAATTTATAAATCTCTATTTGGTTTCTGTTCTAGAATCCGATAGCTCTTAGATTGAAAGATGTTCTGTTTCATCTTAATTTTCCCGTCTCTTTCTTTAAAACAGTGTCTTATGTACTGATCATCAAATTTCCCTGTGTGTTTCTTTAAAACAGTGTCTTATATACTGATCCTCAAATTCCCCTAGTGTTATTACAGTGTATTGTATACTGATCCTCAAACTTCATCGTCTCTTTCTTTAAAACAGTGTCTTATATACTGAACCTCAAATTTCCCCGTCTCTTTCTTTAAAACAGTGTCTTATATACTGAACATCAAATTTCCCGTCTCTTTCTTTAAAACAGTGTCTTATAAACAGATCCTGAAATTTCCCCGTGTCTTTCTTTAAAACAGTGTCTTATATACTGATCCTGAAATTTTCGCGTGTCTTTCTTTAAAACAGTGTCTTATATACTGATCCTCAAATTTTCCCGTCTCTTTCTATAAAACAGTGTCTTATATACTGAACCTCAAATTTCCCCGTCTCTTTCTTTAAAACAGTGTCTTATATACAGATCCTGAAATTTCCCCGTCTCTTTCTTTAAAACAGTGTCTTATATACAGATCCTGAAATTTCCCCGTGTCTTTCTTTTAAAACAGTGTCTTATATACTGATCCTGAAATTTTCTCGTGTCTTTCTTTAAAATAGTGTCTTATATACTGATACTCAAACTTCATCGTCTCTTTCTATAAAACAGTGTCTTATATACTGAACCTAAAATTTCCCCGTCTCTTTCTTTAAAACAGTATCTTATATACAGATCCTGAAATTTCCCCGTGTCTTTCTTTAAAACAGTGTCTTATATACTGATCCTGAAATTTTCTCGTGTCTTTCTTTAAAACAGTGTCTTGTATTCTGCTCCTCAAACTTCATCGTCTCTTTTCTTAAAACAGTGTCTTATATACTGATCCTGAAATTTTCTGGTGTCTTTCTTTAAAACAGTGTCTTATATACTGATCCTGAAATTTTTTCGTGTCTTTCTTTAAAACAGTGTCTTATATGCAGATCCTGAAATTTCCCCGTGTCTTTCTTTAAAACAGTGTCTTATATACTGATCCTGAAATTTTCTGGTGTCTTTCTTTAAAACAGTGTCTTGTATTCTGATCCTCAAACTTCATGGTCTCTTTTCTTAAAACAGTGTATTATATACTGATCCTGAAATTTTCTGGTGTCTTTCTTTAAAACAGTGTCTTATATACTGATCCTGAAATTTTTTCGTGTCTTTCTTTAAAACAGTGTCTTATATACAGATCCTGAAATTTCCCCGTGTCTTTCTTTAAAACAGTGTCTTATATACTGATCCTGAAATTTTCTCGTGTCTTTCTTTAAAACAGTGTCTTGTATACTGATCCTCAAACTTCATCGTCTCTTTCTTTAAAACAGTGTCTTTTATACTGAACCTCAAATTTCCCCGTCTCTTTCTTTAAAACAGTGTCTTATAGACAGGTCCTGAAATTTCCCCGTGTCTTTCTTTAAAACAGTGTCTTATATACTGATCTCGAAATTTTCTCGTGTCTTTCTTGAAAACAGTGTCTTATATACTGATCCTCAAATTTCCCCTGTCTCTTTCTTTAAAACAGTGTCTTATCTACTGAACCTTAAATTTCCCCGTCTCTTTTTTAAAAACAGTGTCTTATATACTGAACCTCAAATTTCCCCGTCTCTTTCTTTAAAACAGTGTCTTATATACAGATCGTAAAATTTCCCCGTGTCTTTCTTTAAAACAGTGTTATATATACTGATCCTGAAATTTTCTTGTGTCTTTCTTTAAAACAGTGTCTTATATACTGAACCTCAAATTTCCCCGTCTCTTTCTTTAAAACAGTGTCTTATATACTGATCCTCAAATTTTCTCGTGTCCTTCTTTAAAACAGTGTCTTATATACTGATCCTGAAAGTTTCTCGTGTCTTTCTATAAAACAGTGTCTTATATACCGAACCTCAAATTTCTCGGTCTCTTTCTTTAAAACAGTGTCTTATATACTGAACTTCAAATTTCCCCGTCTCTTTCTTTAAAACAGTGTCTTATATACTGATCCTGAAATGTTCTCGTGTCTTTCTTTAAATCAGTGTCTTATATACTGATCCTCAAATTTCCGCCGTCTCTTTCTTTCAAACATTGTCTTATATACTGAACCTCAAATTTCCCCGTATTTTTCTTTAAAACAGTGTCTTATATACTGATCCTGAAATTTTCTCGTGTCTTTCTTTAAAACAGTGTCTTATATACTGCTCCTCAAATTTACCCCGTCTCTTTCTTTCAAACAGTGTCTTATATACTGAACCTCAAATTTCCCCGTCTCTTTCTTTAAAACAGTGTCTTATATACTGAACCTCAAATTTCCCCGTCTCTTTCTTTAAAACAGTGTCTTATATACTGATCCTGAAATTTTCTCGTGTCTTTGTGTAAAACAGTGTCTTATATACTGATCCTCAAATTTCCTCCGTCTCTTTCTTTAAAACAGTGTCTTATATACTGAACCTCAAATTTCCCCGTCTCTTTCCTTAAAACAGTGTCTTATATACAGATCCTGAAATTTCCCCGTGTCTTTCTTTAAAACAGTGTCTTTTATACTGATCCTCAAATTTCCCCCGTCTCTTTCTTTAAAACAGTGTCTTATATACTGAACCTGAAATTTTCTCGTGTCTTTCTTTAAAACAGTGTCCTATATACTGATCCTCAAATTTCCCCCGTCTCTTTCTTTAAAACAGTGTCTTATATACTGATCCTCAAATTTCCCCCGTCTCTTTCTTTAAAACAGTGTCTTATCTACTGAACCTCAAATTTCCCCGTCTCTTTCTTTAAAACAGTGTCTTATATACTGATCCTGAAATTTCCCCGTCTCTTTCTTTAAAACAGTGTCTTATATACTGAACCTCAAATTTCTCCGTCTCTTTCTTTCAAACATTGTCTTATATACTGCACCTCTAATTTCCCCGTCTCTTTCTTTAAAACAGTGTCTTATATACTGAACCTCAAATGTCCCCGCCTCTTTCTTTAAAACAGTGTCTTATATACTGAACCTTAAATTTTCTCGTGTCTTTCTTTAAAACAGTGTCTTATATACTGAACCTCAAATTTCCCCGTCTCTTTCTTTAAAACAGTGTCTTATATACTGAACCTCAAATTTCCCCGTCTCCTTCTTTAAAACAGTGTCTTATATACTGAACCTCAAATTTCCCCGTCTCTTTCTTTAAAACAATGCCTTATATACTGATCCTGAAATTTTCTTGTGTCTTTCTTTAAAACAGTGTCTTATATACTGAACCTCAAATTTCATCGTCTCTTTCTTTAAAACAGTGTCTTATATACTGATCCTGAAATTTTCTCGTCTCTTTCTTTAAAACAGTGTCTTGTATACTGATCCTCAAATTTCCCCGTCTCTTTTTTTAAAACAGTGTCCTATATACTGAACCTCAAATTTCCCCATCTCTTTCTTTAAAACAGTGTCTTATATACAGATCGTAAAATTTCCCCGTGTCTTTCTTTAAAACAGTGTCATATATACTGATCCTGAAATTTTCTTGTGTCTTTCTTTAAAACAGTGTCTTATATACTGAACCTCAAATTTCCCCGTCTCTTTCTTTAAAACAGTGTCTTATATACTGATCCTGAAATGTTCTCGTGTCTTTCTTTAAATCAGTGTCTTATATACTTACTTACTTACTGCCCGGTATGCCATCGGCATGTAGGGCAGCAACAAAGGTTCTCCATTTCTGTCTGTCTTTGGCCATCTTTTCTACTGTTCCCCATGTTTTGTTCATGGTTTTCAGTTCTCCTTCTACAGTACGCCTCCATGTGTTTTTTGGTCTTCCTCGCTTACGCCTTCCTTCTGGAGTCCAATGTAATGCTGTTCTAGTGATGGAATTACTATCTCTTCTGATGACATGTCCAATCCATTTCCAACGCCTTTTCACTAATATTGTACCCATGCTATTTTGCTGACACTGGTTTAGAAGATCTTCATTAGATATTTTGTTTGGCCAGAAAATGCGCAGGATTCTTCTTAAGCTTTTGGTATGGAAAACCGACAGTTTGTTTTGATCGACCTCTGTCATCCTCCAGCATTCTGATCCATATAACAGAGTAGATAGTACACAACTCTGGTACAGTTTTAGTTTGGTCTTCTTACTATACTGGGATGATTTCCATACATTGTTAAGTGATCTAAATATATTCCTGGCTTTGTTCAATCTGTTCATTATGTCATTTCCTGCACCTCCATCGTTTCTTATTGTACTTCCTAGGTATGTAAATGTTTCTGTGATGGGGAGATCTTTTCCATCTACTAGGATAGGAGTTGGGTTATTGATGTTAAGCGTCATGACTTCAGTTTTGGTTTGGCTGATTTTAAGTCCAACTTGACTAGCAAAAGTGTTAAGGCGGTTTGTCTTCTCTTGTAAATGGTGGTGGGTATGAGATAGAAGAGCAAGATCATCAGCAAAATCAAGATCTTCTAATGTTGCTGAAAGGTTCCATCTTATTCCTCTTGGAGAATCTTCCGTTGTTTTTCTCATTACCCAGTCAATGACGACATTGAAAAGAAGGGAAGACATCACACAGCCTTGTCTAACTCCTGTTTTTACCTCAAACCAGATGTTGCTTTGCCCTACACTGCAAGTGAAATTGTTGTAGAAACTTTTAATGAGCTCAATTATTTCTTTTGGAATTCCATATGATCTGAGTATTCGCCACAAGGTCTTTCTGTTGATACTGTCAAAAGCCTTCTGAAAATCCACAAAGTTGATGTAAAGCTGCCTTTGCCATTCTGTACATTGTTCAATGATGTTGCGTAAAGCAAAGATTTGATCTATGCATCCTCTACCTTTACGGAATCCTGCTTGTTCCTCTCTTAGCTGTTTATCAACTGCATCTATTATTCTTTGGATAATAATTTTGGCCATGATCTTACTTGGGATTGACAATAGAGTTATACCTCGCCAGTTGTTGCAATCACTTAGAGCTCCTTTCTTTGCTAACTTTATTATTATGCCTTTTGTCCAATCGTCAGGTATAATTTTTCCTTTCCATATTGAAGTAAATAGAGATTGAAGAATTTCAGCTGCAAGTTCTGGGTCGACTTTGAAAAGTTCTGCATTTAGATTGTCCTGCCCTGGTGATTTCCCATTTTTTAATGCTTTTATTGCTGTTATTATTTCCTGTCTTTCTGGTAAGTTGGTATTTATTTCCAAATCTTCAAGTGCCTCAATTATAATTGCTTCTTCATCTGGAGCTGGTCTGTTGAGTACTTCTTGAAAGTGTTCTGCCCATCTGGCTTTTTGCTCGTTTTCTGTTGTCAATAGCCTTCCATTTTTGTCTTTTATATGGACATCATTATTGCTTCGAAATTTACCACAGATTTCTCTTGTTATCTTGTAAATTTTTCCCTGTTCACCCTTTTCAGCTGCTTCTTCTGCTTGTTTAGCAAGGTCTTCCATGTAAGCTCTTTTGTCTGCTCTAGCCATTCGCTTAACATTTTTGTCTAAAACTCTATAGGCTGCTTTGTGTCTCTCTTGTAGCCTTTCTGATTTTGTGTCCAGTATTTTCTTATTCATATGGCGTCTTTCTTCTATAACCTTCCAAGTACCTGGTGTTATCCATTTCTTCATCTTTTTGCCCTGCTTAAAACCAAGACAGTCCTGGCTAGTTGTTTCATATATTGTTCTTATTTGATCCCATTTTGTGTTGACTTCTGTTGTTTCTGATGGAACTATGTCAGGATTATCTGTTAAAGCTTGAAACTTATTCTTCAATTGAAGGATGAATGCATTCTTTACTTTATGATCTTGTAGTTTTTCAATATCATAACGTGTAGGAACAAGTGTTTTACGTCCTGTACTTCTCAATTTCATTTTAATATTTGCAGTAACAAGGTGATGGTCACTGCCAACATCTGCTCCCCTCTTAACTTTGACATCTAGTAATGAACGTCTCCATGTACCATTTATCATAAGGTGGTCGATCTGGTTCTTATCCCTTCCATTTGGAGAACACCATGTTAACTTATGAATATCTTGATGTGGAAAGAGTGTTCCTCCTACAACCAGGTTGTATGCTGCACACAATTCTACTAATCTTTCTCCATTATCATTTATAGTACCACATCCATGTTCACCTATTATTCTGTCCATATCAGTGTTGTTGTTTCCCACTTTGGCATTCAAATCACCCATCACCACTAGAAGATCATGACGTGGTACTAATCTCACTTCTGCTTGAAGTTGCTCGTAAAAGGTGTCTTTTGCAGCTTCATCACTGTCATTTGTTGGTGCATAGCATTGTATAAGGGTCATGTTGGTGTGTACTCCTTTCAATTTTGCTGTTATCAGTCTACTATTAACAGGTTTCCATTCAATAAGTACCTTCTCAGTGCCTTTCTTGAGAATGATGGCTACTCCTTCAAAATGATGGTTGTCTTCTCTGCCTGAGTAAAGAACTGTTTCACCTGTGTCAGTTTTCATTTTACCAGAACCTGTCCATCTGCATTCACTGACTCCCAAAATGTGCAAGTTATATCGCCTCATTTCTGATGTGACCTGTGCGAGTTTTCCAGTTTCATACATAGTACGTACATTCCAGAATCCTATTCTGGTTTTTGCTTTAGCGCTCAGCACTTCATTCCTGCCAGTAGCTTCCTTGCGGCTTTCACCACTGGCAATCATACTATTTACTTGAAGGCCTATTCGTAAAGCGGTTGTGTTTGATTCCTTTGTTGCTGTTTCCGTAACTTTACTCTTTTTATAGGATAGGGTTGTTGGCCCTATGCCAAACCCCCTGCTTGGAGGGCCAGGGATTTTTCGTCGAGGTTTCCTTCCTTTAGATAAATTGCCTACCAAGGCTGACGAACCATTATCTGCCCGTTTTTATTTTTGGAGTTTCTTTCTCCTAGATAAATTACCTTCCTGGGTTAACGATTTTCATCTAACCGGCTATTTACCCATAGTTGGGGCAAGGTTAATGAGAGTAAGGGCGTGTCCACACGTCGGTGGGCCTACACTCTGCATCTTTAGGGCCCTTGCTGCTCCAAGATCCTCTACAGTAAAGCCTGAGATGCTAGACCCCAGTTACCATGTGCTGTCGCGGGGAGGCACTGTAGAAGTCTTGACAGTGTAGAGGCTATGTACTGGCAGGAGAGGCTTACTCACTCGGCTCTCTCTTCGCTTACATATGTAGGCTAGCCAGCGGCAGCTGCTTTTTATAAAAAAAACAGCCACACTAGACGCGTACTACTGCCCTGTGGAACAACCACCAGCACACAGTGTCTTATATACTGATCCTCAAATTTTCGCCGTCTCTTTCTTTCAAACAGTGTCTTATATACTGAACCTCAAATTTCCCCGTATTTTTCTTTAAAACAGTGTCTTATATACTGATCCTGAAATGTTCTCGTGTCTTTCTTTAAAACAGTGTCTTATATACTGCTCCTCAAATTTACCCCGTCTTTTTCTTTCAAACAGTGTCTTATATACTGAACCTCAATTTTTCCCGTATCTTTCTTTAAAACAGTGTCTTATTTACTGATCCTGAAATTTTCTCGTGTCTTTCTTTAAAACAGTGTCTTATATACTGATCCTCAAATTTCCCCCGTCTCTTTCTTTCAAACAGTGTCTTATATACTGAACCTCAAATTTCCCCGTCTCTTTCTTTAAAACAGTGTCTTATATACTGAACCTCAAATTTCCCCGTCTCTTTCTTTAAAACAGTGTCTTATATACTGATCCTGAAATTTTCTCGTGTCTTTCTTTAAAACAGTGTCTTATATACTGATCCTCAAATTTCCCCCGTCTCTTTCTTTAAAACAGTGTCTTATATACTGAACCTCAAATTTCCCCGTCTCTTTCCGTAAAACAGTGTCTTATATACTGAACCTCAAATTTCCCCGTCTCTTTCATTAAAACAGTGTCTTATATACAGATCGTAAAATTTCCCCGTGTCTTTCTTTAAAACAGTGTCATATATACTGATCCTGAAATTTTCTTGTGTCTTTCTTTAAAACAGTGTCTTATATACTGAACCTCAAATTTCCCCGTCTCTTTCTTTAAAACAGTGTCTTATATACTGATCCTGAAATGTTCTCGTGTCTTTCTTTAAATCAGTGTCTTATATACTGATCCTCAAATTTCCGCCGTCTCTTTCTTTCAAACAGTGTCTAATATACTGAACCTCAAATTTCCCCGTATTTTTCTTTAAAACAGTGTCTTATATACTGATCCTGAAATTTTCTCGTGTCTTTCTTTAAAACAGTGTCTTATATACTGATCCTGAAATTTTCTCGTCTCTTTCTTTAAAACAGTGTCTTATATACTGAACCTCAAATTTCCCCGTCTTTTTCTTTAAAACAGTGTCTTATATACAGATCCTGAAATTTCCCCGTGTCTTTCTTTAAAACAGTGTCTTATATACTGATCCTGAAATTTTCACGTGTCTTTCTTTAAAACAGTGTCTTATATACTGATCCTCAAATTTCCGCCGTCTCTTTCTTTAAAACAGTGTCTTATATACTGATCCTCAAATTTCCCCCGTCTCTTTCTTTAAAACAGTGTCTTATCTACTGAACATCAAATTTCCCCGTCTCTTTCTTTCAAACAGTGTCTTATATACTGATCCTGAAATTTCCCCGTCTCTTTCTTTAAAACAGTGTCTTATATACTGAACCTCAAATTTCTTCGTCTCTTTCTTTCAAACAGTGTCTTATATACTGCACCGCAAATTTCCCCGTCTCTTTCTTTAAAACAGTGTCTTATATACTGAACCTCAAATTTCCCCGTCTCTTTCTTTAAAACAGTGTCTTATATACTGATCCTGAAATTTTCTCGTGTCTTTCTTTAAAACAGTGTCTTATATACTGAACCTCAAATTTCCTCGTCTCTTTCTTTAAAACAGTGTCTTATCTTTCTTTAAAACAGTGTCTTATATACTGAACCTCAAATTTCCCCGTCTCTTTCTTTAAAACAGTGTCTTATATACTGATCCTGAAATTTTCTCGTGTCTTTCTTTAAAACAGTGTCTTATATACTGAACCTCAAATTTCCCCGTCTCTTTCTTTAAAACAGTGTCTTATATACTGAACCTCAAATTTTCCCCGTCTCTTTCTTTAAAACAGTGTCTTATATACTGAACCTCAAATTTCATCGTCTCTTTCTTTAAAACAGTGTCTTATATACTGATCCTGAAATTTTCTCGTCTCTTTCTTTAAAACAGTGTCTTATATACTGAACCTCAAATTTCCCCGTCTCCTTCTTTAAAACAGTGTCTTATATACTGAACCTCAAATTTCCCCGTCTCTTTCTTTAAAACATTGTCTTATATACTGATCCTGAAATTTTCTTGTGTCTTTCTTTAAAACAGTGTCTTATATACTGAGCCTCAAATTTCCCCGTTTCTTTCTTTAAAACAGTGTCTTATATACTGAACCTCAAATTTCCCCGTCTCCTTCTTTAAAACAGTGTCTTATATACTGAACCTCAAATTTCCCAGTCTCTTTCTTTTAAACAGTGTCTTATATACTGAACCTCAAATTTCCCGTTCTCTTTCTTTAAAACAGTGTCTTATATACTGAACCTCAAATTTCTCCGTCTCTTTCTTTAAAACAGTGTCTTATATACTGAATCTCAAATTTCCCCGTCTCTTTCTTTAAAACAGTGTCTTATATACTGATCCTGAAATGTTCTCGTGTCTTTCTTTAAAACAGTGTCTTATATACTGAACCTCATATTTCCCCGTCTCTTTCTTTAAAACAGTGTCTTATATACTGAACCTCAGATTTCCCCGTCTCTTTCTTTAAAACAGTGTCTTATATACTGAACCTCAGATTTCCCCGTCTCTTTCTTTAAAACAGTGTCTTATATACTGAATCTCAAATTTCCCCGTCTCTTTCTTTAAAACAGTGTCTTATATACTGATCCTGAAATGTTCTCGTGTCTTTCTTTAAAACAGTGTCTTATATACTGAACCTCAAATTTCCCCGTCTCTTTCTTTAAAACAGTGTCTTATATACTGAACCTCAAATTTCCCCGTCTCTTTCTTTAAAACAGTGTCTTATATACTGATCCTGAAACTTTCTCATGTCTTTCTTTAAAACAGTGTCTTATATACTGATCCTCAAATTTCCGCCGTCTCTTTCTTTCAAACAATGTCTTATATACTGAACCTCAAATTTCCCCGTATCTTTATTTAAAACAGTGTCTTATATACTGATCCTGAAATTTTCTCGTGTCTTTCTTTAAAACAGTGTCTTATATACTGATCCTCAAATTTCCCCAGTCTCTTTCTTTTAAACAGTGTCTTATATACTGATCCTCAAATTTCCCCCGTCTCTTTCTTTCAAACAGTGTCTTATATACTGAACCTCAATTTTCCCCGTCTCTTTCTTTAAAACAGTGTCTTATATACTGAACCTCAAATTTCCCCGTCTCTTTCTTTAAAACAGTGTCTTATATACTGATCCTGAAATGTTCTCGTGTCTTTCTTTAAAACAGTGTCTTATATACTGATCCTCAAATTTCCCCCAGTCTCTTTCTTTTAAACAGTGTCTTATATACTGATCCTCAAATTTCCCCCGTCTCTTTCTTTCAAACAGTGTCTTATATACCGAACCTCAAATTTCCCCGTCTCTTTCTTTAAAACAGTGTCTTATATACTGAACCTCAAATTTCCCCGTGTCTTTCTTTAAAACAGTGTCTTATATACTGATCCTGAAATGTTCTCGTGTCTTTCTTTAAAACAGTGTCTTATATACTGAACCTCAAATTTCCCCGTCTCTTTCTTTAAAACAGTGTCTTATATACTGATCCTCAAATTTCCCCCGTCTCTTTCTTTCAAGCAGTGTCTTATATACTGAGCCTTAAATTTCCCCGTCTCTTTCTTTAAAACAGTGTCTTATATACTGAACCTCAAATGTCCCCGTCTCTTTCTTTAAAACAGTGTCTTATATACTGAACCTCAAATTTCCCCGTCTCTTTCTTTAAAACAGTGTCTTATATACTGATCCTGAAATTTTCTCGTGTCTTTCTTTAAAACAGTGTCTTATATACTGAACCTCAAATTTCCCCGTCTCTTTCTTTAAAACAGTGTCTTATATACTGAACCTCAAATTTTCCCCGTCTCTTTCTTTAAAACAGTGTCTTATATACTGAACCTCAAATTTCATCGTCTCTTTCTTTAAAACAGTGTCTTATATACTGATCCTGAAATTTTCTCGTCTCTTTCTTTAAAACAGTGTCTTATATACTGAACCTCAAATTTCCCCGTCTCCTTCTTTAAAACAGTGTCTTATATACTGAACCTCAAATTTCCCCGTCTCTTTCTTTAAAACATTGTCTTATATACTGATCCTGAAATTTTCTTGTGTCTTTCTTTAAAACAGTGTCTTATATACTGAGCCTCAAATTTCCCCGTTTCTTTCTTTAAAACAGTGTCTTATATACTGAACCTCAAATTTCCCCGTCTCCTTCTTTAAAACAGTGTCTTATATACTGAACCTCAAATTTCCCAGTCTCTTTCTTTTAAACAGTGTCTTATATACTGAACCTCAAATTTCCCGTTCTCTTTCTTTAAAACAGTGTCTTATATACTGAACCTCAAATTTCTCCGTCTCTTTCTTTAAAACAGTGTCTTATATACTGAATCTCAAATTTCCCCGTCTCTTTCTTTAAAACAGTGTCTTATATACTGATCCTGAAATGTTCTCGTGTCTTTCTTTAAAACAGTGTCTTATATACTGAACCTCATATTTCCCCGTCTCTTTCTTTAAAACAGTGTCTTATATACTGAACCTCAGATTTCCCCGTCTCTTTCTTTAAAACAGTGTCTTATATACTGAACCTCAGATTTCCCCGTCTCTTTCTTTAAAACAGTGTCTTATATACTGAATCTCAAATTTCCCCGTCTCTTTCTTTAAAACAGTGTCTTATATACTGATCCTGAAATGTTCTCGTGTCTTTCTTTAAAACAGTGTCTTATATACTGAACCTCAAATTTCCCCGTCTCTTTCTTTAAAACAGTGTCTTATATACTGAACCTCAAATTTCCCCGTCTCTTTCTTTAAAACAGTGTCTTATATACTGATCCTGAAACTTTCTCATGTCTTTCTTTAAAACAGTGTCTTATATACTGATCCTCAAATTTCCGCCGTCTCTTTCTTTCAAACAATGTCTTATATACTGAACCTCAAATTTCCCCGTATCTTTATTTAAAACAGTGTCTTATATACTGATCCTGAAATTTTCTCGTGTCTTTCTTTAAAACAGTGTCTTATATACTGATCCTCAAATTTCCCCAGTCTCTTTCTTTTAAACAGTGTCTTATATACTGATCCTCAAATTTCCCCCGTCTCTTTCTTTCAAACAGTGTCTTATATACTGAACCTCAATTTTCCCCGTCTCTTTCTTTAAAACAGTGTCTTATATACTGAACCTCAAATTTCCCCGTCTCTTTCTTTAAAACAGTGTCTTATATACTGATCCTGAAATGTTCTCGTGTCTTTCTTTAAAACAGTGTCTTATATACTGATCCTCAAATTTCCCCCAGTCTCTTTCTTTTAAACAGTGTCTTATATACTGATCCTCAAATTTCCCCCGTCTCTTTCTTTCAAACAGTGTCTTATATACCGAACCTCAAATTTCCCCGTCTCTTTCTTTAAAACAGTGTCTTATATACTGAACCTCAAATTTCCCCGTGTCTTTCTTTAAAACAGTGTCTTATATACTGATCCTGAAATGTTCTCGTGTCTTTCTTTAAAACAGTGTCTTATATACTGAACCTCAAATTTCCCCGTCTCTTTCTTTAAAACAGTGTCTTATATACTGATCCTCAAATTTCCCCCGTCTCTTTCTTTCAAGCAGTGTCTTATATACTGAGCCTTAAATTTCCCCGTCTCTTTCTTTAAAACAGTGTCTTATATACTGAACCTCAAATGTCCCCGTCTCTTTCTTTAAAACAGTGTCTTATATACTGAACCTCAAATTTCCCCGTCTCTTTCTTTAAAACAGTGTCTTATATACTGAACCTCAAATTTCCCCGTCTCTTTCTTTAAAACAGTGTCTTATATACTGAACCTCAAATTTCCCCGTCTCTTTCTTTAAAACAGTGTCTTATATACTGAACCTCAAATTTCCCCGTCTCTTTCTTTAAAACAGTGTCTTATATACTGATCCTGAAATTTTCTCGTGTCTTTCTTTAAAACAGTGTCTTATATACTGAACCTGAAATTTTCTCGTCTCTTTCTTTAAAACAGTGTCTTATATACTGATCCTGAAATTTTCTCGTCTCTTTCTTTAAAACAGTGTCTTATATACTGAACCTCAAATTTCCCCGTCTCCTTCTTTAAAACAGTGTCTTATATACTGAACCTCAAATTTCCCCGTCTCTTTCTTTAAAACATTGTCTTATATACTGATCCTGAAATTTTCTTGTGTCTTTCTTTAAAACAGTGTCTTATATACTGAGCCTCAAATTTCCCCGTTTCTTTCTTTAAAACAGTGTCTTATATACTGAACCTCAAATTTCCCCGTCTCCTTCTTTAAAACAGTGTCTTATATACTGAACCTCAAATTTCCCCGTCTCTTTCTTTAAAACAGTGTCTTATATACTGAACCTCAAATTTCCCGTTCTCTTTCTTTAAAACAGTGTCTTATATACTGAACCTCAAATTTCCCCGTCTCTTTCTTTAAAACAGTGTCTTATATACTGAATCTCAAATTTCCCCGTTTCTTTCTTTAAAACAGTGTCTTATATACTGATCCTGAAATGTTCTCGTGTCTTTCTTTAAAACAGTGTCTTATATACTGAACCTCATATTTCCCCGTCTCTTTCTTTAAAACAGTGTCTTATATACTGAACCTCAGATTTCCCCGTCTCTTTCTTTAAAACAGTGTCTTATATACTGAATCTCAAATTTCCCCGTCTCTTTCTTTAAAACAGTGTCTTATATACTGATCCTGAAATGTTCTCGTGTCTTTCTTTAAAACAGTGTCTTATATACTGAACCTCAAATTTCCCCGTCTCTTTCTTTAAAACAGTGTCTTATATACTGAACCTCAAATTTCCCCGTCTCTTTCTTTAAAACGGTGTCTTATATACTGATCCTGAAACTTTCTCATGTTTTTCTTTAAAACAGTGTCTTATATACTGATCCTCAAATTTCCGCCGTCTCTTTCTTTCAAACAATGTCTTATATACTGAACCTCAAATTTCCCCGTATCTTTATTTAAAACAGTGTCTTATATACTGATCCTGAAATTTTCTCGTGTCTTTCTTTAAAACAGTGTCTTATATACTGATCCTCAAATTTCCCCAGTCTCTTTCTTTCAAACAGTGTCTTATATACTGAACCTCAAATTTCCCCGTCTCTTTCTTTTAAACAGTGTCTTATATACTGATCCTCAAATTTCCCCCGTCTCTTTCTTTCAAACAGTGTCTTATATACTGAACCTCAAATTTCCCCGTCTCTTTCTTTAAAACAGTGTCTTATATACTGAACCTCAAATTCCCCCGTCTCTTTCTTTAAAACAGTGTCTTATATACTGATCCTGAAATGTTCTCGTGTCTTTCTTTAAAACAGTGTCTTATTTACTGAACCTCAAATTTCCCCGTCTCTTTCTTTAAAACAGTGTCTTATATACTGATCCTCAAATTTCCCCCGTCTCTTTCTTTCAAACAGTGTCTTATATACTGAACCTCAAATTTCCCCGTCTCTTTCTTTAAAACAGTGTCTTATATACTGAACCTCAAATTTCCCCGTCTCCTTCTTTAAAACAGTGTCTTATATACTGAACCTCAAATTTCCCCGTCTCTTTCTATAAAAGAGTGTCTTATATACTGATCCTGAAATTTTCTCGTGTCTTTCTTTAAAACAGTGTCTTATATACTGATCCTGAGATTTCCCCGTCTCCTTCTTTAAAACAGTGTCTCATATACTGAACCTCAAATTTCCCCGTCTCTTTCATTAAAACAGTGTCTTATATACAGATCGTAAAATTTCTCCGTGTCTTTCTTTAAACAGTGTCATATATACTGATCCTGAAATTTTCTTGTGTCTTTCTTTAAAACAGTGTCTTATAAACTGAACCTCAAATTTCCCCGTCTCCTTCTTTAAAACAGTGTCTTATATACTGAACCTCAAATTTCCCCGTCTCTTTCTTTAAAACAGTGTCTTATATACTGAACCTCTAATTTCCCGTTCTCTTTCTTTAAAACCGTGTCTTATATACTGAACCTCAAATTTCCCCGTCTCTTTCTTTAAAACGGTGTCTTATATACTGAATCTCAAATTTCCCCGTCTCTTTCTTTACAACAGTGTCTTATATACTGATCCTGAAATGTTCTCGTGTCTTTCTTTAAAACAGTGTCTTATATACTGAACCTCAAATTTCCCCGTCTCTTTCTTTAAAACAGTGTCTTATATACTGAACCTCAAATTTCCAGGCCTCTTTCTTTAAAACAGTGTCTTATATACTGAACCTCAAATTTCCCCGTCTCTTTCTTTAAAACATTGTCTTATATACTGATCCTGAAGCTTTCTCGTGTCTTTCTTTAAAACAGTGTCTTATATACTGATCCTCAAATTTCCGCCGTCTCGTTCTTTCAAACAGTGTCTTATATACTGAGCCTCAAATTTCCCCGTATCTTTATTTAAAACAGTGTCTTATATACTGATCCTGAAATTTTCTCGTGTCTTTCTTTAAAACAGTGTCTTATATACTGATCCTCAAATTTCCCCAGTCTCTTTCTTTCAAACAGTGTCTTATATACTGAACCTCAAATTTCCCCGTCTCTTTCTTTTAAACAGTGTCTTATATACTGATCCTGAAATTTTCGCGTGTGTTTCTTTAAAACAGTGTCTTATATACTGATCCTCAAATTTCCCCCGTCTCTTTCTTTCAAACAGTGTCTTATATACTGAACCTCAAATTTCCCCCGTCTCTTTCTTTCAAACACTGTTTTAACGGAATAACTCTATTCATTTGACATTTGATGTGTGGAATGTTGGCGGGCGGAAAAAAATCAAGAGAAGGTTTGCACCCTGTTTTATGGTTTTAAGCACTCTCGTTTTTAACAACAGTGTTTTAATTGTACATTAGTTTTATCAGACAGCAATACTTCCTCATTTCGTCGTTCACTCCTGTCCAAATATCGTTCTTTTGAAAAGTTGAACTTTATCTGTACATATCTCAAAAGGCATGGACTGTGCGCCATCTTGAATGCAAAGAAATTTTCAAAAGGCAGTTTGTGTGTAAGCTTTTTATTTCTAAATGAAGTGACTTTTACCAAGTACTGTAAATTTATGAAATGCATCACCACACCATTTGTTCATTATTTTACTTGCATAGTTGTACATTTTATCCTGATTTTATCGGAAAATTTTTACTTGCGTGTTTTATTTTTACCATTGGTAGTATTGTCTATTGTTTGTTATTGTGTTGTCATGTTACTGTCGAGGCGTAGTAGGCGTTAAAGAGTCACTAGGGTGCCGTTTACACCTTCTAGATTAAATTCTAAAGGTGCGAAAGAAGACACTGTAAATCTCACTGTACTCCCTGTAAACTATGAACTTGATAGGAGTAAAGCAATGAAGAATAAAATCGAGGCGGCTTCTAGACCTCATTCAGTAATATTATCTATGGCACGTGGAAACATTGTGATAACTTTTTCAGCTGCTGCGTATGAGAAATTTAAAACTGTAACAATAAACTATTTACAAAGCAAAGGGCTTACCTTAAACACCACAGAGACTACCGAGAAAAGGGGGGCCGTTGTTTCCGAGTCAACAGCTGTTTTTGAAGGAAATAACAAACTCTTTGTGTTAAATTTCTATAATTCCAAATCGAAGATTCTGCTAAACGGTAATCAAGGTCATATTATAACTTTTGTGGAGAACTACTTGATACATATTTCAGACATTTTAGATAGAAATGACTCTTTTAGTGACATAAATGAGCAGATCCGTGAATATTGTTGATTTTCAAATAAAATGTTCAAAAATAGTTGTCAAGTGAGTAAATACATAAATCTTAGCAACAAGTACCATATATTGAGTATTTTAAGCAACAAGAACAAAACATAAGATTTTTAACTTTATTTTGTTTTAGCATTACTGACGAAAAGAAAGTGTTTGCATAAAGAAGAAGATAATCTCGCTTCTTTCCAAAACAAAACATTAAAAAAGATCAAGTTTTCTTTGTTAGGAGCATGAGGTACAAATGAAACAAAAAATAAATATCAACATATTTTTTAGTATATATATTTAAATCTCTGTTTTTTTTTTTTTTTAAGTTGGTTAAGTCATAACAGGATTGTGCCTTTCTTTTTACATTCATGCTTTCTGAGGTGTGCACTTTTATTTTAAGGTTGCTGTCTATTAAATTGAGACTTACACCATATATTTTCTATTGATTAATTTAATCACATAATTTCTTCAAATATCTTAAAATTGGCCTTTTGTCTGTTGTTACAATATACACATTACTTAAAGAACAGAAGATTAAGAAAAGACCAGCAATAATTTCACTGATCTTCTGCTTTAGACTGTGTCAAGTGCATCTAGGGAATATCACACATTGTGTCTTGAAGAAGAAAATTGTCTCAGGCTAATTTAATGATCTTTGACTTAAACATGTTATTGGAAAACTTTACCTTAAGTTGGCCAACTAAAATATCTATCATTTCCTTCTTAAATTTAGCAGTAAACCTTAGGTTTCATTTGACATTTGTGTTTTAATTTCTTTCCTCATTACGTAACATTTTGTAATAAGTAATGTTAAAGTTGATCAATCAATACCCAATATAACCTTTAAAAATGCATTTCTTAACAGAATATAATATAAAATATTGATTCATAATACTTCTTTTTCAAATTGTTTTGAACATCCAGTAAAATTATGAGTACGAGAACAGATATATGATAAAGGTGTAATACCACAAAATCATAGTACATCACATCCGGTTGCATACAAAAAAAGGTTTGAAAAAAATATTCCCTTGAATTTGACAGTAGTAGGAAATCAATCCTATATTTCATTGCAGTAAAAAATTTCTGGGTTATACACATATATCTTGGGTGTTTCAAAGCACCATTATTTTTTTATTTGGTGTTTCTATAGAATATTTTTGAAACTTGAGGTTACATGGTATTACATCTAATATGGGAAGCTGCACATGCACCTTTGACATTGTAAGTACTCTCATTTGTTAAAATTTCAAAGTTTTTTTTTTAAAGTGAAATATTACATAAAATGAAATATTCTGAGTGGATTGAGTCTCAAAAACACATTTTATGAGAAAATTGCCTTGAAATAGGTCTCTACCATGAATATTAGTAGACAGAGTAAGCCATACTCAGTGTTTTGGGGAGCTTTTTCTGACCTTTTCTCCTTATTTCTTATATTCTGCTATAAAAGTAAACTTTTTTTCTAAGTAATACTTTAATAAATATATAGTTATAAGTAAATGAAATAATTTTTGAAGCGGTAACAACAAATTATTCACTAAAAGGGAAGCGTTTTATGTCGGCGTAAATTTAAGTTTTACGTAAGGACTTATTGAAACCTCCTTGGAGTCGGTAAACCTATATGGATAGTTCATTCAGCTTGACTTCTTCAATTACTCGTTTATTATAACATTTCTATCATAAATGAGTGAAAGTTACCCCAAAAGTTTTATTTATTGGCCTATAATGTTGAAATTTTTAGGAAATTAGAGGTATAAATGGACCAAAAGAGACCTTATAATGAAGACAAAGAGGTCCATTAGTGGTATTTATAATGTCGGCAGATGACATTTATTGGTCCACACTACATTCTATCATGATGCGGCTTGATTTGGATTTTTCGAAGAAATTATGCTCGAATCGCTGTAGATTTTGTCTTACATTATACAAGATTTTTCTCAAACTATTGAACTGATAATGACAAAACTTGAAAGTAATGCTTGAAATAACCAATTTTACAAAGGAAAAAAATCACATTCATTTATTTTCAACAAAAAAAGCTTCTTTTGGTGTAATACCACCAAATATAGTATGTCACATCCGGTTGCATACAAACAAGGGTTGAAAAAAAATATTCCCTTGAAATTGACAGTTGTAGAAAATTAATCCTACAATTCATTGCAGTAAAAAAATAAGGGTTATAAACATATATCTTTTCTTTTTAATGGTGTTTCTATAGAATGTTTTTGAAACTTGAGGTTACATGGCTACTAAAGCTTGTACACAGGTAATAAAGAGGTAAACATTTGATTGGTTAACTTCCAGGGATGTTTTTTTTTTTCTTATACATGTATGCAATGAAATGTTTTGTGAAATTTTGTCTATAGTAGTGGACAGGATAAAACTTCACTCATGCCAAGTATTTCTTTATTTGAAACAAATATAAATTCTGCACAGTTTTTTGAAAAGTGCGAATTTAACAAAGACTAAAAGGGGAAAATCAATGGTCGTATTACACCTTAAGGGTGCAATTAACATTCGTAGAAATCATAGTCATATGTGATACCTACATGTATGACCCTTTGAAATTCATTCCTCAAGACAATTTACTGTTTTGTTGACACCTGTTTATTACCGATAGCATGTATAGTACATGTATGTACATGTATACATATTCTAATTTCTGATTATTACAAATACATCCTGATTATTACCTAATATTCTAATTTCACACGTGTATGGTCATGAATTCAGTTTCGGTAAATATTTAATATATCATGTATATATGTACATGTATTATACATAAAAATATTTTTAGGAACAAATTAAGTTTAAAATTAATATTCAAACAGACAATTAAATTGATATCAAAATTGTTCTACACATAATTGTTCAACAAAATACGAAATATAACTTAAAACATATAATATGTATAAATATTGTAAATCAAAGATAACTTTATTTCAAAACTGTATGCTCACTTTTCCTGTGCCCTTTTGTCTATGGCTTTCTGTCCTGCATTCTCCCACTGGTAATAAGCATGGGTATAATAGATAAGGAGAAAAAAAGTAAAATCACAAAAATACTGAACTCCAAGGAAAATTCAAAAAGGAAAGTCCCCAATCAAATGCCAAAATCAAAAGTTCAAAAACATCAAACGAATGGATAACAACTGTCATATGGCGTATGATTGTTAATGAGAAACTATCCATCGAGACTAAAGGACGAGGATGTTAAAAACTATAAGGCACTTAATAATAATCAACAATGACCAGAATCCTTAAGTATCATTTGGTGAGAATAAAAGGCCCATCATGACAAATTCTGATTTTTTTATGAGAGAAAACTAATGCCATTAGTTATGATATAATTCATTTGAAAATCAGGAGATGTGGCATGATTACCAATGAGACAACCATACACCAGAGGACAAAGATATAAGCAATAATAGGTCACCGTACGGCCGTTAACAATGAAAATTCCAATAATGTATAGTCAGCTATAAAAGCTCCAAGATGAAAAATGTGTTAAATATGTTAAACGCCTTACATATATATATATATCTATAATCTATTTAGGGAAAACATATGACAGCAATGAACCAACATTAATTCTCCACATAGCCTCATACATGTCATATATACTCAAATATAAAGCTTATGAGTTATATGCCAAAAAGACATCAAAACATACACATGTACCTTTAAGTATATTAATATATTAATTTCTATTCCACCGCCATAGGCAAAGGGGCATTAAGTATAACACTTGAATGTCCCACCGTCCGTCCACATTTTCATTTTCACACTCTTACTGAAGTTTTCCTTGTCCAAATTTTATGGAATTCATAAATGCTAAGAACTACAACACACAGACAGAGGTCAAAGTTAGGCAGCGAGTTTTTTTATCATTCAGGATTTATGCCCCCTTTTGACTTTTATAACTGCAAAGCTTGAGCTTTATTATTAATTCATAATGAATCATAATTTATTCCATGTACACCATTTAAAAAAGTTAAAGAGATGTTGTATGATATCCAATGAAACTATCTTCCACACTGATCATTTACTAGTTAGTCAACAGATTGATGTAAAGTACAACTTCACTAAAACTCATACATTTCAAAAACATATACAAAATTAGGTGTGACACTAAATTCTTCAATTAACAATTCAGCTTTTTCTTCTTCTGTGTACCATTGTTGGTTGTTTATCAAGCAAATTTAAAAATCAACAAGTATTGAAAACACATACTAGAATAATTTATATAGATTAACGAGCAAAATAGGTAAACAAGTTCCTGAAAAAACATTATATATTTTGATTGATTGGTGTGTATCGCTACTTTAAGGAATACCATTAAAGACTGTTGTGCTATTTCATGGTGGTCTGTGTATATTGTTGGAAGAAGTTGGAGTGCCATGAGATAACCACCAAACCTTCGCTAGTAAAACTAATAATCCCAGACGATTAAGATTGGAGTATTTCATAGCCGCGATGATGTTAAATATACATGTAGATTTATATATAGGTTAAAGTCGCAAAAATATAATATATTGTTTGAGCGCAAAACTTACGTCCATACAAATATTTCAACAGTTATTATTCATGTACTTTTTTATCAATATATGACAGTGAAACACATGTTGACAAAAACGTGTATCTACAGTCCAGTTGCCGATAACGTCTCTTTATAATTTTTTGTTTTCTATATATTAATTTTTTTTCGTTTTTTTTTAAGTTTCGATTCCTCTGCTAATCAAAGGGAAGCAATCCTCATATAAGCTTGATACACTGAAAAGTACTGGACAACGATTCTATCGATGAACTGACGTTTACTAAAATGTACTTGGATTGAACACTAGGCGTTTTTTTCACAATTACCTGAACCAACACTGACTGGTACTTAATCGATCGCGATAATTAGTGTACTGAACCTTTCTTTTACAGAACTATTTAAAACAAAACAAAAACTGGTAGATAATATTTAAAAAAATATATAAAAATGCTCACAACACATGGATTCATGACTAACTTGGTCCAAGTTGCAGTGAGTTCCTTACAAAAGTTTGTCAATTTGATCATTATATTATTATATTTTTTTTTCTACATCAAATTTGTATTCACCTTAATTTAAACAATCAAACTAATCATTAATAACCAATTATTTTGTTATTTAATTTGTATTGTATTGTATGTAGTTTAGTAATTACGATGATTATTCTGCTCATTAGTGGGTGTCGTGATTGGCTTAACAAAATCTCGTGTATCTTGTATATTAAACTTATAAGAAATAATTGTAGTAATTCTGTAAAATAATTCACAATTGATAAAGTTAAATTTGTATTCGGTAGACAAAACACAAACAAATAAAATAGAATGACTGAATGCAAAAACAAATTATAATCCGAATAAACTATTCCATTTTCATTTAATCGCGTTTTTTTTCACGTCAAAATGTAAAACTTTTCCACCAAAATAATTACTAACAAGCAGAATATTTTCGTTTTTGTGAAAGTTGATTCCCCACGGTCTGTCCAACTCCCCTGATTTAGTAAGTATTTCTCTATAATGTTTACTATCGTCATATAGTACTCCCACAGTGTTCCTGCTCTTATCCGTCACATATACATTCCCCTCATCATCTGTTGTCACACCTTGTAAATCTTGAAATCTATCATTTTCAAACTCCCAAATTAGCTTTCCATCCAACGAGCAGCAGTATATTGATTTATAGTTTATACAGACCAGTCTGTCTTTGTCTACTGTAATGTCGCGAATATTATCTGAAGGTAAAGGCATAGTACGTATAAGTTTACCTGTCAGGTCCAGCACTTGTATTATTCTCTGATTAATAACCACGTACAGGTTATTATCATAGTATGATATTTCGTAGCAGTCATCACTGGTTTTAATTGTACGGATCACAGAACCGGTAGATATATTTATTATCAGTATGATACTGTCATAACATGATACTGCTACAGTATTACCATCTACGTCTACTATATAATACGGATTATAGGACAGAGAAATGTGATGCATGTCAATACCGTCTGAATTATAAATAGTAAGTCGTTTATTTGTATAGTCGGCGATCACCAATTTATTGCCGATTTTGATACACTTAGTAATGGTCTGACTTGCATTCATTGACGGTTTGATATCAAACTGGTGATTCAAATTGAAAGAAACGGAAAGTTCGTTTTTGACAGGCGAATGAGCTTTGGCAATGACCATTGTTGTGGTTGGTATGTTTTCTGAAATAGAAAATGAAACATCAAATTTATTATTCGAAAAAAAAATGGTAATATTCTAGTGAAGTCATTTACAGAAAAAAAGATTGAATGTTAAATGTTGTTGCAAATAATTTGTTTTGCACAATATCCAGTATGTTATATTTCAAATCTTACACGACCTCAAACTTTTGTATTTGTACTATTTCAAATGATATCGATTTATTTGCTTGTTATTTTCAAGTTTAAAAACTCATTAAAGCTCCAATTCGAAATAAGCATGATCAGACTGCATATAAAAAAAGCAAAAAGAAGTGTATAGTTTAAAGAGATTGGTGGAACAGAAATGTGTTATTCATAGTCATGTGTTAAACATACTAATGCAGCGGGTTTAAAAACAAATAAAAATAGTGGACGCACACCATAGGCATCGATTGGAAGAACGGAATTATGAATGAGTTACATCATTGCAGTAATATATGAGCTGTGTACAGGGTTAACTGCGGTATAGAAATATGATTAACGTACCGAGCTTTAAAGGGACTAATACCACACATAAAGTACCTTCTAATAGTTTTATTATTAATTTGTTCTCGTCTTGAAAATGAAATACAAATTTGTCTCATTACGTAAAGCAAACAACTTTTAGTTTCTTGAAATATTCGCCCTGACTAAAACTATTTTTGTTATAAGGTGAAATTAAATATAATTATATTGAACACCTTAGCACATGGTGTATTTCGGTTATGCAAAGATCTGACTGGTTGGATGTTTTGCAAGGAAGTTACCCTACTTACCAGTACAAATCTGATGGGTAAGGTGTCGCCTCGAAGGGGGTTTATGTGGCTATATAAGATGTTTAATTACGCATCCACTTCAGATAAGAATTTGGATATCATTATGATGATTTTTAGAAGAATAAAGGCACGTTTTCTGCTAACATTAAAACAGTTTTTGGTATCTGTAAGTTGCCTTTTTTTCGAGGCCAAATTTATGACCTTATGACACTTGCATTTATTATGTTGCTATAGAAATCCCAAATATCTAGCAGACCAACTGACTAATTTGCAGGGTCGGCTTTTGAATTTGTTCTTAATATATGACCCTAAGAATATGCCTTTTAATCTTTAATTGAATCAATACCTTTACTCGTAAATATTATGTAATTTGGTAACTTGTAGTTAAACTGCAATATTACTGATATATAAAGAGGTCCAATGATAACTGGGATATAGACATATAGTCCTTGGTCCTCTTCCGATTTGTTGTCAGACTTGTCACAATTGGCGTCCGGTCGTCTCTGTGGGATATTTTACTAACCTGTCTCGTCTAGTTTGAAAGGACACGTTACATCCGATGTATTTTGTAAAGAGGGTGTCATTGTTTTCTGCACGTTGATATAACCATTTGCAGTCCAAATAACCCGACCTTCAAACTGATAAGTCTATATTGCAAGAATTATCTATTTTTTATTAATGGTTTTAGTATCCCGTCCCGAATATGCAAGATAAATAAATGCAACTGGACGTTCAGCAAGTAACAATCCATAATTTTTTTTCAGATTTTTCTAAAACAGATTATGTATGAACATAAGAAGATGTGGTATGACTGCCAGTAAGGCAACTTTCCCCCAATGACCAAATGACATAGAAGTTATACACTATTAAATAGGTTATCGTACGGCTTTCAACAATGAGTAAAAATCCATACCGAATAGTCAGCTATTAAAGGCCTCGACACAACAAATGATAAACAATTCAAACGAGAAAACTAACGGCTTGATATATGTACAAAACAATGAACGAAAAACAAATATGATATACAACAAAAAGAAAAGACAACACTGAATTCCATGCTTCTGCCTTGGGACAGGCACATACAGAATGTGGCAAGGTTAAACATGTTTCCTGGCGAGCCAAACATTTACTCAAACCTGGGTCAATGATGTAACAGTACAACATAAGAACAAACAATAACAAACAGTAGACAAGACTTAAGTCAATCACATAAATACAAAGCAGAAAACAATTTACAAAAAGACAGACCGGACGTCGCAAGATGTTTATACGTCTCCACAACAAATAAAGAACTAATTACAAATTTGAGAGAATTCGTAATTATTGACAGCTAGTTCAAAGCTAATAACAAATAATACATAAATTGTGTGTGTTAGACTAACACATTTAACTTCCAAAAGATTTAGTGAAAAAAACGTCATTTCACAATCAAAGAATAATCTGACAATGTGCAATGCCAAAATACAGATATCCAAAGATTGTAGAACCATGCATGTGTATATAACGATAGAATTTAGATTGGTTCTAATTTACTGATAAAAATCAATATCTGTCACAATAGAAAGCATTTTAAAAAGTTTTTATTAAATTGTCGTTTGCTAACCTTTTAGAATACGTTAGATTAAAGGATTGATAAATTTTCCCTGTTCGTGTCTATATTTTCGGTCTAGGTAGACAATATTTCCGTAAATATTAGGATGTGCTATCCCGTGTAAATGTTTGTTTTCATATACAGCGAGAATAAAAAACCAAATCTTTGTTCAATTATTTTAAGAATTTGTTGTAAATCCCTTATAAGATTAAACGATATTTAAAGGATTGTATTGATGTCTAAGCTGGACCAGGTCACTCACAAACATATCACAAAAGTCCTTTGTTTTTGAGTGACCTGGTCCAGCTTGTACACTGACAAAATATTATTGTTTAAATGCGTTTAATTTTTAAAATTTGAGATAAGGAATTTAAGTTCAGCACTCGAGACCTCGATCACACATGACATGTAGACATGTGTTATTGAATTGGCCTGGTGCATGCACATATGTTTTCGTAAACGCAACAAAAATTGTACTCCATGAAATGTGCTATCTGAGGAAAAAATGTCCTCAAAATGTATTTATTTAATTAAACGATAGACGCGAGATAAAAATAAATACTTGTATCGTCGAGCCGGTTTTTGTTATTATCGCCGTCATTTTAGTTTACATTGGTAACAAAAAGTGATTTCCTCAACGAATCGAATAATAAATATTCTAAAGAGCAAATACCGGAAGCCTCTCGACCAATCATATAAATGATTCCATAATATGCAAATCATATTAGAATAATGACAACAACTTACCAGTACAAACATAGATTACATTAATTGAAATCAGAAATGTCACTACAGACACTGGCATATCAAACGGGGTGTCATATATGAACACCGTATATGGTGCCACAGGAACATCACCGTCCATAAATGAAACTTTTTTCAGTAGGTAGAGAAAAATCGTCTTTTTTGGCGTACACTTTTGTGTAGACTATCCTGGGTAAAAGTAAAATTTTGTGTAAACTTCCTTTACTTTATCCTTTCTGTCTTTTTTTCCTGGGTTTTTCTCGTTTCACATTTAAACTTCTGCACTCTCAATAGACTGCCTCAGATATTTCAATGTGGTCTACCAAAGGATGATGATACATGGTTGATTGCAAGTATGTGGAATCAGACATGGTAAACGGATTGAGTGGCTAAATACCGGTTGCCCTAAAACCTCTTTTGACATTTTCCAGAGTAATACTACGCTCCCATGCCTTACAGAAAATTGTAGGCTATGTTACCTTAATAATAATATGATCTGGGTGTTCTGCCATAAATTCTGAACACACTCGGTCATAAGCATAAGAAAAAGGCCCGAACACACTCTTCTCCAATGGCTGGTGGTGGTGACTGGTATGAGGTTGGAGGGCAAGAACAAAGATGTTTTCTTTCATTGCCTCTTCTTATAAGCCATTGGTTTCATGGGAACCGTTGAAATCCATCATAAGTAATTGTGGACGTTTTGGATCATACTGTTTATTCTAAATTGTCACACATCACAGCTTGTTCACGGTATGTCTATAATGTACCATGAGGGCATCAATGGTTAAACGATTCTACATATGTCCTTATTTTGGCTATGACGACACATAGAGAAGCCATTTTATTGCCATCGGCATTTGCACAAGTAAGAATGGTGATACTTTCTTTCGAGTTGCCCTTTCTGTCTGTGGTGTTTTTTGCAACCTTCTCCTGCTACTACATTAGTTTGAAGCATTTTCCCGTTTTATCTACATTCCAGATGACGTTTGGTGTTAAACTGTTTTCAGTGACAAGCTTGCGCAAGTCACTGAAATAGTTAAATACAGCAACCCTGTTCAGCAATCTTGATCTTGTGGTGTTAACGTTCTCTAGTTTTCTGAAGGTTATTTCTAGATGATGGCATTGAAACATCACCAACAGTCGTTCCCTGATATCTTAGATTTAAAGGGATTTTAGTATCCTAATGATATGCAAAGGCGTGACACGTTGATTAGCACCCGGGTTTTTTTTGACTACCCGAATCCTTCTTTGGCAGCTACTATGATTTTTTAATATCCAAAGGAATGATTTTGTCTATCTACCTCTATTTCGAGTCCTACTTTGATATAACTAACAAACAAAAAATTATTTAAAAAAAAAAACGAATAAAGGAATTGCAATACTTATAATATATAATTAATTGATTTACTTTATTTCTTTTTGATAAATAGTTATAGGTAGATTGCATAATTACATATAATACAATAATAGTTGTAAACTAGTTACCTAAATAAATAGGTAGGGGTGTTACAGTAATATTTCTATTTCCTCCGCTTCCGTTGGAGTGTTTTAAAATGGCGTCAGTTATTTTACTAAGTTGCTCTTCCATTCTATCTTCAATTTCGAATAACTCAGCATCTATATCAAAGTCTAGAAAAACTGGTTCCCTGATGGGTTTTGGGTTATGCCATTGTGTGTACTCTGAATGCTCTGAAAGGTAAGAAAAAATTACACAACAGCCTTTGTGGATTTTGCTTTTTCCACCAGCCCACCTGAGCCAACGCTAGCTATATTCTCTTTTTTTTGGGGGAGTAAAGATATTGATTACAAATGCTTATCTGCTTTTTCGATTGATTGTACTTTGAAGTCTTTTGATTCAACGAAATAAATTGCATGCACACTCCTATGGTTGGACAGAGTTGACAAGCTAGAAATGTTGCCCACCTGGTGCCCAATCTCACTGTGGGCGGGTGGACAAAGCAAAATCCACCTGAGCTGTAGTATATTTGCTTTAAGCAATTTATTTCAAAATTTTGTAAAGTGGTCGATTAATATATGTTCAGGCAACATTTTATCTTGTGTGTCATATACGTTTAAGTGCTGTTTTGCTAACGGGTTCTTCAATAAGACAATAGGTGTTAATTATCCCATCTTTGATTTTCGGTAGAATTTATTGACGAAATTGTGGTTAAATTTTGACCATGTCCTGATATTGAGGCCTACAAATCCAAAGATCGTTGCTCTCTTTTACTGCGTGGCCGTTTTTTTTTCTGTCAATTTAAATTGATAAAGAAGATTCCTCTAAGATGATTAACAAAATGATTGAAAACGAGCAGATGTGATTATATCAAGCAATTTCAAATAGAGTTGACAACTAAACTTTTGGACACAAGAGATGATTTTTGCATCACAAAAGTGAACTTTGCTTTTTCATATAGTAACATTTATGCGGCACCAGCATATAGCTGTATATTAATGAGCTAGTACAGTATGTTTGTTGCTTCCAGGGAAGCTATTTAATGACTTAAAGTGATAAAGTTGGTGTCATACTTTTGAAAGTCTTACGGACGCAATCATCGTTGTGAAATATCTGTGTACGAGATAACAACGGATACATTGACCTTAGATTGATTTGGCTTTTTTCATGTCCTTATTGGTGATATAAATTCTTCGACATAATTATTAAAATTGAATTTGACCGATACACCATGAAAATGACGTCAAAGTAAGATAAACTTTATCAGACAGACGAGTACACATCATAATTATTCCATATACAAAATATAGGTGACCGACTGCTAATAGTAACTGATTAACCCATGGAAACCTAACATTGACCAAGAAACATGTAAACGAGGTCAAGGTCGTATTACACATGCCAGACAGACATGTACACCTTACAATCATTTCATATACCTGATATTGTAGCACAATTGTTTATAATATCTTAGAAATAGACCAACACACTAAACATTGTCAAAAACTTAATAAGCAGTATTTAACATGACAAACATTCTCTATTGTTTTTATTAGTCGAGAAACAATCAAAATGAAATAACTGACAATGGGCATATGACAGACGGAAACAAAATGCATCCGTTTACAAGGTCTTATGCCTTATAAAATAATATGCTTTATACAAATAATTTTTTTATAATCTTTTGATACGATAAATCTGTAAACAATTCTGTATGAATAAACCTGCAAACTATTTAATCTGTTTAATGGATTGAAAAATTTTGAAGTTTTCTGAATTAATGTCCAACATTAAGTTTATATTCAAATTAGGAGGGAAACACCGGAAACATTCTATTTAAAAGCGTCGTAAAATTTAATAGCAAATAGTGATTAAAAATCGTGGTTAATGTATTAGTGGAAAATAAAACACAAAAACCTTCATCAGGTAACAAAACCGCATCAATACTTTCAGTAGTGGAACTCGTAAAACTTTTCAGGATTTTTTCCAGGAATAAAGCCAGGGTTACCCGTAAGATTTCATCCGTTAACAGCATTTCCACCAATATTTTTACAATCAGAATTATACTCCCTTTCGTGGCAACGATAAATACTATACCACTTAAGTCTTTATTTATCTCGTCTTTCAGCGAATTGAGGATATTAATAAAAGTATCTACATCATTTTCGATGTGAAAGATGATCTGTAAACGGACTTTCTGTTTTCCTACACAAAATACACTTAGTTTATATAAATGCTGTTCAATTTATAAATATGCCGATTTAACGAAAACTAATAGGCTTACAATTCTCATATAATTTATTTAACAATGTAAACGCCTAGGTAACATGCATTTGCAAAACAGATAATTCGACTTGTATCAATATATCCTTGTCTTTGCGCAGGAATGACAGCAGTATTTCCTCCATTTGTTAGAATAACATGTGTCCTTTAAGAGTTTAGATTATTTCTTGATATATAAGTCAGGACATTTTTGTAATTGTGAGATTTGATGTTTACCTGTTTTTTAAGGGGTTGGATACCTAACATATATCTTTAGAATTAAATCTAAAGAAATTGGTATTGATTTACCTAATTACTATCAAATCTACAAAAGTTGATCCACACGTAACTGTGTGTGTTCGATGGTGTATTTGGCATGTATGGTCTCTTGAAAACCGATAGAAATGATAATTACTCGACACAGTTTCGGATTAGAAAACTGATTGTTAATAACTTTCAACATTTAGCTCCCTTCATGTGTACTGTACTATATGATGAAATTTTATATTATAATATCATATGACTCTTTTCACTAGTTGACTGTCATTTATTCTACATTTGGTTTTTGAATGGTGTGTTTGGGCGTTCCTGAAGAAGGTTAATCCAATAAAAAAGTAAAATCACAAAAAAAACCTGAACTTCGAGGAAAATTCAGAACGGAAAGAGGCAAAATCAAAAGCTGAAACACATCAAACAAATGGATAACAACTGTCATATTCATGACTTGGTACAGGCATTTTTTATGTAGAAAATGGTGAATTGAACCTGGTTTTATAGTTAGCTAAACCTCTCACTTGTATGACAGTCGCATCAAATTCCATTACATTGACAACGATGCGTGAATAAAACAAACAGATATAATAGGTAAAAATGTTAAAAATAGGGGGACAGCAGTCACCATAAACCACTTCGGACGCAAGAAAACAGTACCCAATTAGTTTTATTTCATATCCCTATTATTGACATTTGTGTTATTTTACTTTTTACATACATTTTTTTTTGTCGTTTAGTCATGTATTGGGTAAACTTCAAATTTGCATGAATACTTGAAAAAAATCACATAATATATAAAAATATTACCCTCTTCTTTTTCCTCCTTTATCAAAGATCTAAGATCCACCAAACATTCATCAAAGGATTTTCCCCAATAAAACTTTACTGGCCTTTTCTCAAAACGCACTGTAGAAAGGAACGATATTAGAAAATTAAGGAAGATACCAAAATTAAATTAATGCACTTTTTACAATTGAAAAAGACAATCGATCAAACGTTTAGTGTCGTTACTTTGACAAATCTTATTTACTCTGTGTAAAATGCATGCAGCGCAAAAAACTGATACGTGTACTTGATTATATACTACGTTGCCGTTTTTTTTAAAGGCAACACATTAATGATTTATTTGAACAAATATTCATAATAAAACTATATGCAGACCCTTGAGAAAATAATGCCAAATGTTTGAACAAACATTGAAATAAAAACCTATGTGAGCAATCTTTAGTTTTATTAAAAAAAGTTGTTTTGCAATGTTTGTTCAAACTACCTTAAAAACATACCGATATTTTAAAGCAAAAAAGCAAAACATTATCTTTAGCAACAAAATCGCAAACATTTGGGATTTTTTTTCTGAAGGGTCTGCATATAGTTTTATTATGAACATTAGTTAAAAAAAAACATTAATGTGTTGCCTTTTTAAAAAGAATTTTGGCAGAATCCTGGATGTTTTAATACAAATTTCCATACATATGATTACTTTTTCTTAACAAAAAACAATTGCACACAGTTATATATAAATGAATAAAATCTGAATTCTTACAAAAGAGTCAACATTGTACTCTACAATTTTATGTTTAAAAACCAATATGTTTCTGAGAAAAGTTTTGCGGAAATATATATAATTTTTGAACAAAACAAGGTTTTTGGAAAATAAATACTGAATGAACGAATTGCTCAAAATGAAAAAAAAAAATTAGATTGAACAAGTTGTTATTGCCTTTGCTACCTCTTCTTTCATGCATAAACTTTATTAAGGTTTGTATGCAAAAACATGGTGTATGCAATATTGAAATAATACGTGATTACTAGTCATCTGAAATTATGTGCCTTCACAAATTTCTGTTTTCGTCCTGATTATCACTCCGTCCATTTTTTAATGATCTCCAAATATTTTTATCATTAGAATTTCAATTACATCTGTATTTCTAGCTTTAAGGATGTTCGCTACTCTGTTTCAAAATAACAAGCTTCTTAAAGAGTGTTATAAATTGATAGTATATAAATAAAGAAACTAAAAAAGCAGAAAAAAAGTTAAGGATCCGTTTGCTTGTTTTCGAGATATAAGTCATTGAAAATTTGGCGGGAAATCATTCTCTCTAGACTGTTCGTACATTTATCATTGGCACCCTTTTTCTTTAAAAAATTATGAAAAAATAACAAGGACTTTATTGCATTTTCAAAATGGCTTTTTAAACTATATGTAATAAAATTATGAAAAGAAAAGTAGGGGTTAGTGGGGAAAATTTTTCAATGGCACTACATGGATAAAACCAGAGGATTCCGAATTTCAGGCAAAAATTTAAAAACAAAAGGAGCGAACATCATTAAGTACAGTTTTCTTTTCTCTGTGAAATGAACATATTGTAAAGACATAGTTAGCATTACAGTTGGTATTGTAATTTCCTATAATTTAAGATTGTAAGCTACTACTTATATTTCATTGTTTGACTGCTGTTTGATTTGACATGTACTTACAGTTATTTAGAATAGCAAAACACATGATAGCAAATAAGTTAAAGTGGGTTTCTTTTTAAAAAATGCTCACATCCAACAATTTAAGTTATAGACAGCAAATATCATTACAAATTGAAAGTTAAAAAACAAAGTTACTTAACCCAACATGATTTTTTTGGAAAGTAACACGTTAAACCGTTTTGCCTCTGGATATTACAGCCTTAAATGTATATTTGAAAAGGTCATGTCTGAACGGTGAGTTTATCTCGACATATTATCGACAGGAGGTTAAGTTTTTCTTCCCGCGTTGTCCACATTATCGACAGTATTAACAGTATCGAACTGTTGTACAACAGAAACAAAGATAACATTATTAAGTGTATTTCTAACTTTTGTAATTGTTTATGTTTTCAATAGGTCAAACATGGTATCATTGTGGAATAATATATTGAAAATGTTCGCAGTTTCACAATTTCAATACAAATGCCGACTCAAATGACGGTTCTATATGGACGCCTACATATAATGGCACACAATTTTACCAAGTACGAGATCTTTTTATGGTACAGTCACAGAAGAGTTATTTTCACAAGGTGTAATTGTGTTATTGTAGTGTTAAATAATAAAAAAAAAATGGCGAAAGTCACTCCCGAAAAAGGGTCGAATCAAAATGACGTTAAACTATATTCAACTACACATGATGGATAAAAATCCTAACTAGTATGAGAGATTTCTGTCAAAAGCCTCAGATTTCACAACATGTTTTCATTTCTGTTTACCAAACCTCGTCGGAGATACCAGGATTGTAATCTTGTAAGACGCGGTTTATGTTTACACGAGAAACTTTTTTTTCTTATGACAAAACAAAATCTTTGTATAGCCTCTGTTAGTATGACACGTCATTGGAAATTTTAAATACTCGACAAAAAACACTATCAACTTTGTTTGAAAAAAAAAAACACCTATTTAAAAATAAAATTACTAAGGATTCTATAAATCAAACTACAATAAGACCAGAACATGTGATGATGAAAATAAATGGCACTAATGCATTATTTGGAGATTTCATTGACAACATAATGTCAATGTCTTAAGATTAAAATCATGCTTTACATTGTAAGTTTTCTATCTCCTTCATTGCGTTTTCAAATCTTTTCTGCATTTCTGTATCTATTCTGCATGTTCTGTTCCAAATTATCTGCTGTTCATAATTCGTCTTTTGGAAAAAATTATAATCCATTCTGCGACCAATATTCTCAAATTTGTCGAAGTAATCATCAAACTCATTTGCATCTATATTGGTGTCGCATCGATGGGCAATTTGATTTCTGTACCATCGTATTCGTTCAATATCATCTGCTAATTTGGTATCTGCTATGTCTGGAATAGCTCCCCATCCTTGTGTAGGTGGTCGTATTATCGAAAAATGTCTTAACAGTCTATAAATTAGTGTAATATCTAACGAGCTGTATGTATTTGAATACTGTAGTTTTATTATGTTTACCTGCTGTTCGGAGTTAAATTTATTAAGGTATGGAATGCACTGCAGATAAAGCTGGCTTGCAGAAATATTTGATCGAATAACATCTCGTAGAACATTAGGAAAAGTTTGGATGATGGCCATCGAGAGCCTAGAATACCTTTCTCTCTTCTCACTCTCAGTATCCGGAAGAAGCTCTACAACTACAAATCTAAACATTATAAATTAATAATTTGTATTTACGTTAAACTGATATTATAGATTCCTCCTGTAAAGAATGTCTAGCAATAAAAAAATAAAAACGCCGTATTGCATGACATTTAAACTAAAAATATGTTTTGGTATAATCACGGACGGTTCAGTCTGGTTAAAAGAAAATTCAAATTCTTTCTATCGTTAAATCTTTTTTGGATTAAAATTAGAATATATATAAAATTGTGAACTGTCACAATCATATACATAAGATTGAACATTTTACCCTTGAACAGATAAAATCAATTTCAATTTTGTTGAATCAAATTTGATATTAATCTTTTATATAAAACTTACCTTCAATTGTCTTCATCTGTGTTAGATCTTGAAGAATGGAAAAAGTATCTGTTTCCGATGTACTTAAACTGTTATACATACTTCTTAAGGTGTCTTGTTCCAAATAGGAATCAATTCTTGTGACCATTAATTTGATTTCCTCAAACAATTTTTCAGAGTAACTGTCGGTTACATCTCCTATGTTGGTGCTTATAATGAAGTTTGTTGCATTGATAAGTCGTTGGATATCATCGGATATTTCTACTTCTATGTCATGGGGAATGTTTCCCCACTTGCATTTAGGTTCATCTAACATGTTTCCAAATCTTAGTATTTTGTAGCAAATTTCAATCGTGAAGTCATCCATATTTGGAAGCTTGTCCATTAGAACGACTTCATTTGCATTAAGAACAAAATTGAAATCTTTCTGAGAATATCTTCTTTTCAATCCTTTTGGAGTTACATATTCTTTTAATATCAGTTGCATAACTTTGGGAAACAAATTCAGAACCATACAACCTAACTTTCCATGTCGATCTTTTAGTATATCGGACATGATGCTATATTATAAATTTATTGAATGGCCACAACTCAACATCTTGCAGGTTCAATCTCACAGGTGTTATTAATGTAATATTTCACATTAAGAACTCTATCTGTAAAACAATAATTAAAAGTTCAAAGACTTAAGCCATCAACTAGCAGATGAAATTTATCATTATTAAAACATTTAACCTACAACAAATAAGTTCTTAAATAGAGGCGTCAGATACCAAAGGGACATTCAAACTAGCAAGTCGAAAAATAAACTGACCACGCAATGTCTAAAAATGAAGAAAAAACAAAAAAAAAAACAGACAAACAACAGTACACAAAACAAAACATAGAAACTTAGACTGACTGAGCAACATGAACCCAACAAAAACGAGTAGTAATCTCTGGTGCTCCGGAAGGATAAGATGATCCTGCTCCATATGTGGAACCCGTCGTGTAATACGTGTAAAGGCATTTTATATTACAAATTCTTATTCATAACATAAGATGTTTTGTACATGCAAATAAATATTAGGCCTTAGGGATGAACTATGATAACACAAAAATGATTTCGAAGTATTGTGCTAAATGTTTGCATCAAAACTCGACTTAAACTAGATTGATTGATTGATTGATTGTTTATTGCTTTACGCCGCAAAGGCACAAAAAGTCTATATCGCGGTGAGAGCTTTTCTAAATATTGTAACAAGACCTTTTTTTAAACAGACAAAATGTTTTTCAATTTAATAAAACTTTAGTTTAAAGCGACATTACTTACAAATAAATTTCATACATAAGACAAAACCTAATTTTAAACTAATACAACAGATTCATATTTTGGAATTTATTCCAATTTCTTTTTAAAGATGAAACAATTATTTCAACAGCAATACCTTCAATTAAAATATGTTTAATTGTATACTCGAAATCACAAGGTAAACAGTCTGGTTTAATTTCATTTTCTAAAAGATACTCGGGTGTTATTTTAGCATGACCACTACGGCAACTAGAAATAACACATTGGCTTCCTGACTGACTTGTTCAAAGGTTTACATATATTAGGTTTAATATCATGCAATGTATTGTACTTTTACTCTAAGCGTTTTTCCAAAACTTATTTTTTGAAAACTTATAATGTTATATTCGATTTGAAATATGTATATTGTATTTCACATTTGGATAAGGGCCTCGGTGGCCGAGTGGTCTAAGTAGGTACTACTGTAATCACTAGCCAATCAACACTGAGGTTTCGAGTTCGAACCCCGCTCGTGCGGGTGCACTCGACTCCAATCTTAATTGACTAGGATTGTCAGTTTTCCTATCGATGGTTGGTGGTTTTCACCGGGCACTCGTGCTTCCTCAACCAATAAAAACTGGCCGCCACGAAATAGCCCAAAAGCGATGCTTAAAAATGGCGTTAAAACACCAAAAATCAAAATCAAATCACATTTGGATATAAGTCGTTCAGCGTATTCTTATCCTGATTAAAAACGTTGTTCCCATATATTTTCATGTTTGGCTTTAAAATATTAATGTTGATAGATTGTTGATTGCTGTATGCCGCATCAACGTAAAAAGGCTATATCGAAGCTAGGGTAATTTTAAATATAATAATAATACTTTTCTTTTAAATCAGACAAAAAATCTTCCAATTTACTAAAACTTTAGATTAAAGCGAAAAATATCTATTTTCAAACATTATTTCATCAATAAGATAACGTGATAAAAACTTAAAATTATTTCAAACTAATACAACAAATTCATATTTTGGAAAATAATCCAAATTCTTTTAAAAGTGAAACAATTATTTCAACAGGAATATTATTGAATAAATCATAAATATTATTTACTATAAAATAATATATATAGTTTGAAATAATCTTTCATACTATTAAGCTGATGAGTCAGGTTTCAAATTTTTTCATACATGTCATAAGAACACATAAATTGATGCTATAAAAATTCACAATGAAACGAGTCATTTCACATGTCTATTCATTGTTAAGCAAAAGAAAAATATTCTGAAGGAAACTTTACATTCTCATAACGATAGTTGATAGTAATTTGTATGACGATATATCACATGAAAAGTATGAACAATTGAGTATATATGATACTGTTTTTTATCAACGCTTAGAGCTCGTGGTATTACATTGGTGGCTCGGGTTAACACGGGTTTGATATTAAAAGCAAGACAAAATTCTCTTTATCCTTTGAGAAAAATAAAACTACACGTTAAAAATTGCATGTGTCCAAAGCACTTTTGTAGATTTACCTTAAGCAGGATCGCTCAAATAATCAGCGACCTAACGAATAGCCAGTGTTGCAATATCATTTCATGATGAAGAGACATGTATTGTCGAAATGCGCATCTGGTGCAGAAAAATTGGTACCGTTAATGTTATAAACCAATTAAATGAACGCATTTTTCGAAACAACATTCCTAAGTTTCGCTCTTTGACTCAAGGCGAGAAAAGAAAACGGTAAATTGAAGTGAGTAAAGTTGATTAACCTCCCTCTAACATGTTGAACTGAGATTATATCCCATATGCACATGATTGGGTGGTGTTTTTCAGCTATGTACATTTTCATACATATCCATTTATGAATTGCGCTACCAAAACACATAGACATACATACAGATGGATAGACGGACATAGTGTAACGTAAATCAATATGCAGAAACATTTAATGTTTCGGTATTGTTTAAACTTGTGTGATGTTTAAAGGTAGAAGTCTTACTTTTTGGTTCATGTAAATTGAGGTTTAGTTCATTTTTTTTTGTGGAGATGTTTTTATGGTATTGGTAGGAATTTACATAGTATGGAATAAACATAATACAAAAAAAATATAAATACATACATGTACTACTTATTCGTCGAAAATCGCAAAAATATAAATTAATCAAAATATCCATTTATGATTCTCAATTTTAAAGGAAAATACTCCCTCCAGGATTATGCACAAACAAATGGCAAAACGTAGAAAAATACTCTTACCAAATTTAAAGGCTTTGTAGTAGTTGATAAATATAATTATTCTATTAAAAAATCAAAATATAAAGCCAATGTTATTTAACAAGATGAACAATAACAAGTTTCACAAAAATAATATTGCACAGTACATAAATTCCTTCTGTGTTGACATACATTATCATTGATATGGTCAAAATTATGAATAAATTGTTTATAAAACTTTAATTTTTTCGAAATACTAAGGATTTACCTCCCAAAATATAAAGTAACTTAGCTGTATTTGGCATTACTTTTAGGAATTGTGGGTCTTTAAGATTCTCTAACTTCGTACCTTCTAAGGCCATTTTAACTTTTTTTTTCGAACTTCATTGATGATGAATCTTTTGTTGACAAAACGCGCATCTCGCGTACAAAATTTCAATCCCGGTGTCTTTGATTAGTTTATTTACTACCATCAACACCTTCGGAAAAATAGACGTAAGAACAATGGCAAAGAACAATAAACAACAATTGGTCAAGGTAGCCTGACCATGACTATAAACATGATCACAATAATTTTGGTTAAACTCCCCCAAACTAACCCTTCCCTTTTGACCCCGTTTTGCCAATCTAGATCTTTTGTCGTAAAAGTACCCACCTAAAAAGACCATTTAAAAAGACTAACTGGTTGAAGGAAATGCAAGAAATCACACAATTAGAAATCAGGGTCATATGTGCTTGCTACTACGGGACGGTTGGTTATGTAGCCATGGCTGTTAGATTTTAAAACTCCAAACTGAAGACAGTCAACAGAAACTTCACTTATATCTTATCATAATGTTCTGTTAAAGCACACATTATTTCAGAGGTACTTATAAGTATTTATCAACTGAAGTTGCAACAGTTGTAAATAGCATAACTGACAACTATTAAAATAAATATATGATGATTAATTTATATTTAGGTCTATATCATGTATATTTACTCATCAAAATGTTTTGTTTAATTAGATTAAGCACTATTTTAACATGTTTGAGAGATGCATTTGGTTCTATTGTACTTCAAACCCCTTTATGTATATTTTAAGAATATTTTAGAACATCAAAGTTCGAGGAGTGTTTAAAATCCTTTTTGTTTTGACGCAAGCGTTAAACGACAATCAAAACCCATTTATTTAGAAGGCTTACAAATCCTTTAATAAATATTGAAAACGTGAAATACCAAAACGAAGCTGGATACATTTTCCATGTTATATTTGTTTTTCTAATTTTTCATATATCAGTATTGTGTAAAATATTCTGTCAAATCATTCAGCTGATGGGCTACGTTTCAAACCTGTTCACATTAAGAAACAATTAATCTATATTCTCAAATTTTGTAACAAAACAAATCTTTACACATGTCTAATAATTATCAACACATACATTGTATGAGCATACGAAAATTGTACTGTAAGAAACATTTTAAATTATTTTTTTTCTTTTTGTTTGAAAGTATTAGTTTCAAAGTTTGAGATTTTGAACAAAGATACACGACTTAAATATCACATTCCACAATTTAAATATTCAAAAATATATATTTTACACAAAATGTTTCCTCGTGTTATTGTTAAGGTACGATTGAGACATATTTATCACCACGGTAAAATCAATGACTAGTTTAAAACTTGTTATTTCAAAAAAAAAAAATCTATCCAAAGTTTGAGAATAAAATTGAGGATAGAAATGGGGAATATGTCAAAGAGACAACAACCCGACCAATTAGCAGATAACAGCCGAAGCCCACGAATGGGTCTTCAACACAGCGAGAAAAATCCGCACCCGGAGGTGGCATGGGCTTCACCTGGCCCCTTTATAAAAAAGTGTACTAGTTCAGTGAAAATGGACGTCATACTAAACTCCAAAACATATAAATGAACTAACATAAAAAAAAAAAAAAAACATACAAGACTAACAAAGGCCACAGGATCCTGACTTGGGAAAGGTGCAAATATGCGGCGGGGTTAAACATGTTTTGTGAGATCTCAACCCTCCCCATACCTCTAGCCAATGTAGATTAAAGAAACACACATTAAAACTCAGTTTAAAAGAAGTCCGAGTCCGATGTCAGACTAGGTAACAAAAGAGACTAAGCAAAATAACAGATACACAAATTAACAATGACTACTAGCAGTTACTGACATGCCAGCTCCAGACCTCAATTAAATTGTTTGAAAGATTATGTCTTCATCATTTAGAAGAACATACCCCGTGTCATGCCAACAACTGGTTTTAAAAATCAATGTGTTCATTTCCGATACAAAGACCCTATGAGGAAATCAATATTAAAGCCAAAATATGCAATCCTTAATGACCTGACAACCGTATGGTAACTATATCCCTTCTGAATAAATCTGTTTGGTTAGCGTTTAATGTGAATGCCGACATTTTTGTGCTTAGTAAGGATTATTATCATAAAAGATTGGATCTAAAATACCTGAACGTATAAGATGTCTGCATGTTTATTTATATTTACGAACAATGTCCTTGTACCGATGATAAAATTTAGTAATTGATTTGACTAGTTTGTAATATCGAAAACCCTGGTGTATTAATTTTTCAGTAAGACAGCGATTTCTTTCGTTTAAATCAAATACGTTGTTACACACACGAGCAAATCGAACAATTTGAAATATATAAACACCATTAGATGGTGACAAGGGAACGTCACCATCTAAAATTGATAATTAACAATAGGAAATGAAAAATCATCTCTTTTATTATAAATTTTGGTATTAAGCTACCCGTTAAAGATATCAATATCAAGATCCAGGAAAGGGCAGTGTTCATTGTTAGTATTAGCTTCAGTTCGGCAGGATAAATATCTTTAGTGTACATACTGAAGTCGTCTATATTAAGAGCCAAAATAAAATCCACATATCTAAAAGTGTTATTAAATTTTTGGATCAGGTATGCATTTGGTTATTGTTAATATTTTAATTTAATAACAAGAATTGCTTAACAGCGACATTTCATTTTCATGAGGGCTAAACGGGAAAATTTATCTTTGTTTGTGTTAAATAGCAAACTTTGTGACGTATTGATCTAGTCTTTTGCACATACATCAAGTTAAATCTAACTCTACGAAATGTCAAACCTTCTTATTATACTATTCCCCAAGGGTGACTGGGGTATAGAAATATGGTCACTTGGTCTTCTCCCGACCGGCAGTAAAACGGTTGCTGAAGTGGGGCGTCCGTTTGGCTGTGCGGGATGTATTAAGTTCGCAGTCACGTCCGGTCAGAAGGGGGACGTTAAATCAGATGTCTCGTGTAAAGAGAGTGCCACGCTCTTTTCACGTTAAGAACCCTTGCAACAACTCTTTGAGGGGTCCGTAGGTGGCCTGTTGCAAGGCAAAATTTCTGTCCCTATCCAATATACCCTCCTTTTCCGGTGGCAGTCCAAATTTCTCCGACCATCATCCCAGATGGCCTCTATTGTATCAACCTACCTATTGTATTTATTGTGAACTTGTTCTCGTCCTGAATATGCATGAAATATTTGCCACTGGACGTTAAGCAACCAACAATCAATCAATCTTATTATACTTGAACTAGATACACGTAAATACATTCAATGAAAATCTTGCTGTATCTGCCACATTGATATCGATATCAATCATGGTTGCAAATGCTTTATAAACCTTATATCTGTATAACGCCATGTCACGTGAAAAAACATCTAACTGCGGTATATAAAAAGTGTACATGTATATGACATGGCTTTCAATATCTCACGCAGACCTCGTGAAATCAATCATATAGGTGTTGATACGGATGTGATGTTGAAAACATTATTTGATATAAATATGTTTTTAAAGTGGTTAAAGTTTTCTTTGTTTAATATAGAAAATTATGAGAAATGTTTAATTCTACGAGAATTTAATAGCAGGCCAAAACCATACGATAATAGCTTTAACATTTTTTACAACCTATGTGATAAGTTTCTTTGACAAAATAAAGTCACCAGAATGTGTGGGAAACTATCGAAACTTGTTTTTGCTGGAACATATATTACCAACTAAAATTGAGACATGTGCTCTATTTTCAGCGAATTAATTTTTACTTCTTTAGAAAATAAATACAATTACTCAAATACGAAAATTCAAGCGGCCATTACTATTATAAATTATAACAACAGTCGTTGACGCTTAAACAGAGGAGGATACAAAGGTGGCATTCCGAATAAGTCTTAGAGAAACTGACACGCCAAGCCAAAACACCAGACATGATGGAAAGATAAACTGGTCCAGAAAACACTTCATTATAAACCTATGACTGAGCAACTAAAACCCAACCAAAACCTGGATTTGTCTTCAGTTTTCCGTAACATTTCATATTCGATTATATCACAATCGAGGGGATGAGAACACATAAACTTAAGACACTAATTAATGAAAAAAAATAAGGTATCCTGTAAAGATAAGAGCACGTGATTGCTAACGCATAGACGAAAATGCTGCTACTTAAATATGATTGTAATTTACATGTACATGTAATAATGAAATAATAATCGATTGTATCATTGTATGAAAATAACCATCATTCCGATACTTAACATATATAGCATAATTGGATACAAAAATTGTCAAAGAGTATTTAAATAAGCATATTGGAAGACAAGCACTGAAATATTTTATCTTATGAGAAATTATATTACCTATATGAAATAAGGAGATGTGGTGTGATTGCCAATGAAACATGTATCTACTGAAGTTCAAATGAAGATTATAAGCAATCGTACGACCTTCAATAATGATAAAAATCCATACTGTATAGTCGCCTATTAAAGGCCTGAACATGAAAATTGTAAAACAACTGAATTAAAAAAGTAACGTCATAATTAATAACAAAACAATTCACGAAATACAAATATATGACAGACATAGAAGAAAAGGTAGATGAAGGTTCAATACAGATTTTGGAAAATAAAAAATGTGAATTAGAAAATATAAGAAAAGAAAAAAATAATAGGAAGATAATTCGATCAAGAATACAATGGGTAGACGAGGGTGAAAAACCTACTAGCTATTTTTGTGGGCTAGAATAAAAAAAAAATTACAAATATGATAATACCAAAAGTAGAAAAAGAAAATGGAGATGTAATTTCAAAACAAAAAGATATTTTAAAAGAATTAAAATCTTTTTATGAAAATGTATAAAAGAATAAAGACAAGTGAAAGGGAGATAAATTCAGTAAACTTAAAGAAGGTTTGAAAGATATAAAATTTAAAAAACTAACTGATGGTGAGAAAAAAAAACTTGAAGGTGAAATATCAATTGAAGAAGCTGGTTTGATATTGAAAAATATGAAAAATGATAAAACACCAGGATCTGATGGTTTCTCCACAGAGTTCTTTAAAAAGATTTGAAACTTTTTGTTGTAAACTCCTTGAACTACAGTACTGAGATTGGTGAACTATCTATCTGTTACGCAAAAACAAGGAATCATGATATGCCTGCCGAAAGGAAATAAGCCTAGGCATTTCTTAAAAATTGGCGACCTATATCTTTATTAAATACAGTATATAAAATTGGTTCTGGAGTTATAGCAAAATGCTTAAAAACAGTTTTAGATAAACTGATAGATTTCGATCAAAGTGGATTTATTAGTGGGAGATATATTTGAGAAAATCTTCGTTTATTTTATGATATTATGCAATTTACTGAGGTAAAAGATATTCCAGGACTTTTGGTGCTCATAGATTTCGAAAAGGCATTTGATTCGATTTCTTGGGAATTTTTAACCAGTGTCTTGAAGTTGTTCAATTTTGGAGAATCAATAATTAAGTGGGTTAAAGATTTGTATAACAATATCAAATCAGCTGTAAACCAAGGAGGACATCTATCAGAACTGTTTTCTACAGAACGAGGCTGTAGACAAGGTGATCCCTTATCGCCTTATATTTTTATTCTCTGTCCTGAGATATTAGCACTAAAAATACGAAATAAGTAATAGTAAAAGTTCAATAATAAGTTAATATTGATATTTACAAACCTGCTCGTGCATTTTTCATTGTTATTCAACGCAAATTTATTTTCTAAGATACTTGGGACGATCTTATTTCACAAAGGATTTCTATTGTCTATTTATTGTACCTCGAACTTATTTACCCGATGTAGGTCTTAAAGTTGAGGTTCAATTCAAGTAAAGTTAATCGGGCATGACTAATTAGATACGCCCTCTTAAAATCAGGGGGTCCGAAATAGGATTAGGAAAAAACACCCAGCAAAATACCTTAATTTACAATTTCAAGAATTTGTTTGATTCAAAGTGCTTTTGTTTGCTTAAATATCTTCGATCAATAATCAGGCGGTATTTTGTGGAAATAAATGACCTGTTCCGAACAGGGAGATGTTGGCTGCAATAGGAATTAATTTATAAACAGTCCATATCTCATTTACTTATAGTGGCGGTTATTGATTGTAAATTCATGACGTTTTGTATATGGCATTCGTCTATCGTGGAGAAAAAGAGGAAAGGAGGACTTAACTTACGAGTTCGATCATAATGGTTCAAATCTATTCTATTACGGCATACGTTTTACCTCTAGCGAACGCTCTGCCTTATTGTTAAAAGTGCCACTCTAAATTTGAAAACATTTGCTTCAAATTGATCCACTTTGAATCTAGTAGTGAATATGCATGACATATTTGCCACTGGCCACAAAGGAGCAATAAATTAATCAGCTTCATTTAGTGATTTATAATCATTTGTCCTCAGTTAATTATAGTTTCAAACAGTTTTCCAATTTTTATATATTTCATTTTTATTTACATTTGAATTTTTATGCGTAAATCTTAGCATTTCTTCCATCATTTTTCTCTTTGCATTTAATGTTTTTTTTTAATATAAAAAAAAAAAAACGTTATCGTAGTACACATCAGGGGTTACATTGTATAATTTCCAGCAAAACTAATAGGGGAGGGACTAGAACAGAAAAACAATCTTCATTGAGTGGCAATAACTCATATATTGAAGCGTACAATGACGGCTCCCTCGTCTAGGTGACAACATTTGCTGTTTCAAGTTTATTTATATCTCAGACTGGTATAATAGTTGTCATAAAAGCAAAAAAAAAAAAAAAAAAGAATAATGATGATGATGAAAAAAGGTTGACAATAATTTATAAAAAAGATTCAACTTATTTTGAGCGTTTCATTTTTTTTATTATATTGTCTTGCTGATCGGTTTTGTTATATTTTTTATCATCTACTATTGTTCTAGCAAAAGTCACAAAAAATGTTGTGAAAATCAGCCATGCGACTTATTTAAAAAGATTAAGCTGACCTTTCTTGTTGATTATACATTTCAATCATTCAACTCGTGCGTAGATCGTCTTTCCCTCTAATGTTTTTTTAAGGTAAAGATAGCGGGGAATTCTCTCTGCACAAGGCTTCTGATATATATTCCTATTATATTTTGATCGGACAAAGCTGCGTACTTATATAACCAATAAGCCAAACGAACGCACCCATTTAGCAAGGGTATACTGTGGGACGGAGAGGTCTAGAGATGTCAATATTTCTATACCCAAGCGAATCTTGGTTTTGAATAAAAGGAGATAAAGGTATACATTAATGCGACAGCAACCCAAAGACACAGATAAATAAAAATATTTAGAGTCAACATTCGGTCTTTTTTTATAGAACATTCCGTATACAGAATAATAAGCTAAAAACCGCGCCATGACAAGTTATACGGAGTTAATTCAATAATATTTTCCGTCAAACATTATATATCCGAAAAGGCACATTTGATTTAATATTATTTACCGTCAAAGATAATAATCCCAACAATCACAAGTGTTTGCCATTTTTTAAATTTGATTGGTGAAAATTTAAGAAGTTTTAATATATACGAGTAAAATAAAAACACTTCACTGTATAATAAAACGGTAAAATAAATAATGATAATGGATGACGACCAGCGGCGAATAAAATTAATATTCAGGACGATTACGTTTAAATATAATAAGAGTATTAACCCCGTTTTTTACTAGACTGACACGCTGAGTCGGTTTTTTTTTTTATCGTGTAAGTTCACAAGATATTAGTTCGCAGGAAGAAAAATCACCCGACCCGGACACATTTCAGACTCTGAGCCGGCCAGTCTGTTCTCTCACTCTCCAATGCCACGTGTTAATCGTTGAAATAGAATACCAATTTAATTAACGTCTTTTTTTTTTACCCGTTCGGGGTTCGAACAATTTAATGATCTCCCGCTCTCGAGGCGAACGCCCCCAAACGAGACCAACCAGGAGAGCGGTTGTGATCGGTAGTACAGAATATCATACCAAAAAGTAAAGTACAATACACAATACAGTTTCACAGAATTCTCACAGTTACTTAAGCGAGCTTAAAGTATCTAACCTACATTGGATGCGTGAATTGATATTGTAAACTACACGTAAACATGGATGATCGACTTCAGGGTAGATTTTATGGATCAAATTAAAAACTCTTCCACCTATTATTTGAGTGGTCCAAATATTGCCTGCTGTTTCAAGTCTTAATTTCTGTCCTTATTCAATATACCCTCATTTTCTAGTGGTATTTTAAAGTTTCACGTCCAACCTCACTGTCGACCTCCTTTTGTACGACCTACATGTACCTATTGTATTTAAAATTTATGTGAATAGTCATTAACAGGCATGAAATATTTGCTACTGGACGTAAGCAAACAACAATCAATCAATTTAATTAATTTCTCTGTTACAGTACTAAGCACACAAAGACACGATCTTGTAAAATGCTATAATTACAATTTCCATTTAAATTTTTATGTTGTTTTCTTTTTCTTTTTTTTTTGGGGGGGGGGGGGGGGGGGGGGCGTCTCTTCAGTTTATTACATAACTGACTGCTTATTCAAAAGTTTTAAATATTTTTTTTACTATAATATTGTTCTTATCTAATGTTTAAATACGATTTATAACATATGATTTTTTTTTGTCAGGCAAGGATAAAACTAAGAAAGATAAAAGTTTTTTTCAGGTGTTTTTGCTTCATTTAGACATGAAAAGGGAATAACGGACGACTAAATGATAGTGTTTGTTTTCATATAATATATTGAACTTGCGAATATACAGTGAAACGGTTTTATTCATTGAAGTTTGCATGCATAGTTCTTATTTAAAAAAAAACACAAATAAAGCAAGATCTATTAATTAATTGAACTGAATAGACAAAACTATTTATTTTGCATTCGCATGTATCTTAATGTAGGAAAATTACCAAATCAGAAACAAAAGGAAAATTTACCGGATGAATATTGTGACGGACCTTATGCATCTAGGACTGTCCGATTAGACGTTCTTAAACAAGCTGTTTATAAAGCTAATTGTTGGAAGAGTTTACTTACTATTTTCTAAGGTCTGATCTTTACGATTCTATTTCATGATTACTGACAGATCAAAAACATCAAGTTTATATAGCATGAAGTTGTTGGGCATAATATTCATTGGTCAGTTATAAATGAGGTCTGTATGAGGGTTTTGATTTTTTTTACATAAATAAATTATTATATGATGTAATTCCATTAAATCGGTCCGTTTTCATGTCTAGTTGGTAACTGTTAATTGTACATATCAGTCTGAGTACTGTTTAACTATCATTTCAGTTTAACATGTTTAGACTCGTCCAGTTCAGGGGAATTAGGTTTCTGCAAGTGCTTTTTATGTACTTTTCTTAAATTTTTGACGGTTTGTAAGTCAGTAAAAGTTCAATGATTAAGTTAATATTGACATTAAAAGACCTCCTCACAAAAAGGGCTCTTCAAATCCCATCGCCCTTCGGGATCGAGGATCTGAACACCCCTTTTTGTTCGGAGGTCTTTTAATATCAATATTAACTTATTATTGAACTTTTACTATTACTAAAAGACCTCCGAACAAAAAGGGGTGTTCAGATCCTCGAGCCCGAAGGGCGAGGGGATTTGAAGAGCCCTTTTTGTGAGGAGGTCTTTTAATGTCAATATTAACTTAATCATTGAACTTTTACTGACTTACAAACCGTCAAAAATTTAAGAAAAGTACATAAAAAGCACTTGCAGAAACCTAATTCCCCTGAACTGGACGAGTCTAAATATGTTAAACTGAAATGATAGTTAAACAGTACTCAGACTGATATGTACAATTAACAGTTACCAACTAGACATGAAAACGGACCGATTTAATGGAATTACATCATATAATAATTTATTTATGTAAAAAAAAAAAAAATAGCATCGAAATAACACCAAAATTACAGTTTTACAAAATTAGGAGTTAAATTTATATTTTTTTAGCAAACTTTTCAAAATAACGATTTCTTATTTAATAAATCAGGCAATCAAAACCCTCATACAGACCTCATTTATAACTGACCAATGAATATTATGCCCAACAACTTCATGCTATATAAACTTGATGTTTTTGATCTGTCAGTAATCATGAAATAGAATCGTAAAGATCAGACCTTAGAAAATAGTAAGTAAACTCTTCCAACAATTAGCTTTTTAAACAGCTTGTTTAAGAACTTCTAATCGGACAGTCCTAGATGCATAAGGTCCGTCACAATATTCATCCGGTAAATTTTCCTTTTGTTTCTGATTTGGTAATTTTCCTACATTAAGATACATGCGAATGCAAAATAAATAGTTTTGTCTATTCAGTTCAATTAATTAATAGATCTTGCTTTATTTGTGTTTTTTTTTTAAATAAGAACTATGCATGCAAACTTCAATGAATAAAACCGTTTCACTGTATATTCGCAAGTTCAATATATTATATGAAAACAAACACTATCATTTAGTCGTCCGTTATTCCCTTTTCATGTCTAAATGAAGCAAAAACACCTGAAAAAAACTTTTATCTTTCTTAGTTTTATCCTTGCCTGACAAAAAAAAAATCATATGTTATAAATCGTATTTAAACATTAGATAAGAACAATATTATAGTAAAAAAAATATTTAAAACTTTTGAATAAGCAGTCAGTTATGTAATAAACTGAAGAGACCCCCCCCCCCCCCCCCCAAAAAAAAAAAAAAAGAAAAAGAAAACAACATAAAAATTTAAATGGAAATTGTAATTATAGCATTTTACAAGATCGTGTCTTTGTGTGCTTAGTACTGTAACAGAGAAATTAATTAAATTGATTGATTGTTGTTTGCTTTACGTCCAGTAGCAAATATTGCATGCCTGTTAATGACTATTCACATAGATTTTAAATACAATAGGTACATGTAGGTCGTACAAAAGGAGGTCAACAGTGAGGTTGGACGTAAAACTTTAAAATACCACTAGAAAATGAGGGTATATTGAATAAGGACAGAAATTAAGACTTGAAACAGCAGGCAATATTTGGACCACTCAAATAATAGGTGGAAGAGTTTTTAATTTGATCCATAAAATCTACCCTGAAGTCGATCATCCATGTTTACGTGTAGTTTACAATATCAATCCACGCATCCAATGTAGGTTAGATACTTTTAGCTCGCTTTAGTAACTGTGAGAATTCTGTGAAACTGTATTGTGTATTGTACTTTAGTTTTTGGTATGATATTCTGTACTACCGATCACAACCGCTCTCCTGGTTGGTCTCGTTTGGGGGCGTTCGCCTCGAGAGCGGGAGATCATTAAATTGTTCGAACCCCGAACGGGTAAAAAAAAAGACGTTAATTAAATTGGTATTCTATTTCAACGCTTAACACGTGGCATTAGAGAGTAAGAGCACAGACTGGCCGGCTCAGAGTTGGAAATGTGTCCGGGTCGGGTGATTTTTCTTCCTGCGAACTAATATCTTGTGAACTTACACGATAAAAAAAAACCGACTCAGCGTGTCAGTCTAGTAAAAAACGGGATTAATACTCTTATTATATTTACACGTAATCGTCCTGAATATTAATTTTATTCACCGCTGGTCGTCATCCATTATCCTTATTTATTTTACCGTTTTATTATACAGTGAAGTGTTTTTATTTTACTCGTATATATTAAAACTTCTTAAATTTTCACCAATAAAATTTAAAAAATGGCAAACACTTGTGGTTGTTGGGATTATTATCTTTGACGGTAAATAATATTAAATCAAATGTGCCTTTTCGGATATATAATATTTGACGGAAAATATTATTGAATTAACTCCGTATAACTATTATTTAGTCATGGCGCGGTTTTTAGCTTATTATTCTGTATACGGAATGTTCTATAAAAAAAAGACCGAATGTTGACTCTAAATATTTTTATTTATCTGTGTCTTTGGGTTGCTGTCGCATTAATGTATACCTTTATCTCCTTTTATTCAAAACCAAGATTCGCTTGGGTATAGAAATATTGACATCTCTAGACCTCTCCGTCCCACAGTATACTCTTGCTAAATGGGTGCGTTCGTTTGGCTTATTGGTTATATAAGTACGCAGCTTTGTCCGATCAAAATATAATAGGAATATATATCAGATGCCTTGTGCAGAGAGAATTCCACCCTATCTTTACCTTAAAAAAACATTAGAGGGAAAGACGATCTACGCACGAGTTAAATGATTGAAATGTATAAACAACAAGAAAGGTCAGCTTAATCTTTTTAAATAAGTCGCATGGCTGATTTTCACAACATTTTTTGTGACTTTTGCTAGAACAATAGTAGATGAAAAAAAATATAACAAAACCGATCAGCAAGACAATATAATAAAAAAATGAAACGCTCAAAATAAGTTGAATCTTTTTTATAAATTGTTGTCAACCTTTTTTTCATCATCATCATTATTCTTTTTTTTTTTTTTTGCTTTTATGACAACTATTATACCAGTCTGAGATATAAATAAACTTGAAACAGCAAATGTTGTCACCTAGAAGAGAGAGCCGTCATTGTACGCTTCAATATATGAGTTATTGCCACTCAATGAAGATTGTTTTTCTGTTCTAGTCCCTCCCCTATTAGTTTTGCTGGAAATTATACAATGTAACCCCTGATGTGTACTACGACAACGTTTTTTTTTTATATTAAAAAAGATTAAATGCAAAGAGAAAAATGATGGAAGAAATGCTAAGATTTACGCATAAAAATTCAAATGTAAATAAAAATGAAATATATAAAAATTGGAAAACTGTTTGAAACTATAATTAACTGAGGACAAATGATTATAAATCACTAAATGAAGCTGATTAATTTATTGCTCCTTTGTGGCCAGTGGCAAATATGTCATGCATATTCACGACTAGATTCAAAGTGGATCAATTTGAAGCAAATGTTTTCAAATTTAGAGTGGCACTTTTAACAATAAGGCAGAGCGTTCGGTAGAGGTAAAACGTATGCCGTAATAGAATAGATTTGAACCATTATGATCGAACTCGTAAGTTAAGTCCTCCTTTCCTCTTTTTCTCCACGATAGACGAATGCCATATACAAAACGTCATGAATTTACAATCAATAACCGCCACTATAAGTAAATGAGATATGGACTGTTTATAAATTAATTCCTATTGCAGCCAACATCTCCCTGTTCGGAACAGGTTATTTATTTCCACAAAATACCGCCTGATTATTGATCGAAGATATTTAAGCAAACAAAAGCACTTTGAATCAAACAAATTCTTGAAATTGTAAATTAAGGTATTTTGCTGGGTGTTTTTTCCTAATCCTATTTCGGACCCCCTGATTTTAAGAGGGCGTATCTAACTTTAATTGAATTGAACCTCAACTTTAAGACCTACATCGGGTAAACAAGTTCGAGGTACAATAAATAGACAATAGAAATCCTTTGTGAAATAAGATCGTCCCAGGTATCTTAGAAAATAAATTTGCGTTGAATAACAATGAAAAATGCACGAGCAGGTTTGTAATGATAAAATAAATGGTATTACAATTACGCAAGTTGAGCACAAACTTTCACAATTTGCTATTGACACATCTTTTATTTTAGATGGTAAAGAAGAATCTTTGAATGAAGCATTAAATGAATTAGATTGGTTAGGAAATATATCTGGTTTAAATATTAATTTTTCAAAAACACACGATATTTAGATAGGAAATAAAAAGTATAGTAATGAGGTATTATGCCAAAATAGAAACCCTACATGGGGAGAAATATGTTTTAAGGTATTAGGTATTAGCTTTGATGTTAATCTTGATAGAATTGTAAAAATTAATTATAATGAAAAAATTGTACAAATTAAATGTGTAATTAGACAATGGTCAAAACGAAATCTTACTGTTATTGATAGATTTACTGTGGTAAAGACATTGATATTGCCTATTTTAAATCATTTGTTTATATCCTTGCCAAATCCAAGTGATGATATTTAAATAAATGTTATTCAACTTATGTACAATTTTATATGGAGTTCACCAATTGACAGAATTAAGAGAGATGTTTTACAAAATGATACTGAAGATGGTGGACTCAAAATGATAAATCTTAGTGCATTTATTTTAGAACTTAAGTGTACATGGATAAGAAGATTATTTAAAACAGACAACAAATGGCAGAATGGTTTTTTTTGTCAAATGTTCATGTAGAACTTGAAAAATTTTATGGTGGTGTAAGTGTTTATATCCAAAAATTACAACAAAATATCAAAAATAAATTTTGGCAAGATGTTCTGAAAGCATGGCAACTTCGAGAAAAAGATGAATATGACAGTTGGGAATGCTTTCTTGCTGGTCCAATCTGGCTTAACAATAATATAAAGGTAGCAAATAAACCTATTTTTTTATGAAGATTGGTTTGAAAATGGTATAAGATTTATAAATGCTATTGTAAATGAAAATGGGACCTTTTTCTCTCATCAAAAGATAAAGAAATGCATCAGATAAATGTGAATTTCATGAGATATAATAGTATTATATCTGCTATACATCAGGCATCAAAATCATTTGTGGGAAAAACTCATAAATTAGAACTACCTCTAATTCCATCTGCTATTAAAAGACTTGTTAAAAGTTCAAAAGGATCTAAAGATATGCATATTGTTTTAAATAAAAATGGAAGTGTTCCCACTAGTCAGTTAAGATGGACTGAAATTTTTGACTTTGATCAAAATCATTGAAAAAAAAAAATTATAAACTGCCATTTGTTGTCACAAATAATACTAAGTTACAGTGGCTACAGTATAGATTCAATCATCGAATCTTAGCTACAAACAAATTTCTTCATAAAATTAAGATTTATGAAAATCCAAACTGTACATTTTGTAATAGAGAAATTGAAAAATTAGAATATTTATTTTGGGAATGTGAACATACACAATTATTATTAGAACAGATGGAAAATTGGTTTCTAACCAATGAACTTAGTGTACTTTTTACAAAAGAAGTTTTTTTGTTTGGTAACACTGCAAAAATATCAAAAGGCAATGCAGAAAATACTCTTTTTCTTACCATAAAGCAATATATGTATATTCAAGATGTTTTAAAAAAAAAAATGACAATAAACTCAGTAAAAGAAAAGATGAAATATGTGTATGCAATGGACAAAAATATTGCTATGAAAAACAAATGTGAACATCAGTTTCTCAAAGAATGGAATGCTTTTGATATATTACTTAGTTAAGTACGAAAATGTATATACTTTATATTTAATATTATACATGTTATAAATGAAAATGCTGTATTTACTATACTAAAATATAATTCAATTTCTAGATAAATTATATTGAAAACTTACCACACTATTCTCTCTCACTCTCAGTCTTTCTATCTCTCTCTCTTTCCGGTGTTCAAACTGCTTTACTTTTTATCTTATATTTGTATATTTAAAAAAAAACTTCCTAATAGAAAGATGTATTGATTAGATAATATCTTTAGATTTATATATTATATATTGCTATTATATTTGTGTATATGAAGTTGTAAATTGGAAGTAATATATAATAAAAATTAAAAATAAAATATATGACAGACATGAACCATCAACAACCACTGAACAACAGGCTCATAACTTAGGACAAGCACATAAAGAATGTGGCGGAGTTAAACATGTTTGTAAGCGCTCAACCTTACCTACTAACTAATATATCAAATTCATTTTTCAAATAAAAGGAAATAGAAAACTACTGAAACATTATTAATATTGAGTGAGTTCAAATGAATAAAGATACACAATATCATCATACATTACGTATGGTATTTTTCAATATTTTTTTTTCAATAAGTTTTGCATTACAAAAACACAACTGCTTGACAAATGATTTCTAAGATGAATTAAATTTCACTTTATTTTTTCGCGTTGTACCATTTAAATCTAATTTCGGCCTGGACATTAAATTAACCTTTTTTGTTGTTGCTTTTCTACACCATTCAAATGTTCAAGGTCACGACAGTTATTAAGTTCATTCATAAAATATAAAATCACGTGTTGGATAATATTATGTAGAATGAAACTGATCTCAGACACCTCCGCTCTAAACAAAACATTTTAGAACTATTGTCAATCAAATTGATTTTAATACTGATTCTAAAAGTAGCATAATAGTAAATATGACAGACAATATGTTAAGTTTCAATAGTGAAAAAAAAGACCTTTTAAAGATGTATAGGTTTTCTATACATCTATAAATGAAGGAGCAGATATATAGATACAAACAGATCGAGTTCAAATCCCGCGGTAAACGATATGAAATTTGGAAGTGCCAAAATGAATACTTTACATTTTGGGGCTAAATCAAACGCCAAGTGCAATCGTTTCTAACGCAGATAAAAGTCGTTTTGGCCCTTTATTAAAATTAATTTCATTATATCAGGATATAACTGCAATTAGAATTCATAAATATTTTCGTTTAATTTCTGAAGTATGCCTTTTTTATTTAAAATTTGTAAATGCTATCTTTTTTTAAGAAATACTTTACCTACGTCCTACTTACTTCTACGACAATAGTCCGGGTAAATGAGAAAATTGTTAAATGACTGGTATGAACACGGAAAATAATGAAAATTAAAAACCAACTGTTCAGAGAATAATTGAAGGTCTTTCCACCAGTAAGGATCTATTTTCATATGAAAATATTAAAATTTGGTTTTAAAGGTAAATTCTAGCGTCAAATGACAGCTTATTGTACGCTGATTCACAAAATATTTGGTTTCTATACAAAAAGATATAAATAAGGGAGATAATTTTTTACTTCCGGTTTGAAAAATGTCACTTCTGGTATTCGATTGAAATTATTGATATAAACATTGATATACGATACATTGACTTTTTGAAATATTTCCTCGTGTTATTGTAGATGCAATGAGATGAGACGGAGGTGTTTTAAAAACCCATTTTAATACAATTACGAGACTTTAAATCTTCGACCTCGTCACTGCATATGTGTAAGTTTTCCGTTCGTAGGTTAATCCGGCTGGCAACAATATCAATTATTACCTGTACATAGACAACAACTAAGGAAAAGCATAAAATACGAACAGCCTAAAATAAATCAATGTAAAAAACTGGGTTTCTTCTAGATTATGCTATAGCAGGTCAAAACGTTAAAAAACTCGGTAAGCTTTGAAGGAATTGAAACCAAATAAAATGTAAACCCAATGTTATATACCAAGTAAAAAGATGAAAGGTATTAAATACAAAATTGAGAACACTGCCAAGTACACCAACCATCAAAATGACTTGTTTAAGAGGTGAATGTAGCAAAATTGTGTTTTGCAGATTTTGAAAATATTATAATAAATCATAGACAATAAATGTTTGAATATATCGCAATTTCTTTTAAAATGAAACAACAATGTCAACAGGAATATTATTTACGTAAAGTGTAGTTTTTTTTCGGATATCAGAAAAGTCTATACATTCAATTCAATATGTATTTAATCGTATGCTTGCAATTGCAAGGTCTACATACTGGTAAGATTATTTTTTTTAAAAATACTCGTGTTATTCTAGCCTTACATGATAAATTTGTCAGAAGTAGCAATAAACTAGTAGTAATGTATAAACCTCTGCAGTAAAAATGGATGCAGAATGACATGAATGACAAAAAGAAGTTAAAATATTATCTTTAAAATACATTAAAATTTAAACTGCAAATTTCAGTCCTCCATGCTCTTGAACTTTTGAACTTTTGATTTTATAAGGCTTTTTTTTACCTTTTTGGTTCGAGCGTCTATTACACGATTATAATCCTGGTAATTATGAGTTATTTACTTAACAAAGTCTAATTGTTCTGTAGTCATAACATTAGCGACAAGTATTAATGGTCAACAAAAAGAAAATATTCAAATTTATAAATTATCGGCATGTATGTAAGATCTTTAATTATGATTAAACTGTTTTCATCACCAGCCACAACAACTATAAGGGCGAGTCAAACTCCATTGTATAAGTAAATTGGATAATTTCCACTTTGATTATATTCCCTGATGCATATCATGAGATAGTGTTTTGTGTCAATTTTCACAAATATACATTCAGTCGTATAGTGCGCTTACAAGGCAAGAAAACAGAGAGGTGTACCTACTGATTGAGTGATTTCTATTTACAACAAAAAACCTATTTTGCAAGGGGTAAAACAGAATTCATACAATTGCTTACTTTAACTTTATTGTGATTAACTTTATTGAACTGTAGTTGACAACTTGATTATCATTAAATTACACAATCTTTCAAATGATAATATGTTTTAAATATTAAATATTAGTAACCGATTGTGAAAATTTGAAACTCTATTTTATGAACTCTTAAAAAAGTTTTTCGACTGGAACTTATCTTGAACCAAAAATATTATACAATTGAATTTGTCATTTGTTTAAACGTGGATTTTAGTTTTCTTTTAAATAATCTTTGAACAAAAGACCCATTTGTACTTACAATTTCCGTAATATCTCTGCAAACTGTCACTTCAAAAACATGTTTAAATAAAAATATAAGACCACAAATATCTACGAACCTTTCGTTGAAAATGCAGTAAACTTCCGTATCTGTTCAACTTAAGTGATCAATATTTAATTGGTCCAACATATTCGGTATGATCATAAGAGAAAATAAATGTAACGTAAATCAATATACAGTATTTAAAGTCTGTTGGTATTTCTGTACATGCGTTATGCATGTTATGTTTGTGGGTATGAACGACTGCTATAAGGTGAATTAAAAACTAGATGGGTTTTGTTTTGCCAGATGTTTATATGGTTTAAGTTAAGATGATTTCATGAAGTGACAAATATGCATTATTCTAGAAAAAAAAAATATGTATCCATACAAACAACAACACTTGTTCGTCTTGCTATTTATCATAAACGAAATACAGGTTTTAAAGTAAATACACAGAATACATGAGGAAAATGTGTACCAAACAGTTGATTTTAACAAATATGGTATATTAGATTGTGGTAGTATTCTTTGTACAGCACTTATAAAATGGAAATTATATCAATACATTAACGTTCATTTATGACACACTTGGAAACCTATGCATTCAAAACTGACATGATAACTTGCCCTGAATATGCAGAGAGATGTGAATATAGAACAAATCACCAAGGTCCATGCAGGGAAAAACAATAATCAGAACAGATCATCAATGTCTTTCCAGGGAAAAGGGAAAATGCCTAAAGACCAGAAACAGAAGAAGAAATAAAGAACAGCCAGAAGAAGTAACTAAAGAAAACTTGATTTTGGATTTCAATTTTGTTCACTCTGTAGTTTACATGCGATAAGAACTGTGCCACAGTTATGCATTGGCATGTACACCCTCTTTCACAAATACGAAGTCCTCATCAGCACTTATATGCAAGGTTGCTAATATCAAGTGTGGATTTTATAAAAAGTAACAGAAATCTTAAACCATTTCAGTTGTGGAAGTAAAATTCATTCTTCTCTCATGTAATACGGTCACACACATCAGATATAAGTTGCAGAGTATTAGAATAATACAAACTTACGTTTTTCAGCCATTTTTGTCATTGAAATACTAAGTGCATTCACCATGGACTTTTTAAAAACTTAATTAAATCCTATTTCATGTTTAAAAGTATGCTTTCCACTCTTTAGAATTCAATATTACCTTAATGCTATGGAATCAGTTATTATATCTTGTGCAAAAAAGAAGGCTTTAGGAAAGGATTTGGATTTATAGAATAAAATAAATAACAATTTGTTAACATAACACTTCTAGTATCTCTGCTACGACGTGCTATCAATTAATTCAAAATATGAATACACAAAATTTCATTTGAAGTTGACTCATAAACAGTTTTGAATTCATAGGTTTCCAAGTGTGTCATAAATGAACGTTAATGTATTGATATAATTTCCATTTACACTCGTAAATCTTGACCACCATTTTCATTGTTTTATAACCGAACTTTCGCTGAAAACACAATAAATATTGTCGTTTTCAATGCAACAACAATAGTTTTTGTAAAGTGTCTGTATATCTAAGGATATATAGATTTCATATATGCATTTCCGTCGACATTTGCATTGGTATGTGTAAGAAAATGGCTTTATTCGTTGTTTTGAAATAAAAACATTTTAAGGCTTAATTTAACTTTTCAGAATGATACTATCTTTATATCTCAAATACTCACATATCATGTATAACCTTGTATATCAAATTGAAGCTTCTATATCACGTCTTGTTACAAAAGAATTCTGTTTGTTTACATTTTTGATCATATTGAAAAAAAAAGTGGTCACACTCGAAAAAGCCCGATCAAATCACTCGAAAAACCACGATCCTAGCCGGACACTATACCTACCGTGAATATACGCTGCATGTATTTTATTGACTTTTTCAATTCATGGTGACACTATTCAAAATATAGTATCGGGTATCGTTCTATGTAGATTTAGAAGTTATGAAATGTGGTTTTATATACAAATGACCGAAATAATTTCATTTGAAGTTGACTCATAAAACGCTAGTACTTTATAGGTAGTTGTGAAATTTGTAGATGACATTTAGATAAATGAGAATGGAAACTCTTTAGATACTTAGTTAATATACAGGCATCGAACACAGAATACATGAACCTAAATATGCTTTACTACATGTTTATTACCTATCAAAATGAGTTAAGCCACCAAATTGGTTTAAAGTTTCATTTTCTACATTTACTACTTCCAAGATGATATTGTTTTTTCTTTAACCTATCTTTGCTGTACCAGATGACGGTGTACGTGAGGAAATAATAGTTTTGTTTAGTGCATCTATTTCTTTAAAACAGTCAAGTATCCTAGATCCAATTCCGTAGTCTCTGTCGTAATAGTACAAATCGTGTGTATGTTTGTCTTTGTCTATAAATCTATAAACCAAAGTGTTGTATATTCATGCTGATACTGCATTATTAGTCGGGCATCTTCACGAACCTCTGCATATGTTGTGGTGACAGCAGCTAGCTGTGACACAATACTTTAATATGAACATTTCCATTAACTTCATTGGAACTATTTTGTTAAAATATACCAAATTTATACTTTTTAGAATAAAAAATGCAAATGCTTTTGGTGTTGACACTTTTCCCACATATTTTGTTTCACTTTTACTGAATAATGGACTGTTCCCTTTAATTGTTGTGTCTACGTCTATTTCTTTATACTATTTTTGTATTTGTAACAATCTTTTTCTGTTTTCACGCATATCGTCTGGAAATTGGGGAGTGATATATATTTTTTTATAGATTAGACCGTTGGTTTTCCCGTTTGAATGGTTTTACATAAAGGCAACAGTAGTATACCGATGTTCAAAACTCAAAAATCGATAGAAAAAACCCAAATACGGGTCACAAACCAAAACCGAGGGAAACGCATTAAATATAAGAGAATGACAACACAACATTAAAATGTAACACACACACATAAACGAACTAAGCATTATACAAAATCCGATGAGAATAACAAATATTACATCAAAACTAAATACATGAATTTGGGATAGAAAAGTACCGTGACACGTCCTATAATAATGTGAATTCACACTCAAATATAAGACCAGTAATTGTTGTGCCCTTTTGTCTTATGTAGACGAAATGCGCGTCTAGCGTACAAAATTATAATTCTGGTACCTTCGATAACTAATTATAGCTTGCTGTTTTATTTGAGCCAAGGCTCCATGTTGAAGGCCGTACCTTGGCCTATACTAGGCAAAAAAAAAAAAAAACCAACAACAACCTTACATTCTTGTAAGATCATTAATTTTTTTTATAACAAAAAATTGATAACAATAAGTTAATGGAATAGTTAGCTAACATAATTTTGAAGAGAACAATAACAAGTTTTCTCTATTGAAAACAATATTGCACATTTTCGGACAATTTTAACAGGACGAGTACAGAATTCGGGTTAACATATCAATACCTTGTATGATCACCTCTTGCATTTATGACCGCCTGACACCTCCGTCGCATGGAATCAATAAGACGTCGAATAACGTCTTGAGGGATGTTGTTCCATTCCCCGAAAAGTGCTGTTCGGAGCTGGGCGAGCGTTTCCGGTGGATTTTGGATATTTCTGATACTTCGTCCAAGTTCGTCCCATAGATGTTTAATTGGTGATAAATTTGGAGACATTGCTGGTTAAGGCATCACACGAATATGGTTATTCTCCAAAAAGCTCATCGAAATGTGTGCCACGTGACAACGAGCGTTGTCCTGCTGAAAAACGTGATCAAACGATGTCTTCGGAGAAAAAGAAGAACAACTGGAGCCAGAAATTCGTCCCTATACCTTGTTGCATTTAGGTTACCAACGATGATTTTGAGTTCGGTGCGTTCCTTGTAATTCCATGTTATTCCGCCCCATACCATGATTCCACCGCCACCAAACCGATCTGTTTCCTGCACGCACATATCAGATAATCGTTCATTGGGACTCCGGTAGACCCTGGCTCTGCCGTCGATATATTTCAAGTTGAATTTAGATTCATCGGTAAAAAGATCCTGTCTCCATGTTTGCCTATTCGATCGAATCGGATTATCCGTACCCGAGTCAATTGAAGTCGCGCCATCCTGTGACACTGCGTAAGGATGGGTCCCTGCAATGAACGATGAGCTCTCAGACCAACTTGACGGAATCGGTTACGAACTATTTGAGCACACATTTTGTTGTCTTCCGTGGGTTTGTCGTGCAGCTTGTGACGCGTTTACAAATCGATTCCGGAGATGAATGATGCGGATGTGCCTGTCTTGACGTAACGTCATTTCACGTGGCCTGCCACTACAAGGAGGGGGAGGGGGGTAATTTGTTGTGTCAGTATCTCTAAGACAAGCCTTAAGCCTTGCAAAAATCATTCTAGAGACATTAAAATGATTTGCAACCTGCACTTGAGTCATTCTTGCTGCCAATATCACAAGACGGGGCATTGACTTACGTGTAACTTTTCAATTGTTTAATGCGACCTTTTGTTAACATTGGTGTTCTACAAAATTAATGACCAAAAGGACAACTCGATTCCATCTCTATACAGGCAAAATTTTTGAAAACAAATAGTTATTTGTTTGAAATCAGAAAATGACGTCACGTCATTTCCGATATTTTCATAAATGAGTTAGTTTGATAGATATATTTTTCAGGTTACAAGTTTGAATCATGAAAATATTTGAAATTAATGGTTTACCTTTATAAATTGTTACTTGGATGGAGAGTTGTCTCATTGGTACTCATACCACATCTTTCTATATTCATTAATTAAGTCCTTAATTTGTTTGCTTATTGTTTGTGCAGTGTTTATGACATGCCCCGGTCATTGTAGTCATGGAAGTTTACAATTATAGGACTGGTGCTGTTTTGATTTGTCTGGGTCCAAATTATGTGTGTTCGGTCAATTTTAATGTTTTTAGTTATTTTCAATTTTTTTTGAAAATTAAATTAACTCGGCTTTTACGTTTTCGTCTTTTTGTTCAATTATTACAATAGCATGTTCCCTCATGCTGGGTTCAAATAGGTTTGCTATTTGACTTTATTGACAGTCAAGTCTAGTTACTTAATGTACCACGTATGATTTTATTACATTTAATTCTGTTGTAAATTTAGTGTTTTGATTTCATAGTTGTTTCATCATCAGTGTCTTTAGCAACAGCTTTAACTTGTCTGCAATGCCTTTTTTGGCGTATATATCATCTTTGATACAATGTATTTCTTCATTTTGGGTTTAAAATTTTATTATAAGAGTGTTTAGTTTTTGTTGAATGCCTATTACACCACTGAACAGTTTGTTGTTGAAGGTTTGATCCTCAAAGTACGTATTCACCGATGCTTTAAACAAAGAAATAACACGATTGGTGCTGTATACGGTGCAGGAAATGCTCACCATTCCGGAACACCTGATTTTACTCCCGGTTTTCTTTTTGGAGTTCGTGTTGTTTCTTATTTATTATCTATAACTGTTGATGTAAATGGTTTTGATTGTTATTGTCTTTTGTTCGAGTGAGCTCTCGGTCTCTGTCTTGTCAGTATCAGTTATTTGCATTATACCTGCGTTTTGTTTTTACAATTAAGTTTTATCTTATTATACTGGTTTTTCCATAAAACTGAACTCTGGAATAATAAACCGTAACATTGGAGTCAAAATAAGAAAAACCTCATCATAAAAAAACCTTCTTTGTTCAGCCATTTTTTTCCACGTATACAGCCAAGATAAACTGTATTTCTGAAAATAACCCTAATAAAAACAACTTCACTGAATTAACCCATCATGTAAACATAAACACCTACATAATTTCCTTATACTCAGATTATATATAATTTATTAATAAGGGGATCTCAGAAACTGATTTAAAGAACAAAAAAAATATATCAAACAAAACACATAGAATTTTTGGGAGACGATATATTGTGATACACAAAAGTGTTAAGTTCGAAAAACACGACATCTAAATGATACAATACCTCCGTTGTGAGATTCTTACCTGCATACGGGGTATATATCTCCCAATTGATACGATATTCCCGTGCTTTTCATGATTTTCTTGATAGAGGGTTGTTGCTCACAAGGAAGCTATTAAACCAAGAGTTCCAAATGGTGAGGTTGAAATCACTCCTTCGTAAATTTTACGGACGCCATCACAATTGGTTGACCGGTATGGAATAACCGTTTCACAAATGATATCGGATATGTTCCTTACGTCGTAACTACAATCCCCTTCCCTTTCATGAATGTGACCTACTGAATTAGACTATTTACCGGATATGTTATCACATAAGCAACACGACGGGTGCCACATGCGGATCAGGATCTGCTTACCCTTCCGGAGCACCTGATATCACCCCTAGTTTTTGGTGGGGTTCGTGTTGCTTATTCTTTAGTTTTCTATGTTGTGCCATGTGTACTATTGTTTGTCTGTTTGTCTTTTTTTTCATTTTTAGCCATGGCGTTGTCGGTTTATTTTCGATTTATGAGTTTGACTGTCCTTCTGGTATCTTTCATCCCTCTTTTACTCTGGTTGAAATCATAATCAATAAGTTTAAATAGCTGACATATGTTGGTTAGATCAGTGTCCAATTTACTCGAACATTCGTGTCCATTTGGGAATGAACATTTGATATCAAAATACACCCTCCTCTCTTGTTGCCGTTTGTTATTGGGTAAATCTCAAAAGAAAATTAAAATAATTAGTTAAATCATTTCCCCCTTTTTCTATTAAGTTAAAAAAAAACAACAACATCCAAATGATACAATACCTCCTTTGTGAGTTTCTTACTCTGGTTAAAATCATAACTAAAAAGTTTAAAAAGCTGACTTATGTTGGTCAAATCAGTGTCCAGTTTACTCGAACACTGGGAATGTTTTGTGTTTTCATCTCGTTTTTTTCGTTTTTGCAATGATTATTTGATATCAAAATACACTCTCCTCTCTGGTAGTCGTTTGTTATTGTATATATATACACACATAGATTGAAAGGGGGGCCTAGATAAAATGTAAGTGTACTTGTATTGTTTAAATCTGTATTCTCATTGTTTGACCTCATGATGTAATTAATGAATCCAACGAATAAACTATAAATCAAAATCACTAAAGAAATTATGTTTTATTTGGCTGTAAATTTGTCATGGCATTTATTGCAAGAAAGAAACACAATCAACTTGTCAATCAAAACTTGATGACGATTGAATTACTGAAGGGCGATCCAGCAGTAACAAAGTTATATCAGGAGCCACTGGGTAGTCCATAGCAGCTTAAAGTAAATTCCGCCTGTCCATTCACAATACAAAAAAGCTCCAAACTCAGTCTGTTATATATGCCATGACGCTGGTTCTATAATCATTCTTCCAAAACTGAAACGATAAATGAAAAGCAGCAGAAAATATTCATAATGGGGAAAAGGGAGGGCGGGTAAATTCTATAGCTTTGGTCAAGCTCCGTGTAAGGTTTGAATTCAAATGACCAAACCACACGAGGTAAATTGCACGGACTAACATTTCGCGGGCTAAACTAATTAGCATATTAAAGTGACCAGTATAAAATGAATCAAACACACCGTCAATTTAAATCAATAATAGGCATACCAAGTTATATAATTACAATAACTGAATTTAATTATTATTGAATTAAATTCTATTATTGTATATATATACACACATAGATTGAAAGGGGGCCTAGATAAAATGTAAGTGTACTTGTATTGTTTAAATCTGTATTCTCATTGTTTGACCTCATGATGTAATTAATGAATCCAACGAATAAACTATAAATCAAAATCACTAAAGAAATTATGTTTTATTTGGCTGTAAATTTGTCATGGCATTTATTGCAAGAAAGAAACACAATCAACTTGTCAATCAAAACTTGATGACGATTGAATTACTGAAGGGCGATCCAGCAGTAACAAAGTTATATCAGGAGCCACTGGGTAGTTCATAGCAGCTTAAAGTAAATTCCGCCAAAATTACAAGTTCAGTAACTAGTTGCACAACTTGTAATCCGCCATAAAATTTACCGCATGACAAATTTAACAACAAGAATCAACATCAATCAACTTCAACATCATTATCAACTTCGATGTCATTATCAACATCATAATCAATTTCAACATCATTATCAACTCAACATCATTATCAACTTCAACATTATTATCAACTTCAATATTATCAACTTCAATATTGTCAACTTCAATATTATTATCAACTTCAATATTATCAACTACAACATTATTATCAACTACAACATTATTATCAACTTCAATATTATCAACTTCAATATTATCAACTTCAACATTATTATCAACTTCAATATTATCAACTACAACATTATTATCAACTACAACATTATTATCAACTACAACATTATTATCAACTTCAACACAAACATCAAAAACTTCAATATCAACTTAAATTCAATACTTTGAACTTCATTAAATTGATATTCATGTGGCAACATCAACATAAACTTCAGCTAAAATGCAATACTGTCAACATCTAAGCTATGTTATTCATTGTAAGGGAAAACCAAACAATGAGGAAATTTAAAGAAAATATATACATAACACTTTCAGAGCTCCTTGAATCTGATTTATGAATACACCCAACTATCTCTAATCCAAACGATGCACATATAAGCTTAATATGACAGCTCCTATAACAATAAAAGAGCCAATTACCCAAATATCATTCAGGTACCCTGAAATAAAGTGTTTCAACTATACAATGCAAGGTTTGTTTTTGCATAACCTTTTTTAAAGTGTATGAAAATGTCCATCGTCTTTGTGTCTCAGCAATGTAGTCCGACATCAACCGGACAGGACAAATTGAAGTAGTTTATTCTTTTCCAGAATTGTCGTTACTGAATTACCCAGCTGATCTGTTTGCTAAGAAGGAACTTTTATAATAACTTAAGTGACCCTGAATAAGCATCAAATTATATCTTGGATCGTTTTACAATAAGATTTTCATTAAAATTTGAATTTGCAATTACTCCAAAACTAAGAAACCCAAAATTCTAGCTGAAAATGAAGCTTTGAATAATCATGTTTCATATACTGAATAACAAACTAAATTAAGCGCATCTAAAAGTCTAGTTAATATACCAATAGTAATAGGCTTACGACAGACGTGTCGCATCTTTTGAACAATAAAAGAATGAGTGTTGTCCAATAAACCATTGATCTTATGATTAAACCTAATGCCTGAAAGGTACGCATTCCCAGTGGAATAAGAATATTCATCTTTAAACATGTCAGCTACTATTAACTAAATGTGAAACGGGGCATGGCCATACGTCATACAGGTTTAGTTTATGTTTAAAGTTTTGAAATTAATTTAGTCCATTTGATACGTAAGCCAAGTATTTGAATAACTCTTGCACTACCGATAAAGAGATTTAAAACAGAACTCGACAACCACTTGTCACTCAAAATATAAGAAATGCCATTATAATTTCTAAAATTATTTTCCAAACACGTAGATTAGAAATAGGTCGATAATAAAAAGGCCCCGCAATTCTACCATTTCAATTCACTCATGATTTTTCCAAGCTAAATTTGGATCTTGTAAAACAGACTTTAATATTTTGCTTGAATGATGTGCTCGAAAACCATATTTAAAACCATTATATAATAAATTTGCCAACATTTTAACGGGGTAGTCAGTCAACATATTCCTTTAAACCGTAGTATTAACAGGGGAACAACCAAAAATACCAAATATCATACGGTGATTGCAAGCTGTAAACAAAATTATAAAATTTGAAATGATTAAATTGCATCCGTGGTACATTTGCCTGCTCACAGGGAAATCTTTAATTATTTATCGAAAAACGAGTATTTGGGTTAAAATTTCCATGTGTATTCAAAAACCTGTTTGACTGCTCTAGCACTGGACTGATACCTTGGTGCAAAATTGTTTGCATCAGGTGCCCTAGGGTAGTTTTAATACCTAGGAGCAGAATAGTCCGAAGTTACAGAACTTCGAGGATTATTCTTGTTATATGAATAATTTGTACAGTACAGCGAAGGATGGAACTGGCTACATCTTATACCTGAATTCATGGCTGTATACACAATTCATACGAGTACAAACGGCCTAAAAATTATAATCGTAGCAAGGACTAATAACTGTGTGAGAAGTATAAGAAGATGTCTGTGGAACATGATTTATGCCTACTGCAATAAACTGAAGCCATAGCTGCCCATCAATGCCGTCCCATGTACGCATATGATCACGAGCTTTTCTAAGTCGAAATTGCATGTCAAATTTATAAACGTTCTCAAAAGGTACACCCCCTTATAATCGTCATGTAGCTAATCAATTCATTTGCCAATTCCGGGAATCTTTGCAATAAAATTTCATATAATTTAAAAACCCTTCAGTCCACTCACCTAAGTTAGATAATGATTTACTTTTGAATATTTGTTTCTGTCAATTAAAATGTCTCCATCTTCATCAAAACCGAGCACTTTTTTCGGTTGATCAATTTTTGAAACAAAATGTTTTTGTAAAGTAATTGTGCCAAATCAACATATTCTAAATTTCATATTTGGTTTATAATTTTTTTGTGGTACAAACACATCAACATCATTACTAGTAGGTATAACTAAAATCTCACCGTTTTGTACAGAATTACGAGCTGTGGGCTGCCCTGGGTATACACATCCCTGATCAGGAACTTGTTGTTCAGCGGGCTGCAGAGGAAGTTTGAAGTTCAAATGAGTTGTGGTTGTAGAATTGGCTGTAGTGGTACAAACGGCTGTTGTGTAATAACTGCTGTTGTGGTAATAACTGCTGTTGTGGTTATAACTGATGTGGTGGCAATAACTGATGTGGTGGCATTAATGGCTGTTGTGGTGGCATTAATGGCTGTTGTGGTGGCATTAATGGCTAGTGTGGTGGTATTAATGGCTGTTGTGGTGGTATTAACGGCTGTTGTGGAATGGTTATATTTTGTCTTACAATTTCAGCTCTCTTTGGGCGAAGCCTTCTGTTTACCGGTAGCTTTATTTGATTTTGCCTACGTACAGCACGATTTGGCAGCACCCTCTCCCCTTTTCCTCTCGGCATACTGGCTTAAACAAATAATTACAATGTTAGTCAATGCATTAGTAAAATATTATATCATTTGTCAATGTTATATCCCTTAATCAAACAATTCAATCAATATTGAAATACAAATATTTCAATTTTTACCATTGACTAATTAGTATTAAGATACAATGGCAATAACCAAAGTAGAAAAAGCCGCAAATGCTTGATTGTGGCTGTCAATGTCCAGTGGCAGATATTTCAAGTATACTCATGATAATATCATATTGATAACGAAAGTCATAAAATAAAATAATTATTGTATCTACCGAATATCAATTGAAGTGGCCTTCGTTAATGAGAAATATTCCTATCCTATAATCGACTATAATACATGAAAACTATGAAACAATTAAATCGAAAAGTATATATATTTAAATAGTCAACTAACATCCTTGATGGCTCGCAAAAGTTTACAAAAAGAAATGATTCATTAGGTACGGAAAGTGAATTTTTAAATCAACTGATCTAAGAAAACTTGACCTCATTTTAAAGGCATTGTGAAGTCAGACATTTTCAAAACAGTTTCACTTTTATCAGTACACATAATAACAACGAAGAAATAGCAAATTTTCAAAATGGTAATTTTTTACTACTCTGGAAAAACTGTTGCCTCTTTAAAAATTAATAATATATATATATATATATATATATATATTATATAGCGGATGTGGTCGAGTGGTCTAGAGCGCTGGACATGAGGCTAAGCGATTGGTGCTGTAGTGTATCAAAGGTGTGAGTTCGAATCCCGCTGAGGGACGGACAAAAATTTGTCAGTATAAAATCTAACTCTAACACTGTTTGGTGTAATTTTCAGACTTATATATATTATATATATATATTTTTTTTAATCATTTGGGTTATAGCTTTTGTTTATTTTGCTTCTTTTACATCTTGTTAGTCAATTTCAATCCTCCATATTAAGTTTTTTGGTCAAAATAGAAGCTTAAAGCATGAAAATGTCAACCACTCTCATGAAATTCTATCGTCCAAAGTCACAGAACATGACGATTTTTGTTTATTCCTTTTTTCAGAGCATCAGTTGGTATATTGAAAATGTAAAGTAAAACTTTATTAACATTTGAATGTAAAGAAACAAAATATGAAATATTACTCTTTATATACAAATGTATATGTTTGTGTGTGTGTATAAAAAAGATGTGGTATGATTGCCAATGAGACAACTCTCCACAAGAGACCAAATGATGCAGAAATTAACAACTATAGGTCACCGTATAGCCTTCAACAATGGGCAAAGCCCATACCGCATAGTCAGCTATAAAAGGCCCCGAAATGACAAATGTAAAACAATTCAAACGAGAAAACTAACGGCCTAATTTATGTACAAAAAATGAACGAAAAACAAATATTTAACACATCTACAAACGAAAACCACTGAATTACAGGCTCCTGACTTTGGACAGGCACATACATACAGAATGTGCATGGTGGGGTTAAACATGTGTTAGCAGGCGCCCAATCCCCCCCCCCCTTTTGACCTGTGACAGTACAACATTAGAACAAACTATAAAAATCAGTTGTACCATGAGAGACAAGAAAAGTTTTGAAATATGTCATCTGTCTTTGTACTGTCATGATAGTTTTAGAATGTTCCCTTTTCATTAACATTTAATGAAATATTCTTATTCTTATATAGCATGTATAGTGAATGCTTATAAATAAAGATAAACAACAACCTTTTAACAATTATTCTACTGGACTAAAATACCTTTTGCACTGAAAAACAATGAAAATAATATAACAATATTCTTATTCCAGAAATTTCAAACAAATAATTATGTCAGATAACTGTATTAAAATTCTTGTATGTATAAAAGTAAAGTAAACTCATCTGTATATCAGTTACAATATTTATGCAGTGAAATCTGTAAACCAATCTCATTCAGGACTGAAGTTCAAAATGCATTGAATGTGAATAGCATTCGTTGCCATACCTAGATTCATAGATTGTTTTTCTTTATGTCCAGTGGCACCTATTTCATGCATATTTAGGACTTAAAGAATTTATATATACATTTATGTTGAAATTAGTATGTGGCTTACTCACCGGTTACTTCGCGCTGCAAGATTTGGATTTGGATTAAGAATAAATAACATGGTAAATGTTCATTAGCGTATTAAGACAGTTAAACAATTAGATATAACAACTCGCACAATAAGTATAACCATCTACTCAATTTACAAATATAAATATAAAATAATATCCAAGAAAAGATTGACAATTTACACAATGATAGAATTTAAATTCAGTTATAACACCAAAGAAAAAGTTCACGACTATTTAAAGCATTTAACAAAGTTAAAATTATTTAAGAAAGAAAAACCAGATTAACAGTTCAAATTGTTGAGCTATTATTTTTTATAAAATGTTGCTTAATTCTAAAACTAAAAAAGAATACTCATCTTTTTTTTCTGTGTTTTAAATTCTATAGCTTTGGTCAAGCTCCGTGTAAGGTTTGAATTCAAATGACCAAACCACACGAGGTAAATTGCACGGACTAACATTTCGCGGGCTAAACTAATTAGCATATTAAAGTGACCAGTATAAAATGAATCGAACACACCGTCAATTTAAATCAATAATAGGCATACCAAGTTATATAATTACAATAACTGAATTTAATTATTATTGAATTAAATTCTATTATTGTGTAAATCTCAAAAGAAAATAATATAATTAGTCATTTTTGGGCTTTTTTCTTCTTTAAATTGTAATGAAATTACTGCTCATATTGTCGGGCAGCAATTTATCAAAAAAAAATATAATACGTAGTACTTTTTTTACTATTAATGACTTTATTTTGCCTGAAATGAAAACAGTTATATCTGCTGAAAGCTTATTTGTTGTAATTTTGTTTTTTTACTTAAAATTAGTTCAATGATAAGTATGGTATTGTCATTGGTTTCTTTGTGTATATAATGTTTGTTTTCAAGATAATTGTTGCTGATTTTGTTTACAGTTTAAGTAGTTCTTCTAAGTTGGATCCAATATGATTTCCTACTACGATAACAATTTACCACCATCTAGCATCAATAGTTATTCCAAAATTAACTAAATACCAACCTTTAATTGAACATTTGAGATAATTTTGAATCTCAAAATGAAGAAGGATTTTTAACAACAAATAACTATTCTGTATTCTTTAGATTGCTTGTTACAATTTTACTTCATTGTTTCAGCTTCAATAAAGTATCCATGTGAAATACTTTCTGAGTATCTAGGAAAATACGCAGCTCATAATATTATTTATATGTCAAAATTAACATGAAGATTAATACACGAAAGAACTTTTTTTTTTATTAAAGAATAATTATATAAACAGTTAGAAGTTGCGAACAAAAGCTGTACATTTTGTAAATGTAAGAAAATAAAAAAATACATTTATTCAGAAATATAATGAACCTTAAGTCTACTACACTTTAATGTATATAATATGTGAAAATAAATAAATTATTAGAATAACTTCTGGAAATTATAAAAAAAAATGTTTTTTTTTTTTTCTTAAAGACAGAATTCCTTTAACTTTCAATGATAAAGCAAACATTGTCAAACATTTGTAAACCAACCATTATTCGCTCATAACAAGTTGGTAAAGTATGACGAATACCACCTAAGGAAAACTTAAAATGAAGCTATTTGTTAAACAAATTGGATGAATGGACAGTACGAAAATCATACCTATATACATGACATAAGTGAATATCAAATAACATATACTTTTTTTACTTTTAGGATCATTCAAAGATAGTGATGTCAGTATATCAAAGTGTGTGGAATATTAATTTTGGTAGAAAGAAGCTATCAATTGACGATACAGATATTCCTAAATTAATAAACAGTTGGTTATAGTAAGATTGCAGGTTATTATAAGGTTATAATAGTAGAGGGAAATATTTGAACATTAATCGGCTGCTGTCCGATGACATAACATTTACTGCCATTGCATTAATTAGTCAGCATTTTGTACAATTGGAAAGATCCCACTAAAGCACATACATAAAAAAAAGAGCTTCAACTTTAAACTCTGTCAAAATTACAATCATGCAGCGGAATTGACGTTATACAAAATTTCATTCCGGGATCTATGATGAGTTTATTTACCTTTTTTTACATAAAGAATAAAAACCATTAATATTATTATAATTATTACAATCATCATTTCATAATTTTAGTTACAATTATATGTTATGTACAAGTTATCAGTTATAAGTGAATTTTCTACAAATTTTCTACAAATTTTAATTTGTACAGTTATTTTCTATACCAATTACAATTTGTACAAAGTACAAATTATAGTTTGTGCAATTTTTTTGTACAATATGATAACTTGTACACAACATATACATATTAATAATTTGCAACATTCATAATTTTTGCTACATATATTAACCAAGAATAAACATAAGTATTAATTGCGATATATACATTCAACATCATAATGGCATTGTAAAAAGTAAAATCACAAGTGTTCTGAACTCTGAGGAAAATTCAGAACGGAAATTCCATAATCAAACGACAACTGTCATATTCCATGTATTCCTGACTGGGTTGGTACATGTATTTTCTTGTGTAGAAAAGGTGGATTGAAACCTGGTTTCAAAGCTAGCTAAACCTTTCACTTGTATGACAGTTGCATCGAATTATATAAAATTGACAACAATGTGTGATCAAAACTAACAGATATGATAGATAAAAATCCATAACTTTTGCCATATATATTAATCAAGAATAAACACAAGTACATGATTGTATTAATTACGATATATACATTCAACATATTGGACATAATGGCAATAAAAAAGTAAAATCACAAGTAGGAATACAGCAGTCGACATTTTGTTAAAATCTTAATCATTACAAAACCAAACAAATAGTATGAACCAAAGAAGCACACAGAGGCATATAGACAAAGCTTATAAGCAATATGAAAGCAAACAACAAAAAATATCATTGAACAATAACACAATGACACAATGTTTAAGTACAGATTCACATCAAATGGATATCTCTGAAACAGACTAAACACTAAAAATAGTGTTCATAAAGACTAGTACAAACATAATATAACACGTTATTAAACTGATAAACAAGGTCAGTTTCCAGAATCCCTACATCAAGACCATCGTGTATTATAAGGAATATTTATCAACAAGGTCTTGGTACCTTTCGATGATGATTTTTTTTTGTTTTTTAGAAGAAAAAAAACACTAGACGTGCTAGACATTCTTTGACCTACTCTTGGTTCACCAACTTTCTGCTCAGACAGTGGTGACGTTTTACAAAGTCTTAGTTAGAGCTGCAAGCTCTTGAATATCCAATAAGTTGGGAAATGTATATCGCATATGCAGGTGAAGTTAGTATATTGGTATTACCGTAGAGGAAATTGATAATTTCAAAATTAAAATCGTCTCGTTTGTCATAGATCTAAATACTGAGAGGACTGTGCATGTCAAATTCGATGTATAAGGCTTAAAATGAGGCTGATGAAGTTTGTCGATGGTTTCCATAATTTCTAGTTCTGAAGATACATTACTGGAACCCAATCAAAAAGTTTCTGATTTTTAATGAAAAGAACATCATCAATAAATCTGAATGTAAAATTAAATTAAATACCTTGCTTCTTTGATCTTTTTGTTTAAACACGTTCCTGAAGGAAGTCCAATTTATCTGAGAAAAAAGATTGACCAGGAGAGGTGCACAGTTTGTCCCAATAGGAATGTTGACAATTTGTTGAAAAAGTTTACCACCCAATTCAACTATTACGGTGTCAAGACGAAACTCAAGCATATTAAAATCTGTCTTTTAAAAAGTATAGTTTAAATGTTAATATCATCAAACAGCTTTATTCCTCAGCAGCAAATGATATTGTTAAAAGTCTATGCATTACAAACGTTTAGCTATGTGGCTTGATATGAAGATTTCATGCTTCTGTATGTAGCTTTTTATTTCGAATATAGTTGTAGATGAGAGCTTTCACTACAATAATACAAAATATGTAAAGTGATAACAAGTTTAATGTCATCTACATATACATACCAGAAAGCAGCGAAAAGATCTGAAACCACCCCAAATTGTAGACAGACACTCCACACATAATTGTTACACCGAGCTCAGTTTGTGCAGTACCTATATTTTCCGTATGATTTTCTAGTACATTAACTGATACTCTACATGTAAAGGTAAAGGAATGATAGTTACTGATCTAAAACTGTTACATGTTTGAGTCTGAACATATTTGAAAATGCCTTAGAAATTGAATTAGGCATAATTCAGTTGACCAAAAGATAACAATTGTCAATGCTCTTTCTTAAAAATTGTACTTTCATCTTAATATCAATATCCTAATTGGTATACTTCGTAGATAAGAAGACAAACAATTGATACCGTCTTATGACACCCAGTGCAATTTACTGTTTTAAAACCTCTGGTTAGTTTGGTTAATGATTGCCTATCACTTAAAAACAACGAACAAAATCACCAAAGATGACTAATATAAAACTTTGTCATCAATAAATTGTATTATAATATGAGCAACTTGCCTAAACAATGACATGTGTAGCTTTATGCTGTTGTTTATATGTAGGATTATGTAAAAGATATGGTAAGCATATTTTGATATAAGATTATTGCTCATACTTGATTATACAAAAAAAGATGAAAAAAAACCAATTCATTTAAGAAGTTGTTTAAGACTTACAAATGATATCACACATACTGTTTCTGATTCAGTAACCTGATACATATTCCATCCATTTAACAATAAATGAAGCACATAGTTCAAAGAATTGAATAAGCTTAAGAATTTTTGAGCAATTTCAGGACAAAAATATTTTGATAACTCTGCTTTTTTGTCAAACAGGATGCTTTTAAACAAAAGTGTTATTGTTTTAAGAACAATATTTACAAACAAAGGTTTCCAATACATCAGCTATAGCTTGGTGGTATACCCGCTGGATTCCATGATATGGATGGTTATTATTTTTGCGGTCTACAATCGAGTCCGGAAAAAGGAAGAATTATTTTCCTTCACAATATTCCAATAACACACGTGTCTTCACTTCTGTTTTGAGTTCCTTGTTAGGTACCATAGCTTGCAGGAGATATGTGAACGTCTGTAAATGTTAAAAGTAAAGATATAAGTTTTATCAAGAATACAAACAATCATACATCTGTAGTTTTTCAAACTTGTTAAACTCAAATCTATTAATTCAGCATTTAATCGTGAATATAAAAGCAAAAACAGAATAATTATAAATTTGTAATAAAAGAGCGCACACGTTAATATGCTTGTTTTACTGACCATTGCTTTTTATCTTGAAAGTCTAAAAGATAAAGGTTTTACTAAACGCATTGCAGAAACTTTACATTTTGTACAGATCTACAGTAGGGTGCACACCAAACATTACAAAATAACACATCTTTTACTCAAGTTGCCCTTCGTGCAAACGCCTCATTAACTCTACATTAACTCTCACTATTTGATAAACGTAACAAGTAAACGGACGATAATTTTAGTGTTCACTTTCGCGTAAAATTTAAATAAGCGCGTCTTCTACTTTTTGTAAAAATTGAACGCACGTTCACTACTGTATATTTGTAGTAAACACACGTTTTTTACCGGCAACTGTACGTTCATGGCATCTCCTCCATGAGAATGCTAAGACCAGTACTTCAGTGGGGGCATTCAGGAATTGTGTCCAGTCTCGGGCGATTAGACCTCCAAATTATTTTTACATTGGTAAACGATTAGGTCAAATTTATCACTCAAGACTTCGTATGCAATGCAGTTCTTTAAATCATCATCTTTTTGTTAAAAATATAGTGGCTTCGCCACTTTGTTTATGTGGTGCTATAGAAACGACAGCGCACTACTTGTTGCACTGCCCCCGTTTTCACATTATGCGTGAACAGCATTTTTATAATATCAACATGATAATACATTTTTTGTCGGAAGAAATCTTGCTACACGGTTCAACGGACTTTAGCTACGACCAAAACATTGAGATAATATTGGCAGTTCAAACATTTATACTCAGTAGCAAAATATTTGTCATATGATCATGATGATAGCACACATCTTGTTCAACAAGTAATACTTAAATCTTAAATAATTGTGTCCGTTCAGAAACAATCATTTTATGGTACATAAAAACATTTTTGTCAGGAAATTATTCTTATCAAAAGTAATATGAAACTGTAAATTTGCATGGGGTTGTCTGTGAATTGTATAAGTTTTTGATTACAGGCAAAGATCAGTGTGGTCATCTCACGATCAGGGTCAAGATTAATTACTAATATGATTGTTTAATGATATTTAAATGACGAATGAGGATTAGGCGCATGTTATCTCTTCACATGTGTTTAGATTAGCCAGCATTCTCACAATTGCACTGAATGCTAGCGGACGCCATTTTAGTTTTCTCAAAAAAAGTGAAGATTTTTAATTTTAACAACGATGTTGTATGCTGAAATGCCGCAGAAAGCAGTTTTTGTCAGACGACTATGTTGGAATGTACAGACGCAATTACTATAAGAGTTAACTAAAAAGGTAAAAGCCATCTGAAATAAATTTATAGACACAGTTTAAGATATTTTTATTTGATTTGTAACGTAATCATTTTATAGCTGTGTGCATTATTATTTATGAGTGCATGAGTTATGATCTTGTTATACATATTGTGAAAGTGACAAAGGCCGATAAAATTTTGGTTTCGACGATTCCAAAATTCAGGTTGAATTTTAAGTTTATATTATGTGGAGGTACATGGCGTCCGAGTCAAAATACACTGACACACTTTAATTCATAGCCATATCGATATTTATTAAAATTGGTGGTATCTAGTAAGCGGGAGTGCATCAGAGAAATTGGCGCGAGATATTCGCATCATTCACGGACTACATATTATGTATGATGTAATTACGTGAACAATGAATGTGATAAGTGTCGAGGTATTCCGAAAGGTCGGTTTTATGGTCTTCAACTCTGAAATCGCGTACAAAACATTATTTTTTTTTGTGTTTTAGAAATGGAAAGATTTGCTGTTTGATTTCTATAAATAGATCTGAATATATACACACACAACAACTAATATGTGTGTAGCTGTTGGCAGTGCAGAAAAAAAACCCACAAAAAAACCCCAAAAAAACCCAAAAACATAATAGTTCGAGGTTTTAGCATTTAATTAATTTGTTTGTTTAATCATTAGTTATGTATTCCATGTCATTAGACAAATAATTTTTCAGTTTACAGTCTGGGTTGATTTTGTATCTTTAATACGTTTGGTTTTATATGATTATATCTGTGCATTATTACACAAATGGTTTTCTGTGGTTATTGATGTATCATTATGTACATATGGTATTATATGGTTATATATGTAGCATTATACATATGCCGGGTTTTATATGGTTTTATATGTATCAGTATACATATTGGTTTCATATGGTTATAGGTGTCAGACCACCAATTTAAAGTCCCTATCTGTTCAACCAAATTTTGCAATTTTCATAGCTTTCTAAATTTTTTATCTTAAGTTTAACCTCTTACAAACCAGGTATGTCCTGAATCGTACAGGTATAACCTTTCTTCATGCCAATTTTCAGCATACCTTTAAAGCCATATAAGAAAGAAGAGACCTTCCGAATGGATGTACCACTAAAAATAACCCCTGGTTTTCTTGAAATCTTAAATTAGTATACTATGGAGCGCATTAATAATCAATTTTTAATGTCAACTCATAGACAAGTAAATTTGGGCTCAAACTGGTCTTAATATATTTCTCTTTCACCAAAAGTTTCATTTCTGCAAATTTGTTGGGTAGTTTAAGTAAACAATGACATCAAATGCACTATTTTTTGTCCGAGTAGGCCTCCTTTCACATACATTCTAATTTTGAGGGAGTAATTGGTGGTGTGACACCTAAAAAGACAAAAAAATTGATTAGAAATCTTTTATTTTGCTTCATTCCTAATTCTTAGTCAATTTGTAGTTAAAAACAGCCTATCTGAGCATTATACGACTGATATTAAAAATTTCACAGCTCAATTTAAACTGACTGTAATGTATGACTTTGATAGAAAATACTTGAAAATTTCATTTTGGGCTACAGGAACATAAACTTTCAATATCAAGATCAGTTTTTGCTGATTTTTTCCTTGTTTGTTCTACTACTTTAAAGACTTTCCACAATTTTTGCAATGAATTTAGTAAAAAATCCAAGGTATTGAAGTGTCAAGGAATATTGACCCCCCTTTTTTCATCTGGTGTCAGTAAAGTACTACAAATTGATCAAAAGTGCAGTCATGGTCATTTAACTGTGTTTATTTACATCAGTTAATTAAATTTAAGATATAAAAAATTCATTTGGAATAATAAATGGTACTTTTTGTGAGTTTCTGCAGTGTTTACACTAGGCTATGCTATCTGCCAAGTACATATTATGACGCAATGATATAAGGGGTAAAAACCAAGTACTTTCATTAAATCTGCATGACAAAATATGTTTGGGGGTAGTAAACAACCTATGTTTCAATGTTTAACACCACAGAATAACTTTCTGTGCATTTATAACATTATTTAGGACATTTTTTATATAAAAGCATATTGTCAGGGTGGGAAAAGCTAAAAATAGCACAAACTCAAGTTTTAGGCTCTAAATTTGTAACATGTGACATTTTGCCCCCAAAAAGATTGAAATGTGGCTACTATTGTTTCAAATGATCAGTTAAGACAAAAAAAAAAACCAATTGTTTTCTGATTTTGATGTTTCACCGCATTTTGCTTAAAGGTGTCAGACCACCAATTAAAAGTCCCTATCTGTTCAACCAAATTTTGCAATTTTCATAGCTTTCTAAATTTTTTATCTTAAGTTAAACCTCTTACAAACCAGGTATGTCCTGAATCATACAGGTAAAACCTTTCTTCATGCCAATTTTCAGCATACCTTTAAATCCATATAAGAAAGAAGAGACCTTCCGAATGGATGTACCACTAAAAAGAACCCCTGGTTTTCTTGAAATCTTAAATTAGTATACTATGGAGCGCATTAATCCTCAATTTTTAATGTCAACTTATAGACAAGTAAATTTGGGCTCAAAATGGTCTTAATATATTTCTCTTTCACCAAAAGTTTCATTTCTGCAAATTTGTTGGGTAGTTTAAGTAAACAATGACATCAAATGCACTATTTTTTTGTCCGAGTAGGCCTACTTTCACATACGTTCTAAATTTGAGGGAGTAATTGGTGGTGTGAAACCTTATATATGTATCAAATCTCTATACATATGGTTTACATTTTATATATGTATCATTATATACATATGGTTTTATATGGTTATATATGTATCATTAAACATATTGGTTTTATATGGTTACATAATGTATCATCATACATATGGTTTTATATGGTTATATATGTATCATTACACATATTGGTTTTATATGGTTATATTATGTATCATTATACATATGGTTTTATATGGTTATATATGTATCATTATATACATATGGTTTTATATGGTTATATAAGTATCATTATACAGATGGTTTTATATGGTTATATATGTATCATTGTACATATTGGTTTTATATGGTTATATTATGTATCATTATACATTTGGTTATATATGTATCATTATACATATTGGTTTTATATGGTTATATTATGTATCATAATACATATAGTTTTATATTGTTATATATGTATCACATCTCTATACATATGGTTTTATATGGTTATGTGTGTATCATTATATATCTGTACATATGGTTTTATATGGTTATATATGTATCATTATACATTGGTTTTATATGGTTATATATGTATCCTTATACATATTGGTTTTATATGGTTATATTATTAATTCGTATATTTTAACAAAGGAGTAGGTCCGGTAAGGGCCGATTTCGGCCTCAATTTTCAAGTTCATCTAACAAAAGATTTTAGACACTTTCTAAACACTTAAGTGTCTATTTCAATTGATTCAATTAGTTAATGGGGAAGCGTTCAACTTAATAAGTCATTTAAAACGCCCCGATTCAAGCTTAAATATGAAAATCTATCAAATATGCCAAAAATCGTCACTTTTCAGATGGTTTTTGTCAAAAATGAAAGTGGCCGCATCCGTGTTCATCCTCAACCTTTATATATATTATGTATTATCATCAAATACAACTTACATTTCAATATTATGAATGAACACGAATGCGGCCACTTTCATTTCAGACGGAAACCGTCTAAAATTTAACTAAAATGCTACAATTGTGAAGATTTCAGTAATTTAGCATGACTTAATGATGCTAGTACCCGATATATATGCATTGTTTTGTCAAAAACAGCCCATATTTATGTAGCAGAAGCATTCTACTTTGCAATAAATATCTAAACGATTACATTTTCACAATTTTCTAAAACTGCTATATTTTGAGGCCAAAAAGGGGTCTTACTGAACCTACTCCTTTGATTCGTTTAGGGATATTCACATGTTAAACTATATTTTCGAAGGTAGAGACAAAACGGCGGATAGCAAAAAGCATATTGACCGGCAAAAAGCATATTGCACGGTTATTTTTAGAATATCTAAAAACCGATATACAATGTACTTTGTGACGTCTTGTAATGAATTTCAGGATATTGTTTAACTTTTTGAAACAAATGATATCTGTGATCGATTGTTTGACGAAACAAAATCTTCAAATACATAAGATGTCCCAAAAAAAAGTAAATGAAATAACAACTATATGTCCAAAAAAAAAAGTAAATGAAATAACAACCAATATGTTGTTATTGTCAAGGAGACAATGTAATATCTATAAAGTTCCAACAAACCTAAATGACGATTTTGATGCAAACATGGTCGGAAATTAATAATATAACTTCGTCCTCAGTCAATATACTTCTTCCAGGTCTATATATCCTTGTATAGACCTCATACAAAGGCTATATTTGTATAATATTATGTATCATTATACATATGGTTTTATATGGTTATATATGTATCATTATACATATTAGTTTAATATCGTTATATGAGGTATCATTATACATATGGTTATATATGTATCACATCTCTATACATATGGTGTTATATGGTTATATATGTATTCCATCTCTATACATATGGTGTTATATGGTTATATATGTATCACATCTCTATACATATGGTGTTATATGGTTTTATATGTATCACATCTCAATACGTATAGGTTATATTATATATATATATCATTATATACATATGGTTTTCTGTGGTTATATCTGTATATTTGTATCATTTTACATATGGTTTTTGCTCTCATTGTTGATGGTCGTACGGTGGTGTAAAGTTGCTCTAATTCTATTCATTTGGACACTGTTGGGTAGTTGTCGTCTGAATTTACAATCATACCACATCTCTTTTTTTATGAATAATTACACTGATTTTATATAATAGTAATATACATGTTTCCATAACTATACATACAGTTTTATTGTTTATTTTTTAAGTTAATCATGAGGTCTATGATATTAGTTATTTTCAAGTATGGTTATTTTGTATTTGTCATTGATACTGTTTATTGGGCCACTTTTTCGTTTCCTTTATAGATGTTATATCAGAGAGCTGGTGTAAGAGGAATTACTGCTATTACAGATGTGACAGAGAGTCTTAGAGTTGCAGCTTGTATGATTCAATGAAAAGGACGAAAACAGACCCGAAATAATAATGGTCTAAGAAGATCAACAGCTCATACGATACTTTTGTAAGATGTACCAGTTCACTATCCTCATTTATAACACAGCCAACAGCTAAAGAAATGGCAGCGGCAGTGACTGCTCAGTTAAATGGAAAAGTGTTGGTTTTTATTTTCATATAACCGATAGCGTGTTGAAATCATTGGCAGATTACAGATTGTACATCATGTGTAGCTTCAACATTAGTTTAACACAGCCTGGATTTTCAAAACACAGAGACATACATGTTGCCTTCAACATTAGCAAACGCTGTACACTGTTTCCTTGAACCGTCTGTGACATCAGACTGATATGTTTCAGCACATTTTACGCTCACAGCAACCCCAACGTAAGAAGATCGAACTGTAGGTATTTAAAATTCTGTATTAGGCCAGACAGTTACGTACTTCTCAACAAAGATTTTGCCCTTGGGCTTGAATATGAATTTAAAACAAGAAAAGACATTTGTGCTGAAAACTTTATAGACTAAGTTATCCTTTCTCCAGTTTTAGTGAAGATAAAGATGATTGGCAACTTGAAATCAAATGCGGTTTAACATACGTAGATTATGTCGATCCATCAGTGTACTGCAACTTGTGAGATTTATGTCTTTATATTATGTAAATATCTAGAATATCTTTTCACATTTTAAATATTTTTAAATTATTAGCCCATTGGCAAACAATTTGGTTTCAATATTGCAAAATCATATGATGGAACATTTCTTGAGGTACTCAGAGTGATGAAGTTTGATTGGGCAGTTGTAAAGGATGATCCTGTTTTTATAATAATAACAAGTATACCAACAACAACAACTGATCAATTTTAAGTCACACGTAAAAGTAAGAAGTCGCATGCAATTCAGAATAAAAATAAATCGAACAATTTCGTCCTGCCTGGGCTACATGTATAACCGGTGTCAAAATAGAAATAATTCACGGGTTTAAGTTTAAAAATATTTCATTACTAAGTCTTGTTAAAGAAGAATAGCATTTCCCTCCAACGATAAATGTGCAAGGAAAAACCTGTGATGGTCACTCGTAAGTCGATCATATGCAAAAATTATAAAGGCAAAGTAAGAGGACATATTGCTTGATTTATTTGCTTTCACTTGGGTCTGGTTTCTAAAAGGAAAAAGAAAAAGGAAAGCGGATTTTTTGCTTAATCGTGTTAATTCACTACCAGTCTTTTATTTAAGAGAAAGTATCGATGTTAATTTCGGAAAACCACTTGAATAAACGCCAGTATCATATAAAATTGTTGTAACTATCATTGAGCTGGTCCAAGGAACATGGTTTTAACTGTGGAAATAGAAAGCAGAATTAATATTTTATAAGTTAGCCCCCTTTTTTCAGTTCTCATGTGGTACATCATTGGGTGTTTCCGTTAAGTGTTTGTTGAAGTCCCTTTTATTTTTAAAGCCGTAAGCCCAGAATGTTAAAAAATAGTTTAAAATAGGTGCTGTATTATTAAACAGCTAAAAGAGTGTTATCATTAAATAAACGCACGATTAAATTATATTAAATTGTACACTTTTATATCATGTATTAGGCAGAGGTCAACAGGGCTTGCTTTGCCAAAAAGTATTTTTCTTAGTAGAGGTCAACAGGGCTTGCTCTACATTCTAGTAGTTATATAAGGTTTTAAGAATACCAGCAAACACTCCTTTTTATGTGACGATGGATAGAGCTTGCTCTATCACTTTATTAATTTGTTTTGAATAGTTACAAATTATTGTTTTGTTCTTTAAATCTGTTTTGCTTATCTTATATCTGCATGTATAAACATGTATGCATATGTATTTTGTCTTCAATTAATGTTTTTGTTTTACATTCTGCATTCCGTACACACATACATGACATCAAGGTATTTGTTTTATTTTTTATTATTTTTTTTTTATCTCAATATATTTAATAACCTATTATAGGTTGAATACAATAAGAAGTTGTAATTTTATTCATTATGTTATGGAAATGTAGGGAGGGATCAACAGAGTTTGCCTTACATTGGCATGTGTACTTGTCAAACATAAAGGTAGAGGTCAACATGGCTTGCTCTGCTTTTTTATAATCTTCTAACCTAAATATCCAGACTTTGAGCAATGCTTTATATTATACACATATTTTTTCTTTCTTTTTTTCGTTTTAATGTCGTCCTTAATTTGAATGAAATGATTGCAATTGGGTGTAAAGAAAGAAACCATTTATATCAATCAATTAAACTCTTATAAAATTTAACTCCAAGGTTTCTCGGGTGGCGGCTCCCAAACTCGTGATTTGGGGATTGTGGCGGTATTTATTCCCCACCTTTGCAAATTATTGTCATTTATTCAGTTTTGGTTTATTACATAATTGTTCATAACATTTAGTTGTATTATGTTTTTATGGTTTCTGAATAAATGACCTTTATCGCAAACCTTGTGTTAGATATTTTGCAAATGAACTCGAATCCTTGGAGTTTTCCTTCTCACGTCATCAGTTTAAAAGAAAAATTTGGCTGGCAAAATATAATTTTATGGTACATAAAAACATTTTTGTCAGGAAATTATTCTTATCAAGAGTAATATGAAACTGTAAATTTGCATGGGGTTTTCTGTGAATTGTTTAAGTTTTTGATTACAGGCAAAGATCAGTGTGGTCATCTCACGATCAGGGTCAAGATTAATTACTAATATAATTGTTTAATGATATTTAATTGACCAATGAGGATTAGGCGCATGTTATCTCTTCACATGTGTTTAGATTAGCCAGCATTTTCAAAATTGCACTGAATGCTAGCGGACGCCATTTTAGTTTTCTCAAGAAAAGTGAAGATTTTTAATTTCCCACCCACCTACTTCATTGATTCTTTAACATATTTATATTTATAGGTATTATTTTTTAAATTCCAAATTTTGAATTTCATATGCTGATGATTTCAATCTTTTATTGTACAATATTTGTTTGTTTATACATTTGTAATTTGTTTATTGAGGGTGGCGGTATTTATTCCCCACCTTTGCAAATTATTGTCATTTATTCAGTTTTGGTTTATTACATAATTGTTCATAACATTTAGTTGTATTATGTTTTTATGGTTTCTGAATAAATGACCTTTATCGCAAACCTTGTGTTAGATATTTTGCAAATGAACTCGAATCCTTGGAGTTTTCCTTCTCACGTCATCAGTTTAAAAGAAAAATTTGGCTGGCAACATATAATTTTATGGTACATAAAAACATTTTTGTCAGGAAATTATTCTTATCAAGAGTAATATGAAACTGTAAATTTGCATGGGGTTTTCTGTGAATTGTTTAAGTTTTTGATTACAGGCAAAGATCAGTGTGGTCATCTCACGATCAGGGTCAAGATTAATTACTAATATAATTGTTTAATGATATTTAATTGACCAATGAGGATTAGGCGCATGTTATCTCTTCACATGTGTTTAGATTAGCCAGCATTCTCACAATTGCACTGAATGCTAGCGGACGCCATTTTAGTTTTCTCAAGAAAAGTGAAGATTTTTAATTTCCCACCCACCTACTCCATTGATTCTTTAACATATTTATATTTATAGGTATTATTTTTTAAATTCCAAATTTTGAATTTCATATGCTGATGATTTCAATCTTTTATTGTACAATATTTGTTTGTTTATACGTTTGTAATTTGTTTATTGAGGGTGGCGGTATTTATTCCCCACCTTTGCAAATTATTGTCATTTATTCAGTTTTGGTTTATTACATCATTGTTCATAACATTCAGTTGTTATATGTTTTTATGGTTTCTGAATAAATGACCTTTATCGCAAAGCTTGTGTTAGATATTTTGCAAATGAACTCGAATCCTTGGAGTTTTCCTTCTCACGTCATCAGTTTAAAAGAAAAATTTGGCTGGCAAAAATACACTTTATTATTGAATTTCCGATGTATATTTTTTTCTTCTTTCTTGTGTGTCACAAACTTATTATATGTTTTTTTTCTTCTTTTCATCTAGTGTAACATTGTTATTGTTTTTTAACATTTTACTCCTTCAGTATTACAATATGAAATGTTCTTAACAGGAAACGAATTAATATAAGCTAACAGCTTGTTTCTGGATCCTATTAATTATTTCACTTGTATTATTATGTAAATGCCTATGTATGTACCTGAATATAATTAATAAAATATATTTACACTAAACACACGTTAACCAAGATTTGCATCGTCTAAAAGATACACTGAGCTTTCTTTTCACATGACGAGCTACACATTTTCGTCATTTATAAGAATAACAAAATTACAATGTACGAAATAAAATGAAACGTAATAAATTAATGAAAAATTATAACCTTTACGTAAGTGATCAACCTATATTTCTTCTGGAAACTTATAACCATTTTATTTATTTTTTGTCAGAGGACATTGTCCAAAAACTGAACTTTCAGATTCATGATACTTAACACAAATTACGAGCTTTATAAGTTTACTTTTATTAATATTTATGTCATTAACAGTGACAATACATATTTTTAAAAGGTAGAAATTGCAAAATTTTTATCGCCTTAGAAAAAACATTTTCCATTTTGTTAAAATATTATACAACATTAAAATTCTGTTCTCCTGGTTCCCAAGGATGAATTGTTCAGCAAAAAATTACTAACTTTATAAGTCTTTAGTAATTGAAATGTATGTCGATATCTGTCAACCTGGAACTTATCAATTATTTGTAATATTAATTATTTAGAAAACAAAAGGGCATCGGAGTAATTTTCAATCAACAGCATTGTTCTATATTCGTTACAAATAAAGTTGAATTCTTTGATTCACTGTGTTTACGTCATGCCGCTTAACAAATTGGAAACTGTACCTATACGCCTTATTTTAAGTCTACATTTATTTTTAGATTATAATTATTTTAAGTCTAGATTTATTTTTAGTCTAGAATTATTTTAAGTCTAGATTTTTAGTATTCGTATTGCCACCTTATAAAGTCATAGCTAATTAAAATAATACAATAGGAAACAATGTGAAAATGATTGAATTTAGTAGTGTCAACCCTGTGATTATGACTCGTGTATATTGAAAATCCTAAATACACCGTTTGGTGGTGCGCCTGTCATATACAGAACGTAAAGATAAGGTATTAGGTAAAAGGTGAATATACTGTTGGTATCGGTATCGGATTCGTCCCAGAACTTGTTAATTATTGGCAATATTAATCATGTGAAAACAAAAAGGTCTGGAATGTTGTAATTTTTTATCAACACCATTGTCCTATATGAGCTATATATACAGTTTAATTCTTTGATTTGTCAGTTTTACCCCATGACGGCTAACAAGCTGGACCTCGTTTTTTAGTATTATAGAAGCTTGTACTTGCATGATAATTGGGTACGTATGTAAACCTTCGTATGGATTGTAAGAAATAAAAGTGAAGAACTCTAAGTTGAAAAGTTGCAAATGTGTTGTCGCATCTTTTGTTAGAATATCATACAATTAATAGCATCAACATTCTGTTTTATTAATCCCGAAGAATGAATAGCTTTACACAATGTGCACTTATTGCGAAATTAGTACTTTTTAGACATCAGGATTAATTGTTAGATATAGAAATGGAGAAATTATGTGCAAGATTGCAAAATTTCTGCATACAAGTACAGAGCTCTTACACATTTATTGATTTGGTTGTCCAAATTCGGACTATTTTGTAGCGGATTAAATGACAAATATTAATTTTAAAATGACATCGGTAGTCTATCTAGTATGTGTTAACGTCATACTATTGTTACGTCAATCAATTGTTTTATATTTCACTTATGTATACAAGTCACATTACCTGAAGACCTGTTAAAGCAGTGAAAGCGCTAGTAAAAGTGATGAATTAAAACCGTTATTATCTTTTATCTATTTTCTTATATGTGTATATATATATTGTCTGGTTTGATAGAATTTTGTAAATCTAAAATGTACCTGTAAATCCAATCCTTCTTTCCAAGTATTCCATGTATGTCGCAACATTTGTGTTTTCTGTAATTTTCAGTGCTTCAATAAATCTCTCATAAGCCTTTTCTCCTCTGAATGGTAAGATAGACAAAAGTTTCTTTGTCTGTTTTTGTCTTCCATTTTGATGCTGTAAAAATGACATTTTAAATCCAATGTGTAGTATTGAATGTCCCTTTATTCCCTTTACATACATAATATCGATGAACATTTTGCAAGACAGCTTCAAAGTATTCCTAAATAATTACAAGTCTTTTTTTCATTGATCTGATGATTTAAGCTTTATTTAACTGACCTGTATAGGTTTTCCTTATGCTGTACTGTTACACCGCTGACGTAAGTGGGAGGGTTGGCGCAAACAATTTATTTCAACCCCGCTTGCTTGTGTTTGTGGTTGTCCCAAGCCAGAAGTCCGTTTTTTGTTATGTGGATATCATGTTTTGTTTTTCATTCAACACTTAATAGATATATATATGTTACAGGGAATTTGTAAAATCAGGGATTTTGTAAAATTACTGAAATTTCAGGGAATTTGTAAAATCACTGAACTGATTAGTGAATTTGTAAAATTACTGAACTGATTAGTGATTTTATAAAATCCATGATTTTGACTAGTGATTTTACAAAATCCCTGAAATAATTAAGATCTTTTTTACAGATTCACTGATTAAATTCAGGGAATTTGTAAAAATAAATTCATTCTTTTTGATTCAAAATTCCTGTGAAAAAGCCTACAACAGTAACACTTAATAAGTTTGAGGTAATTCTAGCCTTTATTTTAATACTAAGCGAGCAGTTTTCATACACTAAACAACTGACATACTGTAGAAAAATGGCTGAGGCACAGATGTCTTAAAATCAAGAGCAAACATACACACAAAAGTTACTTAAAATAATTGAGGGGAAATTAAAATGCAACATACATGACATGTTACACTCCTGACAAGTCTCTGATGTAGCTTATCTATAACAAAATTCAACATGATTTTTATTAAAATAATTGTAACATCTTTACATTGTAATGAGAAAGCCTGCCTATCTGTCTTGTAAAAGTGATTTTCTGCACGCTATGAGTACAATGTTGTTAAAATTTTGTTTTTATTTATTATTTTGCAGTAATCCATGGTAGTTTTGTAAACTTGAATGTCTCTGGATTAAAGAAAAATGATAGAAAAAAGATTAGCATGAAATGACTTAAATTTTTACCATGTTTGTCACACTTTTTGGCATCATCTTTCTTTTAAATAGCCCATGTGGAAAATCTGTCATAACAGAAGAGTTTCCGTCAAAAGTAATTTGCTTTCTGGTCATTGAAAAAGAACGTGCAAACACTTCTCAGTCAATGGTAAAACAAGCCAATCGTATGTTAAGTCGGTCTAATGTTGTTTTAGAAGAAGTTGACATTGGATGTAATGTTGTTATTCCTATCCCAGTTGTTGATCGTGGAAAAGGTGATCGAAGAAATATTATGGCAATTGTCCATGAAAAATCGGAGAAAAGTTATCGTCTTGCTTCCAAGCATGGTATTCTGTTAGGGTCATACACAAAAAACCAGTTTGAACCCACTGATTCCTTGTTTTTGAGTCAATCAGCGGTTTCAAATTTCAATTGAAAATATTATATCTTTTCGACAAGCTGTTTAATCGATTCCATTTGTGATGGACAAGGATTTTTAATATGTGGATGTTCACGAAAGAATAGATGTGAACATAATAAGTGTGCCTGTCGAAAAGCAGGGCAATTATGTAAAGTAGATGTCACCCAAACTTGTCATGCAAATATAAGTAAATTGTGGTATAAATATCCGTTTATATGCCTTTTTAGTCATTATCATTATACACTAGTTTTAGCTCATAGTGTTTATTAAACAAATACAATTCAAAATCATTAGTGATCATTAGTTTATTTTTATATTAATAAAAACACATTTCTAATAGCAAGTTAAACTTGTAATCAGGGATTGTACAAAATTCCTAGCTCTATTTTCAGTGATATTGTAAAATCCTAGCTCTATTTTTAAAATCCCTAAAAATTTCAGTGATTTTACAAAACCACTGAAACTGTTAGTGAATTTACAAAATCACTAATTAGTCCAGTGATTTTACAAAATCCCTGATTTTACAAATTCCCTGTAGCATATATACATATACACATAAGCAAGTCTAAATTGAAATCTACGTTAAAACCTATGATTGCGTTGGATAAAATACCACAATTTTTATACGTTTGCATGTTAAACAAATTTCATTGTAGAAGGGTCTAAATACAGCACAAACAACATTTTCCATGAGACCAAGAAAGTGAAAAAGTATATTTTAACAAAACGCATTTGACTAACAAGTCGAACAACTGATGTTCTAAAACCCTGTTGACTGCCATTGACGATTGCCAAATAAATTTTTCACAAGATGTAACAAAATTGATCTTAATATTAATCTAATACTAAACAGACAACAATAAATATGTGGCAAAGATGTTATACCACAAACATGAGGTGTGAAATCTTTTTTTGTACACCAGTTCCGGATTTCGACAATAAATGTCTCTTCAGTGATTTTAGGGATCGAAACGGTATTTGGAAGGCTATAAACTTTACCTCAATTTAAGATAGACTCTTGAATTTAAAGATGAATAATATCTATCGAAATTCAACATTTATAAACACATGCAACAATGAAATTTGTAAAAAAATAAATTAAAAAAAATAACTGTTGTAAATCAACCGCAATGCCGTTTTTAACCAATGACCAATACTTAACAAACCAAAAAGTACCGGCTAAATTTGTTTAGAGGATAGCACGTTACATCCACTCGATACTTTATAAGCAATAGAAACGATTAATTTTTTAAAGTTAACCAGTGGATAATCAGTTTAACCAGTGGCTAATTATGTCCAACGTTTTGAGTAACCCAATCCATATATCTAAAATGTGGTCTGAGAGGTATGTTAATTTTGTATATTAAGAGTGCGTTTTCTCTCTTACGAACCTTAATTTTATCCCTGATTTCTTCTGTAAGTATATCATCAACCTCCAAATATTCACAAATCATGTCCACTTTATACAGATTTTCCACCATCTGTTCCGAACAGGTCTGAAGAATTTGGCTGTGTTTCTCTTTCATACCTTTTTCGATGTGACTCTATAAAACAACATGACAGACATTTATTAATATTACATTTTTTTTCAATATGTAACTACATATAATTTTGTACTAGTATATGTTCGAGCCTTAACATTTGCCGTAAATGATAAATGTTTTATTTGAACAACGTGTTAAGGATAATTTGAAAAGAAAACTGTGACAGGTAGAACAATACAGATGGTTTTTTTTTGTTTTGTTTTTTTTTATCTTGGATGGAGAGTTGTCTCATTGGCACTCTGCGTTAACTCTGCGTTAACTCTAAAATTGAAGTAGACATAAAAAGTAATCGGGTCGTTACTTTCTCGTTTATTTCCGCGTTAACGTGAAATTGATGCGTCTTCTAATTTTGTGCAGAGTAAACAGGCGTTTACTTTCGCATTTACTTCCACGTAAACGCGAGAAAAGGCGCGACTTCAATTCTTGTAAAAACTGAACGCATGTGTAATGTGTTTTTTTTTAGAGTAATATTGGTTTAATGCAGGGGTATTCATTTTCCCACGATTATTATATACATTGTACGTAACTGACATGACAAATAAAACAAACTAATAAACCAAGGAGGCCAACCGTATGAGTGAAAAATGTTGAACTTGTGTTAACTTATATTTGTAGATGAAACAGTATTGTTCAGCGAAAATATTGAAGATTTATAAAAGATGATTAATTGTTCAAATGACTATTCTAATAAATAATTTATTTATCAATTGTTTTAAAACAAAATGTGTTATATCTGGGTATTTTATTTAGATATAGTTGCAATTTTACATATACCCAAAAATCATTAAGCAAACCAAGGTCGTAAAGCCTTATTGAGTTTGTATGGTAAATTGCATGAAGACTGTTTTAATTTTGAACTATGCTGTCATTGTGTAGCAAGGATTTTATCACAAAATTTAATGTCATTATATCGAAAAAAAGTTCAAAATTAATGTGATTATATCGAAAAAAAATCAAATGAAATTTTAAAGCTGTTGTCTGCTCTATGGTCGGGTTGTTGTCGCTTTGACACATTCCCCATTTCCTTTCTCAATTTTATTTAAAGGTTAAAGCATCTACTGTTATTACATGGTTTATTGTGAGTTGGGACTATACCCTATGTTGATATTGTCGAATGTTAAAATATAGGTTTTAAGTTATTATGTTCTGATAACTGTACTCTTAAATGCTTTTATGAAGAAATGCTTGAGAGATGTCATAAAAAACTAAAACGACAAATATAACTGAGCCTGAACATGTATGGATTATTGAATGTATGGTAACATCAGTGAGTTAAAATGTGGATTTTTTTCTAACTGAAATTAAAGATAGAGTAAAGGATAGCTTTCACATTAACTCATTCTTTGAAGATTCGCCAAAATATATGTTGTTTAAATATGTATGTGGCCCCAATGTGTTATAATTTTATTGAGAGCATGCTGTAAATTATATTTATAAACCATTTATTTGAAAATACCGCATATCTGCTCATTGTTTGAAAATAGAAACTGGTAGATTTTTAATTCGTACAATTGCTATCTGTTCATAATGTAAAGAAACTTAACAATTCAAGGAAGTATTTATTTTTGTCCGAGAAGCACGTAATTAAATTCATTTATAAATGATCAATATATGTGTTATATAGTATCATTCTCTGCTGTACTGTTATATGGGTATACTTACGTAACTATATGATTATTTGACTGATTGTTTAAATTTATTATATATATAAAATAAAGTGCACGTAAAACAAACTTGTTGAAATTGAATTAAACACTCGTTTACTGCTGACTTAACGGACACAGCGTTTACTCGAGTAGACATTAGAAATTTTCATTTTGACTGCGTTAACGCGAAAATTGAAGGTAAATAACAGGTACGTGCACACGGCGTAAACATTCGTAAATTATTGCAGTTGTTGGTCTGCACCCAATTGTATATACTGTTAATTTGATCTGCCATAAACATAATAAATTTTAATCTTTTCTTCTTGCTTAATTGATTGTTTACACGATTTTCAGTACTATTTTACATTTTGTGGTGTTCTGCACTTTGTTTTAGCCAAGCCGGTGCCTGGTGAGAACCAACAACCCTCGTTTGGAAAACAGTCAATCCTTATCAATTAAGATTCGAGTCGAACGTGCTGGAGTCGAACTCACAACTCCAGGGTTGACAATATAGGGATACAGTAGTTCCACCACTTTTGTTCTCCTGACCACTTTTACCACAAAGCCAACGAGGCCGATGTTCATATTGAGCTATATAAGTACCTATCAACTCAATTTATATTATAACCTTAATCAATTACAATATTTGTACAATAGCTCATCTTCGATAATAAAAATTTTACTAAAAATTTAAAAAACAAATTTTAATTTAATCTATGCAGAATCAAACAATTTAAATGCATATTTCAAATTACCAACCTTCGTGATTTCAACTACCCATGGAAAACATATAGTTGCAGATTCGAGTGCTTTGTTGTGCTGACGACATAAGATGTTAGTATTATCCTTCAGTTGTTGATAGGAGTTTGCATCAGTATGAGAAGAACAATCGCCGCATTTGAACATCTGTTTATAAGATAACTCAATTCCATATCTTTTCTTTATATCTACTATTTTTCTCCGCAAATCTTTTCGAACACTAGTACCCAGTTTTAGCAGATCTGGTGTGTGCTTAGGAAACGACACAATTTGAAATGCTATTGTATCAATGGACATTGTCATCAAAAGTCTCTGACATTCTGATGTGTTAAGATCAAAAACACACAAGCCTCTATATAACGCAAATCCAGATTCCACTGAAGTGGGACGGTAATTGTGCATCAACCAAACCAGTAAATGGTTAAAGAAGGACGGTGGAAGGAAGTTAAATTTCATACAAAACCAAGACGTTCTTTGACAATTAGCCTTAACTATACCAATCTTCTTACAAACATCTAAAAGAGAACATGGTGGAAACATACTTGGCATTATATATGCAGTTTTGCCCTCCATTTCCAACAATATGTCAAATTTCTTCATTACTTCGAGTAACTGCACCTTTTGTGTTAAAAAATAATCTCCACCTTTCAACTTGAAGAGTGTATTGATCAAAAGGTCGCTAATTTCTCCTTTGTTTATTAAAAGCGTCCAGTCTAAGCTTATTTGACGTTTATCTCTATCACTAACACCCTGGACATCATCAATATCAAGTCTGTCTGACACTAAACAACGGAAAGCATTTGCCAACCACTGAGGCTCTAGAATGATCATATCTGATATGTCTTTGAAGAATATAATGTTACCGACTTCATGTTGAAAATGGAGAAACGTTGATATTTCCCCTTTATCACATATCTCAATTTCAGGATGTTTAGCCAACTTGATCATATCATCAAACGATATAAAATGCTTCCCATTTTTTCTATTAATATCAATCAAGTGTTCTAAAAGGATCCATTTCGAAGGCACTGATTTACCCCAAAGCTGTATCTTTTTTGCAATTTCATATATTTTACATCGTATCTCCTCAAATTTTGTATCAGGGTCGTCAGTATTCGAGATATAAAATTTGTATCGATAGTGCTGGTACTTTTCCTGCTTACCATAAAGTTGTGTTAATTGATCAGCAAGAAACCTTTGTCTTTCCTGTAGTTCGCTCTAAAATGTATATGTTATTAAAGATCATAATTTAAATGTCTTGAAAACAAATACTTAAATAAATGCATATCTCTTGAACCGCATTTTAGTCTCAATGTATGTCTGCATTCAGTTCACCCCATCACTTTACACATAACCGTGCATATAACCTTTTAATGTACTCATAATTACACTCATGCTCATTTCCTTATGTAGCAACAAGTAGATTAAACATAGTTTTATAGCTAGCCTAACCTCTGACTTGTATGACGGTTGCATAAAATTCCATTATGCTTAAGAAATAATTGATGCAAGCTATACTTTATAGTAGTTTTAACAGGGGTAGGCATTATATCCGCGATAGTGTTATGGTGATAGTGATATCGATAGTGTTAATACTACAATAATGTATAGCTTGCATCAATTATTTTGATTCTGATTAGGGGACAATTAAGGTTATTTCTATGTCCAATGTGTATAAGTGCAGAGCGTTTGTGTAAGCTCTTCTATGAACCTGTCTTTTTTTTTTGTAAACTAACAAACGACTGGCAATGTGATGTTAATTTCGAATTGCAACACGTACAAGTCATAATAAAAGAATCAGGAACAACATGTGCATCTTTTGAGAGATTGGAATTGTTATAAGTTAATTTAATCAAATATATTAAATGCATGTAAATTTCATAAAAAAATCATTATTCTGCTGTAGTCAATGTTAGCATGTGCAAACAAATTTTATTGGATTTAGAGCATGGTTTATTCACAAAGCGAATGAAGCACGTCATATTACAATGACATACAAATTGTGAACAAAACGATTTAGTAAATGTTCTGACAAGATAGTGATATCGAAAGCCCTGAACTAATATATTCTTCAGTAGAACAACGACTTTTTTTGGGAAATTAAATACGTTGTTAAGGGTGAATAGAACAAGTGGAGATAATTAAACTCCATACGATAGTACGAAGAGCAAACAACTTCTACAAACGGATAATTACTGATACAAAATGTAAAATCATCTTTTTGTGTCTTAAATTTTACCATAAGGATTATCGAGATACATGTATTATGATCCCAGAAAGGGCTGTGTTCATTGTTATTATAAGTTTTTTTTTATATTTGTAGTGTACATACTGAGTTGTCATTAGTGGTAGCTAAAATATTATTCAAATATCTAAAAGTGCCACATGTTGTTTCTATGTTTTTTTGCTAGCCTGATTTCCTTAAAAGGGGGTTACTACAGCGTCGAAGTCTGACATTTTATGAGATGCTACAAAGTTTTGAACTGTGTTTTTTGTTCGCTATTCAAAGTCACAATATGCAAATAGTTGTATATATAAGTAAAGTTGATAATGGAAATGGGGGATGTGTCAAAGAGACAACTACCCCGACCATAGATCAGACAACAGCCGAAGACCAACAAGCGTATCCTTTCGATTATCAGTTAAACAATAATAAAGTTTATTTGAATATCCATTTTAGATAGGGACTAGGTTGAGAAATAGTTGCACATATGGCCAAACTAACTGTAAATAGTCCACTTAGTCATGTTATTCCCACTGACTCCTTAAATAGACGGTACTTATTTGACTCTTCATTCTATAAATTGCCTTTTACCTCAACTTGAAAAAGTACACTATCATTTTGAACGTTTCACCTCGCGAAGAAAATTACATTGCCCTTCCACCTTTTTTGTGAGGTTCGTGTTGATCCATCTTTTTCATTGTCAAATGTTGACCTATTAGTATGAAACTCGGCTGATTTCTGATCTATGGTCGGGATGTTGTCTCTTTGACACATCCCAATTTCTATTCTCAATATTTTCACTCTAGTTTATTATTTCGTCACTTATGAAGCAGATATATACATTTTGTGATGCAGAATGATTTCTAACCTTGTTAAACCGATCTTTCCCAGTGAAGATTACTATGACTGGAGGGTCCATGGATGCCTCACCTTCTTGTCGGTACACTGTTCGATAAGAATGTATACTATTAAACCAAAAGCCAACGTAATCTGAGAAAAAATAAAAAATAAACTAAATTAAAAAATTACACAAATATATAGATTATAAGCCATCATGACTGCATTTGACGATCATTTGCGATAGATGACTAAGCTACTATACAATCAATATCATCTTTAAACCTAATATGTCATGTATGTGTAACAAGTTTTGAATCTACTGACTAGAAAAGATGACACAAGGCCACCGAACGTTGAATATTTATTAGTTCAGCCTAGATGGCCGAGTGGTCTCGAGCCATGGAGACAGTGTAGGCGGCGTTGTCTCGATATTCTCATAGCATGATTTCGAATCTCGGAGATGGAAAAACAGAAAGTTAATTTTGAAAATTTGTAGTTTGAACATTGTTGTTATAAATATATATAAACGAGGTAATAAAAAGGGGCATTGATAAGTGGTTTGCGCGTGCTAACAATACGAGTCGCATTGACCTATCACAGAACAAACAGAAAAAACGAAGAGATATAGTTCTGTTTATAATAACATACAATCCCGCTTTTACTAACCTTTCTAATGTCATCCGCGCCAGTTGGCCGATTATTCCTAAACACCCGAAATGATCCAAGATCTTTCCCAAACCTTGTGTCTAAACTTTTGAGAAACCCAAAAGTCTGAAAGACTTATTTCTGAGAGCTAATATTTCACCTAATAAGATATCTTCACTTGTAGGATGGTGCAAGTCGTGTGGTAACAAACGATGTCAACTTATATGAATTATCATGCATTTACTGACCACTCTACTGGTCCCTTTATAATATCTATATATATATATATATATAACTCGTCTAAACATCAACCCAACAATGTTAGATCTGTAAATTTGCTTTCGCAAATTTTTGGTTCTTCCCTCGCCGGGATTCGAACCCATGCATATATTCATACAATTAATCGAACATCTATAAATGTGTTTAACTTTTATTCCAACTTTATGTAGTTGTAGCTACACACATATTTTATGCAACATCAATAAATATGTCAAATCTTGTATGGATTTAAATAAAATATTTTTTTATCATGCATCCGATGTCACCTTGAGAGATGCACACGCCTGATGAAGCTAAATTGTTTAGCCACATATTGCGTATTTCTATTTAAAATCTAATAGAACTTTTTAATGTATTAATTAGCGTGTTTAAGTTAATAATCTTAGACATTTATATAATTTTAATTCAGTAAATGTATCAGTTTATTTTCACAAACTGATCCACGCTTAAATAGATTGAATGTAGATTGTTGTTATTTTTAGACATTATATATATATATTTATAACTCGTCTAAACATCAACCCAACAATGTTAGATCTGTAAATTTGCTTTCGCAAATTTTTTTCTTCCGCCCTCGCCGGGATTCGAACCCATGCTACTGATATATCGTGACACCAAATCGCCTGCACTGTAGCCGTTCCGCTAGACCACACGACCTCCTGGGCTTCATAAAATGAATTTTTCGGTGGCCGGGTGTTACCTTTCCACGTCAGTTTTAATCTAGCGTCGTACTAAAGTACATGATATATAAGGCATGGATCAGCTAAATTATCTATAGTAAAGGATCCTACAAATTAATGTAAGATACAGTCATATATATATATGATTCGTCTGAACATCAGCTCAACAATGTTATATCTGTAAATTTGCTTTCGAAAGTTTATTGTTCTTCCCTCGCCGGGTTTCGAACTCGTGCTACTGAGATATCGTGACATCAAATTACATTGCAATATATCCGACACGCTAGACCATTCGGCCACCTAGGTTTCACAATAATAAAGCTTTCATTATACATGTATATACACTTATATGTATGTCCAATTGGAAAACACGTTTTAGGATTAAAACATCACAAAATGTTTTTTAATATCGCTAAAATTGGTATTTATGTTTTGGAATTACACCCCTTTCAAAGTCAATGGTTCGCCCCTAAAGTTTAGAGTACTTTTGAACTATGTAGTATATCTAAGATACATAATGCACACCTTTGCTGTGCATTATCCAGATTATAGTAATATCATAGTCAAAACAAAACGATTTTACCCATGTCATGTGTTCATATTTTAAAAAGTTGAAATCGGACATTTTCCTATTATATTGTCAAATATCCAAAATCTAAATATATTGCTAGATTCAGCAAATCAAAGAACTATAAGAATTGCTTGTTTTGGTTTCTTATTTCTAAACAGTTATTGTTTGACAATTAAGTATTTACGGACAAAGAACACAGCACAATAAAATTATATTCTTAATGCTAAAGTATTTCCAACATAAAGATAGCGACGTCCAATATTGCGAATGTGGTATTTCAAGATTTTGAGAAAATGATAATTTGTATTCAGATATTGCCGATTTCAGTGTATAAAACGAGGAGGATTTAGTCTCACATGCTAATAATGGCAAGTTATATATATTTTGAAATATAGTCCTATATTTTAGGGCCCTTTATAGCTTGCTTTTCGGTGTGAGCCTAGGCTTGAAGATCATACCTTGATCTATAATGGTTTACTTTTAAAAATTGTGACTTAGATGGAGAGTTGTCTCATTGGCACTCATGCCACTTCTCCCTATATTTATCCTATCATTTCCTTATTCGTGAGTTTTTATTTTTTATTGGGTGAATGATAAAGATGTGGTCAAACCTAACCGGATAGCACAAATGGACGCATAACGGATGAAAATAAAAGTTGTCCGTTGACAAAATTGTTATCCGTTAAGAGTCTGTTAATGATCTGATCAAATAAAACGGACGCGTAACTAATGCATAACGGATACACACCAGATATGCAACGTACGAGAAATGGAAACGTACCGGACAGAACGGATGTTGATCGTACATCCAACGGACGAGTACCGCATAAAACGGACACCTAACGGAAGCGTACAGGATAAAACGGATGAACAAGATATACGTAAATGTTATAGGTAGCAATACACAGTTAGAAGTTTAGTTTCGCATTATGGCCACTGTGAATTTTTTAAATATGAAAGTTTTTGTACAATAAAATTGATTTTTAGATAATTGAAGAATAATATAGCCTTCTTAGTGGGTTTATATGAAAATTTAGATTGTTTTTAACATGTTTTATAGGCCATTTGTATGATTGACAGTCCGTATTTTCCTATCCGTACCGTTCATAGATCCATAAATTATTGTAGTGTTTATCAACAAGGATTTAGCGCTTGATCTTTTCAATTCAATTTTATGGAAAAACGAGCAGAAATGCATATGATTTGTTTTGACCACTTTATAGATATAAACCTATGGATTCAGGAAAGGTATCAATGTAATTGATTGAAATTTTCCTTTAGATCAAATTTTTGAGACTTTTGTGACATGTCCACCCCCTTTTTTTGCTATATTTTGTATCTAAGAAATGCAGATTGTTGCCATGGTTACACCCAAGAGGGATTATATTTCACCCTTATGACCATTAGAAATCAAATCTATGGAAGATTTTCTTTCTATAAGTATATACATGCATAACACACACATAAAGCATTCTTTGTTAGACAGGAGGAGCAAGAGGGTGTTTAAAAATTATGACTGTCAATTTTAAGTTTTTTTCCTTAACTGTGTATTGCTACCTTATGGCATTTGACAAAGCAAAGAATTGCTTTTTTTTAGACAAATCTTACCACAAATCTAACGATAATTAGGTTAAAGATACAATTCTGAGGGAGAAACAACCTTTAGAATGACAATATAGGTTAGTTTTGTTGTTTATTGTCCTTAGCAACCAATATAAACATTTTGACACAAAGACTTGGTTCCGTCATAAATTGATACTTTATTGGCTACCCCTTGGAAAAGAAGATTGCGCGTTATGTAGAAACCTTAGAAGGGAACGCTTTATGTGTTTTCATGCGACTAAATCAAATTTATTATTTTAGCAAGTATAAAGTCACAATTTAGCATGAATTAAGCCTTAATTTTTTCCCGCTGTTATAAATGAATTCAGTATTGACTAAATTTTAACCAAGGCTTTGGTATGGTAATACACAACAAAATTGACATTCTAGAGCTTTAAAATAGCTTTAACTTGTAACATTTGTCTACTGTTAAGGTTAATTTAAGTTTTTAAACAAGAAAAGACAGGCTTAGAAGGTATAGTTTTAGAAATTTGACTAAAAAAGGAGAAAATGCACTTTGACATGGCATGTTTCATACAATCAATTTTTTGTTGCATTTCAGAGCCAACTGCTAACCTTCATAAAATATTTATTTCTGAACCGATTTTGAAAACTAGGAGGCAAATTTGCTCGTTTTAGCTAGTAGAAAACAGAAATTCATTTAAAGTGGAATTGGGAAAAAAAAATGTTAATCCTTAAGGTAGCAATACACAGTTAGAAGTTAAGTTTCGCATTATGGCCCCTGTGAATTTTTTAAATATGAAAGTTTTTGTACAATAAAATTGATTTTTTTAGATAATTGAAGAATAATATAGCCTTCTTAGTGGGTTTATATGAACATTTAGATTGTTTTTAACATGTTTTATAGGCCATTTCTATGATTGACAGTCCGTATTTTCCTATCCGTACCGTTCATAGATCCATAAATTATTGTAGTGTTTATCAACAAAGTTTTTGCGCTCTATCTTTTCAATTCAATTTTATGGAAAAACGAGCAGAAATGCATATGATTTTTTTTTTAACCACTTGATAGATATAAACCTATGGATTCAGGAAAGGTATCAATGTAATTGATTGAAATTTCCCTTTAGATCAAATTTTTGAGACTTTTGTGACATGTCCACCCCCTTTTTTTGCTATATTTTGTATCTAAGAAATGCAGATTGTTGCCATGGTTACACCCAAGAGGGATTATATTTCACCCTTATGACCATTAGAAATCAAATCTATGGAAGATTCTCTTTCTATAAGTATATACATGCATAGCACACATATAAAGCATTCTTTGTTAGACAGGAGGGGCAAGAGGGTGTTTAAAAATTATGAGTGTCAATTTTAAGTTTTTTTTCCTAACTGTGTATTGCTACCATAGGCGACAATAAAATACATATAAATCGCATAAATATCCAACATGTTTCTGTGTAACTAGTTTTGGTTTGTTTTTCAAAATGCCGCCATAGGGCAGTGTCTGTCCTGAATAAGAGCTGATTGGTAGTGAAGACATACCTTACTCTTATGCTGCGTTCACACGTTATTCGAATTCGATTCGCATTAACTAATTCTAAATCGAATTGCAATACGCGTCAAATTCGCTTTAATGTCCGAACGACGTTAACATTTAATTTGTATTAACAAATTCGCATTTCTAATGCGAAATGGATAATACGAATTAGCCTATTCGAATCAATTCGAATTAAAAAGGAAGAGTGTGTGAACGCGACTAGCGAATTCGATTCGCATTCAATTCGAATTCAACTCGAATTAAATGTACGTGTGTACGAGGCATGAGATCGATTATATAATAATAAGAATTCATAATCCTCAAGAAATCTGACATACCAATAATAGGCATTCCTGAAGCCTCGGTCACACTTACCGGATAGCACGAACGGACGCCTAACGGATGAAAATAAAAGTTTTCCGTTGACAAAATTGTTATCCGTTGGGAGTCCGTTGATGTACTAACCGAATAAAACGGACGTGTAACGGATGCATAACGGACGCACACCGGATATGCAACGTACGAGAAACGGACACGTACCTGACAGAACGGATGTCGAACGTACATCCGACGGACGAGTACTGCATAAAACGGACACCTAACGGAAGCGTACCGAATAAAACGGATGAACAAGATATTCTGAAAAATCAAAGGCGACAATAATAATACATGTAAATCGAATATATTCAAAATGCGAAATTTTCAATTGGCATTTATCCGTTTCAGATCCGTTCATCATCCGTTTTATCCGTTATACGTCCGGTAGAAGTCCGTTTCTCATCAAATCAACATCCGTTTTGTCCGTTAAACGTCCGGTAGAAGTCCGTTGGTGAATTTATCTGCCAGACCCCCAACGGATGTATAACGGACACGTAACGGATACAAAACGGAAACGAAACGGACGAGTACCGTACAAAACGGACGTCTAACGGACGTTCAACGGACATTTTATCCGTTGGACGTCCGTTCAAAGTTTTGAACATGCTCAAAATTTTCCACCGGACAGGACGGACGTCGACGGATAAAACGTACGCTTAACGGACATGCAACGGATATGGACGGACGTCTAACGGATAAGAACAGACGTATAACGGACATGAACGGATTTGAAAAAAAGTTATCCGTTAGGCGTCAGTTCGAGCTATCCGGTAAAGTGTGACCGAGGCTTGACGCGAAATTTTCAGTTTGCATTTATCCGTTTAAGATCCGTTCATCATCCGTTTTATCCGTTATACGTCCGGTAGAAGTCCGTTTCACATTTGTTCAACACCCGTTTTATCCGTTAAACGTCCGGTAGAAGTCCTTTAGTGAATCGTCTACCAGATCTCCAACAGATGTATAACGGATACAAAACGGAATCGAAAGGGACGAATGCCGTACAAAACGGACGCCTACCGGACGTTCAACGGACACTTCATCCGTTGGACGTTCGTTCAAAGTTTTTAACGTGCTCAAAATTTTCCACCGGACAGAACGGACGTTGACGGATAAAACGTACACTAAACGGACATAAAACGGATATGGACGAACGTCTAACGGATAAAAACGGACGTTAGGCATCCGTTCGAGCTATCCGTTAAGGTGTGACCGAGGCTTTAAGAAGGGAAAAACACATGAAGCTTAAAAGTATGTTCACGTTGCAGAAATGGTTCAACCTCATGCATATCGAGTGCAAAATAGGCGATTTTTTGACAGTTATGATCCAAACCGTATATCTTTTATTTGTAAAAAAATAAATTCATAGTTTTGATATCTTAGATCAACTCCATGAAATATACGGAGCTCAAGAAATCGATCAGACGTATCCACCTTCTGTCCATCTAAAGAAATCTTGTACTACGGAGGACCCACTTTCTTTCCTTCTTTAACTAAATTGAAAGGCTTTGTTTTGACCAACCACAACCTTATTTGTTGCTTTCCTTATTTCATTTTCATTTTGATAATTATATGTATTAAACAGTAGTCAACGAACTTTAAATTATCAAGTAATTGTCGATTTAGCGGAAAGTGAAGTTTAATAAAATGATTGCTTCTTTCAATTGCCTGTCCGATGCTCATTTATGAAGTCAGCCTCATACGTAAAGGTTGACAAGAAGAGGAGCACAGTTGGTTCCTATGGGAATGCCCAATGTTTGTTGAATAGCATATCCTCCATTCGTAACAAATATGTTGTCATTCAAAAAAACATCATGATAAAGTCAACATGGTCAACTTCAGAGAATATTTTGTTCGAAAAAAAATGATTAATTACAAAATACGATTTGTTTCTCCCTTTTGCCAAATATTTGCTTCAACGTTGACCATTTTATTTTTATGAAACACAGCAGAACCACCTTTGTCAATTTGTCTTCCAATTTCGAATGTCGAAAACTAGTTTAAAGTGTTTAAAGCAATTTGAAAGAGACTAGTTGGATAGAAAAATAGTAATCGTATAACAATCAAAAACTCTGTTTTGCGGATATTTGTTAAAACTCGTGGACTCCTAACGAAACGTATATAACAAACATGGGTTCGAATAACGATAAATTTTCAATTCTGTTCCTGTGGTTTTATATGAGAAAAACTGACAATGCCTGGAATTGTACTGTTGCGCACACGCGTAGAATGCACACATATAAATAATTGATTATGATACAAACGTATGAATGACTATATTTATATTACTGTGACAGTTTATATAAATTTGGACACTGGGCAAACATCAGTATATGTTCATAGTAAACAACGAGCTTATTTAACATATTAAGCTGACTATTATTCATTAATGCATTATGACATGCATTTTAACAAATGTGTTGTAAGGATGATTGTTGACCTGGGAACTCATCTTGGAATAGCAACGTATGCATATATATTCATACAAATTAATTGCAATTTTTATACCAAAAAAAACCAGATATTTTCAAAATTACAAATGTAAAAGATTTTTCTGCAAATTTGAAACTGTGAATACATTTGGTGCAGCATTATATAAATACCTTCTTTGTGTAAATCTAAAAAGGAACTTCTATCGTCTTCTGTTGTTTCTTTTCCTTGTTGTTCTGTCACAATATTGGTTTCCATATCGACAACCACCAGATAAATTGCACAATTTGTCAAAAATGCCTGATGTGTACAATAAAATTCCTTTTGTCCCGCAAAATCCCATAATCTACATCTCGCGTACTTATTTGAATGACTATTTGAAATTGACGTCGTGTTAAAAACATCAGCCAACAGATCTGACGGCATAATCAGGTTTTCTGGCCTAGGACCAAGTTCAATGCCGTCTTGAGTTTCTTTAGGTATATCTGTCAAAATATAAAAAGTAGTGGCATATTAATCTAACATGAGGCACAAAAGATCCTTACTATTAATATGATATAAAACGAGGTTCTAGTAATTATAGTAGTTAGACAATTATTTAACCGACATCACAAGTGCTTGCATTAATGCTGAACTACATTTAAGTCCTGAAGGCACGTTATATACTTATGTTTCGAATCTATGTATTATCGACAAAAATCATTGCTTCTGTTATTGCTGAAAAAATAATTAAGATGCCAATTAACGTTCCGGTTTTATTGCCAATTTGAAAGTTTAACGATCTTGACCTTGATAAAAAAAAATTGGAGAACGAAACAAATCAGTAAAATAATTAAGCGATATTTTTCTTTATGCATGTGTTATTATTGTTTCCATGCGTTTCTGGTTGTCAATTCCGCTTTAGCACACCATATGCAGAACGATTTTTTTTTATTGTTTTCCTTTTCAGAATCGATTAATAATATCTTTCTTCCTTGTTTGTTTACCATTTCTTTTATAGATATTTTTTTCTCAACCTTCCAATGTGCAAGTTCTGGATGCATCAGTGCGAACAATAAGCCGTTTTTTTGTTCTGAAAATGGAATTACTAGGCGATGCGGAGTAGACAAAGGAGCATTAAACCATATCGTGGCTGAATGTGTCAAACATGTTAGAAAAGAAGGGAAAATATTAGAATATTATAAATTGTCCATGTCAGTTTCTGTACATGCTCAAGGAGCAGGGTTCCCGGATGGAGTGGGTTGGGGAGGAATGAGTGTAGACGTTATATTATTCTGCGCTAGTATTTGTTTTCAAATTTGTATTTTTCTGCATTGTACAGCATTTCCTAATTTTGAATCTGTTTAATACAAACTTGTTTTTCCCAAGCTTAAAATATTCACAAGTATCTGTCGCAGAATATCAAATAAGCATCATCTTATAAAAGAAAACATTAAATTAACTTGCATGCATGTTTGTGTGGTAAATGTATATTTCAAAGGATGAATGACTTCTTATATTTGCTTTTACCGAAAAAAAATGTCAAAAGAATATTTGAATAGTATTTCAACAAACATAAAACAGTTTCTATCAGGTTCTGTTTTTTGTACATTCTATTACCCTTTATTCAATATGATTTTACATCTTTAATATGTGAAAGTAAAACGAGGTTGATAGGACAAATATGTCGACACAAAAAAATGGGTCTCAGTCAGTGACAATCTTCTTTTGAAATAAAAAAATTAAAAAAAAACCAAAAAGCAGATCGACACTGATCGGCACAAACGTATTCAAAACCATATGTATCATGTACATGGAACATATACTAGAAGTTACATTTAAAACATGATGTGCGCATAGTGTCTGTTATTTTCAGGCTGGACCCACATACGGTCGGACAATAATTACAGGCCATTTATCAAGCAAAGGATTCAACGTGTCTGAGGCTAGAGTTGGTAAAGCGTTATCGACAGTTAATCTTCTCTACCATCATTTCCGACAGCAGCAGTGGCGGATCCAGAACTTTTCATAAAGGAGGGGGGGGGCACTGACTGACCTAAGAGGAGGGCGCTCCTGTCATGCTTTAGTGATTTCAGTTATAAACAACCAAATTTTCCCAACAAAATGGGGGGGGGGGGGCAATGACGACAGCGTATAATGCACATGGTCGACGCTTCCATAAAGAAAAGAAGTAAGGGACGACATCAAAAGTGCAATGTAGTCCGTGTTTGCAGCTTGTATATCATGACACATTGCAAACATCACCAACATTTTCAAATTTCAAATCTTTATCTTCCAGGAAGTTACCAATAGGCATGCTCGGTCGTTTTATGTAGTATTTTGCCATGCTCTTGTAAACATATAAAATTGTCAAAGATTCCTGCAATCTAGCTGCGAACATCCCTTACATTCTTCTTTTCCTACAATCTTACTGCAAACATATTTGTTTCTGTAAACTTGCCGCAAGCTTGCAGCAAAAAGCTGCAATGTTTGGCAAACTTTATTCTAAGGGTTCCTGCAAGCTTTAATTTTATTTGCAGCAGACCTGCAGCAAGTTTAGCGCAAACATTTCAGTTCTGTAAGGGAGCTATGTTTTTGCTTTGAGACCAGAATATTGTCAAAAAAGTAGCTAAAAATGATTTGTGTTTCTATGTACAATGTAAGAAAGAGTCCGGTAAACGCTCAGAATGCACGATTTAAGCGGCCCCGAGACCCTTCGCCAAAAATTTTTCGTCTCGCTTCGCTCGGTGAATATATTTTGCCTCAGTATTAAAAGGGGCTAGTTACGGCCCTGAGTTAAATTTGATTATAACATTTTTCAAATTCATTGATATTTTCCACTTGTGTCACATGTTTTAGAAATAATTCCAGAACGAGATATCAACGAGACTGAAACGTCAGAAGAAAACATTCTTAAGGTATATCATACTTTTCAAACGATTTGGAAGTTGACATAATATATGTGAGACAATATCTGAAAAAGTCTAGTTTTTGGCAATAAGAAAAAAACAAAAAAAAATTATTTAGACCCGGTATTTTAATAGCACAAATCGAGGAACACACATTGGGGATCTAGGAACTGTTGCCTGTAATTCAAATAATTGTTTAATAAGGAAACAATGGCAATTTGAAAAATGGTACAAAAAAAAATCCAGTTCTTTCCTGTTACCAAAGTGAATCAATTTTAAAAAGTTTCTAATGGGAATAAGGAATAAGTTTAAGATAATAAAATTGAGAATGGAAATGGGGAATGTGTCAAAGAGACAACAACCCGACCAAATAAAAAACAACAGCAGAGAGTCACCAACAGGTCTTCAATGTAGCGAGAAATTCCCGCACCCGGAGGCGTCCCTCAGCTGGCCCATAAACAAATATATACTAGTCCAGTGATAATGAACGCCATACTAATTTCCAAATTGTACACAAGAAACTAAAATTAAAATAATACAAGACTAACAAAGGCCAGAGGCTCCTGACTTGGGACAGGCGCATAAATGCGGCGGGGTTAAACATGTTTGTGAGATCTCAACCCTCCCCCTATACCTCTAACCAATGTATTTAAGTACACTATTTGTGGTTTACTAGTATATCCTGCAATAGTTTATCAAATGCCAATTATTGATTTTAGCATTTGCAATACAAAAGGTTTAGAAATATACTTAAATATAGTCAGATATTTCGGTAACATGAAAGAATCTTGAACAGGACAACGGTAACAGGACAGAGTTGGTAACAGAAAGGATTTTTCTGCTTTATTTTAAAGTTTAAGAAAAATAAATCATTTTAGATTGGTCACAATTGGAAGATAACAGCAAACAATGTCATTTATCCTTTGAAACTGTATTTGCAAGATGAAAAATCTGCCTAGGTAATGAAAAATTCTAAAATAAATTCCTTTCTGTTACTATCTACTAATTTAAAACTAGAATTGCACAATGTTCTCTGCTGTTATCAAAAGCAAAAAACCTATTTTTTTTATTCAATATACTAAATATTATTTTGAAATTTATTTGATATGGTGGTGATAACTTATATTAAATAAAATGGTTGGCATATAGTAGATTAACTGTTGGATTCTTCAGTGAAATTGTCTTGAACATCCTTCCTGTTACTGATGATGGTTATGCTGTTACTTTTGATCAGGTAACATGACAGAACGTAACAGAAAGGAATTACGCGATAGTTTTTGTCCTGTTTATCACATTAAATGTAAGTGTATTTCCTGTGACATATAACTTTTAAAAAGATGATATAAAAACACACTTAATGTTGTGGTGCAAACTTAAAAATCTTCTCAGAAAGTGTAAAAAGGCTATAACAGGATAGAACACCAATAAGTATTTTTCTATAAATTCATACCTTGGATGGGCTTGAATTTTCAAACCTGGCCGCCTTTCCAACTATTTCTTTGTACTAATATATTCAGGGAATGATGCTCTTCACAATACATAATGGGAAAATAACTCTTGGTCTTGTAAACGTTTCCACAGGTAAAACAAAACCAGTGGTAACAGGAGGGAAATCACCCCTGGGGACAAATTGTTTTTCTCTTAAAATTTGCAAAATTTTATTACATGCTATAGTTATAATATAAAAAGACAAATTAGGGGCAAGTTTATTAAATAATATATCATATATGTGAGAATCGGACGCCTGTTTAATTAATTTGGATATTATTTGAATGATTTAGTTTTAAAAAAAAACACAGGGGACAACATGATTTTAGGGGGGTTGAACATTTAAATTACAATATTTTATTGGAAGAAATATAAGAATGAGTGTTTAATTGACAGGAGTTGGTGCATTATATAATTTAGTTTATACTGAAACTTAAAATTTTCAAAAAAGATGGTTGAATAAAAAAATAATTGCTGGTGAAGTGAGGGAGATGGAAATTAGACTTTTTCAGATATTGTCTCATGTATAGAGACACCTGTCTTCTGTTGAATACAATATATATTAAGTGCTTCCCAAGAGACTTTTGGTTATATGTTTAGTTGGGTTGTTATTTCGCTGCCGTGTAAGCGACATCTTTTTCTGTTCATATCAGTATATATATATCAAATCGTCGTGTTGCGATGTAATAGAAAAAAAAGGTATGAAGAGAATTATAAAGCCAAAGTTTTAATAGAGATTCTGCTGAGAATACTAACTTTCAGAAACACATTGATAAAAAATTAACTGTCTTTATATTTGATACATAATTGATTTTAAATCCTAACAGGATTCGATAATAAAATTACAGTATTTGGTTAGGTCAAAATCCATTGCAATTGTATTGACTGATTTTGTTTTCTCAGACATATGATGGTTTATAATAGGTTGTTATTCGCTTTGAACTAACTATCACAAACTTCGAGCACGCTTGTATCTGTACTATGTGTTTAGCCTTTTTCATAACTTGTTTCTTGGTTTTTATACGCCCATCTAAAACGGGACATATTATGGTACACTGTTGTCCGTCCGTCCGTCGTCCACACTTCGGACAATTAATAAAAAACGCTTCAACCAACTTTTATGAAACTTTGCTGAATTGTTGATATCTATTTACGTATGCTCCATTTCGATTTTATAGATTTCAGATTTTGCGTTTCCGTGTCATGAATTTTTATGCTTAAAAAAGGGGTAATTTTCCAGTTTTCGGACAAGACACTCACTCATAAACACTTTCACATAATTTAATGAAACTTTAGTGAATTGTTTATATCTGTTGACTTAAGCTACCTTTCAATTTTTATAAATTTCAGATTTTACGTTTTTCAGTTATGAATTTTTATATCGAAAAAAGGGGATTTTTTTCTGTTTTTAGTACAATTATAACTCAAAAACACTTTTTACCAACTTTGATGAAATATTTACATTTTTGGAGTCTTATTCATAAAAAAATGAGGCTTTTTCCCAGTTTTTCGGATAATAAATCAAAAATGCTTTCAGCATTTAATGATGAAATTATGGTGACTAGTTAATATCTATAAAACTAAGTCCCCTTTTGTTTTTGTATATAATTTCTGATTTGATGTGGTACAGTTGTGGAATTTTTCTTCTGTAAAAATGGCGGAAACGGCCAAGGAAATTCGTTCGTTAAAATAATCATTTAAAGCATAAAGACAAGGGTAGTATCATGCGCTTACAGCACAGCTCTTTATTTATTTATTTGATGAGTCAAGTCTTTTCTACTGATTTTATTAGAAATTGTATAACATTGTGTTTATCACTGTTCAATGTTAAGGGGTTGGTTGTGCACTTAAAACGAGTTCAATCGCTAAGAGTTCTATAATGCGCCGTAAAATTGATTTTTCTCGAATGAATTAAAATGTTTAAAATTATTCATTTTGAAATCTTTTGTAGCTTGCTGTGCGTTATTGGTTTTCCTCAATGTTGAAGACTGTACTATGAACTATACTTGCTTATGTATACTTCATTATCATTTAATGTCTGGTGGAAAAAATGTTTCTCTGGCAATCATACCACATCTTCTTTTTTTTATGAAATTATGAATAAAACAAACACTAGTATTCGTCAGTTCAGTTACAAAAGTAAGCCATTCACGAATTGAGTAAATGAATACACGAAGAGCGCACGGCAGCGTTTCACATTTTCGTGTGCCAAATATGCTATACATATATGAATTTTTATAAATGTACATGTATCTGTTGGTGATGCATTTTGTACTTGCTATTTGGGAAACTAAGAAAAAAAAATAGCAACGTTTCTTCGGTATTGATTATGTTTATTGATTTTTTTTTATTCGGGACCTCGGGATTTCATGTTTTTAAGCCGGGATTTTGTTACCCCCTCAACATAATACCCATGATTAGTAAAGAAGGCGAGACATTTCAGCGCGTGTACTCTTGTCGTAATTTGAGAAATTTTAAATAATTTGTTTAAAATTTTTATCGATATTGCCTCTTTGTTGATACTATTACATTTTTTGTAGCTCGTCCGCTCCCATTTTATATTCGTTATGTGAACAAAAAGTCACAACTGTTGTTTTTTTACAGGGATTACGAAACTTTATTCCTGTTGCATTTCCGGCTGATAATATTGGGCATAAAATCCATCTTGATCGAAATGAATCTTGCAAATAACCCTCGAAGTTGGATACAGAGAGGGGGTGATGTTGAGGTTACAAAAAGGGGATGTTGGGTACTAGTATAGGATTATAAAAGTTGGGGTGATGAAATCAAAGGGACAACAAAGGTGGGATCTGGAGAAAGAAAAGAGGAATCTAGGAAAAGGCGCACACCGAGTCACTCAGACTTCATTCACGTGAATGAAATAAAATTACATCTGTAATGTCGGAATAAAATTTCAGTGTTGTTTACTTTTTTGGAGGGAGAGGAGGGGCAGGCATTATGGGAAGATCTCCCGTCTCTGACTCAAAATATGGATAATTTTATGTCAAGGGTTTTATAAGTCTCCCTGACAGCTTCAGACATAATAATTTTGTACCTTCTATTTTTTTTAAAATAGACAATACCCTTTTCTAAAATTGAGAATGGAAACGGGGAATGTGTCAAAGCGACAACAACCCGACCGTAGAACAGACACCAGCAGAGGGTCATTAATAGGTCTTCAATGCAGCGAGAAACTTCCGCACCCGGAGGCGTCCTTCACCTTGCCCCGAAACAAATATATATATATATATATATATATATATATATATATATATATATATATATATATATACTAGTTCAGTGATAATGGACGTCATACTAAACAAATTAAACACAAAAAAACTAAAATTAAAAATAATACAAGACTAACAAAAACCAGAGGCTCCTGATTTGGGACAGGCGCAAAAATGCGGTGGGGTTAAACATATTTTTGAGATCTCAACCCTCCCCCTATACCTCTGGCCAATGTAGAAAAGTAAACGCATAACCATACACACAGTAAAATTCAGTTCAAGAGAAGACCGAGTCCGATGTCAGAATAGTAATGCTTCTAAACTTCCTGCCGAGAAACTGCGAAAGGTCCTGGCAAAAGCAGGATATATTTTTGCTTCAAACAAAAATATGTTTACCCAATTTCCTCTTGGTATATATGGCATTACAATTACACCATGAGTTTTGCTCTAAATATTTGATTGAAAATTCAAACTCTGATGGTTTTTGTGCATCCTACTCTGAAGTACAAATGTACGTAGACATCGGACTAGTTTAGCAGATTTGGAAATAGACAAAATCCAAGACATGTCCTATATTTCCTAATGGTATTGCTCTATTTAGAGAAAGTGGTCGTATTATACAGGAGGGAACAGATAATATTGACTCAAATGCTGTGACAATTGATAGTAAAAAGACCTTTCACTTGGTTAGATCTGTATTTCAGTATCAAAACGAATCATCAAACGGCCACATAAGTTCCATCCAGGTTAAACAGGGACTAGAAAGCTCTTTGACATTGAATGATTCGAATACCAATCTAATAGCATGTTTACCTTTCGTCAAGCCAATATAACGATATAGACCTCCTTGTTATTCTGATGTAAATGTGTCTTGTTTTATGGGAAACTTAGATATATCTGTCATGTCTTTAGTATTGCTGCGACTTCTTTCGAGATAGGACTTAGATTCGATTCCCTTTTCTGCAGAAAGAACTGAGCAAATCATTATATTTTGGACCTGTTCTTACAAAAGGCTATCAGAGGTTAAATCTGAAATTTTGTTTGTAGCTTATCCTCCGGTTATTGATGCCAAGTCTAGCGACATGGAAATAGTATTTACAACTTTGTAACAGTGTTATGATATCTCAAAACGTGCCGGTCAACAAAATATTGTGCAAGCATTTGACAATTGATTGTATATGCTGTTGCCCAAAAAGTAAAGTGGTCTATGCCAGATGTTTTTCAATCACACATTATAAGACTTTCAGGAAGTAATGGCCTTTCGTATTTTATAGATACAGTTGTCAAGTTATGGGCACCAGCTGGGCTTTTTTACCTTCTTGTTGACTCTGGAACTTATGTTCCTAATACGAGACATCAGATTATTGTTGGAAAACAGTTTAATCTTGGTGTTCGACGATTAACTTTGGCATATTAGTCTTGCAAGGCTCTTTTGATAAATTTAAAAAATTCTTCACTTGGTGTAAAGACGTAAACCGTTCAAATAGTATTGAACCAAATATAAGGAAGGCGTTCTTTGACTGTCACAGTTAATTTGTTGAATCACCCGAAAGCACTAAAGGTATTGAACAATTCTTTTCTGTTTTTAAAGAACATAAATTATGTTGCCATTGTTTGAAGAATTCAGAGTACACTCTTGTAAACTATCACCAACCTTCGCATTATTGGATATATTTCTTCGTGCAATTGAGATATTGTCACAGAACATAAGGGCTGAACGGAATAGGTTGCGGTTTTTACATTTGCAAATGGTAGCTTCAATGTTGCCATCCTTTTTATTATTACCAATCGGACGAACTATGCCAGAATTTTTTCAATCACACATTATAAGACTTTGAAGAAGTCATGGTCTTTCCTGTTTTATAGTAGCAGTTGTAGTCCGGCCGATTGGTACAGATATAGAGCAGAATTGTTCACTTGATGAGGAAAGCATGAAACTTTGCATAGTAGTTCTTGGTTATATACCCTTTGCTTTCAGCTATGGACCCACTCTGAAAAATCCAATATGGCTGCCATTTTCAAGATGGCGGAAAAACGGTATAAAAATCAAGATTGTTCTTAAGGTATTCTATATAATTTCGGAAATTAAAGTTATGATTCTTCAAAAATGGACTTCATGTTCTTGAATTTGTTATCAATTAATTTTAAAATATAAAAAAAAATAATTTGGTTATTTCTATTACACATACATTTGCAAATATGGCTGCATATACAAAAACAAATAGTGAAATTCAAAATGTTAAGTAATCAATATGTTACATGTTATTCTTTAAACGCTTTCAGTTTTAATGGTTGGAATGAAACAGGTTGAAACGAGTCGATTGAACGTTAATAAAGGTCGGTTAAATGTGGTGGAATAGTAGGTAACTCATCTGAACTTTGAGGCAGTGCCGAGGGCACCCTGTCGCGTATCTTTTCAATGTAACGTCTTGCGTCACTTATCGCATTTTCATCTGCGTACCCACTACATCGTCAAATTGTTCTATGTAATCAATAGGTGTACCTTTCTTCAGGCGGAATAGGCGATTGCCATCATTTAAAATGGTTAAGGAGCAACTATTTCCTTTTCCAACGACGTGCGAAACCAATTCGCAACTATTCAGCGAGCATGGTCATAAAATGCACTCCTGGTCAGCACTTTTATTAGTTTTAATGGTAACAGTCATTTCTGAGTTTGGTGGAACTGTGATGGTTCGTTTTATGCAAACTTGCTGAGTTGGATCTCGTTTCCACCGTTAACAAATGCCGCATTTATCACTTTATTGTTGATGGTAATTGTGGGAGTACTCAGGTTTATCACTGCGCTCAGTGTGTCCAAAATATTTAGCCTAAGTATAACATCGTCTGTTTATTCTATTAATGTCGAGAGTCGTTCTTTATAGTCTTCCCAACAACAAGCTATTAACACAAACCACGTTGCGTTACGTTCTCAAAATATCCATTTTCTGCCGGAATTAATTTCTCATTTACTAATGTTATCATTGCAGCAGTGTCCACAATCATGCTCACATTCTGGTCATGTATAGTACCTCGTACTGCTAAGCTCTTTCAAATGGTTTGTCTGATGACAATATCGGACGAGGCCGTGGGCCTCTGTTCGATTTAGTGATTAGGTGATGTGTCATGGCCAATGGACTTTGGAATCGTGCGTTGGCCTACTGGCCCGACCCTTTGCTGTTTAAAGACTCCATTGTTGGAGTTGCACTTTGATTTGCTCCGTATCCTTGTGAAGGTGATCGTTGTCTGAAATAACCGGGATTTCTGGAGTTTGCCCGTGGAGATGCTAACCGTTGTCTTTAGGGACTATATGATCTCTACCTTAGTGGGGTGTTGCTGATCGATAGGCTTTAAGCTTGGGTGTAATCTATCAGGCGATCTACCGCGAATGTATTGCTCAGGAGATCCTCCATGTGTATATTGATCAGGTAATCTTCCATTGAACTGGTGATCTTCCATGATTATTTGATCAGAAGATCCGAGGTTATACTGATCGGCCAATCCACGGCTATTCTGATTAGTTGAAAGCATAATATCAGCTAGTTTTGTGACAATTTGTGCGAGTTTATGCCCCTCATTATCCAAAGGTCTGCTCATATTTCCTTTATGGGTCGGTGATACTGCGCCATCAGCAAAGTAGACTTGTCGATGGTTATAATTGGCACTTTTTGATTCATATATCGCCATCTGGTTTGCTATTGAGGTTTTTAGTTGATTCAACGCCTTGTTGACATTTTCTGGGTTCCTCTTTATTACATGCCTTGAAGAATCTTTGTCTTTACATTCTCGACGGAATGCTTCGGTTCCAATCTGGTTTGATCGTCTTTCTTGCTGAAGCGCTGTTCCAAATGAAAGCTTTTTTTAAGGCCTTGGAATCATCATCTGTGCGAGCGTACTCAAAGCCAACATCGGCTTGCAATATGGGGCCTACACACATTTTTCTGTTTTCTCATTGTCATCTACCGGCAAATCGTTCAAATTGGTAAATGAACGTCTCCCAAGTCATGGATCCTCTCCAATTGAGTTTTTTGAATTTTTGGGAGCTGTGGGCTTCGTCTCCGGTCCCTTGCACCAAGATTTTCTTGCCATCGGGTATATTCTCTCTCCAATGAGGAGTCTGAAGAAGAGGTGTTGCCACACTCTTTTGGTTTCCTCTGCCCTTTCCTGGACCGGCCAGTGGAGTCAGCTTGCTGTTATAGGAAGCCTGTTAAGGTTCCAGGAGCTGACGAGGTTGTCATAATTAGAGTGATAAATGTGGGATTTGCCATTAACTCGGCGGGGATGATACCATAAGTAGGCACTACATTCAGCATTGGAGAAACTTGATATAATCCACTTGCAGTCAATTGTTTATGTAATAGTGTGCTGCTCTGAACCAAATATTATTGACTCATAGTAGATGGTAAGTGTGCGTAAGAAGACACATAAGCCATTTGCTGGTATCCTTGATAAGTACTAGAGGGTTTTAGCATGTTCTTAATTGAAGGTTGTTGTTGAATAATTTGAACTGTTTCATGCAGGGCCAAAAACCCTGACATAGGACTTTTGACTTAAGGTGAAGACACCTTCAACAGAGTTGGCGCGGTTGCTGGTTCATGCGAACTATAATTGGGGAAAGACACAAGGCATGGCTTTTGTTGTGTACTTTTTGTAAACTTGCGTTGTACTGGCTAAGGTCAAATTTTGGCTTAGATGATGTGTCCATTGCAGGAATTTTAACTTCTTTATTTCGATTGTCCACTAATTCATTTACAACAGATGTCAGTTGTTGGAAGGTACCCTGCTGTTCAAATGCACTTTTAAATTGAACTGTGTCTACTTCCTCAGGTGTTGTCAGCTTGTCCATTCGTCTCACAACAGCATTGAATATCTTATTGGTCTGACCATCAATTCCGCCAAGCAATTATTGTGGTCTATCCTGTCTTCAGACTGCTGAAGTTGCTGAGATATTGCTCTCATCTGTTCGTTATTAATATGCATTGCCTCTTTCTGTTCAGCTTGAAACGTAATGAGACCAACACATATTTTATCAATTCGCGATGATTCGCTCTGTTTTATATTGCGGTAATCTCAGCTGTTCTTTGGGCATTACATTTACTACCTGCTAAAAATTCTTGGTACAATTGTTTAATAGTCATTTCTGAGCTGTCCTCTGTTAAAGCGTCCGAGTTCAGCTGTGGGTTTCTCCATATCCCAAAGTGATTAATTTTCTGCCATTTCAATGTTCTTGTCCTTGTTGTCCCCAATTCCTGCCATTTCACTGATATGTGTTTAAATGATTCTCAATTCACAGTTTGATATCTCAAATCACAGCTTTTATGTGTGACCCAAGACAACAAATAGTGCAGCTTTTAATGAAAGCTACTACTGCAGCTTTTTATGAAGGCTACTGCTTTGTGTATGAAATGACAAGCAAGGCAAAATCAAAAAGGACAGATACTAAATGACACTATATATCAATAAAATGCTTATATTCAGGTCAATTCTCAATAATGAATATTTGCCCCTTTTTAATGCGGCCATTTTGAAAATAGCCGCCATTTTGTATTTCAAAGATAGATCAAAACAAAATCTTGCTAAGTGCACCAAGTCATTCAAATATGTTGATTTTTGTGCTTCCAGCATCAAATCCACTGTGGTTTGTGTAATACTGGAAAATATTTTAGAACGTACGGCAGCCATTTTGAAATAAGCCGCCATATTGAATTTTGAGGGTGGGTCCATAGCTAATATTGCTCAGTACACAAAAATATACCATCATGCAAAAACTGGTGCTTTCCTCATTATTTGAGCATTTTTTTCACCGATCGGCCGGACTATTGGTAAGTTATGGACAGCAGCTGGGCTTTATGACCTTCTTGTTGACTCTGGATTTTATGCTCCTAATACGAGATATCAGATTATTGTGGGAAAACAGATTAATCTTTGTGTTCGAGAATTAACTTTGGCATATCAGGCTTGCAAGGCTCTTTTGATCAATTTAAACACATTCTTCATTTGGTGTAAAGAATATTGAACCAAATGTAAGGAAGGCGTTCTTTGACTGCCACAGTTCATTTGCTGAATCACCAAAAAGCACTTAAGGTATTGAACAATTCTTTTCTGTTTTTAAAGAACTTATGTTGCCATTGTTTGAAGAATTCAGAATACACACTTGTGAACTATCACCAACCTTCGCATTATGGGATATATTTATTCGTGCAGTTGAGATCGATATTGTCACAGAACATAAGGGCTGAACGGAATGGGTTGTGGTTTTTACATTTACAAATGGTAGCTGTAACGTTGCCATTCTTTTTTTTATTACCAATCGGACGAACTATGCTAGGTGGACACCAGCTTACATATTGGACATTTTGAATCTGCCTGAAAGAGTACAATCTGTACACGAAGAAAACAAGCCAACGGAAATGACACGAGACAAGAAGAATGTCGCTGATTTGATAGGGTATGTGCATTCAAATACGACTGATCTATTTAACGTTGCCAATCATCCTTAGTCATTGGTAAATATTTCTACTGAGATGCAAGCCTCAATAAATGTTAAGATTCTCTTCTTAAATCTATTGAGCAAGACAACCAGATGATTACATGTTTTGTTGAAGGCTGCTTTAATATGAGTCTGAAACCGGTGTCTTCTACAGTCTTATTTCGAGGTCTCCTCTCATTACATTCGATGATATGACCAAGACCTCAAAATAAAATTGTTGCAAAACTGATATAATTCACCTCCTTGAAGAGGAAAAGTGCTCTTCGTTCAATTTTCCAAGTTATGACAATAGTTATCAAAGGTACCAGGCTTATAACTTGATACGCCAGACGCGCGTTTTGCCTACATCAGACTCACCAAAGGATGCCAGTCTTGTGAAAATTCCCACATGAGAAAACTCGTTGTTACAGCATATGCAACGTGCAATGCTTCAAACGCAGATTTGGATGAACCAAATTGCTAAATCATTGATCATACTTTCCAAAGACTCTGGTTGGCAAGAGGGTAAAACAGGTTTGCTCTCGGTTTTCTTTGAGGGACCTATGTCAGCAGATTTTCTTCCATACCTTGTTTGTACGTATACATGAAAGAGATAAACAGCTTACAAAAAAACTGTGTTCGTAACCAACATAATTTGACGTGCACCAATATTTCTTCATGTAATGTGTTTGTTGGTTATGAAATTATTAAACTCACCGAGCAATATTGGAAAAAGGCGACGATGAACACGATGAATGATGTCAGATTTTCGAAAGTTGTCATGCCCTTATGTCCTTTGTTTGTTAAAATCCTCCTACAACAACTCTTTTTGGGGGGTCAATATATGCTTTTGTAAGGCAAAATGTCACAAAACCTTAAATGTTTATAGAGCTAGAATATACGCTGAACCTTTAGTCCTTCATAAACTTAATTGATTTATTTGCGTTGTGAAATATTTGTGACTGGCAATTAAAATACATCAAAGCAAAAACCAAATTGACTTCGATTCTTTTTTGAGAAGCCGTAAAATTCAGAAATATATCTTTAGAAGAACAAACAATGTAAACAAAAATTGATTAGGGGTCGGTTTTTGTTCCATCTTCTATTTTCTTATTGTTGCTAGTCTGAAATCCCCTAAAATTGGGCATTTTGTGGTTTCATTATTTTCAAATTCAGTTGAAAATGAAATGTGACTGTTTGTATTATTATAAATTTCTTGTTTACTAACAATTTAGATATTATCGTGAAACTTTTTATAACCTCTTGTGAAATAAATCGACAATTATAGTGAAAAACTCAATCACTAACCTTTGACCTTATTTAAAAAAAAAATTGCACCATATTTCAATTCTACGACCAGGCAAAATTTAAAGAATAAACATTACTCTTTCCAAAAAGTCACGATTTAGCCTGCAGGTAGGGTGGTCCATTAAAGTTGAAAAATTGTTGGCTTGGTCATTCCACTATAATACATTTTCAATAAAGACATGTTCCAAAATAGTTCATCAAAAATATTGTTATCATACATATTATTTAGATTCGATAGTTCATTTACATTATTTACATACCTTTTTCTATTATCCATTCACCATTTGTTATATTGATTTCGGAGCGACGAATATCAATGCCATCTGTAGACGATACATCTTTAATATCCTCTTCTAACAAATTTCGCAATAAGCACGTCTTCCCAACAGATTGCTTGCCCACTATCAAAATTTTAACAAAGTACCTTTTTTCAGTTTCTGCATTCTGCATAAGCTTGATATATCTAAGTCGATCTGTTTCTTCCAATCGGTTTAATAACGCTACAATATAGGTAAACATAAGTACATATATATGTATGTTCCAGACCGTATGAGTATTTGGACCGTACGCGTACGGTCTGACTAATATTAAGAAGTTGGTCAGGTTATTAGATACAAATGTATATAACAGATCAACATAACTTATATCTCAAATAAATATAAAAAAGTTTAATAGTAATTGAAATAAAAACTTAATATTTTAACTATTTAAAAACATCACGCTTATTAAAATCTGTTAATCTCCTGTATTTAGCATGTCAGTAATTCATTAATTGCAGCCCAGTATGCTCATTGAAATTGAAGTTATCGAAAGTAAACATAATGTGGGAGGACAATTGTTATAGAATATTTAGGAACTTTACAAAAAAATGCATATGCAAAGGAACATGCATGAACAAAACATGTTAATGTGAAAAAAAATTATGACGTTCCTTGTGGTAGCAAGACTAGTGTCACCTTGGGCCAGAGTAACAAAATAGGATTCAGATATACAATTAAACAAATATTTAATGTCAATTGTTCGCTTATTCACTTCATCCATCTATTTGTAATAATAACAATTTGTATAACTAAAAATAAAGATTTTGATAAATGTTTGTTAAAAGTTTAACCCATATGATCTGGAACATGTATAATGCCTAAGAATGTTCATTAAACACGCTAATGAGGTTTAAAAATAGTTGTTTTATTCTATAAATTCACGCAATATTTCGCTAAGCTAGTTAACCTCACCAGGGCGGTAGCAGGTCATTTCGTACCTTAGCCTTTTCGTACCTCTGTCATTTCGTACCCCAAATTACCATTTCGTACCCAATACTTACCATTTTTTACCCACACATTCCACAGTATAAACCATTGTGTACGCTACGGGTCAAATTCATCTACCATTTTGTAAATAATGGCAGTATATACATTAGGTACGAAATGATGTTCATGTTACTATACCATGTGGTAAAAAATGGTACCAAATATGGAGGGTAAGAAATTGGGGATATGAAATGACTATAATTCCATCAAACGTATGCAGCCATCCAAGAAAAATTGGATGCTGTTAAGAAATTTTAGCAGTTTATCACACATGACATTTAAATACATTTCTGCAGCTACGTGTTCATTGCTATTTATAGATCATAACAAGTAATTTGTAGGCGATACTGTCAAGGAAAGGGAGATAAATCGAGACGACGTTACAATTTGTGATGGACAGGTTACTATTGATGAATGTACAATGCTATGAAGACGATGAAGCTAAATGAATCACCTTGTCTAGATGGTTTAACATTAGAATGTTATAAGATCTTCCGAGAAAAATTAAAAACAATGTTAGTAAAAGTTTTAAATAAGGGACATGAGGAAAAACTTCGTTCATATACACAATGAACTGGTGTTATATCTTAATTATTTAAAATGAAATGACCCCTTATCTTTAGAAAGTTATCGTCCAGTATCATTATAAAATGTAGATTTGTAAAAACTGTCTCATGTTTTTGTACAGAGACTAAAAAAAGCTTCTTCCTGAAATAATTAGTGAAGATCAAACCGGATATGTAATAAATCGTTATATTGGATATAATGTACGACAAATCCAAGATATAATGGACTATGCAGAATTTGTGGTTATTATATTTCTTGAGTTTACAAAAACTTTTGATTCTTTGGAGTTGAAATTTATGTTAAGCGTTATAAATGTTTTTGGTTTTAATGAATCATTCATAAATATATCATGGAAACATTATACAAGGCTATAGACTGTGAAATAATAAGGATAGGTATCCGAAAAGTAAATTATCTTCTAGGAAAAATGAATTTTCAAAAACAAGATATTAGCAAAATATATAGTATTTGGATACAAAAAATCATATATGGTGTTTTAAAGTTTTAACTATTTTTTCGACATTTTAGATTTTGTATCTACAAGTCATACTATGTCTCCAAACAAAAACCAAGTTTACTATCCGCGGCTGTCACTGATAAATATTATATAAGGAGTCTCTATAATGATTATATTGCCTAGGATAGTAAACTTGGAATAGCGTATAAACTTTATTTATAATAACATGTATGTATGTTCATAGTATACACTGAGAAATACAGAAAACAAAAGTCACGGACTTTGGAAAAAACGAGGCAGGCTAAAAAAATTGCCCTGTCACCAAATACCTATTACTTTTTATACCTTTTCTGAAATACTCCAGTCATAAAATCTTTAACAAAAATTCATCCTTCAACAGTACATGCTTTCAACCACGATCTCAATGCCCGCAATTTCGCGGGTGTGTTCTAGTGAACATTATATGGCGATAAAGATTAACTCATTTAACTTAGGATGGATTGTGAAATACAAATGACTGCAATATTAGTGTACCATGAATACATTTTTTTTTAGTGTAAGATAAGAGTGCCAACGTATCCTTTTTTATTCAAAATACTGAGACATCACCTAAAAACATTAATGTTCATATTTCAGTGTTGTTTGTATGACAAACATTATACATATAACCGCATCATAATTTTATATGTACTTTACTATGAAATTCATATGGCGGTTTGAATGAAATTAGTTTTATTTTACTCAAGATGTATTGCATAATAATAATGACAGCAGTTAGAGTGGCTGTATTTCATATTTTAGTTCAAATTTTCGAGTCTTCACTACAAATCGGTAGTTTTAATATCCCAGGGCGGTTTGTATTACAAAAATATTAAAAAAACATCATCTGCCGAAACTGACGGTAATATTTAAACGTTATTCGGAGATCATACAATATACGTTCGAGCACTATGAAACTTTCGTGTTGACATTATGTCAGAAATCTAATAGTACATCCAAAGAAAACACAGTGTTTTACTATGGAAAGCCATGTAATATAGGTAATATATATTTAGTGAGTGACTGTAAACAAATAGGGAACGAAGCAAGTTAAACCGTGTGTTCACCATCCCGATTTAAAACAAAAATCACTTTTCTTTCTATTCTGATACTGCATGTTTATGTATATCGATCAACATTTGCGAACATTTTATAATCATTATTTCATTTATGCAAGAACAAATAAAAGAAGAAAGTGTAATGTCTATACTTAGTGTTACAGTGTTAAGAGTATATTAGTATGATCTTGGGTGCTGGAAATTAGAACAACAGACATATATCAAAGATCAGGTCTGCCAAGAAAAGTGTTAAACACGACAATCTGTAAATAAATAACTGAACTGTCCTTAGGTATGATTAGAAGCTGACTTATTCTCAGGATCGGTCTTAAGCAGACAGTCAACAGGTCTTGTTTGGATCAGACCTCTCATAAGTATTTGGCAAAAGCAGACCTCTGCACAAGTCAAATGTTCTGCAGCAGTCATAAAAACAGACCTATCTCTGATCTACAGCCGAAAAGTTAACAAGCTTTTCTGCTTAAAATTTCTTAAGTTAACATACATGTAATAATCAGTTAACAAGTCTACTCCAAGTTAACTTTTGTACTAGTAAGGACTGTGACTATCTTTACTTTTGCTTCTGGTAATAATTCTCGCAATTTCCAAAAATTGAAGCTGAAGAATTTTTAAAAACTTTATATTTGGCTAGTCAATATTCATCGATTTTTTTAAATGTAAACAGGGTATAGTTTGTTATTATCAATAGCTGTTATTCATAGAACGGAAACTACTTTCGATCGTTCTATGCACAGTTCTTGATAAAAACATCACCATTTAACATGTTAAAGCTCATTGTTAACATGTGAAAGCCAGAGGTGCGTACATATGCTGCAACATCAAGAACGATACGATCAAAAAGGACTTAAACAGAAAAGCCACATAGTATATGAAACATAACAATAAAATTGAGAAAGGAAATGGGGAATGTGTCAAAGCGACAATAACCCGACCATAAGGCAGACAACGACCGAAGTGTGTTCAATGGTTCTTAATCGTCAATAGTGTCCGATCAGAAAGTTCATAAACCAGTTATTAGTCCGGCCGATTGGTGTAGATATAGAGCAGTTACTGTATTGCTTACTTGATGAGGAAAGCATGAAACTTTGCATAGTAATTCTTGGTTATATACCCTTTGATTTCAGCTATGAACCCACTCTGGAAAATCCAATATAGCTGCCATTTTCAAGATGGCGGAAAAACGGTAAAAATATCAAGATCGTCCTAACGGTATTCTATATAATTTCGGAAATTAAAGTAATGATTCTTTAAAAATGGACTTCATGTTCTTGAATTTGTTATCAATTAATTAAAAAATATAAAAAACAATAAGTTGGTTATTTCTATATCACATACATTTGCAAATATAGCTGCATATACAAAAACAAATAGTGAAATTCAAAATGTTAATCAGTATGTTACATGTAAGTGTAATTGTTCTTTAAACGCTTTGAGTTTTAAAAGTTGGAATGGAAAAGGTTGAAACGAGTCGATTGGACGTTAATATAGGTCGGTTAAATGTGGTGGAATAGTAGGTAACTCATCTGAACTTTGAGGCAGTGCCGAGTGCACCTTGTCTCGTGTCTCTTCAATGCCACGTCTTACGTCACTTATCACGTTTTCATCTGCCACGTCTTACGTCACTTATCACGTTTTCATCTGCCGTACCCACTACATTTTCAAATTATTCTATGTAATCAATAGGTGTACCTTTCTGCAGGCAGATAAGACGATTGCCATCAATTAAAATGGTTAAGGGGCAACTATTTCCTTTTCCAACTTCGTGCGAAACCAATTCGCAACTATTCAGCGAGCATAGTCAGCACTTTTATTAGTTTTAATGGTAACAGTCATTTTTGAGTTTGGCGGAACTGTAATGGTTCGTTTTATGCAAATTTGCTGAGTTGAAATCTCGTTTCCGCTGTTAACAAATGCCGCATTTATCACTTTATTGTTGATGATAATTGAAGGAGTACTCAGGTTTATCACTACGCTCAGTGTGTCCAAAATATCTAGCCTATGTATAACATCGTCTGTTAAAGGCTCTTTGCACACATCCCATTGTATGTTTACTCTATTAATGTCGAGAGTCGTTCTTTATAATCTTCCCAATAACAAGCTGTTAACCTAAACCGCGTAGCGTTACGTTCTCCAAATCTCCATTTTCTGCCTGAATTAATTCCTCATTTACTAATATTATCATTGCAGCAGTGTCCACAATCATGCTCACATTCTGATCATGTATATATAGTACCTCGTACTGCTAAGCTCTTACAAATGGTTCGTCTGATGACAATATCGAGCTAGGCCGTGGGCCTCTGTTTGATTTTGTGATGAGGTGATGTTGCATGGCCAATAGACTTTGGAATCGTGCGTTTGCCTACTGGCCCGACCCTTTGCTGTTTAAAGACTCCATATTTGGGGGGTTGCACTTTGATTTGATCTGTATCATGGTGAAGGTGACCGTTGTCTGAAATAACCGGGATTTCTGGAGTTTGTCCGTGGAGATGTTAATCGTTGTCTTTAGGGACTATATGATCTCTAGCATAGTGGTGGTGTTGCTAATCGATATGCATTAAGCTTGGGTGCATTTTTATCTAGCAATCTACCGCGATTGTATTGCTCAGGAGATCTTCAACGTGTATATTGATCAGGTGATCTTCCATTGATCTGCTGATTTTCCATAATTATTTTATCAAAAGAACCGAGGTTATATTGACCGGCAAATCCTCGGTTATGATGATTAGTTGAAAGCAAAACATCAGCTAGTTTTGTGACAATTTTTGTGAGGTTATGCACCTCATGATCCAAGGGACTGCTCATATTTCATTTTTCGGTCGATGATACTGTGCCATCAGCAAAGTAGACTTGTCGATGGTCATAATTGGCACTTTTTTATCCATATATCGCCATCTGGTTTGCTATTGAGGTTTTCAATTGTTGTAACACCTTGTTAAATGTTTCTGGGTTCCTCTCTAATACATGCCTTGGCGAACCTTTGTCTTTACATCCTCGGAGGAATGCTTCGGTTCAAATCTGGTTTGACCGTCTTTCTTGCTGACGCGCTGCTCCCAATGAATGCTTTTTTTTAAGGCCTAGGAATCATCATCTGTTTTTACCTTGCGAGCGTACTCAAAGCCAACATCTGTCTGGCAATCTTGGAGCCTATAAACATTTTTCCTGTTTTCCCATTGTCATCTACCGACAGTTCGTTCAAATTGGCAAATGAACGCCTCCCCATTCAAGGATCCTCTTCAATTGAGTTTTTGCATTTTTTTTTGGAGCTGTTGGCTTCGGCTCCGGTCCCTTGCACCAAGATTTTCTTGCCATCGGGTTTATTCTCTCTCAAATGAGGAGTCTGAGAAGAGCTGTTGCCACGCTCTGTTGGTTTCCTCTTCCCTTTCCTTGATCGGTCAGTGTAGTCGGCTTGCTGTTATGGGAAGCCTGTCAGAGCTCCAGAAGCTGACGAGGTTGTCATAATTGGAGTGATAAATGTGTGATTTGCAATTGATTCAACGGGGATGATACCGTAAGTAGGCACTGCATTCAGCATTGGAGAATCTTGATAGAATCCACTTGCAGCCAATTGTTTCTGTAATGGTGTGCTGCTCTGAACCAAATATTATTGACTCATAGTAGATGGTAAGTGTGCGTAAGAAGACACATAAGCCTTTTGCTGGTATCCTTGATTAGTACTAGAGGTTTATAGTATGTTCTTAAATGGAGATTGTTGTTGAATAATTTGATCTGTCTCATGCTGCAGGGCCACATAGGACTTTTGACTTAAGGTGAAGACACCTTCAACAGAGTTGGCGCGGTTGATGGTTCATGCGAACTACAATTGGGGAAAGACCTAAGGCATGGATTGAGTTGTGTACTTTTTGTAAACTTTCGTTGTACTAGCTGAGGTCAAATTTTGGCTCAGATGATGTGTCCATTGCAGGAAGTTTAACTTCTTCATTTCGATTGTCCACTAATTAATTTACAACATATGCCAGTTGTTGGAAGGTACCCTACTATTCAAATGCACATTTTAATTGAACTGTGTCTCCTTCCTCAGTTGTTGTCTGTTTGTCCATCCGTTTCACCACAACATTGAATATCTTATTGGTTTGACCATCAATTCCCCCAAGCAACTACCACTAGCCTTGTGGTCTATCCTGTCTGCAGACTGCTGAAGTTGCTGATATATTGCTCCCATCTGTTTGTTATTATTATTCACTGCATCTTTCTGTTCCGCTTGAATCGTAACGAGACAAACACATTTTTTATCAATTTGCGCTTCGCTCTGTTTTATATTGCGGTAAATCTCAGCAGTTCTTTGAGCATTAGATTTTCTATCTGCTAAAAAATCTTGGTAAAATTGTTTAATAGGCATTTCTGAGCTGTCCTCTGTTAAAGCGTCTTCAGCTGTGGGTTTCCCCATATCCCCAAGTGATTCAGTTTCTGCCATTTCAATGTTCTTGTTCTTGATGTCCTCAATTCCTGCCATTTCACTGATATGTGTTTAAATAATTCTTAATTCACAGTATAATATCTCAAATTGCAAAATATTGCGACCAAAGAAATAAGACGGGCACTGAATAATATCTTAAGGCAGATAAATCCCAAATCACAGCTTTTATGTGTGACCAAAGACAACACATGGTGCAGCTTTAAATGAAAGCTACTACTGCAGCTTTTTATGAAAGCTACTACTTTGCGTATGAAATGACAAGCAAGGCAAAATCAAAAAGGATAAAACTGGGACAGATTCTTAATGACACTATACATCAATAAAATGCTTATATACAGGTCATTTCTCAATAATGAATATTTGCTTATTTTTCAAGGCGGTCATTTTGAAAATAGCCGCCATTTTGTATTTCAACTTGTTGTTAATAAAATGAAATTATCATACAAGTGAGACGTTTTGCTAGGTATAAACCATGTATAATCCGCCAAAATGCTCCTTATTTGCAGATGGTTCTTTTTAAGGGCAACTGCAAAAGCTTCATTAGAAGGTTGTTTCTTGACATAAAAAATGTGAATTGTAGTTTAAAATGAAGAAAACAATTCCTTGCCCTATAAACATGATAAATGATAAATCTATTCTTTTTTTGACATATAAAGTTTTCATAAGGTTCAGGTAATTTCTGGTACTTGTATATCATACAAGTACCAGAAAAGAGCATTTTGTTAAACATTTCCAAAATTTCGAAATATATTTTTCATCCTTTAAATTGATTTAATGAGAACTGCACCGTACGAATTACGATCGGGGATACTGAAAGTACAATTAATAAGCTTTCGAATGCTACATAATAAAGCCATATGTTAGGTTGGTGCATTTTAGTCATTAACTAAGCGTCTTTTTGAAAATTGTCACTCGTCTAATATAAGGAAGCTTTTAATCAGTTTAATTAAGGTCTGGAGCTAGCGTGTCAGTAACTGTTAGAAGTCCTTTGTTAATGTATGTAATATTGTCATGTTGTTTAGTTACTTCTGTTACCTTTTCTGATATCGGACTCGAGTTTATTTTAAACTGAGTTTACTGTACTTATTACTTTGTGTTTCATTATTCTACATTGACTAGACGAATAAAGAGATGGTTGCGATCTCACACAACATGTTTAACCACGCCACATTTTTGCGCCAATCACAAGTCAGGAACCTCTGGCTTTTGTTTTTTCTTGTATGGTGTTTGTTTTAATTTTAATTCTTTTATACGTTTAGGAGTTTAGTGTGACTTCCATTTTCACTGAATTAGTACACGTTTTAATTAAGAGGCGAGCATAAACCAACCTCCGGGTCCGGGATTTTCTCGCTGCTTCGAAGACTCCTTGTTGTACTTAGGCTGCTATCTGCTCTTTGGTCGTGTTTTTATCTCATTGAAATATTCCCCATTACCATTCTCATTTTTTATGTTGTTTGTATATTTGTTATATAAAATCCGTTATAACAGACTGTTTCATAATGTTCATAAATGGGAAATGTGTCAAAGAGACAACAACCCGACCAAAGATCAGAAATCAGGGACGATATTAAGGTCCTTTACTGAGTAATGATTACAATTCTCGGTCACGAGCGATGTGTTTATTGTGAAACAAAAATCGTGAAAAAAGGAAAAGAAAAGCTATATGCATATAAAAACAGTACAACAAAATCAACAGATTAGCAATATTTCCTGTTAATAATAAAAAAAATAGGTTAAAGAAGCCTATTGTAAACTATAATCAAGACGCTCATAAATCAATAGATTGCCATAAATAAAAAAAAAACCGATACGTAAAAAAAAATCGATTACTTTTGACATTATGAAATACGATGCGATTATAAACAAATATTAATACAAAGCTTTATAACAAATGTGTATCCTGGAGTTACCTACGTTCATGGCGAGTTTGATCTGAAATGTAAAAAATGCATGTGATCGGTTTTGATTTTTTTAATTGCTGTATAAAAATGTGTACAAATTATACTGTCAAAAGTAAACAAAAATGTGAGTTTTCAGGTTTTCAAAATATATCCCCTTGTAATTTTTACAATTTTAAATCAGAATCTAGTACATGTTTCAAAGTGATTACGATTATTACACTTTGTTGATTGCTGAACCCCAATTTTTAATAGATTTATATATATTATGTCTGTTTGTTTTACTCACACTTTGTTGTCAATATAACAAAATTCTAGACTGTTATACAAGTAATCGGTTTAGGTAGATATAAAATTAGGTTGAGCCCACCATTTTGTATATAAGTAAATGCTTGTAATCTTCGACAACAACCCGACCAAAGATCAGAAATCAGGGACGATGTTAAGGTCCTTTACTGAATAATTGGTTGCAATTCTCGATCACCGACGATGTGTTTATCGTGAAAAAAATCATAAAAAAGGGAAAAGAAAAGCTATATGCATATGAAAACAGGGCAACTAAATCAACAGATTATCAAAATTTCCCGTTAATGATAACAAAATAGGTTGAAGAAGCCTATTGTAAACTATAATCAAGACGCTCATATCAATAGATTGCCATAAATTAAAAAAAAAAATACCGATACTTAAATAAATTCAATACTTTTGACATTTTGAAATACGATGCGATTATAAACAAATAGGAATACAATGTACAAATAATACTGTCAAAAGTAAACTAAAATATGAGTTTGCAAAATATATCCCCTTGTAATTTTTACAATTTTAAAGTCAGAAACAAGTACATGTTTGAAAGTAATAACGATTATTACACTGTGATGACTGCTGTACCCCTTTTTTCAATATATTTATATATTAAGTCTGTTTGTTTTACTCACACTTTGTTGTCAATATAACAAAGTTCTAGACTGTCATTCAAGTAATCAGTTTAGTTAGATATAAAATTAGATTTAATCCACCATTTGGTATATAAGTAATCTTCCTATTTTAAAAAAGGGACTTTCCGTTTAGGATTTTTGGAGTTCGTTATTTTGTTGATTTACTTATTATTTCAGAAATAGATAATAACATAAAAAAAAAATTGCCAAAATATTTGTCCCGACGTTTTGTACATAAGGAAATACTTTTGATCTTTCTATTCGAAAAAGGGACTTAATTATGAAAAAAATGAAGATAACAACAAACTGAAATTATATAATGATTTACAAATATAAAGCACTGCAGCTTGGCTATTCAATACTAAGAATGAAACTCGGAGAGGGTTTATTACTAAGCTTGAACTACAGTAATGTTAAACACAGTAAAATGTCAATGGCTTATGCAATGTAGAAATAAAATATAAGCCTATTTTCAATTAGTAAATCACCATGTGAACATATTTTGGAAACTGTTGTATGAAAAACATATGGAAATGTCCACTAAATACTGAAATGAAATTCAGCTGTTAAAAAGCTCTTACGCGTTATGACTGAGATTTTTTTCTTCAATGCAGATTATGATCTGTATCTTCATTTCAGGTTTGGTTGAACAGAAACTTAAGACTCAACCAACATGTGTTTTTTTTCGAAATGTTCAAGTCTTCTTACTTTCGTTAATAATGTTCTATTAAGTAATACTTTATAATTCATATTTCTTAAATGGATGTATTAATTACACTTTCCGATACCATTTACATTCAATGTGTCATATGAAATACCTAAATATCTTCGGCTTTGTCTCCGGAATTTAGAGCACAAAAGAGCTGAAATTAACACCAAACAACCAGCTAAAACAGGAGCTCTGAAATAATATGAAATATAGATTGTAAATAGACTATTATCCATGAGACTGTTTGATATATATATTTTGTATATTTGGTTACTTGTTTACTCTATAGTAGAGTCAGGTGGAAAAATTAAAAGAGACATTCAAACTCATGTCGACGAACACATAACAATCCCATGTCAAACAATACAGAAAACGAACAAACAGCAAACATAAAAAATAGAAAAAAGATATTCTCATTGTTTCAGATAAGATGATATTTAAAGGAACACTTAAGGATGAGGTTTTGGAATTTGTGTCAAATGTTCGGACTCCTTGGTGTTTTTCCATACAATACAATGTAAAATATTTTCCCCACAACACCCATTTGTTTTTTTCAAATATGACTAAATAGCTCATGAAAGGTCATTTACCAAAATTCAGAAGATTCTTAATTTTCTTTCCTTTGTTTTGAGACCCAATAATACCAATGCAAATATAAGGTAAACGTTCGAGTCAGCCGTTTCCCGCCATATTTTAATTCTCAAATATCTCGAAAAGGAGGTCTGTGACCTATCAATATTGTTAGCTTATTTCTATCCTTAATTGATGCTCTACCAGCTTATAGTATCAATTTTAACTTCTTAATTTATTAATTTTCACCTTACCTATCCTAAGTACATCCTTAACTCTACGTACAGAATTATAATTATTTATGACAACTGCATATATACTTAAGATTTGTGTTTTTCAAAAGATCTAAAAGCATCACCTGATAAAACATTCTCTTTAATATTGAAATTAAAAATTGCAAATTACTCATTATAACTATCAGACTTAAAACGTAGTACAACTGGATTATACATTTTTCGTCTGCATAGAACGACTCATAATTGAGTTCGAATCAAATCACTTGGAAGGCAAAATTAGATATTACGTTGAACATGTTGAATAGTACTGATAACCAGAAATTCACAAGAATTGTTTATAATGTATGTGTTTCCTCGTCTTCAGAAAGTCAGACTAGAATTCGAATCTGTCTTTATCACCAGACACTGCCATTTTACGTGTTATCAAAATTTAGACAATAACCAGAAGATTTTTTTTTCGTGTTAATCTCCTTTTTGGTGTCAGTTCTTTTATTGCATTCAAACGTCAAAAAGGCAAGATTCAGCCATCTGACTAAAACTGAATTATCTATGTTTGCCATTTAATTCAACAGGATAACATAGATAATTCACCACTAACTTTCTCCCCTGGTTCGAAAGCCCTTATCATACAGTCATCAACGAGCAATTGAATACTCCTCGACGTAGACCCAGTCATGTTTATCTTCATTTAACATCACCTTCTTTGCATGATGTTTCTATTTATGACTGGCTGCCATTCATTTAAAAGCCTTTAGGTATTCATCACATTCGCACGAAACTTTATTCATTACCCCTTTCAAAACTTCATTCTCTGTTCAATTTATGTTTGGAAACCACTGTTACAAATCCTCATTCAAACTAATAAGACTTACAACTATCATTTCAGATATTGCAAGTGAAATACTTTTCAAACCAGATCGCATTGGAAAAGATGAAAACGAGAACATATTTTTTCCTAAACTTTCCTTTGCCAACAAAGGTCTCGAAGGCGTCAACTTAGGCAATATTCTTCATCATAATTTATTTCAGTCGAAAATACTTCATTATCTTAAAGATCAGTATGTACCAATAATTTCTTATACCTACACCAAACCAATTGCAACTAGCATTTTCAATTAAAAAGTTGTATGAACACGTTTTGCAGGATCTCAACATTGAAAACTTCAAGTCTAAACCTCCTGGTTACACCTAGTTGATAAAAAATTCGAATTAATAAACTAAATAGGTCTATCAATACCAACGCTATGTCTATTTTAAAGGCCCAATGGTATTATTTGTCTGTTTGTCTTTTTATCTTTAGCCACGGCGTCGTTAGTTTATTTTCAATCTATGACTTTGATTGTTCATCTAGAGCTTTCGTCCCTCTTTTGCGAAACACTTGTCTTACCTCCATGACAAATATGTAGTTTTCCTGCAGATAAAGTCTCAAATAACACCGTTTTTACATAAAAGAGGGACGAAAGATACCAAAGGGACAGTCAAACTCATAAATCTAAAACAAACTGACATGCCATGGCCATGGCTAAAAATGAAAAAGACAAACAGAAAAACAATAGTACACATGACACAACATAGAAAACTAAAGAATAAACACCACGAACCGCACCAAAAACTAGGGGTGATCTCAGGTGCTCCGGAAGGGTAAGCAGATCCTGCTCCACATGTGGCACCCGTCGTATTGCTTATGTGATCACAAATCCGGTAAATAGTCTAATTCGGTAGGTCACATTCATGAAAGGGAAGGGGATTGTAGTTACGACGTAAGTAACATATCCGATATCATTTGTGAAACGTTTATTACATAAACTGCTTGATAAATGAATTAGGTATTGCCAACTCACTTGGAAACGCAACATATCCCCTCACAAAACTGGTTATCACAGGTCTGTTCTAAGTTCCTTTGGAATTTTATCTAAAGATGAAGAACTGGATCTGCCATCACTGTATTGGATACATGAACTACATACGTGTCCTTACAAACAACGGTATATTGCTGGGTCTTTCAAGTATTACACGAAACATTTTTTTTTCAGCAATCAAGGCCGGGCTCAAAAGTTATTGTGAAACTGCCTATTGTAAAGGTGGCATGAATCAGATGTGGATACTAACATATTCCAAAGATCTTTTAGAGTACATTCAATCTTAGACTATCTCATCTTGCAATAGAATTAAAACATTTGACTTTTCTACAAGTTACCCAAGTATTCCCCATTCCAAACTAAAAGACAAAGTAAAAGAGTTGGTACTACTTTGTTTCATTGAAAAGAATGGCGAACGAAGATACAAGTATGTGTGAGTTTCTAAATAGCCCAAACACAAACGTCGTCGTATCAAACACTCCGATTGATCGAAAACGCAACAGAAGTGACAAAACTACTCCAACATCTGCAGACCGGACATCCAAAGTATCAAGAAAAGAGACAGGAATAGATCATGATTAAACCCATGTGAATAAACACTCAGACTACTTAATCTGATTTTAATGTTAAACAAATATTTAAAAAAAACAAAACAAACAAAAACAAACAAAAAACACAAATGTATCACTGTAAATATTATGTCCACTTTTTTAAACATATTTTTCGTATGTATATGTTATTTAAAAATAATTCGTTTATATGCCTATATGTATATATTGCAAAAAGTGCAAACATTGCTAAGCTATACCAAACTGTATTGTTAAATATTGAGAAGATGAATAAGTATCTGTTTATTATACCTTTTACGGTTTTTAAACGACGCTTAGTATTGTTATATGATGAGAACATGAATGAGTATCTGTTTATTACACCTTATACGGTTTTTAAACGACGCTTTATGATTATAGATTTCATGAGGACGCGAAGCGTCCAATATGAAATATAGATTATACTAAGAAAATGATTAAGATATAACATTGCAATTGCCTTCATTTATGAACTCTAATCGAGCTGTTTAAAGTAAAACCACTCAGGTGAGAAAAACAGCTCACCTGTGTACTATATAAACATACGTGTCACTTAAATACTCGCTTTCAATTGCGAGCAGAACTTCTAAACATAAGGATCTCCTTTATAAACATCAACATACATGTACCAAAAACAATAATAAGCCATGACAACTCAAAACCATAGATATTGAAACAAGAAATGTATAATTATGCTGCTACTACCAGTGCTGGTACAAATTTCCTTTCCTTTTATATATGATTAATAAAAAGAATACTGTTTCACCATTTAATATGTCAACAATATATATCTTTAACATATAAAAAATGTATTGCAAAACTTTAGCATGTCTCTATTGCAATCTATAAAAGTTCTGTTGACAAGAAATTTAACATAGTGTTTCTTCCACATTATATCCCGCATGGGTAAATTACAGTTCAAAAGTCAATCACCACAATCTCTCTGACTGCTAGGACTCCATGGATGATGTATCTGAAAATAAAGTTGAATGATAATAAACTTGTTCTTCATAATTAATATTATCAATTCAATTGTTACATCATCATTACTACACAATTTCATATAAGGATCTTGATTTGTGTGTGTGTGTGTGTGTGTATATATATATGATATATAGTGTATCTTGTATATAATTTTATATAGTTCTGGTCATGAGTAGTCTCTTATACATTGACTCTTTGTATTAATCCACGTCAAATATTATCTAAATGGGTATTGGGTGGGAGGGAAATTGCAATGTTATATCTTAATCATTTTCTTAGTATAATCTATATTTCATATTGGACGCTTCGCGTCCTCATGAAATCTATAATTATACGTCAGAAAAACTCATAAGATATAACATTGCACGTTCAAAGCGTTAAACATAATTATTAACATACCTGAAGGTAAACTCAAGACTTTCTTTGAAAACTGATCATTTGAACTATCCTCCTGCAATGGTCTGAAATAGAATTTTTTAAAAGTTAAAGCATTTGACCAATCAGCTATTTTCAAAATCTCTGATATAGAAACTCCTTGACCTTTAGCTTTACTAGTTGAGGACCCTCTAGTTGAATGAGCCTTAAACTTAGTTGTATCAATACCGGCTAACTTCATAATATCCTTAATCCAGTTAGCTATAGTATTAGACGAGGCACCTTTATGTGGCTTAACTAAAGTTCTAAGTAATGGATTTGGCTTAGACATATCCACCTCTCGAAAATCTACAGAACGTTTCAAATAAGCTTGTAAACAATCAACTACACATAATTTAAGATTGTCCTCAAATTTCGGATAAAATATTTCTTTTGAATTACAATCAGATTGAGTTTTTGATAAACCTGGGAGCTGAAATTTAGCCCCTTCATTGTTTATTTGCATGAATCTTATATCAAGTCTAGCAATTTCAGAAGATCTTTTCGGAGCAGCTATCGCTAAAAGAATTGTTAATTTCTTGGTTAATGTTTTAAGATCCAAATCAGGGTTAACAGATTGAGAAAGGAGAAACTTCAGAACAATATCAATGTCCCACATTTCTTGATATTTAGGTAAAGGTGGATTTTCCCTCAAAATGCCCTTCATTAATTTCTTAACTAATTGTGTCTGTCCCACTGGTTGCCCATCAATATGAGGAAGAATAGAGGATATTGCAGATCTATGGACATTAACTGTTCTGTATTGAAAACCCTTTTGAAACATCCATGCCAAGAAGTCTAGAACAGCAGTTAGAGGTGCTGAAAAGGGATCAACTTCCCGTTCCAAACACCAGCTAACCCACTTATTCCAGGCCGAATCGTAAGATTTCTGAGTTCCTTTCCCCCAGGAGCTGAGCAAAAGTTTTTTAACTTCCTCTGATATTGACATTGTTTGATATGATCTCCTGAGACAAGCCACCCGACTAGTTGAAGCGATTTGTTTTGAATCATTGGGTGAGGTTCCCCTTGATACGACTGTAGTAGACCTGGAAATGTCGGCAACAGAATTGGATGTTGTATTGACATTTCCAGCAATATTGCATACCATGGCTGTGCCATCCAAGCAGGAGTTATCAGAACTACAGTTGTTTTCTCTGCTTTTATTTTTTTCAGACATTGAGCTATCAAGCAGAAAGGGGGGAAGGCGTAAGCCTTGAAACTCGTCCAAGGATGTAGGAGAGCATTGAACGCTAATGCTCCTGGATCGGGAAGCCAGCTTATGTATGTTTGAAGTTGATTGTTGGACCGATCTGCGAAAAGATCTATGTTGCAGGTCATTGTCTGCTTCATTAAAGAATTGAAAACCTTTGAATGAAGTTTCCAATTGCTGGAGTCTGAATGATGTCTCGACTCCCAATCTGCAATTAGATTCTCTCGACCTGGGATGAAATCTGCTTTTAGCACTATGTCTTTCTGGAGACACCATGTCCAAAGCTCTAGGGCTAGTTTGTTGCAAACTTTGGACACCGTCCCTCCCATTTTGTTGATATAAGTCATTGTTGTTATGTTGTCCGTCTGAATCAACACCTGTAAATTGTGTCTGTCTTTTAAGAAAGATTTGACTGCATGAGTCACTGCTATTAATTCTAGGGCATTTATATGGAAACTTTTTTCTGATTGTAACCAAGGACCCCCTATTGATACTTTGTTCATTACTGCTCCCCATCCCACATTGCTTGCATCTGTTTGGATGATTACAGATGGTTGGATGGAAATTAGAGACCTCCCATTCCAATGAATTAACTGGTGTATCCACCAGTTTAATTCGTTTTGAGCTTTTTGAGATAGGACTAGTTCTGAATTGTAACTGAGAGTCTGGTTGAGCCTTTGATTTTTTTCTACCTGTAAATGTCTGTAATGTAGTGGGGCTGGAAAAATTGCTTGAATTGAAGCTGTCAGATTTCCTATTAATTCTGATAGTTTTTTCACTGTTATTTTTACTGAATTTTTTACCTCCTTGCATAATTTTTGTATTTTTTGAATTTTTGGGGTTGGAAGGGACAGACTCATATCTACCGAGTTCACTAGAAATCCTAGAAAAAGCATTTGTTGAGATGGGACAAAAACTGATTTCTTTTCGTTTATTAGAAATCCTAAACTTTGAAGAAGCCTTACTGTAAGTTGTGCTTCTAACTGACATTTCTCTTTTGATTGGTTCAATATTAAGATATCGTCCAAGTAAACCACTAGACGTATACCCAGTCGTCTTAGAAAACTTGCTGGGACTTTCATTAATTTTGTGAATACTAGTGGGGCGACTGAAATTCCAAAGGGAAGTACCTGAAATTGATAGGTCTTTCCCTGCCATTGAAACTGGACATATTTTTGATGTTGTTTTAACACTGGGACGGTCAAATATGCATCCGTCAGATCTATTTTTATCATCCAGTCTGATTTTTGGATTAAATCTTTTACCGAATGAATCCCTTCCATTTTGAAATGATTGTATATCAAATAATTGTTCAACTGCTTTAAATTTATTACAGGACGGTGTCCTCCCCCTTTTTTCTCGACCAAGAAAAGATGACTTAGAAAATACCTCTGACTTTGGGATACCTGACATATTGCTTTTTTGTCTAACAATGATAGAATTTCTTGATTGATCAATGCTGTTTTCTCTTTGTCGAAAAATAGTTTTGGGCACTGAATTTGTCTTGGCGGTATTTGACAGAATTCTAGTTTTAGACCCTGAACTGTATCTAAGACCCAAGGATCTGATGTCAAACAACCCCAGTTCTGGACAAAAAGTTTTGTTCTCCCCCCTACAGGAAAATGAGCAAAACGGTCTGTTGAAATGGGGAAAAAATCTAATTCTTGAACCTTTACCTGTTGTATGTCTAATTCTTGGGATTGAACCCCTTCCTTGGGATCCCTGGTGTCGATCTTGACTGACCTCTGCCTCTGCCCCTGCCTCGGCCCCCAAACTGCTGATTCTGGTTGTTTGGGGGCTCGAGCCGAAAATACTGGTTATTGCCACGGCCACCATTTCCATGACCACCACTGAAGTTACCATTTCCAAATCTAGATGCTTTGTTTTTGGAACGGCGTACTGTTTGCAGCAAGCTAAACAATTCCCTGTTGTCTTTGCTTTCTTCGGTGAGCAATTTTCTGAACTTACGGCCAAATAGTTCATTAGAGCTTTTTAACAGCGCTTTCTTGCCATCTTTATCTGTTAATAAATCTAGACATTCTGGTAATACTCTACCAAGCATAGACCTACGACGATCAGTTAAGTAAACATAGTGAGCGTTCCCAATCAAAACTAATGCTCTCTGTACAATGTCAATGACATCTACTGGATTCAAGCCACGATCACGTTTCTTAGCTTTCTCTGCTTCTGTCCATAAAATTGCTAAGGGACCAGTAGCATCTAAAATTCTGTTTTCAGAGTTAATAATAGAACGTTCTTTCTTGGCATTCAAAGTTTGATTAAATTTCTTACGAAATAGTTTCTTTATATATCTATCCGTTTCTTTGGAAGCGAGCTTTTTACTTATAGGTATGTTACAGTTCTTTGTGACTTCTAACCTAACATTCTTTGTGATGCCCTGATTGGCATACTTCTCAATGTATCTGGAAATTTTACCCGGTACCTTGGTATCTTTCTTCAAAATTTCAGACGGATCAAAAAGATTATCATTATCTGAACTTTCCCCACTATCCGAGGAGGAATTCTCGGTCTCCTGTTCCGATTCATCACCAGAATCTGTGTTCACCTCCACATGTTTTCGTTTACCGGAAGAAGATGATTCGACTGGATTTCTTTTATCCGGCAACCAGTTACGTGTGGCCCTCTCGTCACTTTCACCATCTAACCCAGACGCCCCATCGTCTGATTGTGGATGAGTTTTGCCCTTATTGGCACTCAATTTGCCCTTATTGGCAATAAGTTTGCCCTTATTGGCACTTTGTTTGCCCTGTTTGGCATTGTGTTTGTCTTTTGTGGCACTTGAATTGCCCATATAAGTATTGCCCTCATCGGCATTAGAAACAACACCCTCATTGGTATGTTCAAAGTCACTAAGGTCACTAAACTGACCATCGTCAAACAGTTCAACTTCATCTTGAGATTGAACATCAGACAAGTAGTCTAAATCTTCTAACAAATCTCGAGAAGGAGTATGTTTCCCTCTAGAACTGGGCGAGTTTAATTGAGTTTGAGCCATATTATTTTTTCAACATTAAATCTTACCGAACATCTCGACTGCGAGCTAAAATTGAAAGCGAGTATTTAAGTGACACGTATGTTTATATAGTACACAGGTGAGCTGTTTTTCTCACCTGAGTGGTTTTACTTTAAACAGCTCGATTAGAGTTCATAAATGAAGGCAATTGCAATGTTATATCTTATGAGTTTTTCTGACGTATAATTAAAGTTTTACCTGATTTGTTTACACAAAGGTATACACATAAACGATCCGTTAAGTTTATTGTTCCAAATAGATATAATCAGGTTCAAAGCATTCAAGTGAAACATTTAAATGACGAAAGAAAGAAACAAAAAACTATTCGATCTTAATATGTCTTTGTCAATTGCTTCTATAAACGTAAATGGTTTACGAAACAATAAAAAACGAGATATGATTTTTAATTGGTTAGTTTTAAAAAAGTTCGATATTATTTGTCTTCAAGAAACACATTGTTCAAAATCTGATATTGATAACTGGGGTAATGACTGGAAAAAATTTGGGGGAGGGGAATCAGTTTGGAATTGCGGAACTTCTGATTCAAGGGGAGTGGGATTCCTTTTGCAAAAGAATTTTTCCGAAAATGTAACTTTTATAAATCACGATGAAAACGGAAGATGTCAAATGTGTGACATTAAAAAAGATAATGCTGTATATCATATTATTAATGTATATACACCGAACAACGGTTCCGATAGAAAGACTTTTTACGAAAATTTGCGCAACTTAAATAAAGTGTATGACGATGATAGCGTTGAACACTACACCGTATTATTAGGAGACTTTAATTGTACTTTAGACAAAAAAATAGACAGAATGCCATCACATCAAAATAATGACGTCGGTACAATTGAATTAAAAAATCTTTTATTGAGATATGAATTAGATGATATATGGAGATCTCGATTTCCAGATACAAAACGTTATACGTTTCAGAGAGGAAACTCTAAGTCTCGTATAGATTTTATTTTCTGCAGCAAATCTTTGAATAGTAAAATATTTAACACTCGTATATCTCATTTCCCATTTAGTGATCACGAAATAGTTACATCAAAAATTAAGTTAGATGATATAGAAAGAGGGCCGGGTATGTGGATTATGAACTTAAATACAATTAAATCTGAGCAGTTTTCAAATGCTTTTAAAATCTTTTGGGAAGGATGGAAAAATAGTAAAGACAAATATAATGATATACAAGAATGGTGGGATATTACCAAAAGTAAAATAAAATTTCTAACAATTGATGTAAGTAAAACACTAAATCGAGTATATAATAACAATCACATTAAAAAACTTGAAAAACAACTCGAAGGATTAAAATTAGTAGAGGAAAAAACAAGTATCACCAATTCTAGAATAACCGAAATTGAAAGCGAAATTAAGGATATTTATACAAATTTTACAGAATCTGCGAAAATTAGGGCAAAAATTAAATGGTCAGAAGAAGGTGAAAAATCAACGAAATATTTTTTTAGTTTAGAAAAGAAAAATGGCCAAAACAAGTTATGGAATCGTATAAAAACAAAAACGGGTGAGTATAAATATGATATTGATTCGATATTAAAAGAACAAGTAAATTTCTATTCCACACTTTTTACGGCTGAAGGGTGGGACAAAAATAGCGGTGAAAAGCTTTGCCAATTTATTGAAAATAAGGTAAGTTCGGACGATAAGGAGATGCTTGATAGTAATATAAATATGGAAGAATTAGAAAAAGTGCTCAAAGATCTCAAGACTAACAAATCATCAGGTGAGGATGGCATTATATCTGAATTTTACATACTGTATTGGGATATAATAAAAAATGATTTTTTCACACTCCTTCAAGAAATATTTGATAAAAATGTCTTAAGTAAATCACAACATAAAGGGGTTCTTACGTTATTACATAAGGGTGGTGAAAGGGAAAATATAAAAAATTGGAGACCTCTTACATTACTTAACACCGATTATAAAATCATAGCAAAACTTCTTGCAATGAGACTGAAAAAAGTCTTACCAAAAATAATACATTCAGATCAAAAAGGGTTTGTAAAAGGAAGAAACATTAGTGATGCTAACAGATTAATTCAAGATATAATAGACTATATTGACAACGAAGATGAAGATGGAATAATAATATTTCTTGATCAACAAAAAGCTTTTGATAGAGTTGAATGGGAATGGGTGGATTTTGTATTAGAAAAGTTTAATTTTGGGGGGAAATTTAGACAATGGATAAAAATGTTACTCTATGATGCTATTACTTGTATAAAAACAAATGGACATGTTTCAAAATATTTTTCGATAACACGTTCGGCCAGACAGGGCTGTCCAATAGCACCCCTTATATATATTTTGCAAGCAGAACCAATGGCATGTGCAATACGAGGTAACAAGGAAATTGAAGGGATTCAAATACCTGGTGAGGGGGGTAAAAGTATAGAAACTAAATTATGCATGTTTGCTGATGACACTCAGCTTTTTAACAAAAATGAGAAATCAGTAGAAAAATCTTTTGATGTCCTAACGCTATACGAAAAAGCTTCGGGATCTAAAATTAATTTTGATAAAACCAAAGGTTTACTTATAGGATCTCTTAAAAGGAAAAAACTAAAATTTAATAAAATTAAATGGATCACAGGTAGTGTAAAAACCCTCGGAGTAAATCACGGATATGAAATTGATAATGATGCTATATGGCAAAGTATAATAGAAAAGATTAAAAACTGTGTCCACGTTTGGAAAAGCAGGAAACTTTCATTTAGTGGTAAAACCTTAATTGTAAAAAATTTCATATTACCCATGTGTAGTTATGAAATTGAAATGCGGGGAATTCTTGAAAAATATTCAAAAGAAATAAACAATATTATTTGGAATTTTATATGGGATGGGAAAGTTAACCAAATAGAAAGACAGGTTTGTTGTCTTGATATAACAAAGGGCGGAATGGGCATGATTAGTATAGACTTATTCATTAGAAGTAAACAAATAAAGTCTCTTTATCGCATTCTCCATGAACCATTAGAAAGCTGGAATGCGATTGGCAAGTATTGGCTTCGACACTTTGACAACAAGTATAATGATCAGTATTTTTTATGTAAATGTTCAAATATTAAAGGACTAAATATTAAAAATATTCCTTTATTTTATCAGAAAATGATTTTTACATGGTCTAATTTTCTAAAAATTGGAGATAATCCCAAAACTAAGAACGAGGTACTTAATATGAGACTATTTGGTAATTCAAAAATTTCATTTCAAAATAAGCCATTGTTTTTTTCTTCCTTTCTAAATAGTAACATGAAATATATCAAAGACATATGGAATGTAGAAACCAACAAATTTAACAGTTGTTGTTCTATATTTGAAAAACTTGTAGATAAAAGAAACTGCATATCGGAATTTTCAAGAATTAAAAGTGCAATACCAATTGACTTCTTACAAATATTAGAAATTGATAATGAAATTAATAAGAAACCAAACATAGAATTGAAACTTTCTAATGAAATGGTTATATTAGACAGATCTGGGAAAACAATCAAACCAAAAGAATTAAAACTAAAATATATTCGAGACATGATTAATAAGAATATATATCCAAAATGTCAACTTAAATGGCAAGAATTTTATGGCCACGAAATTAATTGGAAAATAGTATGGGGCAATTTGAAAAAAGTTAAAATCACCAATAAAATAAAAGAATTTCAATGGAAATGCATTCACAATATCATATATACGGAAAGTAGACTTAAAAAAATGCAATTGTCAAACGGAAAATGTCATATTTGCCAAACTGTAAATAATACTGAAAATCTGCAACATTTATTTTTCGATTGCAATACAACAAAATTAATCATTAGTAAAATCAAAGATATTTTTACATTATGGAATATTCAATTAGATGATGATAATTTAAAACAGTTTATGCTTTTGGGAGATAGCAGTGGTCACTCGAACCAAAATTTACTTGTAAATCTATTTTTTATTTTGACAAAATGGTCCGTGTGGAAAATAAGAAACAAAATTAAATATGATGGGATAAAAATGTCCTCTACATATATTTTAAATCTTTGGAAATCATACATGGTAACACATCTGAAATCTGTACCCTGTTACTTATCAATTAATACATTAGACAAAGAGAAAATAAACACATTAATTAATTTCATACTATAAGTACATACCTTGCAGAAGATAGCAGTCATGTTGTCTGGTTTTTTTTTATATCTCTTTAATTTATATTGATTACGGTAATCCATGGTTTAAAGATGCACTCGATTATGTTAAAATATTATGTGAATCTGGTTTATAGGTGCACTCGTTTATGTTTTTATAATGTTATATTATTTACCACTAGTAGTACATTCTATAAAGATATTCCTTTTTCACTCATTGTCATATAAAAGAATATAAGTATTATTACATGTATACTATTTTTTTCGGATAATATAGTGCACATTTTTCAACCTCCTGCTTCCCGGACAGTTGGCTTAAATGTAAACGGGAATCCACAGTTTGCATCCTGGGCAACTGAGGAAATTGTAAACAGGAAATATTTGGAATAAACAAGTATCAATTTAAAAAAAAAAAAAAAAAAAAAAAAGATACAAGTATCTTGTCTTGGGGAAGGATAAATCCTATTTTGTAAAGAATCACTATAAAAATTCTCTGAAACTGACATTATCAAGATGCTTGATTTCTTGATTGACAAAATAATTGTTACGTTTGGAGTACATGTTTTTTCACCAGACTATTGGAATTCCAATGAGAACCAATTTTGACCCTCTTCTTGCCGACTTCTTTATTGTTATGAGGCTGACTTCATACAGAAACTTCTTAAGAAGAAAGACGCAATATCCTTTAACTTAACTTTCCGCTATAAAGATGATGTTCTCACACTAAATAATACAAAATTTAGTTACTATGTTGAACGAATATATTCCATCGAACTAGAGATACAGATAGTTAAATCAGCCTCAAATCTTGACTTACATCTAGATGTTGTTAATGAGGGTCGGTTAAAAACAAAACTTAACGACAAAAAAATGATTTTAGCTTCCCAATTGTGAACTTTCCATCTCCATGTAGCAACATGCCAGCAGAACCTGCATACGGAGTATATATCTCCAAATTGATACTAATATCCCGGACTTGTATTTCCTATAATGATTTCCTTGATAGAGGATTGCTGCTCACAAGGAAGCTATTAAACCAAGAGTTCCAAATAGGAAAGTTTAAATCATCCCTTCGTAGATTTTACGGACCCCATCACGAGTTGGATGACTGTTATGGAATAACCGTTTCAGAGATGATATCGGATATCTTCCTTACGTGTAACTGCTTTCGCGAATGTGACCTACCGAATTAGACTATTTACCGGATTTGTAATAATACAATATTCACGACGTGTACCTAATGTAGACCAGGATCTGCTTACCGTTCCAGAGCACCTGAGATCACCCCAGGTTTTGGTTGGGTTCGTGTTGCTTAGTCTTCAGTTTTCTATTTTGTGTCTTCTCTACTTTTATTTGTCTGTTTGTATTTTCATTTTTAGCAATGGCGTTGTCAGTTTATTTTCAATCTATGAGTTTGACTGTCCCTCTGGTATTTTTCGTCCTTCTTGTTTATACCGAGTTAGTTTCTAAATCAGTTGACGTGCCTTTCGAATTTTAGTTTAAGGTAGTTGACATAGCGCACTTCAACTCGGACATTTAAAACATTATGGGCTATTTGCTTGATTAGAAGTCATGTAGTGCGAACAAAATTAAAATGATTGATGATAACGACCATTTTAAGACATAAGCTACATCTATGATCAAAGCGAATTTGTCACTTTTGGTCATGAATCATTATTTATATTTTAGGGCAAAACAATACCAGAAGGACGTTCTTACTCATAACATGTCTAAAATAAAAATTTACGAAGAGATGATTTTAAATTAACCACTTGAAACTATTGGTTTTATATTTTAGCAATGAAGGAAAGTTGATGGGAAATAAAACAACATAATATTGTAATAACTTGTAGTACGTATGCAGGCGTTGATGGAATATAATAAATACCAACAAAAAAACAGAAATAGAAATAAGAAGTGTACAATCGGGAAGCTGAAATCATCTTTTTTGTCGTAATTGTATTTTTGATCTGGCCGTCATTGTCGATATCTCGACGTAAATATATATTATGAGATATTGTATGAGTGTCAAGTCAAGTTATTTAAGATGTGAGGCATATTTAACTTAAATGTTGTATCCTTTATATTGTGTTCGATTGTATAAATTCGTTCAACATGGTCACCAAATTTATATTGCGGGAAGTACAGTTAAATGATACAGCTAACGTCTTTTCTTTCTACCTACGAAGTATCTGTTTGAAGTCATCTACATATTAATAACGGTAAAATCGGCAAGTTTTTACCACGGGAATGTCGATTGGTTGAATTGTTGATAAACACGTCCTCAAAACATAACAAATATGTTGTCAATAAAAAAAAAACATGTATCTGAATTATTATGTCAGTTTTAGAAAATTTGTTGTTAGAATCGGATCGAATTTTTTTACAAATTAGGAGTTATCCAACCCTGAGAAAAGATTCGTTGTTCTACCCTTTCCACTTTTTTTTATGTAAAAAATCATGTCCAACTCTTAAATTTGTCATTTTGATTGTAATGTGAATTATTTGTGTAAGTGTAAAACAATTACAAGATGAAGGAGACTTATTTTATGTATATTTAGAGATCTTCTGATTTTTGTTAGCATTCACATCTGATCCACGCCACCTCTATGTAGTTTAACAATAACTTTGAAGCCCGGCTTTGCTTGTTGATAGAATGCGTGTTTATAATTTACAAACAGCTTTCTTGGAGCACTTGGACGATCGCCTAATGTATTCTAAGTATGCAATACAGTTGTATCAGATCAAATTCTTCAAGTTCTTTTGTCGTAATTCCCAAATGAACATATGACAGACCTCTTATAATGCAGGATTTTCTCTCAAATTAATGTCAATGGGGTATTTGTTCAAGTGAATTGACACTACCTTATTCATATATCAAGCAGTTTTTGTTATGTGATTTCGGGCTTTATCTACAGATATAACAACATATTTGTTCTTAAAGAAGGACAAGTGTTCTGCATCATTTGGGTTTTAAAGATTGATATAGAATTGGTATTAATAGACCCAATCCATTTCTTAATTTTGATTTGTATCAACGAACCCACAAGCCTATATGCATTAAAAAGAGTATCTTCATCTTCTTTCTCGCATTGCACCCATTGTCTGATATAATCCTCGACTGAATATATCATTCAGAATTTTTTAAGTATGTGTCCAATTAATGGATTTAGACTCACAATATGTTGGGCCTGTAAATAACATAATTCGCAGATAAATATTATCGACAATTTTTTGGTCACCGGTAATACCGTGGCCTGTCGGATTAGATATGAAAGGGAAGTTGCACAGGTGCAGTCAGGAGATTAATTGAGGCTCTGCGACTCGTGGTTGTGGTAAAAAATTGTAGTTGCAATTGGTTTTGTATATTTGGTAAAAGAAATAATAGGTACAGTCTGTAAAAAGATCATTAAATTAGAGTGGTAGATTCGAGGGAAACTTATTGATGATGAAGGATGTTGTCTAAGTAAAGGGAATTGAAACCTTTATTGGCAAAGGAATTCTTAATAAGAAAGAGTTTTTTCTTCAGTTTTTATTTCCATCTTTTAAAATGTACTAGAACACACCCGCGAAATCGCGGGCATTCAGAGCGTAGTTTAAAGTATGTTGGAAGAATTTTGTGAAATATTGAATGACTGGAGAATTTCAGCAAAATTATCATAAATCATAGGTTATTGGGGACAGGAAAATGTTTTTTTAATCCCTCCTCCTTTATTTCCAAAATTCCCAATGTGTGGTTTTCTATCAATTTCAATATGAATATACATTTAGTATGTTATGAACATTTAAGAAAGGAGCCTGTACTTCAGTGGTTGTCGTTTGTTTATGCGTTACATATTTGTTTTTCGTTCATTGTTTGTACATAAATAAGGCCGCTAGTTTTCTCGTTTGAATTGTTTTACATTTTCATTTCGGTACCTTTTAAAGCTGAGTATGCGGTATGGTCTTTGCTCGTTGTTGAAGTCCGTACGATGACCTATAGTTGTTAATTTCTGTGTTATTTTGGTCTCTTGTGGAGAGTTGTCAACATGGTAATCATACCACATCTTCTTTTTGTTTGTAATCAATGAATTTTGTAAAAGATTTAATGACTGGAGAATTTCAGAAAAGGTATCAAAAGTGCACATGAATAATTTTAGCGCTTATCTGTATATTATGAACATTCACTATATAAATAAAGTGTATTTACTTTCAATTCTAAGGGTGGTCATTGATATAGTATACAGACCCTCTCTCTTTAATAAACTCTGTGACCACCGTTGATAGTAAACTTGAAAATGATAGCAGATAGAATTCTGAAAATACACTTTATTCGCAGTATATGTATGTTCAACGTATACAGAAAAACGCAAATCGGAAGTATAATCTGACTTAAAATTTTGTCCAATGACGGGACAATATCCGGTTGCCCTTTTTCTCGATTTTCTCCCAAAATAACTCAATCTGAATAATCATATGAATGGATGACAAATGCGACTATGCACTGTACCTATAGGACACAGAGGCGTGTTGATTAATTTGTTGTGGAAAGAAGAGAAGCGACACCCCAAATGAGGTCTTCTCGTTTAATAGTATAGAAACTGGTTTGAAAAATCTGTGACTTGCTTTTTCCGAAATGATAGCTACAGTGTATACGTTTGTTTCTTTGAAAAAAGGATAAAGTTACATAAGCCGTATTTCGCACTACTTTGGAATTGTCTGTCATCAATGTTCTTCATCTTTGTACTTTTTTTGTCGAAGAGTCACTGATGATTTTTATATAAAAAAAACAAATGACAAAAAGCGCGTCTGGCGTATTAAAATGTTAAGCCTGCTGCCTTTGAAAACAATTATCAACGGTGGCTTCAAACATAAATTGTACTGATTATGAAGTTTTGAAAGAAGAAATGAAAAAAGCTTCATGCGGTTGTTCAAAAGGCTGGATAAAGTTATGCACAGGATAAACTTTGTATCAACTGGATAACTTTTGTCCACTGGACAAATCCGATTATTCAAAAATTGTCCAATGGATAGAAATAGCGTAACCACGGACAGAATTTGTCCAGTGTCTGGGGGTTCGGATCAGTTCTTATCCAGAGGCTAAATATGACTGCCCCTGTTGTATGATGTGTAGTAGACATATAAACCACGCATAAATAGTGAATTTCACGGTGAACCACATATGAAATGTCAGGCTAGGTACAGATTTTCTGAAGCTAGCATAGAAGTTTAAACAATTTTGCTTTATGATGATTTGAAAAGATCTACCCAGAGAAATTATGACATTCCAGTTGCCACACAGAATAAAATTACTCTTAGATGTTTTTTACAGTTGCATTTCTTGTTATTGTGTAATATTGAAGTGAAAAAAAATCAGTTCGGACAAATTTTAAGAACGCCTTTTACTTTAAATTATTACATGACGTCACAAAAGTTCTGACGTAAGCCGCTGAGATGCTCGGCCAACGCACCTGTTGATGAACAATACGATACAAGTTGTTTTTCATATCGCATAAATTTTCCAACTGCGATTTGGAAAGCACAATAGAATAATCAGAAATACTGGTCAGTTCTCTTAAATTAAAGGACAAGGTACGATAATCATCAGAGAACGACCCCCTTATTTCATTCAAATTAAAAGTGACTTGCCATTAATTGTAATACTATATTTAAAAAAAAAAATTAAATCCTGTATTTTTGTTAACATCAATAGGTTTTCCACTTCCGCTGATATTAATATTATTTATGCTCTGTTGCTGTAAACACCTCAAGATTCGCGAAAAGGGCAGAAAAATATCCCCTCAAATTCTATTTATTAATACTATATTCAAATTATAATAACGAAAAATCAAATGATATATCGAATACGCCATTTTGACCATTTCAATTTATTGAACTTTTTCTTCTATTTAACCACAATATTATTGTAGAAACTACCCGAGTAATATTTCTTTTGTTAATGAACATATTGAAATGGAACAAACGAATGTTGCTCTACAAAATAATAAAAAAAAAAGATACAACATTTTGAATTTAAAGCAAATGATATCTTTAACAGTAAAATTAAAATAGAATATGTAAGTGAAATAGTTTTTTCGTTAACTTTCCTTATTGAAAAAGGTTAATGTATTCAATTTCACAAAATAATTCAACTGAGTTAATACATTTAATGTTTTGTAGATGCACAGAAAAGGAATGTCACCCATTGGAAAATAATCTTTTTTACCCGCTTGGATACTTTCCGTTAGAAAAATTCAGCCAAGATTTGCATCGGAAAACTAAAAGTGGATAATGTTGTGGAATTTTAGTGAAAACGATACAATATGTTATACGATGGAATTACGACTCGCAAATAAAAGATTTTGTTAAAAGTGAGAAAGGAGTAGGTTCAGTAAGACCCCTTTTTGGCCCCAAAATATAGCATATTTAGAAAAATGTGAAAATATAATCTTTTAGTTATTTATTGAAAAGTAGAATGCTCCTGCTACATAAATATGGGCTATTTTTTTTACTATACAATGCACATATATCGGATACCAGCATCACTAAGTCATGCTAAATTACTGAAATCTTCACAATTTTAGCATTTTAGTTAAATTGTAGACGGTTTCTGTCTTAAATGAAAGTGGCCGCATTCGTGTTCATTCATAATATTGAAATGTAAGTTGTATTTGATGATAGTTCTTAACACATATACTGGGTGAGGATGAACACGAATGCGGTCACTTTCATTTTTGACACAAACCATCTGAATATTGGCATTTTTTGGCATATTTGATAGATTTGTCATATTTTAGCTTGAATCGGAGCGTTTTTATTATATTTACAAAATCAGTTAAAACCTTCCACAAAAACTAATCGAATCAATTGAAATAGACACTTACAAGTTTAAAAAGTGTTCATAATCTTTCGTTTGATGGACCTGAAATTTGAGGCCAAAATCGGCCCTTACCGGACCTACTCCTTTGGTGTTCATCGTATTACTACGATTCCAATAAAAAAAAATCTAATATCAGCCGTTTTAGCTAGTTTTCATATTCATTAAATATCGCATTATGTCCTTTAACATTATTTTGATGGGTGAACACTTTTTAAGAAATGCCCATGGAAATGTTCAAAGGGCAAAACGTCCGGATGAATGAAGATAAACAAAAGAAAATTCCTGAAAAAATTCCTGAAAAAAAAATGGAGAGTTTGAACAAAAAATTTATGTTTAAGGTGTATTTTGATAGAGACACCATGACGAGTAGGTGACATATAGGTGTCATACCACCAATTAAAAGTCCCTATCTGTTCAACCAAATTTTACAATTTTCACAGCTTTCTAAATATTTTACCTTAAGTTTAGCTTCATAGAAACCAGGTATATCCTGAATTGTACATGTATCAGCTTTCTACATGCCAATTTTCAACAGATGTTTAAAATCATATAAAAAAGAAAAGGTCTTCCGAATAGAGGTACCACTAAAAATAACCCCTGGTTTTCTGGAAATCTTAAATTAGTATACTATGGAGTGCATTAATCCTCAATTTTGAATGCAAACTCATAAACAAATAAATTTTAGCTCAAAATGGTCTTAATATATTTCTCTTTCACCAAAAGTTTCATTTCTGCCAATTTGTTGGTTAGTTTAAGTAAACAATGATATCAAATGCATTATTTTTTTGTCCCAGTAGGCATACTTTCACATGCGTTCTTAATTTGAGGGAGTAATTGGTGGTATGACACCTAAAGAGACAAAACAGTTTATTGGAAATCTTTTATTTTGCTTTATTCTTAATCCTTAGTCAATTTGTAGTTAGAAACAGCCTATCTGAGCATCATGCGACTTATATTTAAAATTTCACAGCTCAATTTAAACTGACTGTAATGTATGAGTATGATAGAAAATACTTGAAAATTTCATTTTGGGCTTCAGGAACAAACTTTCAATATCAAGATCATTGTTTGCTGATTTTTTCTTGTTTTGCTCTACTTCTTTAAAGACTTTCAACAATTTTTGCAATGAATTTAGTAAAAAATCCAAGGTATTGAAGTGTCAAGGAATATTGACCCCTCTTTTTTTCATCTGGTGTCAGTAAAGTACTAAAAATTGATCAAAAGTGCAGTCATGGTCATTTAACTGTGTTTAATTACCTCATTTAATATAAATTTAAGATATACGATTTTCATTTGGAATAATAAATGGTACTTTTGTGAGTTTCTGCAGTGCTTACATTAGGCTATGCTATCTGCCAAGTACATAGTATGACGCAATGATATAAGGGGTAAAAACAAATAATTTCATTAAATCTGCATGACGTACAAAATTTGTATGGGGGTAGTAAACAACCTATGTTTCAATGTTCAACACCACAGAATAACTTTCTGTGCATTTATAACATTATTTGGGACATTTTTTACATAAAGACATATTGTCAGGATGGGAAAAGCTAAAACTAGCACAAGATCAAGTTTTAGGCTGTAAATTTGCAATATGTGACATTTTTCCCCCCAAAAGATTGAAATGTGGCTATTATTATCTCAAATGATCAGCTTAGACAAACAAAAAAACAATTATTTTCTGATTTTGATGTTTCACCGCATTTTGCTTAAATTTAAGATGTCATACCACCAATTAAAAGTCCCAATCTGTTCAACCAAATTTTACAATTTTCACAGCTTTCTAAATATTTTACCTTAAGTTTAACTTCATAGAAACCAGGTATATCCTAAATCGTACATGTATCAGCTTTCTATATGCCAATTTTCAACAGATGTTTAAAATCATATAAAAAAGAAAAGGTCTTCCGAATAGAGGTACCACTAAGAATAACCCCTGGTTTTCTGGAAATCTTATATTAGTATACTATGGAGTGCATTAATCCTCAATTTTGAATGCAAACTCATAAACAAGTAAATTTTAGCTCAAAATGGTCTTAATATATTTCTCTTTCACCAAAAGTTTCATTTCTGCCAATTTGTTGGTTAGTTTAAGTAAACAATGATATCAAATACATTATTTTTTTGTCCCAGTAGGCATACTTTCACATGCGTTCTTAATTTGAGGGAGTAATTGGTGGTATGACACCTAAAGAGACAAAACAGTTTATTGGAAATCTTTTATTTTGCTTTATTCTTAATCCTTAGTCAATTTGTAGTTAAAAACAGCCTATCTGAGCATCATGCGACTTATATTTAAAATTTCACAGCTCAATTTAAACTGACTGTGTAATGTATGATTATGATAGAAAATACTTGAAAATTTCATTTTGGGCTTCAGGAACAAACTTTCAATATCAAGATCATTGTTTGCTGATTTTTTCTTGTTTTGCTCTACTTCTTTAAAGACTTTCAACAATTTTTGCAATAATTTAGTAAAAAATCCAAGGTATTGAAGTGTCAAGGAATATTGACCCCTCTTTTTTTCATCTGGTGTCAGTAAAGTACTACAAATTGATCAAAAGTGCAGTCATGGTCATTTAACTGTGTTTAATTACCTCAGTTAATAAAATTTAAGATATACGATTTTCATTTGGAATAATAAATGGTACTTTTGTGAGTTTCTGCAGTGCTTACATTAGGCTATGCTATCTGCCAAGTACATAGTATGACGCAATGATATAAGGGGTAAAAACAAATAGTTTCATTAAATCTACATGACGTACAAAATTTGTATGGGGGTAGTAAACAACCTATGTTTCAATGTTCAACACCACAGAATAACTTTCTGTGCATTTATAACATTATTTGGGACATTTTTTACATAAAGACATATTGTCAGGATGGGAAAAGCTAAAACTAGCACAAGATCAAGTTTTAGGCTGTAAATTTGCAATATGTGACATTTTTCCCTCAAAAAGATTGAAATGTGGCTATTATTATCTCAAATGATCAGCTTAGACAAACAAAAAAACAATTATTTTCTGATTTTGATGTTTCACCGCATTTTGCTTAAATTTAAGATGTCATACCACCAATTAAAAGTCCCAATCTGTTCAACCAAATTTTACAATTTTCACAGCTTTCTAAATATTTTACCTTAAGTTTAACTTCATAGAAACCAGGTATATCCTGAATCGTACATGTATCAGCTTTCTATATGCCAATTTTCAACAGATGTTTAAAATCATATAAAAACGAAAAGGTCTTCCGAATAGAGGTACCACTAAGAATAACCCCTGGTTTTCTGGAAATCTTATATTAGTATACTATGGAGTGCATTAATCCTCAATTTTGAATGCAAACTCACAAACAAGTAAATTTTAGCTCAAAATGGTCTTAATATATTTCTCTTTCACCAAAAGTTTCATTTCTGCCAATTTGTTGGTTAGTTTAAGTAAACAATGACATCAAATGCGTTATTATTTTGTCCCAGTAGGCCTACTTTCACATACGTTCTAAATTTGAGGGAGTAATTGGTGGTCTGACACCTAAAGAGACAAAAAAATGATTAGAAATCTTTTAGTTTGCTTTATTCTTAATCCTTAGTCAATTTGTAGTTAAAACAGGCTATCTGAGCATCATGCGACTTATATTTAAAATTTCACAGCTCAATTTAAACTGACTGTAATGTATGACTTTGATAGAAAATACTTGAAAATTTCATTTTGGGCTGCAGGAACATAAACTTTCAATATCATCATCATTGTTTGCTGATTTTTTCTTGTTTTGTTCTACTTCTTTAAAGACTTTCATCAATTTTTGCAATGAATTTAGTAAAAAATCCAAGGTATTGAAGTGTCAAGGAATATTGACCCCTCTTTTTTTCATCTGGTGTCAGTAAAGTACTACAAAATGATCATAAGTGCAGTCATGGTCATTTAACTGTGTTTATTTACATCAGTTAATAAAATTTAAGATATAAGAATTTCATTTGGAATAATAAATGGTATTTTTGTGAGTTTCTGCAGTGCTTACATTAGGCTATGCTATCTGCCATTTACATAGTATGACGCAATGATATAAGGGGTAAAAATCAAATAATTTCATTAAATCTGCATGACAAAATTTGTTTGGGGGTAGTAAACAACCTAAGTTTCAATGTTTAACACCACAGAATAACTTTCTGTGCATTTATAACATTATTTAGGACATTTTTTATGTAAAGACATATTGTCAGGATGGGAAAAGCTAAAACTAGTACAAACTCAAGTTTTAGGCTCTAAATTTGCAATATGTGACATTTTCCCCCAAAAGAGATTGAAATCTGGCTACTATTATCCCAAATGATCAGCTAAGACAAAAAAAAACACAATTGTTTTCTGATTTTGATGTTTCACCGCATTTTGCTTAAAGAAACAAAAAACATGATTAGAAATCTTTTATTTTGCTTTATTCTTAATCCTAAGTAGATTTGTAGTAAAAACAGCCTATCTGAGCCTCATGCGACTTATATTTAAAATTTCACAGCTCAATTTTAACTGACTGTAATGTATGACTTTGATAGAAAATACTTGAAAATTTCATTTTGGGCTTCAGGAACATAAACTTTCCATATCAAGATCATTGTTTGCTGATTTTTCTTGTTTTGTTCTACTTCTTTAAAGACTTTCAACAATTTTTGCAATGAATTTAGTAAAAAAATCCAAGGTATTGAAGTGTCAAGGAATATTGACCCCTCTTTTTTTCATCTGGTGTCAGTAAAGAACTACAAATTGATCATAAGTGCAGTCATAGTCATTTAACTGTGTTTATTTACATCAGTTAATAAAATTTAAGATATAAGAATTTCATTTGGAATAATAAATAGTACTTTTGTGAGTTTCTGCAGTGCTTAAAATAGTATACTATGGAGTGCATTAATCCTCAATTTTGAATGCAAACTCATAAACAAGTACATTTTAGCTGAAAATGGTATTAATACATTTCTCTTTCACCAAAAGTTTCATTTTTGCAAATTTGTTTGTAAGTTTAAGTAAACAATGACATCAAATGCACTATTTTTGTCCGAGTAGGCCTACTTTCACATACGTTCTAAATTTGAGGGAGTAATTGGTGGTATGACACCTTTATTAAAAGTGTCATACCACCAATTAAAAGTCCCTATCTGTTCAACCAAATTTTACAATTTTCACAGCTTTCTAAATATTTTACCTTAAGTTTAACTTCATAGAAACCAGGTATATCCTGAATCGTACATGTATCAGCTTTCTACATGCCAATTTTCAACAGATGTTTAAAATCATATAAAAAAGAAAAGGTCTTCCGAATAGAGGTACCACTAAAAATAACCACTATTTTCTGGAAACTTTAAATTAGTATACCTTGGAGTGCATTAATCCTCAATTTTGAATGCAAACTCATAAACAAGTAAATTTTAGCTCAAAATGGTCTTAATATATTTCTCTTTCACCAAAAGTTTCATTTCTGCCAATTTGTTGGTTAGTTTAAGTAAACAATGACATCAAATGCACTATTTTTTGTCCGAGTAGGCCTACCTTCACAAACGTTCTAAAATTGAGGGAGTAATTGGTGGTATGACACCTATAACATGTATAATGACGATGATTGTGACTGTGTTCACGTCTACGTCGAGGAGTATCAATTTTGTCATTGCAACCTTATGGTGTCAAAGTTCCCAATTGTCGAATCCTGTAGTCCTCTTTGTGACTACTGAAAGTTAAACTTTGTGGTTACACCTTTTGTTTATTATCTCCTTCTATAAAAGTAGCAGACATGACATAGCTGCTTTGTCATTTGAGGACATTAAATTTTTCACATAATTAATTGTTCTTTTCATTCATAAATATTGTTTGTTTTTTTACATTGTATTGCAAATAGGTTTTTCTAACTAATTATAGTTACATTTCCACCTTTTGCTCGAGTTTCATGATATGGACATGGCTAAGTCGATCGTCTGGTCTTGTAGCTTATAACTTTTATTCGTGTCAAATATTTCATACGCCATATTAGCATTTTTGTATATTTGTATTGCTAATCTAATGCAGTTCACAGTTCCTGACAGTAACTATATTCAGTTATTTAATACACAGGAAAATGCACATGACTTATTAGACAATCTCTGTGTTCAAATGAATATATGATGTAACACAATGGATCTTAATATAAATTTAATACTAAACAGAAAAAAAATAAAAAATAGTATTAAATTTATATTAAGATCCATTTTGTTACATCTTGTGATCAATTTTATTTGGCAATCGCCAATGGCAGTCAGCAGGGTTAAAGAACATCAGTTGTTCGACCTGTTAGTCAAATGCGTTTTGTTTAAATATACTTTTTCACTTTTTTGGTCTTTTGGAAAATGTTGTTTGTGCTGTTTTTAGACCCTTCTACAACGATATATATATATATATATATATATATATATATATATATATATATATATATATATATATATATATATATATATATATATATATATATATATATATATATATATATATATATATATAGTTGGACGGCTGCAGTGCATGAGATTTAGTGTCGCGATATCTCAGGAGCATGGGTTCGAATCTCGCGAGGGAAGAACAAAAAATTTGCGAAAGATCTAACATTGTTGGGTTGATGTTTAGACGAGTTGTATATACATAATATACAGGGTTAAAGAACATCAGTTGTTCGACCTGTTAGTCAAATGCGTTTTGTTTAAATATACTTTTTCACTTTTTTGGTCTTTTGGAAAATGTTGTTTGTGCTGTTTTTAGACCCTTCTACAACGATATATATATATATATATATATATATATAGTTGGACGGCTGCAGTGCATGAGATTTAGTGTCGCGATATCTCAGGAGCATGGGTTCGAATCTCGCGAGGGAAGAACAAAAAATTTGCGAAAGATCTAACATTGTTGGGTTGATGTTTAGACGAGTTGTATATACATAATATACACAGCCATGTATCACCAGCATTGCTGGTGATCCGATGGATACATCTGTTGCAGAGTTGTCACTGACTCAGACGTACTTATAAATATAATTATTTTCTGTGACTGTATCTTGTATTAATTTGAAGGATCCTTTACTATAGATAATTGAGCTGATCTGTAACAATGACATCTCCATGCCTTATATATCATGTACTGTAGTACGCCGCTAGATTAAAATTGACGAGAAAAGTTAACACACGGTCACCGAAACTTTATTATGGAGCCCAGGTGGTCGTGTGGTCTAGCGGGACGGCTGCAGTGCAGGCGATTTGGTGTCACGATATCTCAGAAGCATGGGTTCGAATCCCGCGAGGGAAGAACACAACATTTGCGAAAGCAAATTTACAGATTTAACATTGTTGGGTTGATGTTTAGACGAGTTGTATATAAATTATGTACACAGCCATGTATCACCATCATTGCTGGTGATCCGATGGATACATCTGTTGTAGAGTTGTCACTGACTCAGACGTACTTATAAATATAATTATTTTCTGTGACTGTATCTTGCATTAATTTGTAGGATCCTTTACTATAGGTAATTGAGCTGATCTGTAACAATAACATCTCCATGCCTTATATATCATGTACTGTAGTACGCCGCTAGATTAAAACTGACGAGGAAAAGTAACACACGGCCACCGAAAGCTTTATTATGAAGCCCAGGTGGTCGTGTGGTCTAGCGGGACGGCTGCAGTGCAGGCAATTTGGTGTCACGATATCTCAGGAGCATGGGTTCGAATCCCGCGAGGGAAGAACAAAAAATTTGCGAAAGCAAATTTACAGATCTAACATTGTTGGGTTGATATTTAGACGAGTTGTATATATATATATATATATATATTCATTAAATAAAAAAAATAAATAAGTAAAAATTTAACAGTTCCATTCTATCGATTTCATCCTTCCATTGGGACTCTTCAGGATAACTGATGTAGTGTCGCTATAGTTATCCTGAAGAGTCCCAAATGGAAGGATGAAATCGATAGAATGGAACTGTTAACTTTTACTTAATGTTTTTTTATTTTATTTAATGAATATATATATATGCACATGTGAACATTATTTTTTACGCCTATATATATATATATATTAACGAGTCTAAATTGAAAACTACGTTCAAACCTATGATTGCGTGGATAAAACCGCAATTTTTATACGTGTGCATGTCAAACAAAATGTATATACAACTTGTCTAAACATCAACCCAACAATGTTAGATTGTAATTGTGCTTTCGCAAATGTTTTGTTCTTCCCTCGCCGGGATTCGAACCCATGCTACTGAGATATCGGGACACCTAATCGCCTACACTGTAGCCGTCCCCCTAGACCACACGACCACCTGGGCTTCACTTATATATATACATGAAATATAAATATATAGTAAAGAAACTGATATAAAGAGATTTCTGGACAATAACCAAATATACTTTTATGATACTAGCATTAAGAAAATAATTTTAGAAATTACTTACAAGATAACTTCAAAAGGTATACGTTTATCAGTTGACGTGTTTGGTTGTGTTGTAGTTATGTCTGCAATGAAATAAGCAATTTATATTGTATTTGGATGTTATAACAGAGTCATCACAAACCACTTGTTTGACTTAAATGTGTTCAGTTCTCTTCACCATAAACAAACACAAATTTTTTTTGTCAATCCCTTCCCAGAAAAGAAAAGGGGGCTCCTGGCGTATTTCAATTTGTTTATTAGCCCGGGGGGATGCTACTTCAAAACTTTTTTGTTAGGGGTGCTGCTGTGGTTCTGTAACCCTACCCTTTTCATATAATTTAGATTTTAAAATATGAATACTTTTTCATATATTGCGTAGGAAAACATGTAACTATATCCTGAATTGTTTCGATTTTATTGGGTGTGAAATGTAGAGTAGAGTAGATAAACTCATCATAGATACCAGGACAAAATTTTGTATATAAAAAGGCCAAATAAAGTACGAAGTTGAAGAGCATTGAGGACAAAAATTCCTAAAAGTTTTGCCAAATCCAGCTAAGGTAATCTATGTCTGAGGTAGAAAAGCCTCAGTATTTCAAAAATTCTTAATTTTGTAAGCAGTTATTTAATAATATAGCCATATCAAGGATAATTCATGTCAGCACGACAAGTGTTGACTACTTGGTTGGTGATATCCTCGGGAAAATAAATCTCCACCAGCAGTGGCATCGACCAAGTGGTTATAAATAAACTCATCATAGATACCAGGACAAAATTTTGAAAATACGCCAGACGCGCGTTTCGTCTAAAAAAGACTCACCAATGACGCTCAAATCCAAAAAAGTTAAAAAGGTCAAATACATTACGACGTTGAAGAGCATTGATGACCAAAATTCCTAAAAACTTTGCCAAATTCAGCTAAGATAATATATGCCTGAAGTAGAAAAGCCTTAGTATATCTTAGAATATCAAAGTGTCAAAAGAGATAAAAAGGTTTTAAAAATTAACACAGACGGGATCACCAAGAAAGATGACAGACGAAATGTTTTTATTGACCTTATCATATATTTTTGATAGATTTCCCGACCTATCCATACATTTCAAGCTTGAAAAGATGACTTTTCCACGCGGCATGTCAGGTTTCATTGATTGCGGTTTCTGATATTGTTTTTTTTTCTTTCGTTTATTGTCTTTGACATAAATTAGGCCATTGCTTTCATGTTTGACTTGTTTCGCAGTTTTGGATAATGTTTAATGCTTAAGGGCATACGATACAGTTACAGGGGAGGTAATGACGTTGCTAACGTAAAATGTTATTTTCGCGACGTCAAACTATGACATATCGGGAAAAGATGCATTTAAATTGACATCCACGAAAATGAAAAAAAAAATCACAGTAGCCGTAATATTTGTCTAGTAGTCAAAATAATTTGTTTGTTGTTTGTGTTATTATAATGCAATTGTAACGCCTACAGGTTGCAATTCTGTACTATAGACAATGCTATTTCCCTAAGAAACTCCCTTTGTGGCTGTAACTGTAACATTTAGTTTGAAGTTTCGTGAAAATAATATTCCAGAATGGAATGTGTACTACTATTTTATGATAAGGTCACATTATAGAGCTGTGCGGCATATTTTCAACATTTATATGCCCTGAACTTCTAAGAGTTTAAACTTATAAACATATATATCATCGTTAAGGAGGGGTATTTGCGAAAAATACCAGTCGAGAGAATATTAAATTTCTTCTCAAGACATCATATATCTGTTTAATTACACTGAATGTTAACGGTCAAAAACGCATCGATGATCGTGTCGTTACAAGCGTCAAGTCGGATAGAGTATTTTTTGGGGAAATACCATGACAGAGAGGGTAAAATAGGAATATCCCTTATGCATATACCGCGGCAGCCTTAAACAATGAACGGTATTCATTTGTTTAAAATAAATTGGTGAAAATACACTGGATATTAACCAAGCAAAACCCAGGATTCTTACATGCGGTTTCATTATACTAAAAATCTATACTACCCTTACCTCCATTTTTGTACCTCCTAATAATTAAAATTTAGACGTTACCATGTTTTTCTATACTGGTTAAATTCCAAAGTGATTTCTTTTTCATATGAAACACAGAGATCATAATTGGGAACCCGTACGTTAAAAAAATTAACATATCTATGAATATTATATATCTCCCTAAAAGAGGCGTGATGTGAGAAACAGCTGTATTTACAAAGCACAACCTTCAACATGTAAAGTTTCTCTTAAGGTTTCATGTAATTTCACTTTTTTGTTTGCAAAAAGTACATAGAAGTAGTTGGGTACACCGCTGAAATCACATAGCCGTTGAAACCACCTGAATAGTAAGTACTGATATTTTCATTAACCATAACATTTGAAAATCGCTCCTAAAATGTTAAAGCACTACTCATAAAAAACTGAAACAGTGGTAGTTGACCAATGCTGTATTTGTTGTGTTCCTATGTCTTATTGCTGTTAACCATACATTTTTTCATATTTAACACATGCGAGCATATACAATAACAGGTTAACTGCTTTGTATGTTAATGAATTAAAAATACCTTTTGAAAATTATCAGCTTTCAATATGTTGAGACATGTTTATCTACGATATTAACATAAACACAAAAAGAAAGGACGAATTTTAGATCAGTATTGCCTTTTATAGGACTTGATATTAATTGAAGATGTTTGATAATATCTATCAAATAATACTCGTTTTGTAGACTTTGTCTACTGTTGAGAACGGTCTAACAGATGACCCCCTGTGTTTTTGTTTTGTTTGTTTACAAATTTATCATTGGTCTATAACCAATATTTAATTGTATTCATCATTTTATGTCTACTGTTTTTTTTTTGTGTAATTGATGTTTACCACACGTTACCTCCGTTTAATAATTTATCAAAGTACTGAAACAGATGTTTCGTTTTGCCTCAGGGGTTCACGCGTATAAATTGGCGAGTTTTGTGAGTGTCTATGAGCCACTTAATATATATCAGCCGGAAGTCGGAATAAAATTCTTGGAACGTCTCGAAAGTTTTCGATCATTTATACAGGTAGTTATCTATAATCGTTTATATATTAGACCCTATTTGACTTTTTCACAAAACTTATGTGTTTTTAATATTGTAAATGTTTATAAGCGCTTTGATGTGAAAGTTTCTAAGCAGGTATTATAAATAGCAAATATAATTTGTTTTCAAACGACCCCAGTACCCTGTCTGTATCGAGGTCAAATAAAACGTTGTATTGTGCATTGTCACGATGACATGTAAACTAATTATGTCGGAAGATTTAACAACGCGATATTGTGTATTTTCGATCATCATAGACTTAGGAGAGAAGACTCTGATTTATATATATGTAATTAAATATACATATTAATTCGGAAAAAGAAAGACAATATTATTATCGAAAGTATTTGATTTAATTCATTTGATAGAAATCAAAGAAATATATACACAATATATACTGTATTTATGTTTCTGTAAAAACTAACAATGATTGAAGTCAGAATATTTTCAGAGTAGCAATTAAGAAATAAGTATTTTGCATAATAATATATTCTGCTTTCGTATTTTTGAATTTTCATTTGTAAATGAAACATATTGATTAAAGGAGAAGGGGCTATAATAAATAAATGATTGCATCCTACAAAAACAATGTTGATAAACAATAATCATTATATGTCAATTTTAATTATTTCATATCGTTTTATAAGAATATGATCACAACAAAATATAAATACTATCATAATGTTAATAATTGTATACTGTTTTCATATGGATTCATAAGCCGTAGATTATTTTTGTGTGTATAGTTGAATGTTAGACTTAACCGCGTTCATACAATAACATTAATTTTACTCGTGAATGCTCATTTTAGCTTTTCTCATACAATTTCAGGACATGGCAGTAAGTGCTTGGCATGTAACTACAGTCAGCATCACTTACGATATCCCGACATCTAGCTGTTTCTCTTTCGATTTCCTTTTAAAGTCCTTTTCTAAACTTTGACATTTTAGAAATGCTAAGGATTTCTACCCAAGGAATAGATTACTAAACTATGTAAAAATGAGAATGGAAATGGGGAATGTGTCAAAGAAAGAGACAACAACCCGACAATAGAAAAGACAACAGCAGAAGGTCACCAACAGGTCTTCAATGTAGCGAGAAATTCCTGCACCCGGAGGCGTCCTTCAGCTGGCCCCTAAACAAATATATACTAGTTCAGCATGTTCAGTGATATTGAACACCATACTAAACTCCAAATTATACACTAGAAGCTAAAATTATAAAAATAATACAAGACTAACAAAGGCCAGAGGCTCCTGACTTGGGACAGGCACAAAATGCGGCGGGATTAAACATGAGATCTCAACCCTCTCCCTATACCTCTAACCAATGTAGAAAAGTAAACGTATAACAATACGCACATTAAAATTCAGTTCAAAAGAAGTCCGAGTCTGATGTCAGAAGATGTTACCAAAGAAAAATAAACAAAATGACAATAATACATAAATAACAACATACTACTAGCAGTTAACTGACATGCCAGCTCCAGACTTCAAATAAACTGATTGAAAGATTATGATTTCATCATATGAATATCAGGCACAATCATTCCCGTTAGGGGTTGAGTATCATACCATCATAACATATATGAGAAGAATATAAGCCGTGTCATGCCAACAACTGTTTTTTTCTTCTTCAATAAATGGGTTTAATACTTTATTCGGCCTTTTTAATTTTTTCATTCGAGCATTACTGGTGATTATTTGTAGACTGAACTCACGTCTGGCATACATATATCTCTTGATATGAATTGGTTCATTTGAGAGTATGTTCAGGTATTCATTAAACTTCTGATAATAAGATATTCTTCAAAATCAAAATACCAGTTACCCTGTCATTTTTTGTCTTTAGAATATTTGTATTGATTTACGAAAAATAAAGGCACTAGTAGTATACCGCTGTTCAAAACTCATAAATCCAGGGACAAAAAACAAAATCGGGGTAACAAACTAAAACCGAGGGAAACGCATTAAATATAAGAGGAGAACAACGACATAACACCGAAACGTAACACACACAGAAACGGACCAAGCATCAGACAAAACTCCACGAGAATAACAAATATAACATGAAAACCAAATACATGAATTTGGGATAGACAAGTACCGTGCCACGTCTGATCTCAATATCTCAAAAATAAGAGAAAACACAAACGACTCAACGTTAAAATGCAACACACACAGAAACGAACAATAATATAACAATGGCCATCTTCCTGACTTGGTACAGGACACATTTAAAGGGGAATAAAAGTGGTGGGTTGAACCTGGTTTTGTGGCATGCCAAACCTCGCACTTTAATGGCAAAGTTAAATATAACATTGAAATGACAACATAATATTACAGGACTACAATACAAATAAATAGGAGAACATATTAGACAAAGAAAAACAAGATTAATAGATAACAAAAAGCATCAGGTTTAAAATTCAATACGCCAAAAACGCGCCTTGTCCACACAAAAACTCAGGAAATCAATATAATTTGAGATGTGTTATGAGACCTAAATAAGTCACTATATGAGATGTCGCAATATTTTGCATGCCACAAAGGAAATTGGACTTTAAATTAATATCTCTATATATAAACATGTCTACCATGATTCAGACATCGAGTTAAAAAAAAATAAAGAAAACCATGCAGGAAACAAAATAGAAAGATATGATAGATAAAATAAATGCATCCGGAGTTTAAAGCAAACTGGGTGTTTGAATTTATATTGCAATTGGTTTGTGCAATTTGCATACATGTACAATGTAGGACATCCGGTCTGTAAAAATAGTGATTTGCAAAAGTGTTATTATCGGGAAAAAATATATACATTCTAAAGTCAAAAAATAAAATAGTCGAGCTTTGCAATTTATTTTACAATAGTAGCTGTATATATTGTAAAATATATATGTTTAAAAATAGAAATGATGACGTCACAATGCATTCGTAATAGCACAATAATCCCTGAGACGAGGATATACACTTTAAGTTGACTTGTTAATGTATAAACAAATGTACATGATGTATATTATTAATAGAGGTGTTTTATCATTATCATTTAATTGATTTTCTTCTAATTACGGTCAATTATTTAAATTCAAAAGCCAAAAAAAAAAATCAAAAAAATCAGCAACAATCTTTTGGTGACCCGACAGTCAGTGTTATTTGTTTTTGTTTTTATAAATAAACAACTTGTTTGTTATATAATTTTCTCATCAACACTATATGAAAAGCATATGAAACCTATCAGACTCCTATGTATAAAGTGCATTTACTTACAGGTAAAAACATCCTCTTCAAGTAGATATTTAATTTCACCAATTGTCGAACCATACACACAGGCATACGAAACATTAAGATCTGATTTAGTCAAATTTTGTATAATTAATGTGTATCCATCTCCGGAAACCTTTCCGTCATATTTTTTATTTGGTCGTCCTGTTTTCAGATCAATAAACAGTGTGTGCTGTTGTGGAGTGTATCGATCCCATCCTGAAGCTTGTGGACAGCAATTTGACACACTGCAAAATAATGTCACGTTTTGTCCATACTCCGTAACCTTTCCAATAACTATCCATTCCAAAACACCTAAAACTTATAAAGTTTATTTCTTCATTAACGGGTGTATATGCTTAACATAGTAAAGATATAAAAACAATAACAATATGGAATACAAGGGCTATAGGACATAATGTTAGACAGACTCACTCCTTGGAAGAAGTTGACAAAACCTTAAATTGTTAACATATTATCATCGTTTCGATTTTATAGTGTTATATGTCTACTGCTGACAAAAATGAAGATAGGTACATATTTAGTATGCAATTGCATTTGTCTATCCCCCTTTTCAACTATAATACGAAATTTCCGAAATTTCTATATTAGTTCAGTCGATTTGTGAAACAATTGTTCAGATTGTGGTAAAAGCATAAAACTTTGTAGAGTTTTTATTTTAAGTCAAAGCAAACATTTATAGTTATGAATCCAATTCAGAAAATCAAAATTGGTGCTCTTGGCGCCCTTTTTAAAATGGCCGCCATAAAATCAACAAAAATCATTTAAAAAGATCGAAATTTACCGAGTTTTATTATCTTTGGTATATCAATTACTAATGACAAAGACTATCATCTGAGGACTTTAAATAATAACGTACAAGTGGCCATCTTGAATATTTGCCATTTTGAAAACAAAAAATTTCAATATATCAGTATTAGTTTGTTTTTAATAAATTACTGTTTGCATTTAATAATATTTGATGCATTTACAACTCGATTTGCAAATCATTGTAATATAACTGTTGCTATATATATAATGGATATTCAACATTGTTCAACAAGGGTGCCTAAGTAACATTTTACCACAAAAAATTACGTATATACGTTATATAATTTATGACCACACTGTATCGAAAGGGATAAAAATTGAAGAGTTTAAAATCATTCACTACAAAAGTCAAAAAGTCTGAAAAGAACAGTTTTTGTCTGAATTTGTCCATGGATTTATTAGTTTTTAACACCGGTATACTACTGTTGTCTTTATTTTGTATGAACTGTTACTCGACATTCTTAATTTCTCCGAACATTTTTTTTTAAATTCTTGACATTGTATGAATTTGTCTAATAAGGTTCTTGATTTTTTTTTACAAGTGTCCTTACAGTATTAACATTGTCTAAAAAATTCTCGACACTTCCTGTATGACCTGATAAGAGTCTGGATTATTCTCGCCAAATTTTTGACCGTCTAAAATTTGTCTCGATGTGTCTTGACATATTCTTGACATTCTTAATAATGTCTGAATATGTCTTGACATATTCTTGACATTCTTAATAATGTCTGAATATGTCTCGACACATTCTTGACAGTCTTGAATATGTCATGACACATCTGAACAGTATAAATTTTGCCTGAAATGTTAAAAGATTTATTCTGCACTGTTTATGACATTCTATTTCTGTTATGTACTCCTTTTTATTATGGCTAAACTAAACTTTGAAGAATCAAGGATTAATTTGGTATAGTAAGATACCCTTTTGGTGCCATTAAGTTTGAATACCCTGAATATTCCCCCATGTATTTTAATTTTGATTTATTTTTATTTAACATTTAATTAATAAAAATTATTGTTTTCACTTCGAATTTAAGTCTTAGTTACTGACAAACAGAATTTAGATTTTTGCCGTTCGCAAAGTTGACAGTCAAATTTGCTTGACTTAAATAGGTGAGAACAATGATTTCTATAGAAATCATTGACGGGACCCATTATAAATACCTTTTTTTTTATTATTCCTGGAGTAGATGATAATTTTTCTTTAATCTTTGGGTATTATTCATTTTTTTTTTATGTTAGAATAATTAACTTCATAATTTTGAAGATAATCCATCAACAAACTTTTTAAATTGTAGCCAGGCATGGTCTGTCAACTGTCAAGTTGTGTGGCTGATTACAGGTAAAGCAGTAATTTCTATTTGACAGTTACGTGTACTCTTTGGTGTGGAATACCTTAATTTTATGTGGAACATCCTGTCCATGTGTAATACTCACTATATATTACAACAGATGACATTACACAAATGCTTCTTTTTGTAAAATGAAAGATTTGTTTATCATTATAATTTGTTATTTATATTATCCACATTTTGGTACAATGATTATTTACCATATTTACATTGAATATTATGAATGTTTATGAAATATGTCTACAGTATGATTGGTTTCAATCATTTAATTTATAAGATTCAGAAATCAACATTTGTAATTATTTAAAAACCCACATTTTAATTATTTTATACTTTAGATTTCATCCCTCGGTTTTAGTTTGTTATCCCGATTTTGTTTTTTGTCCATGGATTTATGATTTTTTAACAGCGGTATACTACTGTTGCCTTTATTCATAGCAATATTTGCATTTGTAAAAATATTTATTTACATAAATTTTCAATTATTTTACATGCCCAACTTTTATTTGTGTTGTAAGAAGTGTAACTTGAAACAACAGTATATCATATAAAGAGAAATAAAGATTAAAGTTATATCATGAATATTGGTCATGATTTCTAAAGCTCAGATCTGTCAAGTAAATTTAAGACACAATACAAATGTTTCAGAATATGTCAAGCAATACTGAGAAAAAATAAGAATGTCGAGAATATGTCGAAAATTTTCAAGACAGTATTCATATGTCAAGAATTTGGGCAAGAAATTTTAAGATCATATTCAGAATGTCGAGAATATGTCGAGTAAATTTCATACAAATTTAATATAAATAAGAATTTGTCAAGAAAAATTAAGACACAAGTCATACTTTTGGAGAATTTAAATAACAATTAAATAGGAAAGATTTTATGAAACGCCAAGAGAGGACAGACACGTGATGATTTACAATTCCTTTTGACTCATGGTTTGCTATTCCGTTAACAGAAAATGAATAGTTCTCTGACAAACATATTCATTCACAGTGAAGACCTTAACAATTATCCAGAAATCACTAATACAATACAAATTTTAACCTTGTTTTACCACTTTTACTGATTTAAGGTACATTTTGTAATTAGTGGGTAGTGACCAATTATATTATGACGCAAAGACAAGAACAAATGCATATGTCCATACGCTATTTGTATTGCCTATTTTATCACGGTTACCAGTGTTCACGTATAACAGAAAGTTGACGAGTAAGGGATTTGAAAGCCTATCACAAAGTATATCATATCACAAGAAAAACATATTAGTATTGGATATACAGCAACAAATGACAACCACTGACTTAAAAGCTCCCGGCTAAGGACTGACATATACAGAATGTGTCAAGGTAAACTAGTTTGAAGCCACCATTCCTCCCCTTACCTTGGACAGTGTTGTAATAGTACAAGATAAGAACAAAATATAAAAATAAGTCATATAAAACTTGATATCAAATTTAAAGTAGAATTCATTTGAAAAAATACAACGAAAATTCTACAGTATGGTAATTTGACTAGATGACATGTATATCAATACCATGATAAGCGAAGCAATATTCTGGAAACTCTTCATTGCGGACACGAAATAAGTATTTAAGAAATATTAAGCTGATGAACAAAGATTGGGAATACCTATCACATGGTATTGCATTCACAAATGAAGCCTACATTCGATATCTTTAAGTTCTATAAAATGCAACTGAATGTCTTTGGACGGTCCACGGACGGACAAAGTTAAATCTCTTCTATTACAAAGGACAAATAAACAGCAGTAAGCCAACTTGTAAAAAATGTACGTCTTTGGTTGAAATAAAGAATCAAAAATCTAAATATTTTACCACTTTCTCAACATTTAATGTTTTTGTAAACTTGCAGTATGCGGATTTGTGAAAATAACATACATACAATACCATTTAATTACCTCCAGTTAAACGACAGTTAATCAGAATCCACAGTGGTAACAAATACTTCATAACTTACTAATTTCTGAAAAAAAATAGCATGTATATATTATAATTAGAAAATAAGTAGCACAAGAAGAGCGCTATGAACTCTTTACTAATTCTATATCCTATATATATAATTACTTGTAGTTCGGGTGATCAGCATGGATGAACGTGCCAAAGAAAGTAGCACAACGTTACTATATAAATATAAGAAGATGTGATATGAGTGTCAATGAGATAACTCTCCATCCAAGTCACAATTTATAAAAGTCAACCATTATAGGTCAAGGTACGGTTGAAGGCCGTACCTTTACCTATAATGGTTTACCCCAAAAATAACTAGTGTAAAACCATTCAAACGGGAAGACCAACGGTCTATAGTCCTATAATTATACATAGAAAGGACGTAACTCTTAAAAAAGATGCTAGTATCATTTTTAAACTAGGTTTGTATTTTTTTATGAATAAGTTTTCTTTACTAATTGGCCTTCACATTGGTGTAATTGAAAAAAGCTTGTAATTTATTTGCTACACACAAAATCAAGAAGTTTTACTTCATTATTTTCTTCTTGGGTTAAATCTTATCCGGCCAATGAGAAAGCAAATGAAAAGCACACAAAGCTTGAAGACAGGTTCTAGCTGCAGAAAAAAGGATTCAGCAATACTGAATGCAAACAGTCATTTATTTCAAATACAACACAATAAGGAAGCAGTCTTGTAATTGACTGCTCCATAGGCTTACATGCAATACAGCTGATCTTTGAAAAAGAAAAAAAATGCTACATAGAATTTTTGTTCACGTTTATATCATGTATGTACTTATGTGAAATTGTGAGTTAATCAAGAAAAGTGGGTCATGCAACGAAGAATAAATTGATACGTAGCCCTGAAGTCAAAACATTTCTTTTCTACTTTATGTTTGCTTTTTTTCTAGGATGCACCACTTCTAGTAAGCATGATATCCTTCAACTTTCCTGGATTGACATCCCCCAAAAAGATGCAATATGTTTATTAAATGTATATATATATATATACTAGAACACACCCGCGAAACCGCGGGGAAATAGAGCGTATGTAAACTGTAAAAAAAAATATACTGACTGGAGAATTTCAGGAGAGGTATCAAAATTCAAAGGTACTTAGGGACTGGGCACATTTTTTTGCCCTCCTCCTATTTTCCAAATACCGATTTTTATACCTTCTGTTTTTCCCTGCCCCCCATTTCGTTGGAAAAAAATTGTTGATTATATGGGGAAGCATGAGAGTAACGCCACCCCTTTTAGGTCAGTCAGCGCCACCTCCCTTATGAAAAGTTCGGGATCCGCCACTGTAAACTAATTGATAGTAAATAGCAAATATTATTCATTTTCGTTTTCCTCCCAAAATAACTCAAACTGAAACACGTTAAGTAAGGATGATACATGCTAGTACTCAAAATGATAGCAGAAAGCAAATTCATATACTTTACTTCATAGTCTTTGTATGTTCGAAGTACAGAATAACACAAACCGGAAGTCTAATCTGACTTAAAGTTTTGCCCAATGACGGGAAAATATCCGGACGCATTCTTTTTCGTTTTTATCCCAAAATAACCAAAACTTAATGATTATAAGAATGGATGACAAATGCGACTATACTTGTTACCTATAGGACACAGAGGCATGATGATTAATTTATTGTGAAAGGAGGAGAAGCGACACCAAAAATGAGGTCTTCTCGTTTGATAGTATAGATATGTTTAAATTCAGCATAAACCTATAATCAAACAGAAAAAGTTGAGGCCAAACAAAAATTCAGAAAAAAATGTTTTGAAATGCACCGGAAACTGGAGTTGTAATACAAGACTGGTACCTGTAACAATAATGACATGCCTTAAAAAGATAAATAGTTTACCTCATTTACTCATTAAGTAGTCATATTTGAACATACAAAATGCCATTAAAAGAATTGTTCAATTGTATTTCTAAATATAGCTCACTATTAAAGGAGTACTTTTTCTGAAAACACAGGCAAAATAAGGAAATCAGTCATGTCTATTAAACGCTCTGTAAATCTCATTCTAGTCTATCTTTGTGAATGTTTTCTTATTATTTGGATACTTAAAGCTAGAAAAGAATTCTTATCTATTATATTTATGTTTTTCCTATGATTGCACCACATTCAATAGTTTACCCCTCCCCCTTTTTTTCCACGTAATCTACCCAAGTTGGCCCCTTATTTAAATAAAATTGAAAAATTACCCAAAACTTTTTCATATTGAAGAATTTGCTGCAATACAACTATCTTAAGACAAGAATGGCCATACCTTTTTCTTTTTTTACTATACATGTCTGTATACATGTCTACTATATCATGGTTTATAGACTGTACTTGACACCCAAATGCAAATAAAATTTGCAATACAATTTAAAAAAAATGAATACTCAAGTTCGTGTTCTGGGTAAAAATATTGATAACTTGTTACACCTAATCACACGAATCCTTGTCATGATGGATAGCTGCAGAAACATTTTACTTTTTAAACAAATTTTTAACCCAAATATGGAATTTTCAATCAACCATGCAGTGCCGCAGACAAGAGAAGAAGTTATAGACTCTTGCAAAGTGAACATTTCACCAAACGTTCATTTTATACATATTCTACCTAAATGTCGACAATTGAGCCATAAAAATAATAACCCTAAAGATAAACATCTTTTGTATGTAGCTGTCTCTTCTACTTTACACTGATTTTCAATGGAACTGCGAATTTCATCATAAGAAGACGATTTAATAGAGGAACAAATCTTTCTATATTCTTTTGAATTCAAAATCATGTACTTTATACTACCAGAATCATTTTAATTTACCTCAAACTGCTGTGATTTATATCTATTGATACTTTTGAATGGTGCCTTGTATAAAAAAAAAACCTAATTATTACACAATCTCAATTTTTTAGTATAACTTGATACTCCATTGATTTTTTTTAAAGTCCGTAAATCATGATGTTTTGTAATTCTGGGCACATAAAAGTCGACATTAGCTACTTCCTGGCAGTGAACATATGAAAACATTACCATCTGTAGGTTGCAGTCTTGTTATTGACTGCTCCATAGGCTTACATGCAAAACAGCTGATATTTGCATGTCCATATCATGCATGTACTAATGTGACATTGTTATTTAAGGGGGATCGCGGGTATAAATACTTTTTTTAATATAGGATTTGGCTATTGTTTTATAAAAAATAAACTTTATCCTATACTTAATAGAAAAATAAAATAAACATGTTAGGTCACCGTTCATTTACGCCCAGAAAATTATGCCTTCGAAAGTAGCATGCATTTTTGTCGATGTCCTTTTTTTCTTTGAACTAATCAAAGAAAAAAAAGTAGTATCGAAATTAAAAAAAGAACGCAATAACAGAAATTGCTTAAATTTTAAAATAGTTCAGTTTAAGTACAGTTTATTTGAAAAATAATCAATAAAAGATATAGGTCACCGATGAGTTAAAAACGTTATTTAAATTTTCAATGCACAAAAACGGCATGGTTACACCAAACGCTGCTTATTTGGAAAGCTCCTAATTTGGAACTTTTCAATGACATGAACATTTTTAAAAGTCTTCTGTGGCTCATAGAAATTGGTTTTTTTTTGGTTGATTTTTGTACCATATCATAAAGTAACAACTAATAGTGTAATAAATAAAATCTGTAATGAAAAATAAAATGTTTCATTTTTTTCTAAATTTGGTGTACCCTCGAGCCTCCTGAATCGGAAAAAAACTGGGTCATACAACGAAGAATAAAAAGTTACGTTACCCAGAAGTCAAATATTTTTCTATTTTCTGTTTGCTGTTTTAAAAAAAACATGACCCTGTGCAATTCCAAGATACAGGTATCGACAGATTGTAGATCCATGAATATATATATGTATATATTTCATCGTGTGTTTTTCTATGTTGTGATGTTATACTATTGTCTCAGTAAAAGGGAGAAGGTTTGGTACCGTTAAAATGTTTAATCCCGCTGCAAATGTTTGTACCTGAGTAAGAAATCTGATGTACAGTAGTTGTCGTTTGTTTATGTAGTTTATACATGTTTCTCGTTTCTCGTTTTTTTTTTATATAGATTAGATTGTTGGTTTCCCGTTTGAATGGTTTAACACTTGCAATTTTGGGTTTCTTTATAGCTTGTTGTTCGGTGTGAGCCAAGGCTCCGTGTTGAAGGCCGTACCTTGACCTATACTGGTTTACTTTTATAAATGTTTATTTGGATGGAGAGTTGTCTAATTGGCACCCATACCAAATCTTCCTATACCTATATAACAATACTATTAGTTTGCTTTAAATTTAATGATAACAAAATCAATATGCATACCAATAAAAGCAGTATTCAATGCATCTAATTACAGTGTTGAATTGGTAAAATTCATCTCAAATATATGAAAGTGTTCCTGTATTGCAGCGATAAATTAACAAAAGTTCTCATTATTTCATTTGTTTTTAAAGTTAAAATGTGGATCGATGACAACTTTTTGTACACCTTTCAAATTTAGCGCTGAAAAATTAATTCTCAAATTGGCAATAACAAACTATTAAACGAATTTAATTTGGAAGTAAATTTTTATCAATGAAAAAAATTACCTCACACAGGTAATTACTTTATGCCTTGAAGCTTTTTTCATTGCAAAATGGTAAAGTTCGAGTTGATTCTTCGTGAGTATGATTTATTGTTTTGGAAGAAAATAACTCTATATAGGTATATACTTTTAGTTATCTCCAATAATTTGTATAAGGTCGATGGTAACTCTTAAAAATGCAGAACAGTTAAAGTAAAATAAAGGTTGTTAACAGGTAAATGATAGTCCCGTCACTGCAATACAAAACGGTAACAATAATAGAATGACACCACAACAATGATTTAAATATGTTTCTTTAATGTGAAGCCACGACGTTTATATCTTACTGTAAGGTATAAATTATTATTGCTCATTATTGAATGACGTGTGATGACCTATGTTTGCTTCCATATGATTTTAGTTTGTAGTAGACAATTGACTCATTTTCAATTACACCCCATCTTCCTATATCTACATGTAATGCTGTGAGGTAAACGATTCTTTTTTTGTAGTCATCCACTAACCCTAAGTTGTCAACCCGAAATGTTAAAATACTTATTTCAAAAACAATTTATCAAATTAACAAATTAATGGTTTAACTCAAAACAAATTTGAAAAACATAATTTCCTGCAATACGTGTCCAACAATTAAAACAGGGGAAGGATGACATATAAAATGAAACAATATGGACAGCTCGAATAGAAAATGTAACAAGTTTATAATATTATATTTTTTCAAAAATTATATTTCAAATTATGATGAGTTTTTTTTAAGATACTTGTTGATCATGTTCATACAGAATAGAAATTATATAATTAAAAAAAAATAAAATGCTATCATTTATTTAATGGGATACTTTAAAATAAGACAATATTTAGTAAATGAATAAAACAAATTCATTTTTCAAAATGTATTATCATGAATTATAATCCTATTCTTTGATACATATGATAATTCTATAACCCATTTGTGTCATCTGTTTTACGTTCAATCGGAAACATGTCAGACACAGAAAGATTCCTAATCTTTTCAAACTACATTTCCTTTATGTATTGTGACCTACTTGATTTAAATCTTACCTGGTATTTTTAAACAAACGATCTCTTTAAAATGAATTACATTTTTTAACCCACTGTAGTTTGTATTTTAATACACAGGTAGCCTTGAAGAAAATTTCATTTAAAGTTATTGTCGTCCAGGTTGTCTTTTCAAAAGAAATACCTATCGTTTTGAAAAGATATAACTCTATACGAATATATACAAACAATTAAATAGACATAACCCTTACATTCTTTTTTATTTCGTTTTTTTTTGTTTAAAGAATATCAACCGAAACTTTTTATATACCTTTGTATAACGCAGCTAAATGTGTCTTTCCAACAATAAGATTCACTCTACATTTTTGATAACATATGTGTATTTTAAAAATGGAAATTCATGTGTTTACAGGTTAAATGTTCAAATTGTTCATAGTTACTCAGTCTGTTTCATTGTTGTTTATTGTTTTTATTAGAAAATACATTAGAATGAAAGTAAAACTTTGATTGCCGAAATAATGCAGAAAACAAATATTATACCAAAAACGGTTTCAAAATATATTACAAATACATAATTCTATAATAACTATGGTCTAGTGTAAAAGTTAAATTTATTTAAACAAGGGACAAATCCTTATGAATTAGACATATAATCTCAGACACTTACCTTCATAAAGTGTATTTATGTAAAGGAGTTGTAGAAGACAAAAACGTACTCCGTTAAAAAATGACCATATTGATTATCTGAAGTCAGCCCATAATTATACAGGTAATGATAATTGTAAGGTTTTCTTGTCATTTAACTCATCGAGGGGTGTCAGGAGTGATCAAAGGAAAAATCTACCGTAGAGTGGGTTGTCATTTGGCTTTCCCGACACCAAAAAGTGTGGTATACGACCGAAAAAACCTTTACATGTGCAATATCTGACTTATATATCGTCAAATATATTTTTTCTTTAAGGATTTGCATGATTTGTGTCCTATTTTATCGATCATATTAATGTGGAATATTCTCCTGGTGCGTTCAGGTTTAAAAACTACCTATGGCTCATGTATAATGTAAAATAATACCAATTGATCTAGATATAAAAGAACAAAATCACTGTCCAATATATATATAACAATAGTATAGTTATTCCTCAAAAGGGGTATTATTTGTCAGATTCAGGTTCACCAGTTTAACTCAAATTCTCATATTTGATTTATAACCATGTAAAACATTTATCCAACTTACGATTGTAATGACATTTGGAAATAAGATTCAGTGTTGTGAAAAGTTTTGTATTTTAATAATTCATATCGCATTTTATCTCTTTATTTCTAAGTTTAACTCAACCAACAAAAACTGACTGTTATGATCAACCCACAATTATTGAAGAGGTGTTAAACTTAAAAAAAATCAATCGATCAATCGATCAATCACATTCAGTTTAAAACTGTACGTTAAAAAACCTTAACGTCATCTCCATTTATGTAAAGAAAATGACTAAAAAATCATATAACAAAGGGTTCCTTGCTTATCGTTATAAATGTATTTTTTAGATTGTCAATTAGAAGTTCACCCTCACATTTCATGTAACGGAATTTGTCTTTCTACTTCGAGATCTGAGAGGATTTTGGTGTATTAATTCTATAATTATATCATTCAACCTATAAAACTGCGTCATCATTTAAAACGTCTGACTCCTCAAAATCAAAATGAGAAGACAAATAAGCGTGATTGGCTCGAAGCAGATTATTCAGATTGATAAACTAGTAAGTGATTGTATACTTTTTTATTCTTTTTGTTTATATTATACTTAGTACATTAATAGTTTTGACATGATCAATAACAATTTTTTTTTATAACAATGCTATACTCATGTTGGAGACTTACATTTAGGTCACACATTTCTCTATGTTTTTCCACACAACAAATGTCTTGGTTTGAAATATCTGGTGTTAAATTTTGACTTTTTAAGTGCAGTTAAAATTAAACATGATATAATCTATGTTCGTCTAACATATACTAACATGCCTTCTCCTATATAATAGCAGGATGAACCAAATTAGTTGTATAATAAATATAACACATACACGTACACAAGTTTACATTATAGTGAATAGTATTTTTATAAATATGTATAAATTTTAATTGGTTAGTTTAAACGAACAAAACATAGTTAACAACATAAAATGAACATTTGTTTATGAGATTGGAATCAGCTATCCTGACGATGAATGTACAGTTAAGCTTTAAAATAATTTAGAAATGGCAAAAATTATAGAACTAACTTCCAATATTATCAGAAATGAAAAGTCAATCTTTCGATTTGACTCTTTAACATAATTGTTTCATTGACCATGTTCTTTAAACAATCTATCTCCTTCACTTGTTGCTGTAGAAGCCTGTGTCCCTCCTTAACAGAGACTATGCAGTCCATATTTGTCTTTGTAAACCGATATTCTGTAAGTAGGTTTTTTCAGAGATCTCGAATACGGTCTTGCAAGTCTACGTTTATATGAATTGTCAGATTTGCAAAACACATACAGATCGAAATATCAAATATTTAAGATTTGGAAGTAAAAATAGGTTATTTGAGATACCGCCCTAACATAGAAAACTAAAATTCACAAGACTAGTTCCAGAAATAACAACACCCCTCCATACTCTGTAAATATATGTTTACTCTTCATCAAGTAAATAAAACATTTTTATGAAATACCATACCATAAAAACATATAAAAATACACCATAGGACTATAACAAAGGGCTGTGTTTAATATTTATTTGACCGTCCAGCTACAATGAAATAACCATCATGACCGTGTTGGATGCAACTATGGATTCTGCATCGAAAATATACCACAGGACCATGGCAACATATAAAACGCCTTATTTAATACAAATCCATGTACAACGGACTCATAAACCTTAACCAAGTCATCTACAATAAACATAAGTGCACTAAGGTCAGGTCAGCATGTGTCGCCTAAGAAATTACTTCTAATACTGAATCAATACATAGTTTTCTACACTTAAAGTAATGTAGGTTTAACAAGCCGTAAAATGTATTAACATTCTCAAGTCTTTGTGAGTTTCCTTAGCTTAAATTGACAAATGTAGTGAATACCAAATGGAGAAATTGACAAATCGACTAAATATATGCGACAGACAACCATAATTAATCTCATGGAATACTATTATCATAACGCATTTGCAGAGATAAGCTATGTGCATTCTTTGTCTCAACTGCTTGAGGACATTATAGGAAAAAATAGAGACACACATAGCATCACCTATTTTCACACAATCTAAAACGAATTATTATGAATTCCTTGTATGTGTTGATATGAGGGATTCCAATAAGCATTTCAAAGGACAAAAACGTGTGATGCCGTCGGCAGATGAAGTTATAACACCACCATTTTGTAACAATTCTGCTCGACGAAATAAAAAAAAATGGTGACAAATTATACACCACTTGCTGTTCACACTTTGACAATTGTTGTCTAGTATCGTCTATTCAAAAAACGTTAGGCATTCACCATTTCAGAATAAAATTATACTTCAATCCATTATCTTAACTAGTTATAGAGGCCTAACGTACTATGCGTGTAATGTAATTGATTCTAATTATGTTTTGTATAGATAAGGTGGAATAATGATGGAAATTGCTAACCATAGACTATTCAAACCTGTATCTACTACTTACAAAGATGAGGAAATTTTGTTTAAGTAGAAATCACCACTAAAGATTTAGATGCTATCAATTTAAGCAATATTTTCCACAAAGCATATACATAAACTATACTTGATAACTTCATAAATAAAGCTACGCCTATAATTTCATATACCAAGCATATTGCATATATACCAAGCATATTGCATCAACGTTTGTCAACCACCAGAGTGTTTAAGAGGCCGTCAAGTTCAAATATATGAAATCAAAACCTCCGGCTTGCTCATATCGCATGCGCATCGTAAGAATAATATTATAGTCCAACTGGGTATGCTATTTCTGACGACCTTGTCATCGTAACCAATGAGCAAATAAGAGAGTTGATAGCCAGTGGACCAAACTATAATGTCCCAGTCGGTTAACTAGAAAAGAAACTTCAGGTTACCGATGAATGCAGTTAAAAACTACACAAGAAAATGTGTAAACAAACTCATCGTTGATACCAGGACTGAAATTTTCCAGACGTGCGTTTCATCTACAATGGATTCATCAGTGACGAATAAAAAAAAAGTTAAAACGGCGAAATAAAGCGTGAGCCAGATTAACGAATGGATCAAAATTATTCGATCATATATTCAGAAACGCGTTCAACTACGATGTTAAATGAGCACAAGAGATTCTAACACATTAAAGAACCCGGATGTTGTAGAGGCTTTATCCTCTTTTCGTGATAAATATGTCGTTGTTCCGTCAGATAAAGCCTTCAAAAATATTGTCATCATATGTAAAAATCCTTACTTGGACTAAATCACAAAGGAGCTTGAAATAAACAGCAAAACTAGTAATCCTACATATGCTTTTACATCATTTACAAAGGATGACATTTTACAAATCTTTTGGGATTTACATAAAAAGAAAACGAAAAAAAATCTATTGTCTTTATACGGGATACCAATAACAACACAAATCTCCTTATAAAGAACGATACATAGCAGGAGCATCCAGATTTTCGACTTAATATCTTTCTACAAAGCTGACTTCTCTTCTTTTTACAGTAAAAGGTGACTTTCAAAAATATTGGTTGAGATAAATTCGACCAGTGGTGTCGATCTAATTTGATTATTTTTTTCAAATTGTAAAGATTAACTGCTAAATCTTTGATAACAATCTCTGCAATTTTGTAGCAACAATTCATTTATTCATTTTTCTACAATTAAAACTACTAATCCCCATGCCCAAATGAAAGATTAACTTCATCGTCTTATGAAACAGAGGTTGTTTTCTATAAAAATAGAATTCGTAGATATTCATTTTATTTTTTAGGTTATAATCATTCTTTTTTTTTAAACATGTTATTGCTATTTCATATCATGGAAGTCATGAAAGTTTTATATTGACGAATTTTCGAACAGATGCTCAGGGTTAAAGAGATCATACTGTTTGTTAGTTAGGTATTACTGAAACGATAATTACCACTGCGTAAGTACTTTGATGTTCATTTTACAGGTACATTATTTATAACAAAATCCGTATTCATACCGAAGGTTGGTGGTTCTAGCTGTGCACTCCTGCCGCCTCCACTAATAACATTGACCGCCACGAAATAGTATAATAGTGCTGCAAGTTGCGTAAAACACCGATAGTTTACCTAGACGATATTTTAATAATGAATCAGTCAAATCAGAAAATTTTGTCAGATCTCTCAACAGTTTTGTCAATATTAAGGGGCTTAGGTTTTCTTATCAATACAAACAAGTCCGTAATGGAACCTTCACAAACAATGGAGTTTCTGGATTATACAGTAAACTCAAAGTTGTTGACTTTGTCTCTTCCGAAAGAGAAGGTAGAGAAAATAAAGAACAATTAAAAATTATTGCTAGAACACAAGAAAGTGTCAGCAAGAGATTTAGCTCAGTTGATAGGTCAGTTAAAAGCAACCAATTAAGCTGTCCTTCCAGGTCCTCTGCATTTTCGCAGTTTACAAATATTGGAAACAAAAGCCCTGCATTTAGGGGGCCATTACGATCACCAAATCCAGTTAAACGAGGAAGTTCAGAACGAGTTGCATTGGTGGGTAACCAAGCTGGGGTCTTGGAACGGGAAAGCGTTACTAAGACCAGAACCCCATTTAACCATTCAGTCGGATGCAAGTCTGTCGGGATGGGGAACAACATGTCAACAGATAAGTATAGGTGGGCTTTGGATAGACGAGGAAAAATCCCTCCATATAAATCAACTCGAACTAAAAGCAGCAATGTTCGCAGTACAATCTTATGCCAAAAATCTACAAAACAAGCATTGTATGGAGAGTTGTCTCATTGGCACTCACACCACATCTTCCTATATCTATATTCTTATACAAATGGACAACACAACAGCAATTGTATATGTAAACAAAATGGGGGGAACGGTGTCAAAAAGACTAAATTCCCTAACAAATCGGTTTTGGGATTGGTGTCTTCAAAGGCAATTAACAATCACTGCGGACTATATCCAAGGAAAAAGCAATGTTATAGCAGACTGGGAAAGCAGGCATTATGCGGATTTCAGCAATTGGCGGTTAGGTCCGATACTTTTCAAAAGTCTCATGAAACGCATAGGCCCTTGCAATGTAGATCTGTTTGCAGACAGGTCAAATACTCACCTGAATCAATATTTCAGCTGGAAGCCAGATCCCCAAGCGAAAGCGGTAGATGCCCTTCTCCAATCCTGGAGACAGATAAAGGGTTTGCTAGCAAATACCATGGCAGATGGGGAATACCATGTCTAAAAATAACTCAATGAATTATTTCTATTCTAAAGTGACAAATTCATGGTCATTCTAAATATATGGTCCAAGATGAAATATTAAGGATAAAAAGCATCATTATTGAATTTGAACCGAATGACGTAAATATTCCGGGAATGACGTATTAAATAAAACTCAACGGAAACGAATTGTCAACCGGTCACATAAAACTTGAATCCACTTGCATTACCCTTTACTGAAAGAGATGAACAAAGTGTAGTAGTCAGCCGAGAACCAGCTTATTATCATAAAAAGGGAGATATAAATACACAGTCAGTGACTGTACATTAAATAAATGATAAGAAATGATTGTACGGTCAATGCAATTTGACTGCACAAATAGCACAGCTGCAGTGTATACACAAGTTATACATTCAAGTCTAAATTTCATTTGATACCTGATTATAATAAACTTTCTGAGGTGGAACATTCGGTGGAATTAAACAATTATATCATGCTTACAGGGGGTATTTGCCAAAAATACCGGTTGAGAGGTACAAATTTCCAGAGCCGTTAGGCGAGGGAAATTTGATTACCTCGAAACCGGTATTTTTGGCAAATACCCCTTGTAAGCATGATATATTTGTATAATAACCCACCTTTACCAAAATACCAATTTTCATGGGATTTGGATATTGTTCTTAAATATTTATCTGCTTTACCAATAAACAAAAAGCTTGATTTTTCAGTTTTAGGTAAAAAAAAATATCAATTTTATTGGCTTTGGCAGCGCACAAAAGGATATCTGAAATTGCAAGGTAAGACAGAAGATTCATGTGCAGAAACAAAAGTAGTATAATTTTTCATTTACCGGGTCTGTCTAAAACACAAAAAGATTGCAATAACAGACTAGTGAAATACTGCAAATTTTCAAAGAAAAAAATATGTGTTATTTCTTGTATACATGAAATTATGAATTGAGAACGGAACATTTAAGGACTGCTAGTAAACATGAACCTGATCCTTTATTAAGGTCAACTAAGAAACCTTTTAAAGGTCTATCTTCACAGACAGTTGGAAATAGGATTAAATGGGTTATGAAGGAGGCAGGAATCGACATCTCATTGTTTCAAGCACATTCTTGTCGCATGGTCTCAACTAGCAAGGCAGCGATGAGTGGCATCAGTATGGATGATATTATGTCCATGGCAGATTGGTCCAACACTAGAACGTTTAATAAATTTTATTTTAGGATTAATGAAAAAGCGTGTTTTGCAGATAAAGTTTTAGAAATGGTAAGCTTGCTTTAAACGTGCATTATTATACCTCACGATAATCTTAGAAATATAATTTCAGATTTTATGAGGGCGCAAAGTGCCCGAAATGAAATATTGATTATATAAGATTAGAGTGAGATATAATAATGCATTTCCCACCCATCCCACCCAAATGCATTATTATAGAGAAAAATTAAATACATTGCAAATAGATGTGGTATGATAACAATAAGACGACTCTTGATCTAAGTATTCCTAAACAGTATTCAATAAAATATGAAATATTACACAGAATGTTTATTCTCGAATGCAAACTTGAAATATACATCTATATCATTAAATTTTTCAGAAAGGATAGAGTTGGATGGACATGTATATGACTGGTATTCCAAACAATAATTGCAGTTTTGTAGCAGTGTTGCGGAATATGATATAGAACATTTGTATGCAGTTTTTTCGTGGACTATAAAGAAATTACTGACTTCAACGTGTATACTCTGTGTAATATTTTGATGTACATTTGATAATACAAATGATTATTTATAGTTATTTTCTTTTTTTAAGTAACCGCCTTATATCTATTCAGTCCAAACAGTTCAGTATTCAGATGTTTGGTCAGATTTCACAGGTCGATATACTTGGTCGTGGACACTAGAAAAAAAATGAAAAAAAAATAGTATTTTGGGTGTCAATTTGTTTATTCATTATCCAGATGCATAGACATATGTCTATGGTGAACTATATCCATTGTTTACTGAATCGGTTACTTTCGTATCAGATCTTTTGAACAAGAACATGATATTTTATTGGTTCAGATATTGGTTTTGTTGTTTTATATCAAACATAATTGTTTGAGGTTTAAGGTTTGGCTTCATTGAAAGTCAATCTATTGTAGCCCGAGGTATACGATGTTACCTTTGGGCATGCGCAGTAATGTATTACCTGGATTGTAACATTTTTTATTCAGGGGTGTACTTTAAAGAGCTGTTATTTGATTAGAATTGAAGGTCAATGCATTAATATATCTTACTCTAATCTTATCATATAATCAAAATTTCATTTCGGGCGCTTCGCGCCCTCATAAAATTTAAAATTTTACCCCCTATGCTCTATTTTTAGCCATGGCGGCCATAGTTTCAGAGGAGAAGATTTTTGTAAAAGTTAACAGACGACGCCGGACGACGACAACGACGACGGACGACGGACGACGGACGACGGACGCAAAGTGATGAGAAAAGCACACTTGGCCCTTCGGGCTAGGTGAGCTAAAAATCAAATAATATTTTGTAGATGTTTTTCACCACAAGGTTTAACTCCCTAATTTACAGAATAACTTATAGTATATATTATATACCCGACGACGTAGTAAAATGTTCCTTTAAACAAGTTTCCTTTAAGTTTCAGTTATTTATTTATATCAAAATAATGTGTATTCAACTTTTTACACGATTTTTACTTCTGTACATCTATTTTTACATGTTTACCTAGTTGTCAGTATAATGGAATTTAATGCGACCGTCATACAAGTGAGTGGTTAAGCTGTGTATAAAACCAGGTTTTATCCCCTATTTACTACATTCGGAAATGCCCGTACCAAATCAGGAACATGGCTTTTGTTTTCAATGCATTCGTTTGATTTTTCTTAGCTATTGATTTTGACATTTGATACGGGCTCTCCGGTTTGAATTCAATAATATATAGATATAGGAAGATGTGGTATGAGTGCCAATGAGACAACTCTCCATCCAAGTAATAATTTATAAAGGTCAAACATTATAGGTCAATGTACGTCCTTCAACACGAAGCTTTGGCTCACACAGAACTTCAAGCTTTAAAGTACCCCCAAAATCACTAGTGTTAAACCATTTTAACGGGAAAATCAATGGTCTAATCTATATAAAAAAAAACAAGAAACGAGAAACAAATATGTATTGACTCTGGTTAAAATGTATACTTACGTAATATTCTAGAACGTTTTCAATTTTTGCTTTTCAAATTTGTTTCATGCAAGTTACTGGTCTTACATTTCCATTTATCAAACTTATTTAAGACAGTTGTTGTTCAATAAAGCATTAATCTAGTTGTTGTTCAATAAAGCATCAATCTAGTTGTAATACCACCAACTCATAGTACATCCCATCCGGTTGCGTACGAAGAAGGTAGAAAAAAATATCCCCTTGAATTTGACAGTTAAAGGAAATTTATCCAACATTTCAACATGCTCATCGAGAGTACAAACGATTTGTGTCATAGACGTATATCTTGGGTGTTTCATAGCACCATTATTTTGTATTTGGTGTTTCTATAGAATAATTTAGAAACTTGAGTTTACATTGTTACTAAAGCTTGTACACAGGAAGAAAAAGAGTGAACACTTGACTGGTTTACTTCCAGTGATGGATATTTTCTTAAATGCAATGAAACATTATGTGAAATTGAATTCAATACATGTAGTGCTGGAAGGATAAAACTTTACTCATGCCAATTATTTAGATATACGAAGATGTGGTATGAGTGCTATTGAGACAACTCTCCAGTCAAGTCACAATCTATATAAATATAAAAATAGTCAAAGTCCGGTCTTCAACACGGAGCCTTGGCACATACCGAACAACAAGCTATAAAGGCCTAAAAGTTACTGGTGTAAAACCATTCAAACGTGAGAACCAACGGTTTAATTCGTTAAAAACTATTTGAAACAATGATAAATTTTGCACAATGTTTTTGAAAAGTGCAAATTTAACGAAGACTAATAGGGGAAAGTCAATCGTGTTATTACACCTCATATAATGCAGTTAAAGTGTTTATATCTACAGTGGGTGCTTGTCAGTAGAAAATATGACAATTAAAAACAGTACTATGAAGGATGCAAAGTGCAAAGAGCTGGGTTTAAAAATTTCAGTCTAGCATGTAAGGATTTTCTTGTACGTTTATAATTTCAGTCTTGCATGTAAGGATTTTCTTAACTTTCAAATGCTGTAAATGAATTTTGTGACAATGGCTTGTCAGCATTAATGTGAAAAGTAATAAATGAAAGCATATATATTGCAGTTGGAGCAAAAACTGAAAATTTGGCACATTAAAGTCAAAAGAAAGAGTGACTGGTGAAAAACAATGTTATTTCAATTCTTAAACCAATGCATATAAACATCATAAACTTAAGTCTTCTGTGCACGATTTTATCATTTTTTTCGCATAAATTTCGTATAACGGTCAATTTTTTTTCAATTGATCAGTGTTGTTGTGAAAATATGGCAGGTAATTTTACAAATTTCGTGTTTTGAAGCCTAAGTTTAACGATTGTCACCTCTTTGCCAACATTCAACAAAACAAACCTGGATAGTGAGCACGTGTTTAACATGTACAATCAGATAATAGATTATTTGAAGGACCTTCATGCGTATTGCGATCACCGCATTTTTACGAGATGGGTCACACTGAGGTCACTTTGCATACGGAAAATATGTCGGGGAATTGCTTCCTTGAAGGAAGCAATTAAAATAAAGTAAACTTCTAAATGTGAACAAATTAAAGAATTTTCTTCAGAAAATAAGTATATGTACATAAGTTTTATAATGAAAACTATCAATTGAGTTATAAAAAAAAATATGCATTATTTTTTTAATTTGAGGTTTCTTAAGATTTTAAACAAAGTCAAATTATCTTTATCTAGCAGTCCACTATAGTTTTTGTTTGAATCTTAAGTAAAATAATTAAACAAGAATAATGTTTTCGAAAATTATACAAAAGAAATAGAACTCTTAATTAGAGAAGGTAAAAGGCCAAGCTGATATAATTGAATTGTTAACATCTGTTTCCATGGACTTTAACAGTATAATATAGATGCATAAATTAGAATTTTATGTATCTTATATACATGTTTTATATCATGGAGCTTTTAGATATTGTTCACTTTTAAATTGAAGACAAGTTTTCTCACAATATGAAACTACATGCTTATCGTTTTTCAACTAAAACTAATCCACATGTAGATACAATATTGATTTTTTTAAAACATTATTTTGCCCCAAACGACTGTTATTAGGGAAAAAAGCCTACAATCGGCAATAATTATAAGGTTTATCCAAAAGGAATTAAACATATGACTCTGTTTACACCACAAGTTCTACTATGAGAACAGACAACTCAATGCGGTTAAAATTTTTTGTATAGAAAAAGTCCAAATAAAATGTAGAGTCATTATAAATAGTTATCAAAGGTACAAGGATTATAATTTAGTATGCCAGACGTGCGTTTCGTCTACTTATTACTTTGTAAAGATCAGAATACAAATCAACATTTGCGAAAAACTTAAGTTGATACATACTAAGTTTAACAGTAGTTTGAATTATACCCCCCAAAAAATGTACAGTTTTCTTTTGTGGACGAAAACTCCAATAGTGACTTCTGAATATTGGCGTAATCCGAATTAACATCCAAACATCGGTTTCGGTGTCAAATGCATGGTACTGCTTTCCTCTTCTCAATGAAAATATCAAGATTTTAACGTGGTCAAAATTCAATAATGGCGCCACAGTCTAGACTTTTAGAAAGTTGATTCTTCATCTTTGGGGACAGCTCACATAAAATACACTTAAAGGCCTCTACCATATTATGTACATGGGGTGACAAAAAAACGTGACATATACTTGCCTCCCCATGCCGCTAAAATTGTATTTGCTTAAGAGCCAAAAAAACACATATATTTCCATATCACGTTTATTTTAAAGAGAGAGAAAACATCACATGACAAATATGCATCATTATACAAAGGGACACAACTCTCATGACTTAACAATAAACACATACGACCAAACATATACTTAACATAAACTGACGCATGTTGTAAACTTTTAAGACAGGTCCTATATATTGCTATTGGGAAATCTGTGCCCCGTGAACTATTGTCATCATACAACGATTCTATTCTATTGTGGCTTCAGATATTTTCTATTATGATGACAAAATTTTTACAGGAATCTTTGTGATGTTAGGTAATGGCGGGCATATAGCGATAATGTTATATATAGATGGTACAACATGACTTGCTCCCCTGATAATAACATTAAGTTTGATAAATTTACCTTTAAGTTCTACATTAAAAAAGTTATGTGACCTAAATCAGACAAAAGATTATCTATTATATTGTCTAACTGACCTGTCTTTGGTAAGTGTAAATGCCATGATGTAACTTAAAACAGAGTTGAAATTGAGTTGAAAAAGTCAAAATATTATTGGTTATATCTTACCTTTTTTTTTTCTTTTTTTTATTAAAAACTGTTTTTTGAAGAAAGAGCAATTAATTTGGATCTGGTTTAATAGGGAAAAGATCAAGTTCATTTCCCTGCTTACATAACTTATATGTGATAAGAGTGTGTGCTTGTGGAAACAAGAGTGCTGCAACATTTTAATATATAGGATAAACCAGGATTGTCTGTTGCATCATCTTCGATACTTAGGTTTGTCAAAAATGTACATGAACAATAATACATGAGATATATTTAAACAATGCAAAGATTCATGGAATATTAACAATGATCTTACAAAGCAATGCTAAAAATGTGGTACACAAAACAAAAATAAATTCCTGTTTTCCAGAAAAAAGTATTGATAATTATCTATATATTATTTGAACATAAACTACAATGTAGCAGTTAAAATGTGTTGACCGCCATATTTTGAACTGTAATGGTTTACTATTACAAATTGTAACTTGAATGGATAGTTGTATCATTGCCACTCATACCACATCTTATTTTCTCTATATAATCTAAATACAATATATACATGAAATATTAATGGAACTTGTGCAGGGATTAATATTTGGTATTTATGCTTTGAAAATTGAATACAGTTAAATCTAAAAAGAGGAAAGTTTCAATAAGCAAAAATACCTTCTGTCTACTTTTCTTTATTCTACTGTTCTCAGAAAAATTGTATATAGTATTTATAGCTAACCTATCGTTTTGTACAAATTGTGTAAATAGTTAATATTCTAAATAGTTTCTAGAAAAAATGCTTAAGAACATTAAAACATTCTTCAAGGGAAAATACATGTATAAAGTCTCTGATTGAATTTAATTAAAAACTAAAACAGACTGTTTTGGCCATTTCCTCCTCCCTCATTGGAATAAATTACAATATTCATATAAATACACATGCACATAAGTGACACTTTCAATAACTCATTATTTAAAACAATAGTTAATGCAAGAAACATTGTGTCATTTTTGTGATTGGAAATAAAAGCTTGATCACATCACAGATACACATGATTGAAAAAGTATCAATTTTCTTATTAAGCTTCCTCATAGTGATTGTTGTCTTATATCAAGTTGTTGGATAGGACATTTACACATTATTCCAAATGCGCTTTATGAGGTAAACATTTATTTTCAAATCATAGAATGTAATCAAAATTCCTATAGTCATTGAGAGAGTCAGTATCCCAACAATTTTAATATATCTATAATAACAATAGGTATTAAACCGTCCTATGTTTTTTTAGAATAGTATTATTATCTGTAAAATCTTCAGTTGGTTTTTTTTATTTAAATATACTATAAACCGTTGACTGAGAAATTTTTAAGAGGCAATAACTACAACGTGAACTTAGACACAAATCATTATTTCGGATGACTCAATTGAAAACTATAACTACAAAAATAAAAGAGCGATGTGAGTCATATACAATGAAGGTATAAGAAAATGTAAGATAAGGCACAATTAGGCCTTGCAGTTAAAAAAAGATGCTTTATATATTAAATTGTTACATTGAACTATTATATGATTATAAATTAACTGTGTAAAAATCTATTTCAATAGTACAAAAATGTATTACATGTAAGCCCTAGAGTAAATTAGTTTGTTGTTACTATCCTCTATGAACAAAATATGTATAAGCATTATAATTTTATATAATTATGTTGTTATGAATATTAGTTTCTATCATACTCATTCTTCTAAATTGTTTTCTTTAGTCTCATACAAAATACCGATAACAGAACAATAGATGTAGTCAAGGAAATATATGTTCTACAAAGTTTTTAACTGCATTAAATGTAGCATGTAGAGTGACTTTAACTTGATGCTGTGGTAACTAGATTCCCAGACATTGAAGCAGAAAAATCTACAGGTTCAACGCTTTTAAAATCATTTGCTGGAATCTCAAGCCCTGGAAAAAAGTAAAGTCCTTTCTCTTCAGAATATTTTAATAAGACCATTTGTGCAACAGTTTTTTTCTCTACCCTTCCACTGTTTTTTCCAGTGTCTGTCAGAATTGGAATCACAGCTTGGCTCAGGCATTCGTTCGCCTGTAAAGATAAAATATAAATTACTTACATTGTTTTTATAGCATAAGAGAAACCTTTTACTCATACTTACCTAGAGTTGTAGACCTGCTTTCTTTGAATTCAATCTTAGTGTTTTTTGAGTAATTTGTTTTACTCAATCTTAATATTGTTTTGTGAAATTAATGTTTTTTTGTTCATCTTTTATCTTTTGGTAATGTTGCTGTTTGGAATTCTTGACATATGGTTTTAATTTTTTTTGTCTAATGAAGGTTAATCTGAGTTATTTTTGCAATGCCATGAATTCAGTATGGAATAAATCTATAAGAAAAATGAGCTAAACAACATATTATAAAATATAAAGCAACTACCAGTAAGTCCAGTGTTAGAAAAATAATAAATTCATTCAAATTCACTATTTCTAAGTTTTCAGTTATTAAAGAGGCTACAAAAAATTCAGCAAAAATTAAAACATTTTTTTTCTCATTACAAAAATTTAATATATTACACTATTGATTGTTACTTTATGATATGGTACAAAAATCAACCAAAACATTCAATTCATTATGGCCCCAGATGACTTTTAAAATGTTTATATCATTGAAAAAGCTCCAAATTATCTCGCTTTGGTACAAAAATGCCATTTTTTGCATTAGAATTTTGAAGTATCTTTTTTTAACTCATTGGTGACATATATTTTTTATTACTTCTTTCAAATAAGCTGTACCTAAACCAAACAATTGTAAAATTTAAGTGATTTCTGTAATTATTTTTTTTTTAAATTTCGATACTACCTATTTTTCTTCTATTAGTTCAATAGTAAAAAAAGTACCTTAACAAAATTTAAAAATGCATGCCTCTTTCGAAGGAAGATAGTGAGTTTAAATTAATTTTATTTTACTATTAAGTATATGACAAAGTTAATTTTAAGAAAAAAAAAGAAATCCTATATTTAAAAAAAAGATAGATTTAGACCCGTGAGCCCCCTTAAGGGTCAATCCTTTCCTGGTGTTTAATTAGATGTTTTAATAGTACTGATAATACCTTATCAGGCTAAAATTTTACCAGTAATGAATGCCCGCTAAAAATCTCACAATATCAAGACACCATAAGACTACTGAAGTAATAACATAGCAATTAAGTGACGAAGTAAAAAAAAGACAGACATAATGTGACAAAAGCAATATGTAAACTTTTACCCTAAAAGAATTCATTCAACTTATTTGATCAAATTACTTATAAAAAAGAAGATTTGGTATGATTGCCAATAAGACAACTGTTAACGAGAGACCAAAATGACACAGAAATTAACAACTAAAGGTCACCGTACGGCCTTCAACAATGAGCAAAACCAATACCACATAGTCAGCTATAAAAGGCCAATAATGACAATGTAAAACAATTCAAACGAGAAAACTAAAGGCCTTATTTATGTAGTTTTTTCAATATAATGCAAATATCAGCCAGACAAATATGAAACACCTATAGTATCCTTAAATATAGGGCAGCAAACATTCTTAAAATAATGATATTAAAGATTCTAAAAGTTCTACCTTGAAAATCTGTACATGTTAGCCCGGTGAGACAAACAATGTAATATATATTGGACAGATGAACAAGGGTAAAACACATTGTCATCAGAACTTCAGCCATGCTGGCATGAAACTGAGGCAATAATTGGAATACATCAATTGCAAAACTAGTTTATAAAAATTATCTAGTTTAAATACAATACTACAAGGACTTAACAAATGATTGCCAGAATTTATTCTATTCTAAATGATTAAACTCCATGAGGTGAACCAACGCCTGTGTGAATCATTTCGATAGAGTCCCCGAAGTGGATACCTTGGTATGCAGGGTTGTCAAATTATGCAAATGAATGCAACATTAAAATAATACTCCAAATTGACAACAACACTTCAAATGGTCTGCAATTTTATTTGCTATGGTCTACATGTTTCACCTGCAAGGCAGGCTTCATCAGGACAATTTTTATACAGAAATTAATCCCTGAAGTACTCAAAATGGTGCAAATTTGACGTCGTCATGGTGAGAGAAACAATGAAAAGTGAAAGTAGCAATACAGAGTTATAAATAGATAAGATAAATATAGAAAATTAAAAGTTTGTTTACAATATAACTTGAGTTCGTTTTAATATTATATGATACATGAAATTGTTCTTTAGGCTTGGTATCTAATTGGACGAACTTCCCATGGTTCCTACCACTTCGCAAGGCTTCTCTTCCAACCTGGCCATGGTTGGAGGTTACTACTTCCTTGCGCGTTGGCAACAATAGGAAGATTATGGTTGCCGCTATGGATAATAAAATTGTCAAAAAATGTTCCCTTGTTAATTATTTGGTGACTGTATAATTTTTTGAACCGTCTGCAGTAGTTGGTCTGTTTAATCGCATGGTTCTAAATGATATTTAACAACAAGATGTTTCATTTTTTTTCTCATCCTCTAAATTCAGAAATCCTTGCATATTTTTTTAATGCAAATGTCAGGACTCAAGGAGTATCGCAATAATAAGAACTCACATTCTTATATCAGAAACTGCTATCCTGTCTATTTATGTATACAGATTTTCATGCAATTGCAATAATTAATTTGCAACGTGTCCATTCTTCAAAATTATGCACTGATAAATGCACTCAATAATCTGTGAGTTTACAGTATTTCTGGCATTTTTTTACTAATGAACTTACCTCTTTTAATAACTCCATAAATGATTTTCTACAGGCGGACTTCTTAAACACATGTGCGAGTGCCTGAATGAAATATGAACCAATCATGTTTTCACCAATTATCCATGGACCTTGCTCTAAAGAAGAAGAATTTTAACTATTAGCTAACTGTGCAAAATAGTGTGGTTATATCGGTAAGGAAATTAGAAACCAGAAAACACAAAAACCCACTAATTTATCATAAGAGGAGCATTACCTTTACTTTTTAAGTACCACAATTATTTCAACAAGTAAAACCCCAAAGATGATATTATAAAATATTTAATACAGTTAAGTCTGCTTCATATTTTGACTAACATTTATAAATCAATAATGAAGGTTGGTTAACTTTTCATTTCCATGTACATGTAATAACATTCCAACAATCAAGCAGCACCTACATGAAGTATTAATCCTTCAGTTGAAACAATTTTCCAGATCTTGTTAGAATGTAACTGTCAAGTAATTATAAGCTATTAAACCCAGAGATAGAGGTGATGAAATTGAAATCTCCCCTTCAACAATGTTTACAAGTTTGTTGGCAGTTATGGAATATCTGTTTTGCAAAAGATAACCAATATGTTCTTATTGTTAAAACCACATTCCAGTCCATTTATCCAGGATTATCACCTACCAAACTAGACTTAGATGCAGGTTTGTAATTACTTCAGCACCACAATGTTAGAGATGCCACATTAAAAAAAAGTTTAGCATAACATTGAGAATGGAAATGCTGACTGTGTCAAAGAGACAACAACCCAACCAAAGAGCAGACAACAGCCGAAGGCCACAAATGGGTCTTCAATGCAGCAAGAAACTCCCGCACCCATAGGAGTCCTTCAGCTGGCCCCTAAACAAATATGTTACTAGTTCAGTGATAATGGATGTCATACCAAACTTCGATTTATACACAAGAAACTAAAATTAAAAATCATACCAGACTAACAAAGCCCAGAAGCTCCTGATTTTGGACAGTGGATTCACGTCAACAGTACAAGAAATCATGCCTGAGGATTGTAACGTTAGTGTTGTTCAGTCTTTTCAGAAGTTTTCTGTTTTATTTTGTATGCATTTGTATACCGGTACTTTGTTTGCCATGGCATTTTCTATATTTTTATTTTGATGTGAAACAAAAGCAATGACAATACATAACTTTAAATAATTTTGCTTAAATAAGTGTGGAAGTGACCTTATATGGCCTTTCCCTATTTTCTATTGTTATTTTTTACTGATTGTAGAATCGCACAGCAGGGAATGCATTTTGGGAATGCAAATTAAATGAACATTAAATCAATAGTTTTAAAACATATTACATGATACAGTTAAGTCGATTTTGAATCTGTTCAAAGTTTTGATTTTGCTACCCTATATACCACTTTGCCTCATACTCTTATTGGAAAAAAATCACACACCTAATTAAATAGGCATTTAAAAGTCAGCATGCGAATACATATGTTTAAACTCTTTTAGGTCATTTTTTAGTAACGAAAAACAAAAAAACTATGTCAATTGGATTTGCTTTGATACTATAGCTGCTCTTGAATTCTTATTAGATAACACTTTTGTGTTAACAGACTTGTTTCTGTATTGTTATGAGTTACAATTTAAGACGAAAATCAGCAAAAACCCATCGAATCAAAATCAGATACAAAATTTTTTCAATACTTTATGATAGTTGGATGATATATTGGGTCTCAGTAATGACGACTTTATTAAGTATATATACTAAAGAAAGGAGTAGGTCCAGTAAGACCCCTTTTTGGCCCCAAAATATAGCAGTTTTACAAAATTGTTAAAATGTAAACTTTTAGTAATTTATTGGAAAGAAGAATGCTTCTGCTACATAAATATGGGCTGTTTTTGACAATACTATGCACATATATCAGGTACTAGCAACATTAAGTCATGCTAAATTACTGAAATCTTCACAATTTTAGCATTTTAGTTAAATTTTAGACGGTTTCCGTCTAAAATGAAAGTGGCCGCATTTGTGTTCATTCTTAATATTGAAATGGAAGTTGTATTTGATGATAATACATAACATATATAAAGGTTGTGGATGCGGCCTGTCACATTGATTTTTGACAAAAACCATTTGAAAAGTGACATTTTTTGGCATATTTGATAGATTTTTCATATTTTAGCTTGAATAGGAGTGTTTATAATGAAAACTCAGTTAAAATCTTTCACATCAACTAATTGAATCAAATGAAATAGACACTTAAGTGTTTAAAAAGCGTCCAAAATCTTTCGTCAGAAGAACCTAAAATTTGGGGCCAAAATCAGTCCTTACCAGACCTACTCCTTTATCTTGTTGAACTAACTTTAAATAAAGCTAATAGTAATAATGAACACCGCCCTTTCCTTGATATATCATTAACGGGAAACTCAATACCAAATGTATGATAAAAGAGATGATTTTTCAATTTCTTTTCGTTATTTATCAAATTTCAGATGGTGTTTATATATCTCAACTTGTAAGATTCACTTGTGTATGTAACAACGTATTAGATTTAAGCGAGAGAAATTTGTGTATTACTGAAAAAATTATTACACCAGGGTTTTAGATTCACTTAAAGGGTCATTGCATTGGAAATTAACACATTTATTCTAAAACCAGTTGTTGGCCTGATACAGGTTAAGTTGTTCTCCTATATTTTATGATGGTACAATACTAAACCCCTAACAGGAGATATTGTTCTTGATATTCATGTGATGAACACATAATCTTTCAATCAGTTTAATTGGGGTCTGGAGCTGGCATGTCAGTAAGTGCTAGTAGTCCTTTGTTAATCTATGTATCATTGTCATTTTGGTAAGTTTCTTTTTGTTACCTTTTCTGACATCGGACTCAGACTTCTATATTGAACTGAGTTTTACTGTGCATATTGTTGTGTGTTTGTTTTTTCTACATTGGCTAAAGGTATTGGGGAGTGTTGAGATCTCAAAATACATGTTTAACCCTGCCTCATTTTTCCGTCTGTCCCAAGTAGATTAGTATGATGTCCATTTTCACTGAACTAGTACACATTTTTGATAAGGGCCAGCTGAAACACGCCTGCAGGTGAGGGAGTTTCTCACTGCATTGAAGACCCATTGGTGGCCATCAGCTGTTGTCTGCCTTTTGGTTTGGTTGTTGTTTCTGTGGCACGTTCCCCATTTCCATTCCCAAGTTTATTAATAAAAGGAAAGTTACAAATCTAGTTGACACCAACAAAGTGTTAAATGTACAAAATGATATGTGAATTCCCTTGTTTCAATTTTTCAAAATACATTATTTTTTTGACATGGCTTTATTTCAAAGTTTCATTCAGATGAACAAAAACTGCATGTTTAACATCAAAACTAAATGCACTATTATATTCAGTAAGAAAGAAACAGGGAGGTGAAAAATTTATCAAATAAAAAACAAGTAAAGTTAGGCAACTTACAACTGCATACTTTAATTCTAACTTGATATAAAATAATAGATATACATAATTGTCCTTAATGTGGTACAAGCTTATTCCATATATATCCTTACCTATCCTTGGGTAATTTGATACAACAAATATATCATCAGTGTTTGGTTCACCTTTCTTGATAATGTCATTAGCTTGAACTTCAGAATCTGTTTCATCCAAAGATTCTTCTGAAATTAAAAACAATCCGTCTAAAAATATTTTGTGATGTCTGTGACAATTTGGTCTCGTGTGGGCAGTTGTCTCATTGGCAATCATACCCCACCTTCTGTTTTTATATTAACATATAACAGTCATTAAATGCATACATATGTTAATATATTTTAAATAAATTAATACAACGAAATTAACTTGAATGACTGACTTTCACATTTATAACTTTGATATATTTAACACGTAGTTACAGTATAGAAAACATATAACACATTTAAATTCCCTAGACATTACTTTGAAGCATCACTATTATTCATGTTAGAACATCAATATATATTACAAAATGTTGAAAAACACATCCTCCAAACATAACAACATATGCTTTCAATCAAGAAAACAAGTATCATGAAAATGTAAGTTTCAGAGAATGTTTTGTTTGAATCAGAGTGATGTTTTAAAAAGTATGATTGATTCCTCCCTAGATACTTGTAACAAAGCAGGACAAACTCTTTACAATTTTCATGTAGATTGGAATGGAGAAAACTTGACTAAAGTGTAGAAAAATCAAATGTTTTAATACTTTTGCAGAATGGACTAGAGTCTTAGATATAGTATGTACTGTAACAGATCATGGAGTGTGTCTTGGAATAATGATAAAATTGATAATAAATCGGAACGAAGTTTCATGGGTACTTGGAAAACTGAAAATCATGTTGTTTGTAAGGACACTTATTATAGTACTGATCCATCTGCATATGAATATATACACAAACTTTGTAAAATGAATCCTTCTCTCTTATTTTTAAATATTCATATAACATTTTAGCTCTTCGATAAAAAAACGAACTTAATATCTTATGACATGATTTTGAAAAAAATACTAATATTGGAATGGTTATATGTATGTAACAAAAAATTTTTAAATTTGCTGTATAATTTAATTAAAATGATGTGTTGACTAAATGACAATGATAATTTGTAGTGAATTTCACAGGAGAAAAAACGATTTGCATATATAAATGTAAGGTTCATGTTTGCAGTGCTAAACATTACATTTTAGTGTTATGTCGTTGTTCTCCTCTTATATTTAATGCGTTTCCCTCGGTTTTAGTTTGTTATCCCGATTTTGTTTTTTGTCCATGGATTTATGAGTTTTGAACAGCGGTATACTACTGTTGCCTTTATCTAGCAAACACTCAATGTAACTATAATGTTATTGCAAGAGATAACTAAAATTTATTTCAGAACGTAATAAAAGTCTAAACCTTTTAATGATATATTATTAACAAACAAAGTACCTTGGAAACTATAGGTTTGAACAAATATAACTTTCGGTTTCCCTTTGAAATGTTCACAATCTTTAATGATTTCTAAAACTTCATCTTTGGGAAGATGATCTCCATTTTTGTCATAAATCTTTGTAGCATCACACTGTATTTTCCCAGACAAAAACAATATAACCAAGCTATCATACTGGGAAGACGCTTCACTGTCGATCTCCCTTAATTTCGTTTTTAAGAAATCTTTGATTTCCTGCAATTAAAATTATATGGGAAACTTTTCACATTAGGCTGAATCACATGATATATTATTCAGTTTAAGAGACAGTTGTGCCAAAAGAAATACATTTTTTGTATTTCTACAGGATGTTTCAACATTCAGTTTTAGAAAGAGTTACGTCAAAAGAAATATTTGGCACAACTTTTTGGAATTTTGGATCCTCAATGCTCTTCAACTTTGTACATGTTTGGCTTTATCAATATTTCGATTTGAGCGTCACTGATGAGTCTTATGTAGACGAAACGCGCGTCTGGTGTACTAAATTATAATCCTGGTACTTTTGATAACTAATTAACATTCAGGTGTTTCATATCTTCAAGAGTGCCATGAAATACATTAATATTGTAAGAGTAACCTATCACATACATCATGAAAAGTAGAACACAAGACAACACTTTATCTTCTGTTTTGTTTTAAATCTAGCAAATCAAAAGTTATTATACAATGAAGAGGGGCGTAAAGAGGGGGGTATCTGCATGGAAGAACGCAAAATAAAATTGCCATTTTATGAAGAAAAGACAAATTAAAAATTTCTAACACATTGATCTTTTTACCAATTTCAGGAAACACGGTGAATAACAAACCTTTTTCTTGGCTGCACGTGAAATAAAAATGGTAAAACATGTTGCACAAAATAACCCTTTCCCACCCTCAATGAAGCTTTAAGTCATGTTCAGACATTGGCTTGATTTAAATTCAGTACAGATGTTCATTAATACAGATCATTCTTATAAGAGACCAAACAGTGGTGGATTCATTGCAAGTGAAATGTTAGTAATGACCAGAATAAATTATTTCAAACAAAATAAAAAAATAACCTTCATTTTCATTAATATTTGACATTTTAATATTCACACATTTCAGTTGATGTTTAAAATATCGAAATGAACTTTAACTACATTTCAAGTGTCGGCAACTGAGGACTAACAATAATCTCAAAGTTAAGGTGGTACCTAACACTACAGGGAGATAACTCTGTAAAATCAGCTAAACGTTTTAATAATGTTGTGTTGTTAAATGAATATTAAGCTTCTCAATGATCAAAATTGGTGTTTGTCAAACTGCTATATTAACAGTGTAATTTTTCTGATAAAACGGTTGGTTCAAAATTTTCAAAGTTTTATATTTTGATTGAAAGAACAAAAGTAAATACTTTGACAAAATTTTATAAAAATTAAACGAGCCAAATTAATTTTAGTGAAAGTGTTAAGGTGGTACCTAACACTACAGGGAGATAACTCTGTAAAATCAGCTGAATGTTTTAATAACGTTGCGTTGTTAAGGGAATATTAAGCTTCTCAATGATCAAAATTAGTGTTTGTCAAACTGCTATGTAACCAGTGTAATTTTTCTGATAAAATGATTGGTTCAAATTTTTTGAAATTCTTATATTTTTGTCAAAGGGTCAAAGTAAATACTTTGTCAAAATTTTATGAAAATTAAACGAGCCAATTTAATTTTAGTGAAGGTGTTGGGTACCACCTTAAACAACTGCCATGATCATTATGGAGCAGATGACAAAAAGAGGATGCATTACAGTTGGCAATAACTTTTGTTTCCTATTTCGGAGTCTATTCTGCATTGTTTCAAAGTTCTTTTTAGATCCATTCAACATAAATTAAGACTAGCTCCGTAGTATAAGTGTTGCAAAAGAACTTGCCATGAAGTTCTTATCTAACATTTTAAAAACATAGATAACAAGAGAGCACAGCCCAAAATGTCCAATCTGCTTTACTTATATGACATTTATTATGTTTGAGCTTTTTTTTATTTTGCCTTTTAATTAAGAACTTTTCTTTTCAATTTACCTGGGAATTGTTTTTTTTTGTTACCATTCTTTTCATATTGAAAGTACGTAATATGAAGGTTTTACGAGGAGTGTGAAAAAAGGAGGGGGAGGTAAAATAACCCTTTACCACTCTATTTTACTACAAGTATCACAAACTTTACACTATCAATGATCAATACATGTAAATGAGATCAAGGACAGCTGAATCTTACAAGACAGACTTATACATTTTCCAAAACACACTAAACATCAATTGACCTATTGTAAAAAGCATCTGAGTTAAAACAGACCTAGTAAGGAAAAAAGAACATTGACCAATGAACCTTAACATTGAGGACAAGGTCACATGGACCAGAAAGATACTGTATAGCGGGTTTTTTCGTGGGTGTAAAATTTCTTGATTTTCAATGAATAAGGTTATTTCTATGGTGGATTTAAAACATTTATTTATACCTTTGCATGTGCCGTTTTAAATTGGCAGAATTTATTTTGGTGATTTTGTTCTATCTGCGAAAATGAGAGAAAATTTGCACCGCACGAAAATAACCCGCTATACAATACCATGCAATTATTAAACAAACTGAATATTATATATAATAGTGACCAATAAAACTTAACATTATCCTATGCACAATAAAATAAGAAAAATGCATGTGTCTGCACCATGAATGCCGCCAGTCAAGGTTCGCAATAAAAATTGGATGGAAGAATGGAATGGGCAGTCAAGGGTAACACTTATTGCCAACATTTACTGATGAAACTTGTCAGACATACTTGTACACCTTACAATCATGCATGCCATACACCAATTACAGCTTATCTAATAAATGTTTGTAGTTCTGAGAAATAGACCGAACCAACACAATTTAACATTGTCTAATGAACCATAAACATTAGGTTACCGTTAGATAAAACTTGTTAGACAGGTTCCACCTAACCTCAACCTCATTTTCATAAATCAATGATCAAAGTTGAGTTTTCGTAATCAAGTCATGTGATGTTTGAAACTGTTGTATTGCTGAAAAGTGATTAATGGTATTTAAGATGAAGGGACTCTGAATTTTCAAGTATTCAAAATTTACTTGTACCTGCATGTTTAAAAGATTTCACTGATAAACCCAGATAATGTTTCAATTGACCCCAAATTACCTTATCCGTGGGGTGCTATGCTATGCACGTAGGATCAATAAAGTTGTTTTTTAGCAGCACAGGTTGATTTGAATATTTTGCTATCAAATTAAGATAAAGTATTATATATATTTTTATATATAAAATGACAATATACCTCTTTTGTTAAATTCTTGACCTGGGAGCCACCTTTTAAATCATATCCCATATATTTCAACAGTTGACTCATGTTGGATTTATCAAAGTCTGAATTCCTGATACAGGTTAAATATTTCTCTTCACATCTCTCAGCATTCTTCTTGTCTTGCTCATTTTGGTGTTCTTGACATGGTATGCACTGAACATTAGATATCAAAATAAACTTCCCTCTGTTTTCACTTCTCATTGGGTAAATCTTAAAGAAAGTAACATTTTATTTAGTTTTTATGGATATTGCTTAACTGTTCATCCAATCAAAAAACAATCTTCGGAAACATAAATTATATATGAAGGAATATGTTTTACTATTATGGCTTCCATAATAAAAAGTTCCTGCTTTGAAGAAAGTTGTTTCATAATACTGTGTATTCATTAATATTTGTTGGATATCAATTTTCATGGATTTCGTGGGTAGAGGGGAACCACAAATTTAAATGTTCAACAAATTACAAATTTTCTAAAGGAATGTATGCGGACTTTGCCAAAACAATGAAATCAAATATTCACAAAAATAAAAGTTTTCCTCAATCCACGAAAATTAGTGCCCACAAAAATAAATGAATCCACAGCAGAATGATCTACAACACATGGCATTCATGACCTTGAAAAATATTTTAAAGAAACAAATTTGCATCTCCATCAGCATGAAAATAGCTGTCACAGTAGGTGAAGCAATACTGTGGATTAAAAACATAAATGACCATACCATGACAAATTAATTCATTGAATTCGAATTAGAAATTAATTCGCCAAGTACAAGGAAACTAACAAAAAATAAGTCATTGACAGGAGGTGACAAGAGATAAAAAAAAATACCATATAACATATGTTTTTTTCTCTCACAAAATCTAGCAAATATCTATAGCAGAACCATTAAGTGGAAATTAAATCATAGTTGATTACTTAAAATTTGAATAAATGCATCATTTTTTCATGTTTCTTATAAGAGGGACAAAAGATACTAGAGGGACAGTCAAACTCATAGATTGAAAATAAACTGGCCATGCCATGACTAAAAATGTAAAAGACAAACAGACAAATAATAGTACATATGACACATCATAGAAAACTAAAGACTCAGCAACAGGAACCCCATCAAAAACTGGGGGTGATCTCACAATCAGGTGCTCTGGACGGGTAAGCAGATCCTGCTCAACATGTGGCACCCATTGTGTTGCTATGTTATTACAAACCCGGTAAATAGTCTAATTCGGTAGGTGACATTCATTAAAAGGGAAGGGGATTGTAGTTACGACATAAAGGATATATCCAATATCATCTGTGAAACATTTATTTCATAAAGGTCAACCACAATCCATTCAGGGGCAATAATTTATAAATCAGAACCCACTTGTTTGATAAGCTCTAATTGCGTTAATTTTAGAGATACATGTATAAGTCAAAAACTGCATTTTACCCCATTGATTTATTTTTAGCCATGTCGCAATTTTTTTTTAGGAAACATGAAATTAAACACAAATTTTATTGTAGATAGCATTAGGATCATCAAGCTTAAGTTTGGTTGGAATTGATTCAGAGGTTTCAGAGAAGAAGGTGTTTGAAATGGTTTACTTTACACCAGAAGAATAGGACAACAACAACAACAACAACAAGGTGGAGGACTATGACGAACAAAGACAGACACCAAATGATGGCAAAAGCCCACATTTCTTTTAGAAAGGTGACCTAATAATGACAGGTAATATTGATATTTCCTTGTTTGAATTGACCCATTCACTTTGTAAAATAAATTTTATAAATAGAGATTAACATGACAATCAAGGGATTCAATACCTTTTCCTTTTGTTTTTTTTCGTAGAAATCAATTTCACACTTCTTGATATCTTTCTTCTGCACTGTCTTACCACCAGCTGTTAAGTCAGGCCATCCAGGTACTTACAAAAATAAGTAAAATATATAAGCATTTTTAACAGACTGTTTTATCTTAGATACAGATCTAGATCTAGAGGGAAGTATTTTAAAACACATGTTATAAGATCATCAATTGAAAAAGAAACAAGAAAAACTGTTAAAGGGAAACTTCGCAAAAAAATCAAAAATTGATATTATGTCCATTCTGTATAAAAAGGCTCAAATTTATAGATATTAAAGTTTTATTCCGCTAGATAAGAGATCAACATCGATTTTAAAATTTGAGTATCAATTTTCTACGCTCCGCCATCTTGTCATCTTCTACGATTATAATCACGATATGTCTATAAAACACAAAGGACCAAAACTACAGTAACCGATGTAGTCGTAATTGCGTGTCGATATCTAGTCAATCGTACGATTGTTTTATCTGACTAACTATAAACTTGATACGGAAAATGTTCTTATTTTTTTTTTAAATGACCATTATTATATATCTGTTATTTTTAAACTGTTAATATTGGAATTAGTTAAAGAGTCACAGTTCAAATAATAAATAAGTGTTCCGTGAAAATTGTTTTCAAAAATCTAATTCGTTCATAATTCTTTAAAGTAATAAACTTTATTCAAATAAATTCGGATCTTTCCTCATCTGATCACCAGCATGGCTAAAGGTATTACTCCCAAAGGTATTGTGAGGGGTGTGAGGACTCAGGTGACACGTCCGGGTATTCAAGCGATTTCCTGTCGGGCTTGCAAGTTCATGCATCGTTTCACTTCTGTAGGTATTGATCAGTGTACACGGCAGACTTATAACTTTCCATTTTGAACTATCAGGTGTATAATACACATCTCTGTCTTGTGTGTCCGAAAGTGATATGATGCCAATAATTTAACTCGTACGCTTGTTTATAAATAACATTTCTGGTGTAAAGAATATTATTTATGAAAATATAAAAAATACCACAAAAAAAAAAAAGATTTGAAGAAATAAAAATCTATATACATATTTTTTCCGAGGGTTAATTTGGGAAAATGTAATTTGTCAATTATAGAAAAGGACAGACTGGTACATACCAAAAATATTGATTTAAAAAATGTACGCACTTGTCGATGTTGGCTTATACGCCTGGATAGAAAGTTACGGAACTATAGTGCAATTTAAAATATATACATGTATCAGACTATATTGTTTACCAAAAGAAGAAGAAGAAGAAGAAGAGAACCAGTTTGATTTAAATACAGGTCGATATATATCTTGCTTTTGTTCATCGAAGTTATGAACATAGTAAAATCCCAGTTTTATGTATCAATTAGATTGTTCTCGAATAAAGGAAGAAATTCGTCATCATCACAATTGTTCCGACATTCATGTAAAATATATGCAACTGGACGTACACTAATAATCCCAAAGGGGTGTGAGTATTTTCTAGGAAAACTATTGAGTATTAAAGTTTCAAATCAATTTCGGGATTTATTTTCTTTCTTGCCGTGATATGATAGCAATTTAAAGAATAAACTGCTTGTTCGCTTTAGCGGTATCAGAGACATGTATATATGTCTCTGGCGGTATTCTTGCCAGTTGAACAGCCTTATAAGTTACATTCAAAAATAGGGAAAGATGACATAAAATTCGCTGTCTTTTGTTTTTGAACATCGTTGGTCAAATAGATAGAGTATTATACGTTGTGAGACGAGGACTATTTCAACAAATACTATAAATACAAGTGGAAGTTTTCGTTTTTTGCAATTTGAGAGTAAATGATGTATCAAACGTTCAAGAATACGCATGTAAAATGTGTCACTGGATATAAAAAAAAATCAATCTCAAAACCTACTTCCGTATGGAACTTCCCCATGGCCAACTATTGTCCTCAGTGTAAGCCAGTACGAGTTATCGCGCATGATTTTGATTTCTTATCCGTCTGATCAGTATTTTCTGTGTGTGATATCTTATCAAGACAACATGCTGAGTTTGTAAAGACAATGTTGACACTCGTAAATAATTTGACTACCCTAAGTAAACAATATTATAAATATATGACACTGTAGCATGCTAGGTTCCGCGGCATGAATACGAGTTGTATAAAGATTATAAACTGACTTTATTTCCCGAAAGATATACAATTCGATTTTACTGAATATCAAACCATGCATAAAAAATAAAAAGTCGAAAAAGGACAAATAGGAGATCATGATTACCAAACATATATATATATCTTTCGACGTAAACCCGAATATGAGACAGCGTAGAATTGGAATATACATACACAAACACAAACTCATTGCTTTTTTATTAAAAGAATAAATTCAGTCTCTGATTTTACTCTTATTTTCAGTTACCTCCCAGAATTGTTTGTTTATCAATATTTGCTCTAACTTTTCAGCCATGATTTCTGAGAGAAAAATTGGCCTTCAACACTAAATGCTTATAATAGTACGTTTGCCTGCGACGATGCAGTTTAATAGTACTTTTGCCCGCGACGATGCAGTTTGTTTATAAATCACAATGGAAAACACGCTACAGTACATCAACGTATTGTCCTTTAAATAGCTTTTAAAAAAAACAGTTGTTGGCATGACACGGGTTATGTTCTTCTCATATATTTTATGATAGTATGATACTAAACCCCTAACGGGAGGGATTGTACCTGATATTCATATGATGAAGACATAATCTTTCAATCAGTTTAATTGAGGTCTGGAGCTGGCATGTCAGTTAACTGCTAGTAGTCTGTTGTTATTTATGTATTATTGTCATTTTATTTATTTTCTTTTGTTACATCTTTTGACATCAGACTCGGACTTCTCTTGAACTGAATTTTAATGTGCGTATTGTTATTCTTTTACTTTTCTACATTGGCTAGAGGTATAGGGGGAGGGTTGAGATCTCATAAACATGTTTAACCCCGCCGCAATTTTGCGCCTGTCCCAAGTCAGGAGCCTCTGGCCTTTGTTAGTCTTGTATGATTTTAAATTTTAGTTTCTTGTGTATAATTCGGAGTTTAGTATGACGTCCATTATCACTGTACTATTATGCATATTTTAGGGGCCAGCTGAAGGACACCTACGGGTGCGGGAATTCTCGCTACATTGAAGACCCATTGGTTGCCTTCGGCTGTTGTTTGCTCTATGGTCGGGTGGTTGTCGCTTTGACATATTCACCATTTCCTTTCTCAATTTTATTAATTTTGCTATGTGAAAAAAAGACAAATGTCGTAATAATGAATAAGTATAAATGTACAGCTAAATTTTCAAATTTCTTTAAAAATGTCTTCAGTTAAGACAAACTGTTTAACGATTTAAAAAGCAGCGTCTTCTATGTAAAATAAGATTGCAGATTTTGGCACTTCTATCACATTCACTGGCTACCTATAAAACAATAGACAATTTTTCAAATTGGATTGTTTTTTTAAAGTTTGGATGTTCCGAAGTGACAAAGTTTTTCTATAAAAGATCAGTTTGTAGGTGATCTTAGAATGGACACTATATCAATACATATTTCTCAGTTTCAACAATATTTATACACGCTTCACATGTTCGTTGATGGATGGAAAGGTCTCTCACTTACAATAATGATATAGTCTTAGATTACTTTTTTTATATATATATATATAGATATAAGCCAATCGAAGCACATACTAATGAATTTATATACTGATATTCTCAAATTTTCCTAAAACCGTAAAGAAAGTCCCACAGAAAAAGTGTTTACAATAATGTTCCGTGTATAATATATAAAAAAGGGGGGGGATACCTTACCCGGAAAATAATATTACTGATATGTATAGGAAAGTTTAATCCACGGATTTGACTGAACTTGACAGTGTTATCTGAAATTCACAACAGGTGATCAAATGAACGATGAAATTTGTGAACTTCACACGGATATCTTTAGAAAACATGCTAATCGAAACTACAGGGGTCGCAGGCATCTGTTTGCATGTATAATAATAAATTTTAACGATTCCAACTATCTCATTCATTCGATAAATAAAATATTCTGCAAATACATGTACAATATAAATGCAAGAAGATTTCCGGGGATGAGTTAACTCGAATAATTCAAGCCCTTTCCGTGTCCGATTTTCTCCCACACGAGATAATGTAGCCTTCGTAGATCAGCGGAATATAACGACTGAATTATTCGGGTTAGGGATGAGTTGGTATGAGTTCCAATGAGAAAGCTCTCCGTAAACTTTACCTTAACAGAACAATAATTAAAATAAGTTTCCTTTTTAATACAAATTTTACATAAATGTTCAACTACAAAATTAAATATATTTCCCGATAGAAACTTCAGAAAGGAGAGAGACAAATTAAAATTAATTTTATTTTGTTCTATGCGATTTATTTTTCTCAGTAACAGTTAAAATGATAAAAGGAGAATGTACATCAAACAAGCAATAGACTAGTATACATCACATGTACATGTAAGATAGTACAGCGATTCATATTGCCAATCAAAAGCAGTGAAAAGGTATAAAATTGATGAAAGAAAATTTGACGTTTAAGATTTCATTCCAAATCCATCTACTACAAAAGATCTTCTGAAAGTGTTACTGCATCTGAAAAATTTAAGATAATGACACTTTTTCTGTTTCATCAAAACTAATTGGTCTTTTTAGAACATGAAAATAATATATATAAAATATTTATCTATTACTTCTATGTAAATCAGATGAGCATGTTTAAGTATCAAAATTGTTTAGTTACGGCCGCCTAATTATTTTTAAAAAAACTTTTAAAAAGATATTTAAGAAAATTGCAAAAAAAAATATTTTCAGATGGGATTTCAATTTTTTTTAATACGCTTCACGAAAAACATCCAAAAGTCTGAGTTAATGTAGTAGTGAAAGATTTTATATTATCAAAAATAAAGAAAACTGTCGGCTGGACAAAAAAAATCTTTTAAATTAAAAGTTACACTTCTTTTACTTTATTTACTGAATTTTGAAATTCATGATATAAAACATTGTATTAAATGTATAAATATTGTATGTGCAAATAGATTAAACTTTGTTTTGTGACTTGTGATCGAGCGATTTACTTGGTAGGACCATGGAAGTACTATATCAATATAATACCATGGACTTAGAATTTTTCTCGCAATCTTCAAACAATGACAATAACTCCAGTTTTGGATAAAAAAGGCCCCGATTCATTAAATTTTCTAAAATATCAAATATATATCATTGGAAAGATTATAAAGCAAAGAATATATATTTATGCCAATGAATTTATTTCTAAAAATAGTGAAAGATGTAATCATATATGAAAACTCCTTTGCAAACGTTTTTGATTTTGAATTGTATGAAGTAATAGGGATTGAACCACTTTTTTAAAAATGAAAATGGCCGTAACTTCTGCTATCCCGATTCAATTATAAAATATGTCATTAGAAAGCTAAGAAAATGTATTTTCTAATGTGATGCCAATGAAAAAGATATTTATTTTTGTTTACTGTCAGCTAACAAAAATTCAATATTTCCTTTAATAATCTATAGTAAATTTATCGATATCGATTGCGATCAAATTTAGCGCATGCGCACTGCGGGTGCTGATAATAGTTGCGTATGCCTTTCAGTGACCTGCAAATTTAACAGATGATACACTTTATAAGATTTGCATGTCCAACAACGACCCACTACTCTACATGTGTTACTGACAGCCTAAGATAGTAATTCTTCTGTTAGGTCAATTCTCTTTCGAACAATACCAGAAAACATGGAAAATAAGTTCTTTAAATTTTGACTCTGGAATTAACACCATTTTTTCGTGCGACAAACTTTATTTCTGGCGATGAGCAGACATGGACGGAAAACAATAAACAGATAGGTTTAATATTTGTTCATTCATTTAACATGTATAATATGAATACGATTGTACTTAAAAAAAACCTTATATAGTTAGTTTCAAGAACAACCGGGTTCAGACAAACTGTTATGAAATCGATGCTGTTACTTATGCATTCACCCAATTCAATATTACGATCAAAGAGAGTAAATTAGTGGCAACATATACATTCCGTTAATAACGGCATAAGTATGCAGTTAGTACACGAACACCAATCTGTGTTTTAAAAACTAGCGATGGTTGCTAAGGATATCTTGATTTCGGGAACTTTCTGCAGCTTCCATTTTATGGAGCTCTTCTTCGGTATACCCTGGCTCTAGTGCGTACCCAATATGACCATACTCGTCAAAATCTGACTCTTTTGACTGACTGGAACCACTGTTATACTAGTACTATCATTCTCCGAACAAGATATTTTTATTTATGATTTTATGATAAATTTTTGGACCATATATAAACTGTTCTATAAAAACAAGCACGCAAAAATCATAAGATAGAAATATAAGTAATATGTGAGTAAAGTTAATTGAATCATTTAAGTTAATATCCTTTGGGCTCGAATGTAGTTAACTAATAAATGTGTTTTATAGGATAGCTCAAATCCTCATCCAAATAATATAATCTAGTATATGTAATAAAACCCGTCCTACTACACCGAGTTTTAATGCCAAGCGGTAGACATATTTTAGGTACCAATTAAGTAATTGAATGAGTAATAGATAACAATAATTAATCATGAATGTGCAAAGATTTAAAAAACAAAAGTATTTTTCTTTGTTCGTACATATTATACTCCGCTTCGGTAGATTTATCTACTTAGTATGAAATTCAAAACAGTGTAGCTGTGGCCATTGATTGACACATTAAAATCATTCATTGACTGGGACAATTTACGTGAACGTTTGTATGTAACGACCAGTGCTCACTATGTACTTTTTAAAGACACTTAAACTATGGGGTCACCAAAGGTTCTCAACACCTAAATAAAGTAATTCGAAAAATTAATCAGAAATAACACGATATTTTGATTTATATCAATTATATAAATCAAAACACAAAGGTTATTCCTGATTAATTTTTCGACTTATTTTATAATTAAAGGCGTTAAGAAACCTTTGTTGACCCCACAGTTTAAATGTCTATCGTAGGTACGTCATGAACAGTGGTTGTTACAGACAAACGTTCACGTAAATTGTCCCAGTCAATTGATGATTTTGATGGGTCAATCAATGGCCACAGCTACACTGTTTTGAATTTCATACTATCTTCAGATAGTTTCAGATATACATTAATACATGGCTTTCAAAAGTCTAAATGTAAGTGTTCTCGTACATTTTTTGCCTAATAAAGAAAATCAAAATGCTTTGGTAAAGCTATTTCTAATTCCCCCTTTTTAATGAGACATACATCAAGGACAAGAGGTGTATATCATTTCATTCTGACACATGAATTAAGTTTCCCGTCTTAACCGAAAATTGTTTAAATTTTATTACTTAGTAAATTAATTTATTTGAATTGAAATAAATGATACAGCAAATATAATTAAATAATTCCACGGCGATCTATTTTTATTTGTAACAAACTTGAAACTTGAATTAGTATTATAGATGTGTATATTGAATGCTCCCTTGTTTTATAATCCACTGATCCGAATAGACAGTCACACCTGGCAAGGTGTGCCCTAGAGGCGTGGTTAAATACCGAAGTGCAAATAACAATTTACCTTTCAACAAGCCATCTAAGAGTATTCAATTTGCCACAGAACCGTGAATACACACATCGTATAAATCTAGTCAAAGCAGAGATAGTAAAAGGTCAATAAGAGTACACCAACATTTTGTCTTTACAGATTATTGTACTTTAATTTGTTCACCTCATATATCAGTCCGAAAATGCATTAATTAATAAATTTATAACTTTTTTGGTTGTCTACTAAAATAATTCGAATATATACGTTTAACATAGAAAATTTATCTCATGAATGTGTACAATTGCACGTCTGTGCGTCTTATCTTCTTATTATCGGATGTTTATTAGATAAACCATAAGTCATCGGCGCGCTTACGATTACGTTTAAATATCATTAAAAACCAAGACTTTTACTGATTGTATTTTAAATCCCGGCATGCAAAAACCAGGAGAAAACGTCACGACCTACAGGAAGTAGTTAAAAAAATTTCATTAATTGTTGAATTTCTCCTTTATTACTGGACATATAGCGATAAAACTTTGTGAATATATATATTTTGTCATAATGAACATATTTAAACCATAAGTAAAAAATCGCGAATTTTCCCTTTAATACAGAGAAATGTTTATGATTTTTGATATTTTGATATAAAAATGCAAATATTGAAATTAAAATAGCAGTACTTTAACATATAACTGCTGCAAAGTATTCAAAGTCAATGATTATTAACACTACGTCTGCCGGAAACAGCATATCTATGTCTGGCTTTTGACTCTGACCATGTAAGAAAATGAAACAGTTATTTAAGCCATACTTGATCATGTGAATTTCCTTATATTATCTGGACTAGTGAATAAATCTATCAGCATCAGGTCAGGTACAGTATATACAATTGCATCATATAATATTTTTCTGAGTGACTGCACGTGAGAACGCTTGAGGGTACAAAAAAATCAGCAAAAATTTAAACATTTTTTTTTCATTACAAATTTTATCTATTACACAATTAGTTGTTATTTTATGATTAAGTACAAAAATCAACAAAAAGATCAATTTGTTTTTGCCCCAATTGACCTTTAAAATGTTTAAATCATTGAAAAAGCTCCAAATTATCTCCCTTTGGTGCAAAAAATGCAATATTTTTGGCATTTAAATTGAAATAACTTTTTTAACACATTGGTGACACATAATTTTTTTGGTTATTGTTTTTTTTAAAAGCTGTATGTAAACTAAACTATTGTTTAGATATTACTTTTTTTCTCATATTAGTTCAACAGAAAAAAAGTACCTTAACAAAAATGCATGCCTCTTTCAAAAGCAGATAGTGAGCTCGAATTCATAATTTTAAATTCTATTCAAAATGAATTGAAAATGTGTACATGGGACCCGCTTGCATATATAATTGTAAAAGGACATAATGTAAGAGCTGTATAAGTGACACTACCCAAATTCAAAGTTGAAATGAGTTTAATGAGATTAAGCATTGTTTATAAATTTCATAACATTTGATTGAGCTGACTAAAGTTGAAGAATTCAGCAATTTTTCCATATTTTTTCCATTTTTAAAGCCACATAACTCTAGGAGGGTAAATGATGCCACCAAGTTTAAACTGGATGTGTGTTTTGTGGTAATAAGGATTGTGTATTAGTTTCATAACACTTTCGTTGAAGCAAACCAAAGTAAACAAAGAAACCAATTTCGGGACGTACAGACATACAGATGTACGGGTATAAAGACAGACACACAAAGCTAAATTTTAATGCTGCCTCTGCTATGGCAGGGATATGAAAACAAGAAGATATTCTGTAGTTCAAATTGAATATTGCATTTTATTAACTATTGTTTTAAATCAAATCTAGCATGATTTACCTTTCATATGAATTGCAGGTTTATTTAACAATCCTGGAAAGAAGAATAATTCTTTCTTTTCACATTGTTCAAGAATCATAACCTCTGCTACATGATGCTTTGTCTGTTCAGCTACCACAGCATATTTAAGACAGTTATCGACCTAAAAAAACACCTTTAATTTCTTACACATGTACATAAACCATAATATTCAGTCATAAGAATGCATTTCTTAAACCCTTTTTCCTACAATATTAGAATTAAGATTTTATTTTAACTATCCAGTTAAGGTCCATTGTGACTGAACTTATACCTAATCCACACTGTCAAAAGTAAGTTCACTCTCAAGTTTTGTTTCTTACTTCTTGCCTTGAGGTGTCCAAATGCTAATTGTTATCACTATGTATGTGTCGGAAGATGGCAACAATAGCATTACAATATATTATATCATGATATGAATGTTTATGCATGTACATTTAAAGTTAAATGACACTTAGAAAAACAGACTTTGTCCCATTTAAGATCTGTTTTCAATCTTTTGTGAAAATCTTATTTCCAGTAGCTTAAGATATAGCATTCTTGTTTGCTTTATACAATTGCGATTAACCAATTTTCTTTCAGAAGAATTACCTAAAACTAAGTTGCAAAATAACTGTCTATTTGACTACAAACGACAGCCATGATAAGTTGTAGTTCCACATATCAACCATGTTTCCTTTGAGTGTTATCAATCATAAATAATTCAAAATGCAGGGTTCCAGCTGGCTGTCACCATTTTTTTCATTTGTAAATAAAAATGTTGCTAAAAACTTTGGCAAAAGGATTATAAAAATATTTAAGATTGCATATCTTCTTGGATTTTTTCTTTACATAATCAATTAATGCTCAGTTTTTTACCTTTTATAATTTTACATATAACTAAGACATTCAGTCAAAATTAAAAGTTGGTCATAAATTGCATTGGCCAAAAGTAGTAATAACTAGAGGCTCTAAAGAGCCTGTGTCGCTCACCTTGGTCTTGTGCATATTAAACAATGGACACATATAAATTCATGACATAATTGTGTTTTGGTGATAGTGATGTGTTTGTAGATCTTACTTTACTGAACATTCTTGTTGCTACAATTATCTCTATCTATAATGAACTTGGCCCAGTAATTACAAAGGAAAATATTTTCTAAAAATTTACAAAAATTTATGAAAAATGTTAAAAATTAACTATAAAGGGCAATAACTCCTTAAGGGGTCAATTGTCTTTTTTGGTCATGTAACTTATTTGTTGATCTTATTTTGCTGAACGTTATTGCTGTATACAGTTTATCTCTATCTATAATAATATTCAAGATAATAACAAAAAACGGAAAAATTTCCTTAAAATTACCAATTCAGGACAGTAACCTAACAACGGGTTGTCCGATCCATGTGAAAACATCAGGGCAGATAGATCTTGACCTGATAAACAACTAAACCCTGTCAGATTTTCTCTTAATGCTTCGGTTTTTGAGTAATAAGCCCAAAACTGCATTTTACCCCTATGTTCTATTATTAGCCGTGGCAGCCATTTTGGTTGATTGGCTAGGTCACGCCACACATTTTTTAAACAAGTTATTCCAATGATAATTGTGGCCAAGTTTAGTTTAATTTGGCCCAGTAGTTTCAGAGAAGAAGATTTTTGTAAAAGATTACTAAGATTTACGAAAAATGGTTAAAAATTGACTATAAGGGTCAATAACTCCTAAAAAGGTCAACTGACCATTTTGGTCATGTTGACTTATTTGTCAATCTTACTTTGCTGAACATTATTGCTGTTTACAGTTTATCTCTATCTATAATAATATTCAAGATAATAACCAAAAACAGCAAAATTTCCTTAAAATTACCAATTCAGGGGCAGCAACCCAACAACAGGTTGTCGGATTCATCTGAAAATATCAGGACATATAGATTTTGACCTGTTAACACTTTTACCGCATGTCAGATTTGCTCTAAATGCTTTGGTTTTTGAGTTATAAGCCAAAAACTGCATTTTACCCCTATGTTCTATTTTTAGCCATGGCGGCCATCTTGGTTGGTTGGCCGGATCACGCCACATATTTTTTTAACTAAATATCCCAAAGATGATTGTGGCCAAGTTTGGATTAATTTGGCCCAGTAGTTTCAGAGGAGAAGAGAAGATTTTTGTAAAAGATTACTAAGATTTATGAAAAATGGTTAAAAATTGACTATAAGGGTCAATAACTCCTAAAGGGGTCAACTGACCATTTTGGTCATGTTGACTTATTTGTCAATCTTACTTTGCTGAACATTATTGCTGTTTACAGTTTATCTCTATCTTTAATAATATTCAAGATAATAGCCAAAAACAGCAAAAATTCCCTGAAATTACCAGTTCAGGGGCAGCAACCCAACAACGGGTTGTCGGATTCATCTGAAAATTTGAGCGCAGATAGATCTTGACCTGATAAACAATTTAACCGCATGTCAGATTTGCTCTAAATGCTTTGGTTTTTGAGTTATAAGCCAAAAACTGCATTTTACCCCTATGTTCTATTTTTAGCCATGGCGGCCATCTTGGTTGATTGGCCGGGTCACGCCACACATTTTTTAAACTAGATACCCCAATGATGATTGTGGCCAAGTTTGGTTTAATTTGGCCCAGTAGTTTCAGAGGAGAAGATTTTTGTAAAAGTTAACGACGACGGACGACGGACGACGGACGACGATGACGGACGCCGGACGTAAAGTGATGGGAAAAGCTCACTTGGCCCTTCAGGCCAGGTGAGCTAAAAATAAGCTTATACAATGAAGTATATGTGTACATATCTGTTGGGACCAGTTTTTTTTTTAGAATTTCAGCCAGTTATGCAATATAAGAAAAACGAAATTTATTGCAAAAGTTCATTGCAATAATATGACTTTCATTTACCATTAGCATGATAAGCTGCCATAAAACTGTACCTAGAGGCTCTAAAGAGCCTGTGTCGCTCACCTTGGTCTATGTGAATATTAAACAATGGACACAGATGGATTCATGACAAAATTGTGTTTTGGTGATGGTGATGTGTTTGTAGATCTTACATTACTAAACATTCTTGTTGCTTACAATTATCTCTATCTATAACAGTACTTTCTGTGGAAAATGTTATTGAAAAACTTCAAATTCTATGAAAATTGTTAAAAATTGACTATGAAGGGCAATAACTCCTTAGGGGGTCAATTGAATATTTTGGTCATAGTGACTTATTTTTGGTTCTTACTTTGCTGTACATTATTGCTGTTTACAGTTTATCTCTATCTATAATAATATTCAAGATAATAACAAAAAAACAGCAAAATTTCCTCAAAATTACCAATTCAGGGGCAGCAACCTAACAACCGATTATCCGATTCATCTGAAAATTCAAGGACAGATAGATCGTGACCTGATTAACAATTTTACTTCCTGTCAGATTTGCTCTTTATGCTTTGGTTTTTGAGTTATAAGCCAAAAACTGCATTTTACCCCCATGTTCTATTTTTAGCCATGGCGGCCATCTTGGTTTGTTGGCCGATTTACCGGACACATTTTTTTAACTAGATACCCCAATGATGATTATGGCTAAGTTTGGTTAAATTTGGCCCAGTAGTTTCAGAGGAGAAGATTTTTCTAAAAGATTACTAAGATTTACGAAAAATGGTTAAAAATTGACTATAAAGGGCAATAACTCCTAAAGTGGTCAACTGACCATTTTGGTCTTGTTGACTTATTTGTAGATCTTACTTTGCTGAACATTATTGCTGTTCACAGTTCATCTCTATCTATAATAATATTCAAGATAATAACCAAAAACAGCAAAATTTCCTTAAAATTACCATTTCAGGGGCAGCAACCCAACAACGGGTTGTCTGATTCATCTGAAAATATCAGGGCAGATAGATCTTGACCTGATAAACAATTTTACCCAATATCAGATTTGCTCTTTATGCTTTGGTTTTTGAGTTATAAGCCAAAAACTGCATTTTACCCCCATGTTCTATTTTTAGCCATGGCGGCCATCTTGGTTTGTTGGCCGATTTACCAGACACATTTTTTTAACTAGATACCCTAATGATGATTATGGCTAAGTTTGGTTAAATTTGGCCCAGTTGTTTCAGAGGAGAAGATTTTTCTAAAAGATTACTAAGATTTACGAAAAATGGTTAAAAATTGACTATAAAGGGCAATAACTCCTAAAGTGGTCAACTGACCATTTTTGTCTTGTTGACTTATTTGTAGATCTTACTTTGCTGAACATTATTGCTGTTCACAGTTTATCTCTATCTATAATAATATTCAAAATAATAACCAACTAGAGGCTCTAAAGAGCCTGTGTCGCTCACCTTGGTCTATGTGCATATTAAACAAAGGACACAAATGGATTCATGACAAAATTGTATTTTGGTGATGGTGATGTGTTTGAAGTTCTTACTTTACTGAACAATTTTGCTTTTTACAATTATATCTATAATGAACTTTGCCCATTAGTAACAGAGAACTATATTTGGTAAAAATTTACATAAATTTACCAAATTAATGAAAATTGTTAAAAATTGACTATAAAGGGCAATAACTCCTTAAGGGGTCAATTGACCATTTAGGTCATGTTGACTTATTTGTAGATCTTACTTTGCTGAACATTATTGCTGTTTACAGTTTATCGCTATCTATAATAGTATTCAAGATAACCAAAAACGGCAAAATTTCTTTAAAAATTACCAATTGGAGGGCAGCAACCCAACAACCAGTTGTCCAATTCATCAGAAAAATTCAGGGCAGATAGATATTGACTTGATTAACAATTAAACTTCTTGTCAGATTTGCTCTAGATGCTTTGGTTTCATAGTTATAAGCCAAAAACTGCATTTTACCCCTATGTTCTATTTTTAGCCGTGGCGGCCATCTTGGTTGAATGGCCAGGTCATCGGACACATTTTTCAAACTAGATACCCCAAAGATGATTGTGGCCTAGTAGTTTCAGTGGAGATTTTGTAAAAGATTACTTAGATTTATGAAAAATGGTTAAAGATTGACTATAAAGGGCAATTACTCCTAAAGGGGTCAACTGACCATTTTGGTCATGTTGACTTATTTGTAGATCTTCCTTTGCTGAACATTATTGCTGTTTACAATTCATCTCTATCTATAATAATATTCAAGATAATAACCAAAAACAGCAAAATTTCCTCAAAATTACCAATTCAGGGGCAGCAACCCAACCGATTGACCGATTCATCTGAAAATATCAGGGCAGATAGATCTTGACCTGATAAACATTTTTATCCCATGTCAGATTTCCTCAAAATGCTTTGGTTTTTGAGTTATAAGCCAAAAACTGCATTTTACCCCTATGTTCTATTTTTAGCGGTGGCGGCCATCTTGGTTGGTTGACCAGGTCACGCCACACATTTTTTAAACTAGATACCCCAAAGATGATTGTGGCCAAGTTTGGATTAATTTGGCCCAGTAGTTTCAGAGGAGAAGATTTTTGTAAAAGATTACTTTAATTTACGAAAAATGGTTAAAAATTGACTATAAAGGGCAATAACTCCTAAACGGGTCAACTGACCATTTTGGTCATGTTGACTTATTTGTAGATCTTACTTTGCTGAACATTATTGCTGTTTACAGTTTATCTCTATCTATAATAATATTCAAGATAATAACCAAAAACAGCAAAATTTCCTCAAAATTACCAATTCAGGGGCAGCAACCCAACAACCGATTGACCGATTCATCTGAAAATTTCAGGGCAGATAGATCTTGACCGTATAAACATTTTTATCCCACGTCAGATTTCCTCAAAATGCTTTGGTTTTTGAGTTATAAGCCAAAAACTGCATTTTACCCCTTTGTTCTATTTTTAGCCGTGGCGGCCATCTTGGTTGGTTGACCAGGTCACGCCACACATTTTTTAAACTAGATACCCCAAAGATGATTGTGGCCAAGTTTGGATTAATTTGGCCCAGTAGTTTCAGAGGAGAAGATTTTTGTAAAAGATTACTTTAATTAACGAAAAATGGTTAAAAATTGACTATAAAGGGCAATAACTCCTAAACAGGTCAACTGACCATTTTGGTCATGTTGACTTATTTGTAGATCTTACTTTGCTGAACATTATTGCTGTTTACAGTTTATCTCTATCTATAATAATATTAAAGATAATAACCAACTAGAGGCTCTAAAGAGCCTGTGTCGCTCACCTTGGTCTATGTGAATATTAAACAATGGACACAGATGGATTCATGACAAAATTGTGTTTTGGTGATGGTGATGTGTTTGTAGATCTTACTTTACTAAACATTCTTGCTGCTTACAATTATCTCTATCTATAACAGTACTTTCTGTGGAAAATGTTATTGAAAATCTTCAAAGGAGTAGAGGCATTAAAGCCTGGTTTTGGCCCAAGAAAATAAAATGCTTGATAACTTTTTCAAATTGGAACATAATCTTTAGAAATGCATAGGGTCAAGAAATATAAATGAAAAACATTAAGATTCTTATGTGATGACGTCACAATTACGTCATAATATATACTGTTTTCACAAAAACGATGAAAATTCAGAATTTATGCAGTTTTCTATCTTTATTTCTGTTGTGGAAACATCGTGCGCAGCCAAGAAACAACAAAATAATTTAACTGAAGCTTTATCATTACTATTGACAAAATCTCACCAAATATAAAGTTGTTTCTTGGGTGCGCACATACTTTTCCAATTGAAAATATACTTAAAAATTTGATGAAAAACAAGGAAAATCACAAAATTTTACAAAATATGCAAATTAAGGAATGATTTGTTGCCATGGTAACTTGTTTAATGTCCAAAATTATTTTGTTTTTCTGAATACCTTCTACCTGAGATACTTTTCAGTAATTTTAAAATATGTATGATAACTTTTAAATTTGCAGTAATTTTTGGGCCAAATAAGGGCCTTATTGCCCCTACTCCTTTTAAGAAAATTGTTAAAAATTGACTATGAAGGGCAATAACTCCTTAGGGGGTTAATTGACTATTTTGGTCATAGTGAATTATTTTTAGTTCTTACTTTGCTGTACATTATTGCTGTTTACAGTTTATCTCTATCTTTAATAATATTCAAGATAACAAAAAAACAGCAAAATTTCCTCAAAATTACCAATTCAGGGGCAGCAACCTAACAACCGATTATCTGATTCATCTGAAAATTCCAGGGCAGATAGATTGTGACCTGATCAACAATTTTACTTCCTGTCAGATTTGCTCTTAATGCTTTGGTTTTTGAGTTATAAGCCAAAAACTGCATTTTACCCCCATGTTCTATTTTTAGCCATGGCGGCCATCTTGGTTTGTTGGCCGAGTTACCGGACACATTTTTTAAACTAGATACCCCAATGATGATTATGGCTAAGTTTGGTTAAATTTGGCCCAGTAGTTTCAGAGGAGAAGATTTTTGTAAAAGATTACTAAGATTTACGAAAAATGGTTAAAAATTGACTATAAAGGGCAATAACTCCTAAAGGGGTCAACTGACCATTTTGGTCATGATGACTTATTTGTAGATCTTACTTTCCTGAACATTATTGCTGTTTACAGTTTATCTCTATCTATAATAATATTCAAGATAATAACCAAAAACAGCAAAATTTCCTTAAAATTACCATTTCAGGGGCAGCAACCCAACAACAGAATGTCCGATTCATCTGAAAATTTCAGGGCAGCTAGATCTTGACCTGATGAACAATTTTACCCCCGTGTCAGATTTGCTCTAAATGCTTTGGTTTTTGAGTTATAAGCCAAAAACTGCATTTTACCCCTATGTTCTATTTTTAGCCATGGCGGCCATCTTGGTTGGTTGAGCGGGACACCGGACACATTTTTTAAACTAGATACCCCAATGATGATTATGGCCAAGTTTGGTTAAATTTAGCCCAGTAGTTTCAGAGGAGAAGATTTTTCTAAAAGATTACTAAGATTTACAAAAAATGGTTAAAAATTGACTATAAAGGGCAATAACTCCTAAAGTGGTCAACTGACCATTTTGGTCATGTTGACTTATTTGTAGATCTTACTTTGCTGAACATTATTGCTGTTTACAGTTTATCTCTATCTATAATAATATTCAAGATAATAACCAAAAACAGCAAAATTTCCTTAAAATTACCATTTCAGGGGCAGCAACCCAACAACAGAATGTCCGATTCATCTGAAAATTTCAGGGCAGCTAGATCTTGACCTGATGAACAATTTTACCCCCGTGTCAGATTTGCTCTAAATGCTTTGGTTTTTGAGTTATAAGCCAAAAACTGCATTTTACCCCTATGTTCTATTTTTAGCCATGGCGGCCATCTTGGTTGGTTGAGCGGGACACCGGACACATTTTTTAAACAAGATACCCCAATGATGATTATGGCCAAGTTTGGTTAAATTTAGCCCAGTAGTTTCAGAGGAGAAGATTTTCCTAAAAGATTACTAAGATTTACAAAAAATGGTTAAAAATTGACTATAAAGGGCAATAACTCCTAAAGTGGTCAACTGACCATTTTGGTCATGTTGACTTATTTGTAGATCTTACTTTGCTGAACATTATTGCTGTTTACAGTTTATCTCTATCTATAATAATATTCAAGATAATAACCAAAAACAGCAAAATTTCCTTAAAATTACCATTTCAGGGGCAGCAACCCAACAACGAAATGTCCGATTCATCTGAAAATTTCAGGGCAGATAGATCTTGACCTGATGAACAATATTACCCCATGTCAGATTTGCTCTAAATGCTTTGGTTTTTGAGTTATAAGCCAAAAACTGCATTTTACCCCTATGTTCTATTTTAGCCATGGCGGCCATCTTGGTTGGTTGGCCGGGTCACCGGACACATTTTTTTAACTAGATACCCCAATGATGATTGTGGCCAAGTTTGGTTAAATTTGGCCCAGTAGTTTCAGAGGAGAAGATTTTTGTAAAAGTTAACGACGCCAGACGACGACGGACGACGGACGACAGACGACGGACGCCGGACGCCAAGTGCTGAGAAAAGCTCACTTGGCCCTTTGGGCCAGGTGAGCTAAAAACAGCAAAATTTCCTCAAAATTACCAATTCAGGGGCAGCAACCCAACAACCGATTGACCGATTCATCTGAAAATTTCAGGGGAGATAGATCTTGACCTGATAAACATTTTTACCCCATGTCAGATTTGCTCTAAATGCTTTGGTTTTTTTAGTTATAAGCCAAAAACTGCATTTTACCCCTATGTTCTATTTTTAGCCGTGGCGGCCATCTTGGTCGGTTGACCGGGTCACGCCACACATTTTTTAAACTAGATACCCCAATGATGATTGTGGCAAAGTTTGGTTTGATTTGGCCCAGTAGTTTCAGAGGAGAAGATTTTTGTAAAAGTTAACGACGACGGACGACGGACGACGACGGACGACGACGACGGACGCCGGATGCCAAGTGATGAGAAAAGCTCACTTGGCCCTTCGGGCCAGGTGAGCTAAAGACAGCAAAATTTCCTTAAAATTACCATTTCAGGGGCATCAACCCAACAACGGGTTGTCTGATTCATCTGAAAATATCAGGGCAGATAGATCTTGACCTGATAAACAATTTTACCCCATGTCAGATTTGCTCTAAATGCTTTGGTTTTTGAGTTATAAGCCAAAAACTGCATTTTACCCCTATGTTCTATTTTTAGCCATGGCGGCCATCTTGGTTGGTTGGCCGGGTCACCGGACACATTTTTTTAACTAGATACCCCAATGATGATTATGGCAAAGTTTGGTTAAATTTGGCCAAGTAGTTTCAGAGGAGAAGATTTTTCTACAAGATTACTAAGATTTACGAAAAATGGTTAAAAATTGACTATAAAGGGCAATAACTCCTAAAGGGGTCAACTGACCATTTCGGTCTTGTTGACTTATTTGTAAATCTTACTTTGCTGAACATTATTGCTGTTTACAGTTTATCTTTATCTATAACAATATTCAAGATAATAACCAAAAACAGCAAAATTTCCTTAAAATTACATATTCAGGGGCAGCAACCCAACAACGGGTTGTCTGATTCATCTGAAAATTTCAGGGCAGATAGATCTTGACCTGATAAACAATTATACCCCATGTCAGATTTGCTCTTAATGCTTTGGTTTTTGAGTTATAAGCCAAAAACTGCATTTTACCCCTATGTTCTATTTTTAGCCATGGCGGCCATCTTGGTTGGTTGGCGGGGTCACGCCACACATTTTTTAAACTAGATACCCCAATGATGATTGTGGCCAAGTTTGGTGTAATTTGGCCCAGCAGTTTCAGAGGAGATTTTTGTAAAAGTTAACGACGACGGACGACAGACTCCGGACGCCGGACGCAAAGTGATGGGAAAAGCTCACTTGGCCCTTTGGGCCAGGTGAGCTAATAACAGGAGATAATAATATGGGGACGGAGTCCCCAATAACAGTAGAAAATTCAATAAAAAAAAAAATACAGGAAAATTTCCCGAATTTTTCATTGTACTAATGAACTCAAAATCGTTCAAATTTTTTTTGTCATGTTTTGAAATCTCGGACCTGCGCAGAAATTTACAATGTACTTCCTTTTTCCGGTCTCGTTTGTATGAAACTTTGAGTAAAATATATATTTATCAGTCTAGTATAAAATAGGAAGGAACGCGCAATACCAAATTCATTTTTAATAATTCCTTGATATGAAAAATACGTTCCCTGATGACAGCGTTTCTTTGTTTACATTGCATATGACGTCATAATTTAAATAACGTCACAACTATATCCCTAACAACAGAACCAAAATCGGAAACGTTATGGTATTTCCGTTTCTTTTTTTTAAAACAAATATTTAAGTTACAAAAAAATAATTCATACAGACTTCGTCCCCATTTACAGGTAATGCCTGCCTCATATTAATAAACAAGTGAAATATACAATTAATTTGCTCTGACTTAAAATACCTCTTTCATCATTTCCAAAAATGATTTTTCATGTGCCATTTTCTTAAAAACATGAATCAAAGCCTGTATAAAATATGATCCATTCATTTCTTCTCCAATGATCCATGGGCCTTTTTCTAAAATGAAAGTTTATTTCACTTATATTTTAAATAATTCTATTCATGAGAAACTAGCAAACTCTAAATGCCAATTATGACTTCTGAAATTTCCCCAAATTGAAATAAAAAAATACTATATAGCTAGCTGGCAAATCATGCATGAATAGAAATTTTGCGTACCATAATAAAATGCTCTTCAATGGTGTTCTTTATTTGGCCTTTTAACTTTTTTTATTGAAGCGTCACTTATGAGTATTAAGGCATTCTGAGTTTTAATCCTGGTAACTATGATGAATTTAATTAGATTTGTTGGATACCAATTTTCATGGCTTTCTAAGGTACACTGGTACACCACAAAATTATATATTCAACTTATAACAAATTTCTATATGCTTGTATGAAGACTTCAATATCCATGAACATGCAAGTTTTCCTTAATCCACGAAAATAAATTAGTCTACAGTAGTTGTTTGAAAGTCTTTAAAATCATCAATGTTTAAATATTGTAAAATTATCATCAATAAATTTATACTTGTCTTGGGTTGAGATGATACTACAAATAAATCATCATTATTTGTCTTGATTGCTTTTTCAGCATCCAGTTCATCATATACTGGTGTTTCGTCTATAAAAGAAAAGAAAAATGTGAAATGACAGTTAATTAAGCTTGTCTATTTATTCCACCTTTTTTAAGCATCACATTTTAAACCACTATCACATAATTACGGTCCTACTAAAATACTTCCGTGGAAAAGAAAAAGCACTCGAGGAAGAAATTAAAATGCCCAGGAGAATTAAGAAATTAATAATATTTTATAACAATAAATGGTTTCCTGAATACAAAAAAATCATTACTTGTTTTGTCTTTCATTTAAATGGGATATGTACGATGCTACATCTAAAGTGTATTGATAGTGTTGTTGCACTTTTTTACCTTTGAGATTTCAAAATTGTATACAAGTAAGTAAGTAAATATAAACATGAGTATATAGAAGAATCATGAACGATCTATATTGTACTCGATTAAAACGTATAGTACATTATTAAAAAAAATCAGTTCACAAAGTCTAACATTTGCAACTGCATGTTGAACACTTTTCAAAGCCCATACCGCATGGTCAGCTATAAAAGGCCCAGAAATGAAAATGTAAAACAATTCAAACGAGAAAACTTGAATTTGAACCAAACTTGGACAGAAGCTAGTTTATGTTTCCGTATTAACAGTAAAAGTAAGCTAGACACAGGGTTCCGCGGATAAAATTAATATTTATCTGTGTTGTTTTTTTTATATTGTTTTATGAAAAACATGTCTTTTGATGTCTAACATTCTATAAATCTTCACCATAAGCTGAGGTCCATTATTATCTGTCTTTTGAAAAAGTATTCATATATTATTGTTAAAATTAAAACATTCATACTTGTTTGTGTGCTTCATTACAAATGTCTATTATTTCGTCGACACAAAGTTTAATCATGCCAATACAATATCTTAGTATATATTTTTCCCATGCACCTTTTCTTATCCCTGGGCGCTTCCTTTCTTCCCTGGGTGCTTTTTCTTTTCCAGGGGCACTTTCTCTTCACCCGGGCACTCCAAGACCCTTTTAAGTAGGACCCCAAAATAAAGATTGAAAAAAAATCACTTAAATTTATAGTCAACTATACATCATCTTTATTAGAAGAAGTATGCATATTTTTTTTTAAAGCAAACCAAGAAAATTGTATAGGAATTTACAACCCTAATGATTTATTAAAGGCTCTTTCATTAACTTAGGTTTATGTACATCTTCAACAATGAGCATTTTCAAAATTGTAGACTAGAATAGAATGCATAACAAAAATCTCTAAACAAACATCGATTAACTGTCATGATTAATAAAGATGAAAATTAATTTTGAGATAGTTTAGGATTTTTTCTCCTAAAGTTGGGAAAATGTAGGGTTTTTGCAATTTGGAATGGGTCCGATTACCATTCCATGTGGAATGCTAGAAAATCCATAAGCTGACCTGTGTGGTTGCTGATTTTCTAACAAGAGATGTGGTAGTTAATGTCACTGCATACAAAGCAGGAGTCGGTAAATTAGATTACAATTAGACAACACTCCAATAGCAGTAACTTATTGAAGATTTAGATAAAATAAAGACAGTCTATGTCTATCAGTAAAATGTCCAGATGAACAATTTAAATAAAAAATTGTTTTACATGATTGTGTGAATTCATAAATTTATCTTATATTATACATAAAGAATTTCAAGTTCACTGCAGAACTCATTATACATCATTAATATATATATATAGAAAAATATTCATGTGGTATAATAACTTCTAATTACCTTAACAAACAAAATTAATTTTACAAACCATTAAAATCATATGTTCTTATAATGACAATTTTTGGCTTGTCCTTAAAAGCAGAAGATTTTCTGATCATTTCAAATAAAACTTCTGTGTCTACTTCCTTGCCCTCTTTGTCATATACGTGTCCTGGTTTATAACCATATCCACCAGAGAAGATAACTATAACTAGACTATCAAATATTGCATTATCAGCCTTGCTTAATTGAGGCTCAAGGAACTGCTTCATACCCTGCAATCAAAATGTACATGAAAAAATAGAAGTATTTAAGAAATGGTAGTTGGTCTCATTAAACATGTTAAAGTCTAAATGGTTAGGGGGTTGACTGTTTTTTTAAAGTGCCACACCTGAAAGTTATATATAATTTAGCCTAAACACAGGAAACGAAGTCGGGTTGGACATGGCGTGGCAACAAAAATGGGGATACAGGATTCAGACATAACAATAGGCAGGATTTGGGAAAAGACATCCGCCCTAGCTTAATGATACCCCCATGGTACTACAATCCTTGGGATAAAATGTCAAGCAGCTGTGGCATCAAACAGGGGCAGATCCAGGGTTTTATGACAGTCATTTATGTAGTATGGTAGTATTACAATACATTTTAATTTACAGATTCAACAATGTTCAAAGACTTTAAAAAAATTACATAGTACTCATATCATCTTGAAATACATTCTTATGTAATACTGGGGTTTCATTTATTTTGTTGGTACTAATTTTCATAACTTTAGGAAAACTTGCATTTTCTTGTATATTTGATTTCATGCTCTTAAAATTGTCTGCATATATCATGTATATAGAAAACTCATTTGGTAATTTTTGTAAAATTTCAAATTGTGGTCTCCTGTACTCAGGAAATCCCTGAAAATTGATATCTAATAAATATTAAAAACCATGTGCTCTGCAGGGCCCAGCTTTATACCAACTCAGAGGTCAAAACCTGAACAGTTATAAGGGCAAGTATGGACATAACATTCAAGCTTGATACAGCTCTGAATTTCGAATTGTGATCAAATTTTTGACATAATATGCGTTTGTTACACAAAACAATATTGTGCAATTAAAGATTTCTGCTTCAAACTTCTCAAAAATTTGAAATTTGAGAAATTTTTGGGGAAAAAACGGAAAACTACTACTACCCCCCTTTTTGTAATTATTCAAAAACCTGATATTTCTTTACACATAATTTACAAGTAGTGTAAGGGAGGTAAATCCCAACATACCCAACATTTTATGTTAAATATTTTTGAATAACCTCCCTTACACTGCTTTTAAACTGTCTTAATTGTCCATTGACCAGAAAAACCCTTTTTTAGAATGTTTAGCCAATGATTTCAAAACATTTTGAGCCATAACCCACCAAAGTCAATACTTACTATCCTTTCATGGTATGGAAACTTGTGGTATCATTTCAGAGAGATTCATCCACTTAAACACAAGTCATTGTTTGAAAACTACAATACCCAGTCAAAAGAAACAGAAAATACCCCCTTTTTGGACCCTAATTCATAAACTATTGGGACCATAACACCCAAAATCGATCCCAACCTTCCTTTAGTGGTTTTGAACCTTCTGATAAAAATTTATAAAGATCCATTCCCTAAAACTTAAGATATTGTCCGAAATGTATATGCTTCTTTGGACAACGACGACAACGCAGTAGAGGACGACGACGCAGTAGACGACAACATGATATCATTATATGACACAAAAAAATTTGTTGTGGTTGTATAAAATCATAGTCTATTTAACATTAACATACATCCCCTGAGACATCTGTGGTTGTATCACCTCCTTTTGATTCATATGGCAAAAGCTTGAAAAGTTGGATTATAGAAGTTTTATCAAAGTCTACACAGCCAACTGAGCTTCTACACTTGCTAACAGCATCCTTTGCCTCTGGCTGGTGATTATCTTTCTCTCCTGACTTGGTATTATCTTTTTCTTTTGACTGGGTATTATCTTTTTCTTTTGACAGAGTACTTTCTGTTTCTTTTGACTGGGTATTTTCTGTTTCTTTTGACTGGGTATTATCTGGAGAATTTACACATTGAAGATGAACATTCGATATACTTAAAAATTTCCCTTTCTTTGGTCCTGTCATATTGTAAACCTAAAAAGAAAACATACAACTGATATAAAGTCACTAATAATAAACCTGAAATGATATGCTTGAATTTATACATGCATGTAATTACATGGGAAACAAGTGAAACTGCGAGCTACTGCTCACTGATGATACCCCCGCCGCAAGTGGATAATATCAATAGTGTAAAAATATGCAAGTGTTCGGTAAACAGGAAGTTGTCGAGTGATGAATCTGAAAACGCATCACACGGTATAGCTGACTTATATAAATCCTGAAATCAAATTTCGGAAATCCTTGTATTGTAGTTCCTGAGAAAAATGTGACGAAAATTTTTAACTTGGTTATCATGTGTAAAATCATACAAGTGTTAGGTAAACAGGAAGTTGTCGAGTGATGAATCTGAAAACGCATCACACGGTATAGCTGACTTATATAAATCCTGAAACCAAATTTCAGAAATCCTTGTATTGTAGTTCCTGAGAAAAATGTGACAAAAATTTCAACTTGGCTATCATGTGTAAAATCAGACAAGTGTTCGGTAAACAGGAAGTTGTCAAGTGATGAATCTGAAAACGCATCACACGGTATGGCTGACATATATAAATGTTGATACCAAATTACAGAAAGGGTGGATGTGTAGTTCCTGAGAAAAATGTGACGAAAGTTTCATGGGACGGACTGACTGACGGACGGACTGATGGACGGACTGACGGACTGATGGACGGACAGACAGAGGTAAAACAGTATACCCCCCCTTTTTTAAAGCGGGGGTATTTTTAAAGCGGGGGTATAATAATATGTATAATACACAATGGATACCGCATGTAAGCTGGATCTGCTAAGGCTTTCAAAAGATCTGGTTTTTGGTGGGTCCATGATGCTTATTCTTTAGTTTTTTATGTTGTGCTTTGTGTTCTGTTGTTAGTGTTTTTTTCTTTTCTTTTCTTTTTTTTCCATGGCCTTAATTGCCAGCTTATTCTCGACTTGAGAGTTTCAATGCAAATAGAGAGGAAAGTAATTTTGTGTCATTTTGGTCTCTTGTTGAGAGTTATCTCATTGGCAATCATACCAGATCTTCTTTTTTTATATTATAAGACTTTTCTTCTTAATCATTGTTAATGAAGAACAAGAATGTGTCCAAAGTACACGGATGCTCCACTCGCACTATCATTTTCCATGTTCAATGGACCGTGAAATTGGGTAAAAGACCTAATTTGGCATTAAAATTAGAAAGATCATACCAAAGGGGACATGTGTACTAATGTTCAAGTTGAATGAACTTCAACTTCATCAAAAACTACCTTGACCAAAAACATAAACCTGAAGCAGGACAGATGGACATAGATGGACAGACAAACAGAGGAAGGAACGGACGAACAGACGGACGCACAGACCAGAAAACATAATGCCCCTCTACTATCGTAGGTGGGGCATAAAATATGTGTTTATCTTATCATTACAACTTTTAAGAAATATGGAATATTTAAAAAAAAACACTTTTACTTTTAAATTCAGACATGTAACATGTGTAAGGGGACATAACTCATGTATTCTAACTTGTATTTAGGCATGTAAGGAATGTGTTGTAAATTTAGCAATTTTGTTTTGAAGCAAAAAAACAAGTCCTGTGAGCCTTGTCTTTTTCTTCAGAAGTCTAATTTCAAGACCTCTCTTCCAATAGGTATTCATAACATTATACAGTTTATAATGCTTTCTATCACAAAAATATTTATTTAAACTATAATCTATACAAAATCTTAAACTAGTTGATTGAAAATATATATCTGTATATCATGCATGTGTGATTCATAAATTTGTATTATATTTAATTTTTGAAAAACAAAGAATGATAAAAGATAAAAAAAACTACATTTTGGAAAAGCATTTTAAGATTAAATTAATTTTAATTAAGATCTCCCTCTCTTCCCCAATATTAATTGAATTTGTTATAACCTGTGGCTAAATATTAATTGAATTCATCATAAGCTGGGGCTAATATGAATTGATTCATGATAAGCTTGGGCTATTGCCTCCAGACTCAATCCAAGCCTTCTCTTAGTAATATCTTGTTCCACAATTCCAAAGATATCAAAACAAGTATACACACATGTATATGCAAGCTGCTTTTCACTTGCATTAGGTCGATTTCTATCCTACAGAGCCAACAAGTTATTGTCCGGAAACTAAAAAATTAATGCTTCTTTTTGGCCCCTTATTCCTTACAGGTTGATACAATAACCCCCAAAATTAATCCATACCTTCATTTTGTGGTATTGATCAGTCTGGAAAATTTCAGAGAAATTCATGAAGTTATTTTTTGGGAAACCAAATGTGTTTTTGGAAAACAACAACCGCATGGTAGCATTAAACAAACACAAATTTTATGTGATCTATGATAAGTACTGGGGGTCAACCTACAGTGTTATATCAAATTGAACAGATCAAAAATACTGCTTAATCCTGTATGTTGATTGTTGCAAAATATAGTGCTACATTTGTACAAATAGTCTGATTTCTAAAGCTTATAAAAGAACAGACTTTCAATGTCCCCAACTTTGCACTTATTAAATATTTCCAAGGGATATAACTCTTTAAAAAAAATCATTTGTTCACCTTTTTAGAAGAAGAAGAATTGTTTATTATAGTGCAACCTGAATATAAAGTATATCGTTACATTAAATACATAATACAAAACTTCAGCCATCCAAATAGGCTTATGATGCACTGAAATAGAACTATAATGGTAGCCCAAAAAAATGACCATTTGAGCTACTGATGATAAATTAAGGGCATTCATACTCTTATATCTAAATATGTATAACCAGATCTCAAACGAAGGTATATCCAGCAATGTTTACACTTCTTTCTAAAAAAAGACTGAAGACCAATAAATGCAAAGATGTCTGTCAAAACTCAATATTCTAAAAATTTAAATACTGAAGTCTGACTTGATTGAAAAATGTATCTTATAACATATATCATGCATTAATTTCCTCTATAAAAATGACAGCTTGTTTTAGTATAATTTTCCATTCTAAATTACCTGTTTTTTTTCACAAATCTTTTTGTATGATTCTTCAGAACACATTTGCATTTCTTTTTTCGCAACAAGTTTCAATCTGTTCTTTAAATCTGGCCAATCTACAAGTTAAATAAACAAACATTTACAATCCTACCAAAACTATGTTTATGCCTTATGCTACCTGGTTAAAATATTATGTGATGACAATTAGAAGAAGATCTAGATTAATTAGTGATGAATTCTGCAAACACATCAAACAGAAAAGATAAAGTATCTGCTCCTTACATGCTTTGGTCAGGTTGTTGTTGTTGCTCCTTGGCCCATTCCCAATTTCCATTCTCAATTTTATCACATAAAGTATTAAAACAAAGGACAAGGTAGGATAAGGCCTGGTTTTTTTGGGGGGGAGGGCACCAAAAACGCCAAAAGACGGAATAATTACTATTTTTGGTCTGGCTCTTAAAATTTTATAGGGTGCTTCTATTCGACCCAGAGAAAATTACGTTGATTAAGACAGCAAAAACAGTACTAATGACATTGGAACAAAAAAATCCTGGGTCACGTCGGTGCATCCACTTAAAAACTAACAATTTCTTGTACAAAACACCTGAAAAGTGAATAATAATAACAATATTTGAATAATTACACAAAGTTTAGTCCCCTCACCTTACCCAGTTGCTAAAATTAGTGGTTTTGAAGTTCATCCTAACAAACTTCAAGCATTAGGAAACATTTTAACATAAACTCTAATTTGGCATTAAATTAGAAAGATCATATCATAGAGCACATGTGTACTAAGTTTCATGTTGATTGGAGTTCAACTTCATCAAAAACTACCTCGACCAAAAACTTTAACCTGAAGCGGGACAGATTGGCGAACCAACAGACGGATGGACGAATGGATGGATGAATGGACATGCACACAGACCAGAAAACATAATGCCCCTCTGCTATCGTAGGTGGGGCATAAAAATGAGAGAATGGGGACCAAAAACAGGCCTTATCGTACCTTGTCCTTTCAGGAATATCTGATTTTTAATTGATGGAAATCTCATTGGCCTTTAAGTTGCTTTCTGCAGCTTATTCATTAACAATGGTTTTGTTTTCTAGGATAAATCTTCATAAATGATTTGCTAAAATCGCTCACCGCATCAAAATCAATTGTTTCCCTTTTTCCTTAATGTCTTTAAAAAAAGTTTAAGTCTTAAATGGCTGACTTATTGATTTCCATTCACTTATGGAATAAATTTACGACCTACCTTCAACTTTTGTAAATTTTGTTTGCCTTCACTGGGAATGGAACCCCTTATTGAAGCATGTTGTGACTGACAATTATAAAACATTGACAAAACTGATGAATGATGACTAAGTCAGACCCTAACTCTAGCTTATTTTTGGAAGAATTCAAATTTTATGATAAAATCAGACTCTAAATAAAAATATGTCTAACAATTGTGTCCATGCTTAAATTCAAATTATGATACTATATTACAGCAGCATTATTGTAGAAATGAAAGTCCATGTTAATTCATAGACAGGATCTCTGTAAGTAGTTTTTAAATATAACTGACGTTTAAAGGGGCACTAGCTATGAGATATATAAAAAATCTAAAGTAAGATTTTTTTTGTTCAATCAATAATGAAAGTGAAAAAGGGAAATAATAATTCGCTTTTAGCAGCCAAAATGGTTCAATTTTGTAAAATTAAGGGCTATTTCAAAAAAAATTATGCCTGTCCTTTAAACCTTTGTCAGTCTTGTATGCTACTATAACTGTAATGTTTTTAGGTCAGATAATGTATTATGATTAGTTGGTCCTAACTACCAAAGGTAATAGCAGTATGTGCTCTGTTTAAAAAATATTGTCCAAAAATGTACCTCAAAATGTCAGGAGTGTAACGCTTTTAGTGTGACATTTACAAGAAAGCATGTGCATTCATCTGTTCATTGATGATATAGAATAAATAAGGGCAGATACAATACCAAACAATATCTTTCATCCAACTATTATCTTGACTATGATTTCTTGTTCAATTCTTCCATATATTTACATTTTTATGAGCTGCATAAGCATATGATAAGGTAAGTCAAATAAGTTTGTGTAAAAAATAAGAATGTTAGTAAAAGTCAATATACCGCCAGAAAATGTCTTTGTAGGTGAAATAACATGTTGCACGGTTTATGTTTTTTGTTTAGTATCATATTGGCACAGGTGCATCCATTTGACCCTGAAGTTCTACAACTGGAATATTATGGTTACAATAAGAAGACTACCCAAGTTTGTCAGGAGTGTAACAATTGGGTTAAGATGTATTTTTTAGAAACAATGTTGTTTTATAGTTGTTGTTTTTTCTTGAATTTCAGTGAACATTACCTGTTACAGTTTATCAGTAACAAACATGCCATTATTATGGCCTTCATTGATTTTGTATGCTCAATACTTCAATGTCAGGAGTGTAATACAAAAAAATGCCTTATTTCCATCTTATAAGCAAAGGTAAGTTATTGGAAGAAAAACTAGCTGACAATTATTATATAATGACATTACTACACCTCAGCTTAACACAAAATACAAGTCTACTTCATTACTTTTGAAATTTTTGAACTAAAATTGCAATTGAACTAGCTTGTTTAAATGTGTTACAGTCCTGATATACAAGTATTGAGCATAAACAAGCAATAAAGGCCATAATATTGGCTTGTTTGTTACTGATAATCTGCAACAGATGGTGTTCACACTCAAATTCAAGAAAAGAAAACCAATAATAACAACATTGTTTCTATAAAAAATAACATGAATGTTACACTTAAACATTTTAAAGCGTTACACTCCTGACATTTTTGGGTACATTTTTGGACAATTTTTTTTATACTGGGCACATACTGCTACCATCTTTGGTAGTACAATGTAGTAAGGACAAACTTATCATAATACATTATCCGACATAAAAACAGCATATAAATAGTATCAAACAAGAGACCATGAGAGACTGAACAAGGTTTAAAGGAAAGCCATCTTTTTTTTTAAATAGACCATTAGCAAAATTTGTAAATATGTAAGAAATATATAAAAAAAAATTAACCTGTTCTTAATGTGCACTAAAATAATATGTTAAATATAAAGACTCTACATGATTTCAGGTCAGTTTAAGGTTAAAAAATGGTAGCAATAAATTATGGTCAGGAGTGTAACATTTGTAACACTCCTGACAAGTTTCTGATGTAGCTTATCTATAACAAAATTCATAATGATTCTTTATTAAAATAACTATAACATCTTTACAATGTAACGAGAAAGCCGATCTGTTGTGTAAATCTGATTTTTCTGCACACTCATAATTTACCAAAGATTCTTAAAAACTAAAGTGCAATTCTCATTAAACATGTTAAAAGTTTGCTCTTTGCTTAGAAATTAAAAAAAATATGTAATCAAATATCTAATAGGTTTATTTATTTGTGAGATTGTAAATTTAAAATAGATATCACTACTGATTTTCTAAACATTCCATTAAAAAACAGTCTTATAGTTACTGAAAAAATATGTCAGGAGTGTAACAAAAGGATCAAAAACATACGTTTGTATTTTTTAAATGAAGAAAACTTAGAATTGACTGAAGCAATTGGTGTGCAACTTTCAGAGGATGTAATGAGATCATATGTGTTTGCTTCCTTATAATTTTTATATAAAATTAAAGCTTTTGCAAAGAGATATAAAAACTTTTGAAATAAGATATATATTAAAGAATTGGTGAAATTTACATATTTAAACAAAAAAACTGTATATAAGTAAAAAAAAATTGCAGGAAAATCGTTTAGTACCTTTATTGCAACAAACAAAACCAGATGCTCCGCAGAGCGCAGCTTTATACGACCGCAGAGGTTGAACCCTGAACAGTTGGGGCAAGTATGGACACAACATTCAAGCTGGATTCAGCTCTAAATTTGGATTGGGATTAAATAGTTGACACAGCATACTGCTTTCTGACACAGAATGAATGTGGTCTAATGAACTTAAAATATTTGTTTTTGCCTTTGAGCAATTCACTATGCCGTTGAATATTAATCCTCTCAAATCAAAGCACCAAAGGGTGCTATAGGCAGTTAATCAAAAACCCAAAGGCAAACTTGGCCACGTTCAGATGAATAGTGTAAAGAATTAGTCAAAATATTTATCTCCGGCATTGTTCTCAGCTATTTCTAAAGTATCAAATAATGCTTGTACAGTAATGTTTATGTTATGCAATCCTACCACTTTCACAAGTTATTTCCACTTTATATTTATAAAGATTCAATGTCTGAGATTATACACATACACTGTCCTATGTTAGGGGAGAGTTTTGTGCCAGTTAAGATGTTTAAGCCGCCACATTCTGTATGTACCTGTCCATAGTGAGGACCCACGAATGCGGTGATTGTTGCTGTATATCATATTTATTTTGCATAATTGTTTTGTACATTTTTTTAAATTTTATTAATTTCTTGTGTATACTTCTGATTTTAGTATGATGTCCAAGTTATTGTAAATGCTCTTTTGTTCCGACGTTGGAAAGTTCCAGGCGGAAAGAACTAACTAGCCGAAAAGTTCTCCAGAACTTATTAACTACATTGTAGTTACTTTGTTCTTCCTCTGGTTTAAAAGTTCCACCTGAACAAGTGACTAGTTGAAATAGTTTACATTTTTGTTATCATGGTTATTGTTAAGGGGCCAGTAAAAGCAATCCTTTGGGTGTAGGAGTTTCTCCCTGCATTAAAGATCCATTGGTAACCTTCGACTGTTGTCTGCTCTAAGATCTGGTTATTGTCTCTATGACACATTCCCCATTTTCACTCTCAATTTTTTTTACGTCTCAAATTATAACTGAATTAAAATATGTTGATTACGGTTTAACTGTCTTCCATTACTAATATCATAATAAAAAAACATTTATTTAAACTTTCAATAACTGTAATAGTAAGAATTAAGAAAAACTTGTTTGTAACTTCAACTGTTCTCGAGTCTCGTTAGTCGACTCGTTACCTTTTTTATCGTATCATGTGATTTCTTTTCATATTATTTTCATGGGGAAATTGTTTACCAGCATAAAGTTGCTGAAGGAACCGCATAGAATTGATTCAATAACACTTAACGAGTGTTCAAATGCGAAAAATATAACATATATCGAAACATACAAAAAAGTCGTATTTTTCTGTACCGGAAATCGAAAAGTCCTTGTAAATCAAAAACAATTACGGTGTGATACGCGTCACAGATTCGGACTTAATATTTTACAAAATATGTGACGTTTGAAGTTATATAATGCCGTCCTTTAGAAAACAGTTGTTAAAGTTTACATCACAATATTTATTGAACCACATCGAGTTTAATAAAAGCATGTGTAGCATTATGTTACATTGTACACAAAAGCAAAACAATCTTAAAATGACCTTGACATCGACCAATCAGAAAACTACAATAACAACAACTTAATTTGACAAGCATGAAGGTGATTTGCTAGAAATCGGAATAATATTAACAAGAAAACAAATGATCATACATTAAAGATTACCAGCTGATTACTGAATAAAGATGATTTAAATAATCTCAAATAGACAAAAAAACGAATAAAATGATTAATAATAAAGTACCTATGTATCATCAGATTTCTCCCAATTTAAAAGGTACGTAAATTTCGTCTTCTATGTAATTTGAAATTGCCGCCAACTTATATCAGCTTATTACAATGTATTAATAGACTACTGACGTATGTAATATGTATCGATGACAAACAATATTCCTACGACTTTTGCCATCTGGGAAATGTAAACAATTAACTCATCTTTATAGATTTTCAGCGATCAACTATTTCATACAATTGTTCTTTGACATCTTAGCCCACAGCACAGGGGGTAATAAACTATAGAAGGATTTCTATCGAGCACTACTTCCTATGTGCAACTTCAAAACTTTTGGGAAAATCGACGACCATTAAACGTTTTTATGGTAATATTTTTTATATTCCAAAATAAAAAGTATGAAAAAAGTGCCCAATTAGTTATAAATAACATGATAGCCAGCTAGATAATAAAAGTGGTACATATTTCAGCATTTATTGGGTAGAACATAAATCTAGGGTGCTCGCATAAAGCAGCTTAACTGCTTAAAAAATGTTTGAAGAAATTTTCTTTTTATTTATGAAATCTGAAATGAAAAAAATTTACCTCCCCCCCCCCCCCATTTTTTTTTCACATCCCCCTTTCCCTTTTTCCAAAACTGATCTCAATTCAAATTTCAAATGGAGTTTGCTCCAATAACTACTCATTTAAATATATCATGAAATATCAAAATGTAAAATAAAGAGCTTGTTATCACTGAATGGTAAAGATTGTTTTAATTTATTAGTTGGTAGTAAAAGTGAATATACATTGTATATTGTATAAAACAATGATTTTAGTTGATTCAACTACTATTCTGGACAAAGAAAGATAACTCCAATTGAAAATTTCTTGCTATTGCACAATATTGTGCAATTAGATATTTCTTGCTATTGCGCAATACTGTGCAATCTAAAATATTTGCTATTGCACAATACTGTGCAATTGAAGATTTCTTGCTATTGCACAATACTGTGCAATTGAAAATTTCTTGCTATTGCACAATACTGTGCAATTGAAGATTTCCTGCTATTGCTGAATACTGTGCAATTGAAAATTTCTTGCTATTGCACAATACTTAATATAATAATTTTGGATCCTGATTTGAACCAACTTGAAAACTGGGCCCATAATCAAATATCTAAGTACATGTTTAGATTCAGCATATCAAAAAAGCCCAAGAATTCAATTCTTGTTAAAATCAAACTTAGTTTAATTTTAGACCCTTTGGACTTTAATGTAGACCAATTTGAAAACGGGACCAAAAATCAAGAATCTACATACAGTTAGATTTGGCGTATCAAAGAACCCCAATTATTCAATTTTTGATGAAGTCAGACAAAGTTTAATTTTGGACCCCGATTTGGACCAACTTGATTAGTGGGCCAATAATAAAAAATCTAAGAACATTTTTAGATTCAGCATATCAAAGAACACCAAGGATTCAATTTTTGTTAAAATCAAACTAAGTTTAATTTTGGACCCTTTGGACCTTAATGTAGACCAATTTGAAAACTGGACCAAAAATTAGGAATCTACATACACGTACAGTTAGATTCGGCATATATCAAAGAACCCCAATTATTCAATTTTTGATGAAATCAAACAAAGTTCAATTTTGGACCCTTTGGGCCCCTTTTCCTAAACTGTTGGGACCAAAACTCCCAAAATCAAACCCAACCTTCCTTTTATGGTCATACACCTTGTATTTAAATTTCATAGATTTCTATTTACTTATACTAATGTTATGGTGCCAAAACCAAGAATAATGCTTATTTGGGCCCCTTTTGGCCCCTAATTCCTAAACTGTTGGGACCTCAACTCCTAAATTCAATCCCAACCTTCCTTTTGTGGTCATAAACCTTGTGTTTAAATTTCATTGATTTCTATTTACTTATACTAAAGTTATGGTGCCAAAACCAAGAATAATGCTTATTTGGGCCCTTTTTTGGCCCCTTATTCCTAAACTGATGGGACCTCAACTCCCAAAATCAATCTTAACCTTCCTTTTGTGGTCATAAACCTTGTGTCAAAATTTCATAGATTTCTATTTACTTAAACTAAAGTTATAGTGCGAAAACCAAGAAAATCCTTATTTGGGCCCTTTTTGGCCCCTAATTCCTAAAATGTTGGGACCAAAACTCCCAAAATCAATCCCAACCTTCCTTTTATGGTCATATACCTTGTATTTAAATTTCATAGATTTCTATTTACTTATACTAAAGTTATGGTGCCAAAACCAAGAATAATGCTTGTTTGGGCCCTTTTTGGCCCCTAATTCCTAAAATGTTGGGACCAAAACTCCCAAAATCAATCCCAACCTTCCTTTTATGGTCATACACCTTGTATTCAAATTTCATAGATTTCTATTTACTTATACTAAAGTTATGGTGCCAAAACCATGAATAATGTTTATTTGGGCCCCTTTTTGGCCCCTAATTCCTAAACTGTTGGGACCTCAACTCCCAAATTCAATCCCAACCTTTCTTTTGTGGTCTTAAACCTTGTGTCAAAATTTCATAGATTTCTATTTTCTTAAACTAAAGTTATAGTGCGAAAACCAAGAAAATGCTTATTTGGGCCCTTTTTGGCCCCTAATTCCTAATATGTTGGGACCAAAACTTCCAAATTCATTCCCAACCTTCCTATTGTGGTCATAAACCTTGTCTTAAAATTTCATAGATTTCTATTCACTTTTACTAAAGTTAGAGTGCGAAAACTAAAAGTATTTGGACGACGACGACGACGCCAACGTGATACCAATATACGACCAAAAAATTTCAATCTTTGCGGTCGTATAAAAAGGACATTAACAAATTTGTATGCTGCTTTCGGAGGCAGATTGCGAGCTTAAATGAACGATGACCCCATATTTTTATTTTATTTTTCTATTAGCATGATTAGGAATAGGATAAAGTTTATTCATAGAAAAAAATAGCAGAAATCCTATATTAGAAAAAAAATTGATTTATACCCGCGTCCCCTTAAAAACAATAGATATGTTTAATCCTAATTTCATACCTTTAAGACCTTGATCAGAATTTGGAGATTCTAGTTTGTTAGTTTTATCTGGATTTTCAGAATGAAGTGTTGATGTCTTTTCTATGTCGTCATCATCACCTTTAGGTTTTTTTGATTCATCATCCAGTTTGCCAGCATTTCGTGAATTTTTCCCTGTACCTTTGGACCCATCCTTCTCTCTCAAGTAATCAGCAACTTCTTCATTTGCTGATGCTTCCTGGCTTAGTGCCTTAAGAAAACTGTCATAAGCTTTCTTTCCTCTCCGTGGTAGGATGGATAACAGTTCCCTGGTCTGTCCAGTAGGCCTCGGTTTTTTATGCTATAAAAGAGTATGACACATGTTAAGTTTCAATTATGAATGTCCTTTTTAAAAAATCTCTTATTTATTGTGTTTTATCTCATGACTATAGGGGCCTTGGTGGCAGAGTGGTCTAAGTAGTTACTACTGTAATCACTCGCCAGTCAACACTGAGGTTGTGAGTTCGAACCCCACTCATGCAGGTGCACTCGACTCCAATCTTAATTGACTAGGATAATCAGTTTTCCTATCAAAGATCAGTGGTTTTCTCCGGTCTGGCTAATCCTCCACCAATAAAAACTGGCCGCAACAAAATAACCTAAATGCGGTGCTTAACAGTGGTGTTAAAACACCATAAATCAAATCAAATCTCATGACTGTAATCATTATAATCTTACTCTTATTCCTCATTTAAGCTAAGTCAAAGCCCAAGTTCAGCATATTTTAGGGTCTGACAACTTTTCAAATCAATGTATATAAATTTCTTGCAGACATTTATAATTCATTCTGGGTAATTTTTCAAACTGATGAAACATTGTGTGCCTGGTCTTTAAACTTTGAAATTAGACTTGTTGATCTAATTTTGCAAAAAAACTTGAAAGTTAAGGTGGTTACCCAACACCTTCACTAAAATTAATTTGGTTCGTTTAATTTTCATAAAATTTTGACAAAGCATTTACTTTGACCCTTTGACAAAAATATAAAATTTAAAAAAAAATTTGAACCAACCATTTTATCAGAAAAATTATACTGGTTACATAGCAGTTTGACCAACACTAGTTTTGATCATTGAGTAGCTTAATATTCCATAAACAACACAACGTGATTAAAACGTTTAGCTGATTTTACAGAGTTATCTCCCTGTAGTGTTAGGTACCACCTTAAGTTGAACTTATTTTGTATGTGTTTCTTTAATAACTAAAATGTTATACATGTACATACAAAATAACATAAAATGTCTTACCTCAGATTTCTAAACTGAGTTTCAATAAAAAAGCTTACTGTTGTGTGCCATAATATTAAGTCCAATCAGGAGAATATACAAGAAAATTTAAAACACAAATTTGCTGTTTTCATTCTATTCATGCTATTTCTAGATCATGAAAATGCATTCTAAGTTTTGTATTCAAATTTGTTGCATGAAAGATTTCAAAAATTGTAAATATCAAAAAGAAAAGGTATGACTGCCAATTATCTTGGACGTAATTTAAGATTTCTCAATTGTTTTCTGTGTCATGTCATGTAATTAATGTTTCTTAAAATGGGAGAGGGGGTATTTTTTCAATAAAACAACCTGACTGACAAACCTTAATTGTATCCATCATCCCTGATGTTAGTATATCATCGCTAACCAAATGATCACATATATCTTCCACATTATGCAGATTTTTTATAAGGTAGGCAAAACTAGTTTGAAGAACATTTCTGTGTTTCTGTTCCATGATGTAATTCTGTAAGACAAAGATCATGAAGATATTAGTGTTACAACATTTAACAATGTTTAATTGTAATTTCTATTCTACATTTTTTCCTCCATCCAGTCATGCCAGTAATCAAGTCTAATCTAAAAAAAATATACACATATAAGTAAATAAATAATGTTCGAATAATCTCCCCTTAATTTTCTAAAAACTTTACTTGTATAAGTAAATTTTTCTTACAATCCCACAAAAATCCTCAAGTTTTGAGATGTAAAATCATGCCTTTAATGATTTTTCCCAGGTTTGCTCAAATTTTTTCATTAAAGTTCAATATTTCATCTCATTAATTCATCAAAGAAACTGATTGAGCAAAGATCTTGTATATTTGCACAAGGCAATCAAAAATTGCTCCTTTGGGGCTTGTAAATGAGCAGTGTTATGAAGATAACAGACAAATGGGATTTTCATTGCCAATGAAATTACACTTAAATGATTAGTAAAGACATCTGTAAAGGGTACACAATTTAAATTTCTATTAGAGCAAAGAAATCTTGAGAATTCAAGAAAAGAAGAAAGGATGATTTTTTTACTTATAAATACAAGTAAAAAATTCTGAATGCCTAAGGGACATAACTCAGCCAATTTTTTTTTTACCTATACAATTAAATAAAATTCACTTGTATAAGTATCCTAAAAATTTACTTATATGTGTATATTTTTTTTTACTTCTTTAAGTAAATAAAATACACTTGTACAAGTAGTACCCCTGACTGAACTAAGCCAGATAAATAGTAGAAGGTGCATGGGTGTCTCCAAAAAATTTCTTAACAATTGTACTTAGACAACCCAATCTGTATGTGCCTGACCCAATCCAGGAACCTGTAATTCAGTGGATGGTTTTTGTTGTATATACTGTATTTGTTTTTCAAAAATAATTTAGTACATAATTAATTAGGCTATAAAGTTTGCTCATTTGATAATATTTTCTTGTCAAGGTCTTTTATACATTGTAGTTTTCTTACAAATGTAGTAGGGATTTTGATCATTGTTTAAAGCTGACTTAGATATTAAGTTGCTAATTTCTCTATGCTATACATGATATAAAGGAAGGCAGAATTAAAAAAACTTCAATATTAAAGCTCCAGACTATTACAGATAAGGCATAATTGGCTACAATATCAACTACCTATACAAGATAAAGATAAATTTATTTTATTATAGTGTCACATATTGATTGTCATAATAAAGTACACAATATACATATCATCACATAAAACATTCAATCAATACCCAGCCATAAAATTGACTTATGAGACACTTTTAAAACTCTATATTTACACTAAATTCTTATAAAAATCTGTATTAACACTAATTTACAAATACGTTATCTGTTAAGTAAAAACAAAATAAACTTGGCGATTAAAAAGTAATGAATAAAAATAAAGTAAAATAATGTTACTAGATCTATCACAGTTAATAAAATTAAAAATACATACATGACATAAGCATAACAATAAGAATTGATTATTACTTCCAAGACTAATTGCCAAAATGTGCTTCTGAACCTATTTTCATATATGGAAATTGCAGATAACAATATCATCATTTTTTATTGTCACCTGTAGTTATTGATATCTGCAAAATATATTCAGACGGAACATGCAGAAACTGATCTACAAAAGCTAGCAATCTAAAATAAATTCAAACATTCAACTTATGATATAAAAACATTAACATAAGACAAAATGTATGATTAAACATGTTAAACATGTTAAACAGATGTATCAATCAATATGCAAGTTGCCATACTGAGGGGCCATTGATTTACTTCAAACTCCTTTTTATTAAAAAAAATAAAATAAAGTTTTATTATAATTGGTTTAAGTTCATTCTTCAAAATGCCCCCAAAAATGAATTTTTGTTCTAATATAGTGTTATCACAAGTATAAAAATTTTCTATGTGCATGATGTGAAATGAGCAGTTTTTTGGTCTGATTAAAAAATCATCAAATTATAGAGGCCAATTCTTGCCCTTCATCATGTTCATGAAAATCATCCTTAAAAACTGTTAAAATATGGAAAAATAAAGGTTGGCAGGTATAGGTGAAACTTACATAAATGAAGAGATAAATGAAAAATGAACAGATTGGTGCCGGATTTATATAATTCCAAGGCCGTCAGTCGGCATGAGAAGCGACGAAGCAGCGCATCTATTTTGGGTGGGCAAATATCCAATTTTTGATATGGGACGAGCTCTGACGTCCACGGCCCCAGCCAGCCGTTGGACGTCAGAGTAATCTCGGACTGATGGGTACGTGAGATGCCTTTTCTAGTTTAACATGTTTAAATTATTAAAAAAATTTTGCACCAAACCTTACTAATACTAGTTATCGTTCTTTATTGTTGATATCAATAACATACCTTTCAGTCAAATTAACAGATTCTTATTCTTTACAAAATCTTTTTTTTCCTGGAAGTGATCCGATCATTATTGTTTGGGGTATTTCCCCGAAGTTTACCTAAACTGGTTAAATTTGTGAATACCTTTCCTGTTATGGCTTTTATAACGGGAAACCAGTCTACTTTCTGTTTGTAATATCGACCTAATACCAAAATAGAATTAAAAGAAGTATACAACAACGTAATATACATGATTGTACACAATAGAGTTTAAACTAAATTTCAATGAACATGTCTCCATAATATATATATAAAAAAAAGGATCCAAACAATTAAATGTATTAAAAATAATGATTTGTGTACCATATGATAAAGTAACAACTACAAAAGTGTTATGTTTATCTTTTTAATACTGGTTAATGAAATCATTACAGTGTGTACTGGCTGGTCATTATAGCGTATGATACGATTTTGACACGCCTACATAGCTAATGAATATGCATGAATATAGATAAGATCAGCACGTGTAGCCATAAACTGAGAGAGTTGTAGATTTGTAGCGTAATTATGTAGATGTAGTTTTGAGAATAGAAAATAGTACCAAAAATATAGTTATTATTTATTAGTATCCGAGAAAGGAAAACACGGATCTATTAAAAGGAAATAAATAAAATTTGTAATGAAAAACACTGAAATGTTTATTTTTTTTCTGAAATTTTTATACCCTCGAGCCTCGTTATAAGGACGTTATGATATTACTTTATGAAAAACCAATCTGGAAGTCCGAACCTTAATATAACCTTGTATATCCAATCTGGAACCCTGATAGAACCTTGTGTAACCAAAGTGGAACCTTGATCGATAGAACCTTGTATAACCAATCAGGAACTATAATAGAACCTTGTGTAACCAATTTTGGAACCTAAATAGAACCGTGTGTTACGGGCCAATCTGGAACCCAAATTCAATCTTGTCACAGACAACATTTGTATGTTGGCACAACAATGGCCCGACGTATCTTCATTCATTGGCCCAAAATTGTTTTTCTTTCTATCTTTCTAAAAATGCATGAACGTTTTGCCACTGGGCGTTTAAGTAACCAACAATCAATCAATCTTTCTCTCCAGAAATTGTACTTTAGAAATTTACCGTGCCATATTTGAATGAATTAAATCCACACACTCATGTTACCTATTTTTCTTTGATAATGAATACAAAAATATGAATAGAACTAGTATATATTATTTATTTAAGCTAGACAACAAGCAAATTGTTTGAAGTTTAATTTTATGTATCTACACGTTGCTAAATCAGATCTAGAATGAAAAATATAAAGTCTATTCATGACAATTCATTTTTCTGTAAATTCTATTTACTTCATCAGGTTCATATTGTTATTTTCCTAGTTCTATAATTTCACTTTATCATGTTCATACAGTTACAATGTATTTTCCTAGCTCTGTAATTTTACTACATCATGTTCATACAGTTATTTTCCTAGTTCTATAATTTCACTTCATCATATGTTCATATAGTTATTTTCCTAATTCTGTAATTTCATTTCATAATGTTCATACATTTATTTTCCTAGTTCTGTAATTTCACTACATCATGTTCATACAGTTATTTTCCTTGTTCTTTAATTTCACTACATCATTTTCATACATTTATTTTCCTTGTTCTGAAATATAAAAATGGTTTGTATTCACAAGAGTGTTCTGGCTACGTAGCTGCTATCAATAATTGTGTAACAACTAGTCTATAGCTACACGTTCAAGTCAAAATCTACGTAGCACTACGCAGCCGCTACGATATTAAACGCAGCCCTGGTCAACCTTATCGAAATATGCTTGATTAACAGAATGGCTGTATCAAATATCATTCTGTTTAGATTGCTAATTATGTTTCACAGAATAAAGTTGATAAAAAAAGTTATAATAAATAATGAGAATAATGAATTTTAACTTTTAATCAGGCAATCTTTAATAAAAAAAATATTATAGTATTGGTTTATGTTAAGTTTCAAAAACTATCAGCATTGACTCTTTTAAACAAAATAAAGGTTTGTTTAATATGTAAACATATTACTTGCATTTTTTGCTATTAATTTTAATTGTTTTTTTTTAGGAAAGATTAAATTTTCTAAAAATGAGGAACATTGTTCGAACGTTTTAAGACTGTTATTCATGTAACGTTAAAAAGTAACTAATATTCAACGTTTCTACAACGTTTTGTTTGTAACATAACCAAAGTGAAACTTCCACACAATGTTAAAACAAAACGTTCCTAGAACTTTGAATTGTAACGTTTCATTTTAACGTTCTCACAACGTTCGTGTAACGTTAAGGTCCGAAATAACCTTACAGGAACCAATCCATAACCTTCAGCGAACGTTATGTGTTTAGTGGGTACTGCCCACTAGTTTGGAACTTTTGTTGGGAGGTAAATACAAAAAAGATAGAGAAAATTCAAGAGAGAGCACCAAGATTTATCTATGAAGACCATTCGGCAAGTTATGAAGATCTACTCTGCAAATCAAAATGACAATCTTTAAGAATATGAAGAATGCGATCATTTGGGGATTGAAGTTTTCAAAATTATTAATAAAGATTGTCCTGTATATCTCTATGATTTGATACACTTAAAGGAAAACACTTACTCTTTCAGATACCAGAATACAGCCGATCTACCACATGTAAGAACAACTACATATGGCCTACATTTTTTCAGATATGCGGCGCTAGGCTTTGGAATGAGCTGCCAGATGAGCTTCGTAAGCAATCATCTTTACATCAATTCCGGAACTTTATAAATTATTGGTTTGGCAGCTCCTGACAATGCTTTACCTGCAAAACCAGTTAATTTCTGTTCATTATTTTTTGGTTATTGCTTTATTTTCAGCATGGCAAATTTATTTTGTTATCTTTACTATAGTGCTTCTGTTGCTTTGTGCTAATTTTAGAAACTGTATGTGCTTTTAATGTGCAGCACAAAAGTTCTTTAAGCATCTCTTACAAGTAAAAACACAAACTGAAACATGTACATGCAATTATGAGATAAAACACAAAAGCACAAATAAAATGGTTTGCCGGCAAATTGCTGCTGAAATTCGGACTTATTTATTTATTTATTGGCAGATTAATGATGAGTTTTTTTTTTATATCAGTGCCACCAGAGACATATATTAGTATTATATGTCTCTGGTGCCACTAAAACGTTTAAAACTCTGTCACGAAACATATATTGCTATATATGTCGTGTACAAGTTGCGATTTTGTACAGGTTATAACATGTACAAAAATATTGTACATGTTATAACTTGTATAATGCAAAAATACAAGTTATAACATGTACAAAAGTACCTCATACATGTTATAACCTGTACAAAATATTGCTTAAAAATGGTTTTAACTTGTACAAAATCGAAAAATAAGGATATTTTTCTATTATCGCAACAGATGATATTGACCTCAATAACATTTTCATAACTTTTGTATTATTCCTTCATGTTAATGCGTTTTGTCCTTTTTTGATACAGTTAATGTCCAGGGGTCGGTATTATGAAGCATTCCTAAGACCTGTCTTAAGATATATATTAGGATATGTCTTAATTATGATCCTCTTATGCTTATCAATGGATTTATCTTTATTTGATGAATTATAATTGTGAGTGTCCACTTTGAAGGCAATAGTAAAATACTTTCTTTCTAGTTGACACTAAAAGACAAAAGGATAGCCAGGACAGATGTGTCTACAAATAAAATTGGAAATTGAAATGGGGTATGTGTCAAAAAGTCAACAACCCGCCCATGGAGCAGACAACATCCAAAGGCCACAAATACATGCTTCCAAAGTAGAGGATATATATTTAAAACATCAACATGAAATTAGCCTCATGCAATGGTCTTATAGTTTATAAACAAAAATTGAGTTATAAATTTACATAAGTCATGCTGAAGGCCAAATATATTGAAGAGAAGATCCAAATATATTGATAATGAAGCGTGGTCCAATGAAAACTATTTCAGCTCTCTCTTGCTTTTACAGAGTAAGCATATAAGACATTGTTTAGTCTTTGCATGCTATAAAAACGAGAGGGATGAGTATTTCACAAAATTATTAGGAATCGTTCTTAAATTTTGGGAAGAATTTAGTTACTAGTATCTAATGTAATTGTCATTGAGGAATGCAAGCTTTTAGTAAATAGTTTCACACTTATTTAAGCCATGATGGACTGCATAAAATATACAATTACATTAAAACACATTTTGCCAACATAAGTCATGAAACATATATTTTTGAAACTTTGTGATCATTGTCCTCTACAGACAAAGACACGTTCTGGCCTATTTAATGTTGTTCGTTATGCATTGGTGAATTTAAATGCATATTTTACCTCTTTAAGATTTATTTTAAATTTTGTACAAGTTAAAACCATTTTTAAGCAATATTTTGTACAGGTTATAACATGTATGAGGTACTTTTGTACATGTTATAACTTGTATTTTTGCATTATACAAGTTATAACTATTACAATATTTTTGTACATGTTATAACCTGTACAAAATCGCAACTTGTACACGACATATATATAAGAAAAAGGTGAAAATGATTTTGTATCAAGAAAAAATCCAAGACACAAACATTTATCATTCTTTGTCAATTTATTGCAACTGAGCACTACAAACCCACCGTCCTGATGTATGCATGCACCATCCGTCGTGATATTCCAGCGTCTTGCGTAGTGAAAGTTGTCGTTGGTGGATTCAAGGGGAGAGGTGCGTTTTTTTTATTGTTGATTTCAGATCATTGCATGGAAGTTCATGTTGGAATTCATTCTTTTGTTTGCACGATTTAGAGCTTGACACAATATAGCTGTTATTAGTTGTCCATTACTAGTAATAGACTTCTGCTGTTATACATACCTGTCCATCGTTGAAGACTGCCATGTATGTTTATATACAAGTATCTCTGTTTTTGTCTGTCTCATTAATGTTAACCCAAACCTCATTCAAATAAATATACATGCATGTCTAGAAGATATCACTAGCAGTTGTGTTTAAAGCTTTAATTGTGCCAACTATGTTGGTTTATTAAGATAGCTATGAACTTGTACCTTCCCTCTGTAAGCATTATTATATTTATAACTGATGTTTATGCAGAGAAGAACATTAATTGTGGTATGCCTTTATTTATGTCGATCAGCTTTAGTGTTGCAGGTAATTACCAAAATATATTGATGTACGTATGGTATTGTTCAACTCACATTCGTTTCTGTAAAGTACTTGTAAATATATATGGAAAATAAATACATAATAAAGGGATGATTCATCAAGAAAAATACAAAAGGTACGTTACAAAAACAATGATGTCATTAAAAAGATTGGTTAATTGATTGTTGTTTGCGTAATGTCCAGTTGCAAATGTTTCATGAACAGACACACAGTTAATATTTATTTTCAATATGTAGACTCTTAAAGTGGGTCGACTTGGATTACGGTCGAGGAATTAGACTGCCATTGAACAACAAATGTATATTGATATGTTGCATTAATGATTACTTGCAACAGTCCAACTAAGTAGCAGTATTTGCAAAGTGCTTCAATATGCACGTTCTATTCTCGAATCATCGGATTCCCATTCAGGCCGACTAGATGTGGCTACGGTTTTAGTAGTTTCACAGTGTCAAACAAATCCTATACATTTTAGGAATCATTTTGGTTTTTACTGTCGTCGATTTAAGTATATGAAAGTGCTTTATTACTATACATTTTTTACTCAGTCAAGCCATTGAACTAGAGAAATAGGGTTTACTTCAACAATGAGAAAATTACATACAACAAAGTGGTTATAAAAGGCACCGATTTTTAAAATAAGTTGCAATTCAATTGAAAAAAAACTAAAAGGGCTTATTTATGAAACAAGTATGACAGACGTGAACCAATGACAACCACTAAACTATAATTAGCACAATTAAAATACATGAGTTAAGCAACATTTCTAAGCATAAGTAATATTCCCAGGGCTCCCTTGACACCATTTGCGAGTATGGTCTTGAGGAAACGATGATAGTCCGTCGGAAAAAATGCCTGACCCGTGTTTAAGAGAGAGCCATATCTCTTGCACGTTAATGACAAGCTTGTAGATTTCGAAAAAGAGCAGGCTAATGCCGCTACAAGGCAGCACTCGCACCCGCAAAGTGGAAAGGGATTGATATAAGTTGCAAAACTTGTTTCCCAATCCACTATAATTAAATATGTTTAAACTAATTCCCAGGGTGCAATTTAATTCTTCTTGCCAATCCATTTCATATTGAAATTTTGACAATTATAACTCGAGGTATAAGATATAATCATGATATATATTGTCTAAAGTAACATTTAATGGGAGCTTTTTAATTTATTAAAATATTGATTGATATTGATAATAGATTACCACGAGATTTGCTCGAACCAATTTTCAAAGGCAAAAATACCACTTAAACAAATTGCCAACATTCCATAATATTGCAAATGATTTATTTCAAAAATTACCGGAAATTTGTCATGTTAAGTCTCAATCACGTTTAAAAGAAACAGACAGTGAACATTTGAATTGTCTATTGATTGCAGAAAGCCGAAAAGATTCTAATGATGTTAAGATGAATAATTCAACAATAAGGTTTTAAATTTACATATACGAATAACATATCAATTATCTTGTATGATCATAGAAAGAAACTGTTTCCTGGTATTCTGCGCACTGTATAATATCTACATAGTGATATATACAAGAATAGCTTTTATGGTGAATTGCTGCTCTTTCTTAAACAAGAATATTGAAAGCAAACCTTTGGATAGTTACAATGTAGTTCAGCATACTTTATTAGTACAGAAATGTGAAATAAAGAGGAGGAATAGTACCACAGTTTCTAGAGAACATTGACCACAAACCTTTGGATGGTTAGTTCACTACATTGTTTTGGTAGCGAACTGTGAAACATAAAGCAGGAATAGTACAAAATTAACAGTTTCTAAAGAATATTGACATCAAACCTTTTAATGGTTGGTTCAACACGCTGTAATGGTAGCGAAATGTGAAACAAGACGGAGGAAAAGTACCAGATTAACAGTTTCTAGAGAATATTAACATTAAACCTTTAGATGGTTAGTTCAACACGCTGTATTAGTAGAGGAATGTGAAACAAAACGGAGGAAAAGTACCAGATTAACAGTTTATAGAGAATATTAACATTAAACCTTTGGATGGTTAGTTCAACACGCTGTATTAGTAGCGGAATGTTAAACAAAAAGGGGGAGTAGTACAAGATAAATAGTTTCTAGAGAACATTAACATACAAAATGTGGATGGTTAGTTCAACACACTGTATTAGTAGCGGAATGTTAAACAAAAAGGGGGAGTAGTACTAGATAAATAGTTTCTAGAGAACATTGACACACAAAATTTGGATGGTTAGTTCAACACACTGTATCGGTAGCGAAATGTGAAACACAAATGAGGATTAGTACCAAAATAAACATTTTCTGGAGAAAATTGAAGAAAAAGAATGATTTATAAAGATAATGGCACTCAACTAGTTATGACATTTTTTGAAAATGTGACGCATATAATCAATACAAGTCGGAACGAGACGCACGAAAACTTAACACTTTATAATGAAGAAACAAGAATCGCTACACTGTTTTTCTGTTTTGTAATATATATTTTCGGAGTTACGGGAAATGCCTTGATTATTTGGACATTTATTAGGATTAAGCGTCTAAGAAAGAGACACAATTTGTTTGTCGTGATTTTGGCCATTGTTGATTTATTTATCATTGGATACCTTCTTCCGTTTAACATGTTTGTCATGATCTACAATACTCGAATTTGGCAGACTTTCCTTTGTAAGTTTAATGCATTGATATGTCATATACTGTTCACGTGCAGTCTGCAGTTTATCATGCACATTGCTTTTTGTCGATTTATTAAAATTTGCTATGCAAGCAAATTTGATAAACTGCTCTCGTTAAGGACAATGATTTTGTTCTCTTGTTTGAGTTGTTTGTCCGGTGTTATATTTGGTCTGCCTTTACTTGCGAAGGATAATTATTTGATATTTGACAAGACTCTTAATTTGTGTATTTTCAATCGTTATAGTAATCAGATATATTCACTTATTTATATGGGTTGCTGTCTGCTTCTGCCTATAACTGTGACATTAATTTGTTACATTAAAATTTATATTCACGTTCGGAAGTCAAAATTAAAATTGTTTCAACACTGGAGTGATCCTGCAACTCGAAAAAAACTTCTAAGTGAAATTAGCGCAGCGCGTTCACAGTTTGCTGTGTTCGTCGCCAATCTTGTGCTGTACATTCCGTTTGGGATAACCGCCATTTCTTCCACGTTTGGTTATAGCTTTGAGCATTTTCCAGACAGTTTCCATGCATTCGCTATGTATTCATGCTTTCTTAGCAGTTGTTTCAATAGTCTTTTATATGGAGCTTTCAACAGTAATATGAGAAAAGCGTATCTTGAATCGTTTCTTTGTAAGAAAAAAATACGCAATGTTAAGATTTCTCCTCTAACGAATGACAACAGAACTTCCGGAACAAACAATAACAGCGGAAGTGAAACTCATCAAGATGTCAATAATGGTTTAGAAGTAGTTAATCAGGTTTCTACAGTATGAAGTTTAATATAAAAATCGTTTCTGACATCAGTTGGAAAATACATGAGACATTGTTTTGCTATTTTGCATTATTTTTTTCACTAAGAGCTATTTTCCATATGCTTGAAGTTTAAAGGTTTGGTTGACTTGCTTTCTTGTAATTAAGATTGATATCTTTAATTACCAGGAAGGAAGGGCATCAGTTTGCTTATATTATACTTAACTGTTATTGGAAGTTAAGTATAATGTAGAATGTAATGTATAAAAGTTGAAGCTACCGTGCCCAGTTATAATTGTTTAGCAATCAATAACTGGGCGCGGTAGCTTCAACTTTTGCAGATCAAAATTACTATGCTTGTGCAAACTATTATACAAACCAAGCAAAGTAAAGCTACAAACTACTAGCAATAGGAGAATAGCTCTACAATAACATGATCCAAAAGAGTCCCGTCCCTAAAAAAAGTTGTAATTAGACTAGTTTTCCAATTTACCAAATCAAATGTATGTACTTTTGTCGAGACTTTTGTATACTAGTGACACTACTATATTTGTTAAACATCAACTTTTTGCCTTTTGTACAGCCGGCCTAGAATTATAGCAATTATTCAAATAAAATGGCATTCGTTATTCCATATCGATATTATTTTAAGGGTCTTTCTATATGAATCAAACATAGAGAAAATTGATATTTACCGCGCTAAACTTCACGTACTATATATAGCCTTTACATGACTGTATAATTATGGTTAAATATTTGATGTACAATAAATTTGCAAAATAATTGCCATTGGATACATTGATTTGTCTCGGAATAAAGTATACAGCTATCACATACAGACTTTTGTATGTGTCGTATATTTGTTTGTTTTTTTTAATTTAGTTCATTTATATGTTTTGGAGTTTAATGTGACGGCGTCCATTTTCACTGAACTAGTACATATTTTGTCAAGTTAGATGAGACCTAACTCTGAATGCAGGATTTTCTCGTTTAACTTATTTTGAAGACCAATTAGTGGCCCTCGGCTAGCTGTTTTCTGTCCTTTGGTCGGGTGTTTGTCTCTTTAACACATTCCTGATTTCCATGTTCAATTTTAGCGTTTATATTTGTGCTGCTCATATTGTATCAACTAAAACATACATGTATCTGTCGAATTGCACTAAGGTTTTGATTATTTAACATTTTTAACAATGATCAAACTTGTAATGTCAAATAACAAATAACATAACATGTTACAGTTACAAATGATCGAATAACGAGAAGATAATATATAACTGTTATACAACGAACCAGATGATAGCAGATGATTATATCACTATAATAATTATTACGTTGAGGTTGAACTCCTTTTTCTTTATTCATCATCCATACAGGTACTTGTTTCAGAAAAAAACATATCTGCATAAATATAGCTTTCAGGTAAAGAGATACGAATTTATTTTCTAAGACCATCCACCCAGAACTTGTGGTCCTACGATGTTCAGTTCTTCAGTACTTTGATTTCTAGTTATAATTATAGAGCGAAAATATTGTAAGAAATGAACAATTTTAAATAGTCATATAGATTATAAGGATAGCGATCAATAAAATACTAACACATCATCAGTAGAATGATTGAGTCTGGAAGGTGGCTGGGTTAACCGAGAGAAAAGTTTACAGAATATTCCGTCTCTGTGACTCAAATAAAATTACATTATGAATTGCAGAACATTTAAGTAAGAAAGAAAGAAATTTTTATTGAAATACTTTTGGTCAAACACTAATATCTATATCTTTTATCAACTGTTCAAATATTGTAATATTAGAAAAACTACGCATTAAATATATCAAAGTTATAAATGTGAAAGTCAGTCCTTCAAGTTAGTTTCATTGAATTATTAATATTATCACATATTTATGCATTTAATGACTGTTATATGTTAATATAAAAAAGAAGATGTGGTATGATTGCCAATGAGACATTTGTCCACAAAAGACCAAAATGACACAGACATTAACAACTATTATTAATTAACTGGAGCTTATTTGACTAAATACGAGTAAAACTGCCAAATCGATAATTTTGTCCTATAAGGCCAATATACGGATTTTTCCGTATTGGCCCGGGTTTAGCAAGCCCAATATTAGCATATTCGATTAGCTCTAGACTAATCGGTTGAAATCCCGATAACTCTAGAGAACTACGGCTAGTGTCGTCTGACAGGAGAAAATGACAACAAAACGATGGAGCAATAGCTCTATAAAAAATATAGATGATGCGATGGATGCGTTAGTTGAAGACTATTTTCACTACGACGATTTATCTAATAGGGAGGCAGAGTACATCAAGAGAAATCTCGCGGATGTCAATGGGGAAGGAAATTTGATTCTGGAAGAAGTTGATTCAGCGAATTTCAACTTCCCAAATGAAATTCTGCAGGACATTGAAAATGCACAGAATCATGAGATTGACGAATCAGACAAAGAAAATAGCTCGAGTAGCAAGAGGTTTCGCTCTGTCACTGATGAAGACACTGACTCTTTTCTAGCTTTAAGTGTTAACAAGAACACAAAAACTAAAACAAAGAGTGACTTGAAAGTGATGCTGGATTTTTTCATATCTGTTGGAGAAATGCGTGATTCAGTGGAAATACCTGCCAAAGACTTGGACAGTCTGTTATCAAGATTTTTTCTTGGAGTCCTGAAGAAAAATGGTGACGAATATGAGCCTGACTCTTTATCCTCTATGTTCAACAGCTTGGATAGACATTTGAAGGACTCAAAAAGTAGTATAAGGTACGATTATTTTCATGTAGATTATTTGATATCTGTGAGACATGTAACTCCCTTGTCTTGATATAGCATGATAGCCTTTGCATTATTCTGTCAAGCATTATGACTCGAATATTCAGTGCCAATATTTTAATTTTAGCCTTGTGTCATTTTTTTTGGTAAAAACTATATATATCATCTGGGTCAATGTGGTTTTGATGATCTTAAGCTTGTGTACAATGAATATTCCTTGGTTTCTCTTTGCTATAAGTATAAAACATGTACATACAAAAATTACATGTCAGATATTATGCATATCTTTTCTTTAATGTTTCAGTATTAAAAAGGATCCTGAGTTCAACCACACAAGACGGGTATTAGAAGCGAAGCGAAAGGCATTAAAGTCATTGGGCAAGGGCAGTAAGCCAAACAGAGCTGAACCTTTGACGACTGAGGAAATCCAAATCTTGAGGGAGAAAGGCGTTATTGGAACACGTAAGTTTAAAAAAAATGTTGTATTCCAGCGTGTCAGTCAGTAACTTTTAATTAAACATTTTTCTAACCTTGTGGCAAACAAATTATTTTATTTCCTTGTCGCCCTCTATCCATCCCTGATTATTAAATGGTTGTTCTAATAAAAAATGTTTAAAATACACATAAGGTCTTGAACAATGAGAGTGTCTCCAGAGGTCTTTTGCATTTTGATACAGTATTTGTCCTGTAAATACTATTTTAAGTTGGATATTTACATTAAGATACATGTATTTTAGTTAAGTTCTTTTTTTTTTCTTTTTCCAGAAAACCCTGATGCATTACTGAATGCTGTGTTTTTAAATAATGCTTCGCCTCAGGCCAATATGGTACCCTCGGACCTATAACTAAGCCAATATGAAAATTGTTATGCAATAATACCATATAGGTCACCGTACGGCCTTCAACAATGAGCAAAGCATAGTCGGCAGCTATAAAAGACTCCGATATGACAATGTTATGTAAAACAATTCAAACGAGAAAACTAACGGCCTTATTTATATGAAAAAAATGAATGTTTATATATGTTTTCTAAAATAAAAATTCTTTTTCTTATTTAACATCGAAATTCTTCCGTTCTGTCCCGTTTTTTCAAGATCGCGATGAAACAATAAACTCGGCAGCCATTAAAAAAATAATCGTACGAGATTTAACGAGAGTGACGAAACTTTTCAGATGGGTCGTGTAGAGAGAGTTATCGTTATTTATTCCAAAACTATGCTTCTACCATAAGTGCCAGCTAAAGCTTGCATATAACTCTGTAATTGTATTTTATGAGAAAAAAAGTATCAATATCCGTTAATTAATTAATATATAGACTAACACAGCATCTCATGTTCTGATATTGGTTTTGACAGTTTTGTCTAATCGCTAATTTATCAATGCAAATCAGAATGAAGGATTATCACTGTATTATATCCTCTGGGTTAAATAAAGGACAGATGAAATATGTATATGCTTATTATTGTTATTAGAAAAAAAAGTTTAATCTCCTAGTATATAATTACCGTGAAAATATTATATATATCTAGTGTATACTTTTGTGGGTGGTTGTGGTGTTCACGTGTAGATTGTAACTAGATAGTATAATGACAGTGAAAATATTATATATCTAGTGCATTATGTTACTGTTTGCTGAAGTTTTCACGTGTAGATTGTAACAACATGTAGTTAGTATATATACATACAGTGAACATATTTTTTACATATCGAGCGCATACATTTACTGGTGGTTGAAGGTGTTACATATACATTGTTACTGATATATATGACGATTTTACCTTAAAGCTTCTAACGATCAGCTGACTTTCATAGGAAGAGATATATCTGTAAACCCTATACGAGAAATGTCTAATTATAGTTTGGAAACGAAAATATTCACCTTGATATGTTGCTTTGTGCTGTATGCTGTCGGTACCACCGGAAATGCGTTGATCATCTGGACATTCGTTGCAAAGAAAGAACTAAGAGTTATTCCTAACATATTTGTGGTATGTTTGGCATTTGTTGACCTCTTCATTGTGGGCTATCTTTTACCATTCTGTATGTATGTAATGCTTGTGAATGACGCAGTGATACCCACAGAATTATGCCAGACCAATGCTATCCTATCGCATGTAGTTTTTACAACTAGTGTCCAATACATTATGTACATAGCTGTAATCAGATACTTCAAAATCTGTAGAAGTACCAGATTCAAACAAATCTTTACTGTGAGTAAAATTATACCGTTGATAATTTCCTCCCCATCGATAGGGTTTATATTTGCATTGCCTCTGTTCATCGACAATACTTATTGGACTTTCGACCATACTCTTCATTTGTGCTTGTTCAATCGATTTGCTTCTCGAACTTATTCACTAATTTATATGACGGCATGTTTACTAACACCCGTATTTATTACCGCATGTGCATACTATAGAATCTACTGCTATGTGATCAAAACAAAGAAAAGATTGCGAGGATATTGGAAAAATACCCCTGCAGGGCGTAGACTAAAAAAAGAAATTCTTATAACCCGCTCACAATTTGCTGTCTTCGTATCGTATTTGATCCTATATTTACCTTTCGGAATAACAACATTTGGAAGTTCAGCAAACGATTTTCCGGAAGCGTTTCATTCATTTGCCATGTACTTTTGTTTTGCCAACAGCTGCATGAATAGTATTTTGTATGGCGTGTTTAATAGGGATATGAGAAAGGCTTACAAGAATGTTCTATGTAAAAACAAAAGTGCTATAGAACCAATGAATCGCGTAACAGTATCATATATTGAGACGAGAACATCTCTAGAATCAGCAGTGTGATGTTGGTATTCTTTCTTATATATACGCAGCCAAAAATCAGAAAATACAAGATAGAGTTAGAAAATGTTATTTGTATACCGTGAATGCAGAACTCAACAACTTCGAATAGTAATAACGGTCTAGCATCAGATGAATTAATGTCCCTTCAACGACTTTAAAATTAATTTCAATGTTAGGTCTTTTTAAGTACGTGCTGATCAGAATACATTCACTATTTCTCATATCAAATAACATTTCTCTTTCGAATAATATAACGATAAGGCTACATTAGTTTAAAGAAGGCTATCTTAGCCTAAATGAGACCAACTTAGCCTAAAGGAGTATACCCTAGCCTAAAGGAGGCTACATTAGCATAAAAGAAGCTACCTTAGACTAAAGGAGACTAACGTAGCCTAAAGGAGACAACCTAGTCCAATGAGGTTACCTTAGCATAGAGAAGGCTACGTTAGTATAAATGATACTACCATAGCCAAAATCAGACTACCCTAGTCTAAACGAGACTATCGTATCATAAAAAGGAGACTATCGTAGCATAAAAAGGAGAGTAACGTAGCATACAAAGCAGACTATCGTAGCATTAAGGAGGCTACCTTAGCCAAAAGGAGGCTAAAATGAGACTAGTACCCTTGCCAAAATGCGACTACCTTTGTCAAAAGAAGACTGCCTAAGCCTAAATGAGGCTATCTTAGCATAAACGTGTGTAGTTTCTGTCAGTACTAGGACTAATCACTCAAAATGTTTCTAAATATTAAAATACCAAAGTTGTAATTCTAGTTATTATATATCATATTATTTCGTTTCTGTTAGTTTCAAATATTTAAGGATAAAGTTGGTTTTTTTTTTGATTTTAAGTGCATTAATGGAACAGTAGAAAGAATTGCCTGTGGATGTAGTAATATTGAAGAACAAAAAGTTACAAAATAGATTTTGGGACTCTTTTCTTTTTTTACATAAAAGATAATTAGCAATAAAACCACTAATTTATAGCCCCGTGTGTTAACTTATGCGATTTCAATTATTAATCGCTATACTTCTTCATTTTAATTTAAAGTTGCAGTCAATTCACATGCAGCAAAACTACACCTTATTATAACTTGTGTTGAAACTACACCTTATTATAACTTGTGTTGAAAAACTACACCTTATTATAACTTGTGTTGAAAAACTACACCTTATAATTATAACTTGTGTTAAAAAAAGTGTACTTTTAATTGCAAATTTCCATAAAGTTTGGTACATTGTAGTGCATGACAGGTATCATTTCTCATCTCCTATCATATATTTATATATTCATGTTTTAATTCAAGCGAAACTTCCGGTTTGAAAACCCCCCTTAGTTGGACGATCAATGCATTTGAATGGGGACATATGGTTAAAACCCTCCTTATTTAGACGTTCAATACCTTATTATAACTTGTGTTGAAAAACTACACCTTATTATAACTTGTGTTGAAAAACTACACCTTATAATTATAACTTGTGTTAAAAAAAGTGTACTTTTAATTGCAAATTTCCATAAAGTTTGGTACATTGTAGTGCATGACAGGTATCATTTCTCATCTCCTATCATATATTTATATATTCATGTTTTAATTCAAGCGAAACTTCCGGTTTGAAAACCCCCCTTAGTTGGACGATCAATGCATTTGAATGGGGACATATGGTTAAAACCCTCCTTATTTAGACGTTCAATACATTTGAATGGGGACATATCGTTGCCCCCCCCCCCTCCCGCCGCATTTTAGAAAATTCGGATCTGCCGCTGTTAAAAATGTTTTAGTTTGACAAATTTACAACAACACTGGGGTAAAGCTGATGACCGTAACTGCATTCACGGTCATCCCAAGATGTCGGATGAAAAATTAGGTCAGTTTCTGTATTGTCTGTTTAAGTGTTTCTATATCATTTTCTTTGCAAATCATACATTGAAACGATGTAAATTTATAAAAGAATCACTCGAAAATCACTAATTACTTCCGAGAAATGTGCATGAAACGGGAAATTCGATTTGAAAAAATCGTTAAGATGACCGTAAATCATAATCAAAATATTTCCAAGATGACCGTAACATAAAACAAGGATGACCGTGATTGGTAAAAAGATGACCGTAACTTGTAAAGGATGACCGTAATTTGTAAAGATAGGACGACCGTAACTTTTATAGGATGACCATCAATTCTAAGAAATATCCGTATTTTATTCAAAGCTTTTTTGTTGAGTTTGTCGATCTCAATAGGGGCACGGTTAGCGGATATAAATATGTTTCATAAATTTCTTTTTTTAAACTATAATATAATTGGCCATATTTAGGATTTATAACAATGATAGTAAATTGCATATTTCTCGTAAACAATGAAATATTTATTGATATCGACGTTAAAATTTTAACACAAATTGACAGCGATACGACGAAAATTTAAAGAAACATGAATGTGTCCCTAGTACACGAATGCCTCATTACACTATCATTTTCTATGTTTAGTGGACTATGAAAATGGGATAAAACTGTAATTTGTCATTAGAATTAAAAAGATCATACTATAGGGAAAATGTGTACTAAATTTCAATTTTATTTAACTTGAAGCTGGACAAACAAACAGACGAACGGACGAACGTACGCACAGACCAGAAAAACATAATGCCAATAAATGGAGCATTAAAAACATTAATAATACATACGAATATTTGGTAATCGAGCCCATGTGTATGGTTCCAGAGGAAGCAGATTAAAATCTTAATTTGTCTTGGTGTATGCAGGCGGAAACACTTTTGAAATAGAACAAAAGAATCGAAGCTCTCTCTGTGTGTATCGAGAAAGCGATAAATGTTAACTGTAATGTTTGATATAGTAACAAAATTCTAAAAAGTTAATAGAAATAAATAAAACGGCAATTTTCTTATTTTAAAAACACCATTTGCATAAGTTTTCAATGTATCTATTACATAGTAATGCAAAACAATAAGATATCAAGTCGATGACATGGTTCTTATCGGGGCCTTTTATAGCTGACTATGCGGTATGGGCTTTGCTCATTGTTGAAGGCCTTACGGTTACCTATAATTGTTAATGTTTGTGTCATTTGGTCTTTTCTGGATAGTTGTCTCATTGGCAATAATACCACATCTTCTTTTTTATATATAGTATCTATAAGTTGGATGTAGAAAATGCATAACCCTCCGATTTTTTTTATCACGGACGGAGAACATATCAATCTTATAGTTCAGAAATTTTCGTCTCTGCCCTTCCATTATGTGAATCAAGAAAAAATTTCCCAAAACAGGTAACGATTGTATCGAAAAGAGAAAAATCGAGTGCACCTTTTTATGTTAGGGCATGTTTGGGTGTATATTTTGTCTTTAAAACGTACAAAGCAAGAGTATTTTATATAGCATCTCGCTTCAGATTCTATCACTATTATATATCAAAGCTACAGGTTGACTTTATAACGTAAAAAAATGACAGTACGAAAAGATGAAATATATGGGTCAAGTGAGTTACCTATCTAATGAATCACAAAAACAGAGTAGGTGTGTTCGAATAACTATTTTTTTCTAAAAGTACTTGACGACAGTCTTTTAATTTGGATGATGAAAATGGATATCTTCGAAAAAATATGATTTTCTTGTGTTTGATAACTAGGGTTTATAATCTTCAACCACTAAAATTGTTTAGTCTGCCCTTCCACGAAATATTTAATTAGAATTTTTTTAAATGCTTAAGAATTTTCAAAAATTCCATCTGACATCCGAACAGACAATATTTTTAAGTTGAATCAATGCAGACAAGATCATTAACTAATGCTCATTAGCTAGTAGATACATTTGTCTTTTAAAATATAACTGACATATAACGATCGATCGTAATGGTGCTATGTGGATAAATTTATCAGTTTTCGAGAGCAAAATTGGCAGAGCGTCATCCCTACAATGGCTTCCATTTCTACGATTGTGATCGAGCATGAACTGGCGTAATGGGGAGATAATTTTGAAGAAGTAGAATCCTGACTGTATGAATAACATTTCTGTATACATTGTATATACAAATTGACAACGTTCCGCCTTGTAATACGCTTTTCGTACAATACTATTTTAAAGATCTACTTTGCTGGAGCTCACCTTCACTAGTTTATTCGAATGATATTTTCAAAATATTTCTGTTATTTTATTTGCACGACAAAATGAAAGACGATATAATATCAATGGGTGTACATGCATTTTTTTTTGGCATTTTTAAAAATGTGTATTTATTATATGTCATTAAAAGGAATCCCAGAAACAAACAAAAATCTTATGTCGAACAGTTGAACTGTGCACCGCATTTTTTTCATTATGCTTGTAAGGTGTCATTTTATCGCGCTTTTGTAGCATGTTTTCCCTTCCTGTTCATTTGCATGTCTTTTGGCAAATTCATTTTAAAAATTAAACACTCTACTGTAAAAAAGATACATATGGTAATCTTTGCATTTGAAGCACGTCTTATTTTCTTCTACCTATAGGATAAAACTCTCATATTAATATGTGTATACCAACACGATTAATCATTTGATACAAAAAGATAGTTATATAAATACGGATATTTCTTAGAATTGAGGGTCATCCTTTAAAAGTTACGGTCATCTTAAAAGCAGTTACGGTCAGCCTTGTTATGAATCGCTGATTCTGTTACGGTCATCTCGATTGTGATTTACGGTCATCTTGGCGATTTTTTCAAATCGAATTTCCCGTTTCATGCACATTTCTCAGAAGTAATTAGTGATTTCCGAGTGATTCTTTTATAAATTTACATCGTTTCAATGTATGATTTGTAAAGAAAATGATATAAAAACACTTTAAGAGACAATACAGAAACTGACCTAAATTTTCATCCGACATCTTGGGATGACCGTGAATGCAGTTACGGTCATCAGCTTTACCCCAGTGAACAACGCGGAGTAACTGTTTTGTTTAAAATATGTTCTACTTTCATCTTTGTGACCGGGCACGAATTAATTATACGTGATTCTTTACCTTTACGGACAAACTAGCACCTTAAACATGCAGTACAATAACTGTAAAATTAGGATACAGAAAAATATAATTCCAGTATTTACTAAATAGTTTTTATTAGTTATTAGTTTTAAAACATTTAAAGAAAATGGAAATGGGGAATGTCTCAAAGAGGCAACAACACGACCGAAGAGCAGAAAACAGCCGAAGGCAACCTATCAGTCTTCATTGCAGCGAAAAAAAAGAGGCGTGCTTCAGCTGGTCCTTACACAAAAATGTGTACTAGCTCAGTGACAAATGACGTCATATAAACTCCGAAAGTATAAATGAACTTAATTTATATAAAAATCATACAACACTAACAAAGGTCTTGTGGAGAGTTGTATCGTCACCAATCACACCACATCTTCGTTTATTGTAAATTGTTTTGTACAGCAGGTCGTTAGTCTTCTTTTCGTGTTTTTTATTGTCATTATGAGCCCTTTTTTCCGACGTAGTCGGTATTAGTTTCGGTTTGTGCCCTTTGAACTTAAGGACGCTTCACTATGGCAACAGAATACGCATGCTCGAAAATCCTTTCTGTGATTGGACAAAATGCTGTCATGGTGGGTGATTTGGTTGTGTTTGAAAAAACGTCTCGTTAATTATATCGTGATGGAAAGCAAGTGAAAAACTATAAATATTTGAACTAAATCTTACAAAGATTTATATTTTTATTAAAATAATTGTTTCTTCAATAGCTCTTTGCATCCGTGACAGCTGTTTATTCGGGACAATTAATTAATTATTAATGTAATTAAAACTTTGTTGTACAAACGTACATGACTTTTAGAACGCACCTACGTATGTGAGATTTCCGCGGGGTTTTGGTGAATGTAAACAGAAAGATACGAGGACCGAGAATACTGAACACAAACAGAGAAAACGTTATTTAAATGGTATCTTTGTGCTTCTGAAGGTTATTGAAATGATAGTTTTAAACATATACTCAAATTTAAATACGTCGGATATCTTTTTTAAAGATAGTTCTTGTTAATGATAGTTTTAAACATAGATATACTCAAATTTAAATACGTCGGATATCTTTTTTAAAGATAGTTCTTGTTAATATTACATTTCTATGCAGTAAAGGTTTATGTCAATGTTGAGTGACGGTGACCTAGAGTTGTTAACTGTTACGTCATTTGATCTCAGGCGGATATGTGTCTCCTTGGTAACGGTATCACATATTCTTATTTTTATATATATTGACTATGTGTCTGTTTATCAGCTTTTAGTACTTTTGTGTTTGACTTCGATTTGATAAATGTTGATTCTGAAGTTTGAGGAACAAGTATACGTACCTGTCAATCAAATACAGGGGTGAACTTGGTTTCATCAGAAGGGTCCATATTTTTATGTCCCATCCATGAGCATTATGTTTTCTGGTCTGTGTGTCCGTTCGTCCGTCCGTCCGTTTGTTTGTCCATCCGTTTGTGTCCCGCTTCAGGTTAAAGTTTTTGGTTGTCTGTCGTTTTTGAAGAAGACGGTTGAAGTCCAATGAACTTCAAACTTAGGAAACATGTTTTCTATGATATGATCTTTCTAATTTTAATGCCAAATGAGAGATTTTATCCCAATTATATTGTCCACTGAACATAGAACATGATAGTGCGGATGGGACATCCGTGTACTTGGAACACATTCTTGTTGTTATTCAACTACAGATTTACTCAAATAATATACACGGAACCAATTTAAGCGGGTATTACCAAAGTCAACGTTTCTCCAGCAAATTGCTCGACGTGGCCAATTTTTTAAAATTTACAAAGCTTTATACAAACAATGACTAGCTTAGAAAAAAACAAACATAGAGCCTAACCCCAACAAGTAATCAGTGATAACCGTGATAAAAAAAATAATTATTCATTACATTTTCAAAATGCTATTATACACGTTATAAAAACATATTTAAGTAGAACAACAACCTTATACGCATGCCAGTAGCGAAATTACAGCTTATTGAGGTTGTGATACTCTCTGTTACCAACAGTCCATCAGCAGAGCAATTGATCTAGTGTAGGGAATATATTATATCTATATAACCGTTACAGTACCATCTTTATTGTACCAAATTACGCAATTCCACCATTAAGATATTTGTAAAGATTAAAGCATGAAAATCCATTATAAAGCAAGAAAGCAGTTATAGATCACAAGAAGGTCATTCATAATGTACATTTTTTACAACTAAACTCAATCATTCATTAATGAATATACATATACGATTTATATCTGGTATGTCCGTTTAAAGGAGGCCGTTTCTTTAAAGTCCTAATGAAAAGTAGTAGTAATCATAGCGATAGATTCATAAGGTTCATTATGTATGTATTAATGCATCAGTCTGCTCACTCATCCGGAAAACAAACGAGGTTATATACTTATCCGTCGTGATTTTGTCTTTGATGTCAGATATTTACATGGATAATTATTATATGTATATGTTTTGAATCTTAACTTTGTTTTTAAATTTTGACTTGTTTTTCGTGACCAAGAACTTGAAATCAGCAATTAAGGTAGATTGAAATTTTAGTATTCTCGAGATGAGATGATCAAAGGCATTGAGGCAATCAAGGTAAACATAACTGATTGGGCTATACAATATAGTTAGGTTTCTTGTAATTTTCAACCTAGAAAATCATGATGCCTTCTCTAACACATGTAAAAGCCATATTGAAATCTATTGATGATAAAAGTAAATTAAATATTTATAAAGGACTTGAGCCAAATCTATTGATCAAACCTTACCTCTCTAACCCAAACTTTGAATTTAGAAAATTAATTACAAAACTTAGAATCAGTGACCATTCATTATTAATTGAAAAAGGAAGGCTTTTTAAAATTCCTCGCGAAGAGAGACTTTGCAAAAAATGCAAAGTACTAGATGATGAGAAACATTTCTTAATAAATTGTTCTCATAATTCAAATATTACATTAACATATTTTAATTGCATTAACAGAGAAAGTAATTCATTTGCTAATCTCACTGACAATGACAAAGTTATATAATTTTTATATACTTAACCCATCAACACCAACACAAATGAATAAACTAGGATCCTTTATAAAAAAGTCAATAGAACTGAGGACAGGGGACCCTTTAATATTTACCTGAATTTGTGTATATATATTGAGTTACTTAGTTATTGTCTTTATTTGTTTTTGTTGTTGTTATATGTCACAAACTGTATAGTTTATATGGCAATAAAACTTTGAATTGAAAAAAAAAAAAAAAAAAACATATTTGGTTATGCATCACCAACGTCAAAGCATCGTGTATAGTAAAAAATCAGTTTTGTGTATACAAAAGTAACTTACCAAAACGTGTACCTATCTTTATTTCTGGTGACTGGGGGGAAGATCTAATTACATTGCATTCCATGAACAACTTGGATTCACATGCACAAAACATTATGAAAAAGTAAGGCTAATTTCCCTCCTATAAATTGGGGCTACTTGTTTACAAATAAACTCATCATAAGTACTAGGATTTCAACTTTGTACACCAGACGCGCGTTTCGTCTTCAAAAGACTCATCAGTGAAGCTCGAATTAACAAAAGTTTGAAGTTGAAGATCAGTGTAGAACACAAATCTCTGAAAGGTTTTGTCAAATACAGCCAAGGGCATCTATTCTTGGGGAAGAAAATCCTTAGAATCAAAATGAGTTTTTGTTGCATTTTTATGAAGTATACATATATTCGAAACATCCTGACAAGTTATGTTGCTAGATTCTTCAGAATAACAAAATCAGTCATTTTGATTAGCTTCGCTTTTACAAAAAAAATCAATTTTAATTGCTACAACTATGAAGATTTCATACATAATTATAATAAACCTACTAGAAACTATAGAGCTTACAATTGATGAAATAAATAGAACAATATGATGTTTAAGATAATTAAAAACGTAATAATAATAATAATAATAATAATAATAATAATAATAATAAAAATAAAAAAAATACTAATAATGATAATGATAATAATAATAGTAATTGAAAGTTGGAATATTAATATCAGAAAATAATCTGCTTTAAGGATGTACTTAGGTGAAATTTAAAAAATCAAGAAATCAAAATTGATACTATATGTTAAAAGAGCACCAGTTAAGGAACAAAATAAGCTAAAAATATTGATACATGTAGTTAATGGACCTTCTTTTCGAGATATTTGAGTTTTAAAAAAAGAGGAAAAAGGCTGACTCGGACATTTTACTGACATTTGCCTTTGTATTATTTGGGTCTCAAATCGAAAGAAAAAAAAAATTAAGAAATTGCTTTAATTTTGGAAAATGGCCTTTTATGAGCTTTTTGAAGTCTTGTATACAAAGAAAAATGGGTGTTATGGGGCAAAATATTTTACCCTGTATTGATGGAAAAATACCAAGGAGTCCGAACATCTGACACGAATTTCCAAAACCTCGCCTAAGTACATCCTTAAAATAAGGATGTTCGCTAGTCATGTTTTGGATTTTTTGTAGGATTTTCGGAATCTTCCGGTTTTATCCATTTCAATGCCTTAAAAAAATTTGCCCATTGACCCCCATTTTTATTTTTATAAATCTTTTACATGACTTATTGTATAATTATAAGTCATCTGTAAAAGTCTTATAATTTTTTATTATTTCTTAATAGTTTTTGAGAACTTAGACTTGTCAATGATAAGGCTATGAAAAGTCAAGAGAACATTTTCACGCAAAAATTCCAATGACTAATATCTCAAAAACAAACACATTGACCTATTTTTTTTTTTTTTTTTGGCTCTTTTGGTTCCTTTATTAAACTCCTATCAATACACACTAGTGTTATGAACAGCTTGTCCGCGTCACACTGTCCCGATTTTTACGCCGATGGCAACAGGATTATGGAAATTTCAAAATCGGGACTGATCGTATCCAGATCGGGCTATTCGTAGTGCCATCTTTAACCATCGTAGAACCATCGGCCACTTTTTCTAGCCTTCGGGGACAACTTCGTGAAGGGTTCTAAATTTTTTAACATGTTAAAAAATCCCCAAAGGTGCGTCCGATTTTGAGGGTTCGTATTGAGTTCGTATCACAATCCTCATCATCGTAATGTCACCGGGAATGCATCTTTGAACATCGTATTGCATTCGTGTTTACATCGTTTCCATCGGGCAGTTTTGACATTACGATGTCTACACGAATGAATCACGAAGCTACCCGAAGGTCTTACGATGGCAACACGACTTCGTGAAGACCTCGCAATCCCGTCGTGTTGCCATCGAATAAAAGTACGAAGGCGACAAGATGGAACTACGACGGCAATAAATCCAGCTAAATGTAAGTTAATTTTCGCGCTAAAATACATTTAAAGTGCCTTGCCCGATATGCACTGGTCAGTCTAATACGACAGTTAAGAAAGATGCTCACAAAACATGGAACTCATATCATATAATTCTATGAGAACAAGAAAGGCGACAGCGTTGTTTCTATTAATTCAAATGGAACAAGAAGAGCAGCTATTACAGGCTCAGGATTTACTTTTACAAGTAAAATATTATTTTTTGTCAATTTTTCATATCAAGTAACATAATGAAAATCATAAACGCGCCTCGTACACCAACACTGCAGGTACATGTATATAGGGAAACCAACTTTTTCTTCATTATTCTGATTTTTTATGTATCGTCTGAGTTGTTGTCACACGAATGTTTACTCCATAACCATTTTGTTTTCTATATGTCATATTTTGCCGCATTTGTTGCTGTCCCCACATCCTTCCTTTTGTCTATATTATTATGATATTCTCCTGGAAAGAGCTCTTTTTGAATAAAAGGGATCAACGAACCCATTAAATTACCTTTAAGATAGATCAGTAAACATGGGCATAATTATGGGTGATTATTCAGACTAGTGCACACATTTTACAGTTCAAACAAGGCAATGCCAAGCGTGGCATCCCCTTGTATGTAACATATAATAATTGGGGACAAATATGGACACTATATTTGTATATGACATATGCAGAAAATGGTAAATTGAATATGCATATTTGATACATAAACTGGTTTTTTTTAGAAATCAAACAAAACATTCAGTAACTGGAAATACCTGTAATATTGTCTTTAGAACCAACAGGTAAAAAAATGAGCAACCAATTTCTTGTGTATTATGCTATTTCAAGGAGAAATAACAAGTCCATCTGCATGACCTTGACCTTTGGCCTTGAATGTAAAAAATGTCAGATCATTAAAGGAGGAACAATATACCAAATGTGGTATCTAAATTTAAAATTTAAAACGCGTGATGCCTTCGGCATATAATTTAAATGCATCGTAAGCTGTACACGACGTCTTTTAGACATCGTATGGCCATCGCGTCATCATCGTAATCCATCGTGTAGCCTTCGTAATCCATCGTGTAGGATTCGTAATTCATCGTGTAGGCTTCGGCTGAGATATATATGAAGCTTAAATACCCGTCTTTGGTTAACCTTCGTATGTCCATCTTTTGCTATCGTATATATAATTTCGGCACCATCGTATAGACTTATTCATCGTACTTGCTTCGGTCACTTTTTGGTATTTTAACGAGATCGGGACCAACTTCGTACGAACTTACATTTTTTCGCATTCGGGTGTCTATCGTATATATAAAAATCGGGACAGTGTGACGCGGGCATTTAACAAAAGCTGAAAGATTAAGGCTTGATAACATTGTTATGCCATAATGATGAATACTATGTTTGAAACGTGTATCTTACATTATAGTTTATTGGTTATTCATATTTTAGAAGATGGACTTTAAAACAGTCACTTTGACATGTTTGCAAAAGGCAATGCATATGATTATTATTTCTTTCTTGATGTCTATTTAATTTGCATCGTATTCCTATTTAAAAAAAAAATACATTGAATAATTTCATAAGTATAAGAAAATGTGGTATGAGTGTCTCTCCATCCAAGTCACAATATATAAAAGCAGTCCATTATAGATCAAAGTACGGTCTTCAACACAGAGCCTTGGCTCACACCGAAAAGCAAGCTATAAAGGTCCCCAAAAATTACTTGTGTAAAACCTTTTAAACAGGAAAAACAACGGTCTAATTAATCTACAAGAAACGGGAAATATTTATGAACCACATCAACAAACGACAACTAGTAAACATTAGCAATTCATAGAAAAACGTCTAACGACACTGGAATAGTGTTTTAGCTACTAGATGAAAATTGATGCACAAACTTATGTTAACTAGGACACAGTTTGCAGTTTTTGTGTTGCATATCTTATTTTGAATATACCTTTTAGGATCACTTCTATCTTTAGAAACGGGATTTCAGTTTATATGCAAGAATTCAATGCTTTGTCTATTAATATGTGCTTTTTTTCGGACACCCGTTTGAATATTGATTGTTCGATAATATTAAAGGAAATATGAGTATGGCTTACAAAGATGATAGATTAGGAAAACAAATTCTGTGAAAACACCCTTGATTTCCAAGAGAGATAATTATCAGTTATCGAGAAGGGAACAACAGTTTTTTCTGACTTAGTACAGGGTATTATAAGAAAAAAAAATGGTGGGTTGAACCTGGTTTTGTGGCATGCCAAACCTCCCGCCTCTATGGCATAAAAGTTTTATTGGATGTAACCTAATCATAGGATTATAAATGTCTTATTTTTTGCAAGCTGTGTTTTCGTAAACTATGTTTGTTTGTGATCGACAAACAAAATAACAATTGTGTTAAATATTTCCAATAATGTAATTATCATTTCTTTATTTGGAACTTTGGTATTGTCTTACCTGAGTTCTTTTTGTTTCTTGATTTCTTCTTTCCTGGACACCTCTTAGCATTGGAATCTGCATACCAAAAATGTCGAATATGCTGGTTAAGGCAATTCAATGTGAAATATTATATGTGTGATAAAACCATTTACTTTAAGGTTAACTACCCGATTTGATCTGCTTTGGGACAGGATCCCGTACTATTTGCATTGACGTTACGCGCGATGTTCGTACCTCATTGGAAACTCGGCGTAATTGGCAAGATGCAAGTCCAAAATATATAATTTTGTGAAATCATATTCATTGCTATTGTACGTATTTAAAAAAATAATGTTTTTTTAAAATAAAAACGAAAAAAATAATGTTGAAACTATGTTTTATGCTGCATGAGACAAGCTTCATTTAAAAAAAAAAATTTTTTTAGGCTGTCCCGCGTAACATATTTTATTTATTGTAACCACTAAACTATGATTTTCGTCTAAACTATCTAATATTTTGAAAACTTTTTTTTTCATTATTTAACAGAAAGGTTCATTCAGTCTTTTATGCATTTTTTTATGACGTTATAAATAATGACATCATAGAAAAAAAGCGTTCCATACTACAAGGGCGAATCTGTCCCACGGGAAAAAAAATTGGGATTACAGATTTGAGAATCAAAAAACTTTTGTCTAAATTGGAAAAAGGTTAGTATTTGTATTTACTACATAAATGTTAATTTGCTTAATTTTATGAATTTAAAGACAAATATCCTGGAAAATGATATATATGGTAATTTATGGACGATTTTTCAAAGGCTTACAAGGTTGTCGCATCGCCATCTTTTGACGTAAAAACGAATTCAACTCAAATTTACGTCAATTGTTTGCTTATCAGTGCTCTTATAATGATATAGTTTTATGATTTTTTAAAATGTTATTTTTCTTAATTTTTCAAAAATCTAAAATACATCAATTTTCAATAAGTAGTTAAAAAGCATCGTCGATTTTGCGGAGTCTTACAAGAATGTCGCACTTGCTTAAAAACAACGTTTCAGTCGAAGTTTTGGTTTGAACGTTACGAAATATTCGCGACGTTGTGTTACGCTTACATGTACGAACATCGCGCGTAACGTCAATGTAAATACAGTTTTTATTTCATGTGCACAAGAAATTTTAAAAACCTAGGATATTTTTTCGGTATACATGTCACACCAAGGACAATGTATAAAAAGTGCATCAATCTTTATTCAAGTACTAAGTGGCATTAGCTCTGTGAGTAAATAAACTCATCATAGATACCAGAATTGAAATTTTATATTTGCGCCAGACGCATGTTTCGCCTACAACCGACTAATCAGTGACGCTCCAATCAAATAATGTTGAAAAGGCCAAATACAGTTCGAAGTTAAAGACATTAAAACAAATACAGAGAACTGACGTTTGTAACTTTTCAAAACAAGACTTAAAAAAACCTATCAACATAACAATAGCTATTACATTACTGACATTAACTGAATTAGATAAACCAAACAGAACAATATCCTGTTTAAAAGGTTTATTCCCAAATGTCCGATTCTTTAAAAGTTTCAAATTATATTATAATGTAAAATGTTCTTTAAAAATAAACAAGGAAATTATTGTTTGTTTTGCTATATCAACAAGAATTAAGTATTTTACATTTGTACGTTCAAACTATTTTATAAATGAATGAATAATGCATGTTTAAAATCATCATATCACTCAACCTTGTATCACAAAATACATTTCTATCATTTGTCTATAATGTAACGTTTGATTAAAAACCAAATATCACAACCGGCTTTTTTAAGTATATTTTTTTATGACAATTTTTTGGAAACACCTTAAATCGACACTGGCATAGAAACCTGAATACTAGTATCGTCTTCAGATAGACAACAATCCATTAGTGAAAGATAACTCTTTTGATGGACACACTGGCAGTTTCCGAAGGGAACAAAAAAGACTAAATAAGTTGATCCTGCACGAAAGGTGCCGAGTGTCGATCAGCAAAATAAATAGAAAAAGCGACAGATTTAACTGAAGAAAGATAAACACGAAACAACGTGAAGCGTACCAACAGTCTGGAAGTGAAGTTTACCCCAAGTGATGTATTTTGTGCATATCTCATATGGCAACGACATGCATCTGTTAGTAAGAAACAATACACTACAGTTGATCAAATTTATCTAGAAAGATCAGCTGTTACAAAGAAACACCAACACTCCTTTTGAATAGCCTTGAAAGAATGAACGACATAGAGAACATCGAAAACCAGCAAAAACTTAAAAATAAGATGAATAAAGGGCAAAATGAGCCAAAAGTAAAACATCTGTATACTTTATGTTAGAAGAGGCGAGATAAGCCTAAATGTTTTCTCTTGCTCAAAAGTAAAATGAAGGTAATGATCAAATCGCTAATGTGACATAATTAGACTAGGAACGGGTTTTTAATATCATGATCAACACAACTGGTGAAACATTTGGAGTAAGATCTGCTTCCAGAGCTTTTCAGATCCCCCAGTTATTGGAGGGATTCCTGTTTCGTGTTGCTTAGTCTTTAGTTTTCTATGTTGTGTCTTGTATACTATTGTTTGTCTTTTTCATTTTTAGCCACGGCGTTTTCAGTTTATTTACGATATATAAATTTGAATGTCCCTCTGGTATCTTTCGCCTCTCTTTCTAATTGTCCCACAGACATTTTCCAGATTTATTATACAAATATCATTAATGTTTAACTGATAATTATTACAAAAATAAATTTCTAAAAGGCTCAATTAGTATGTCAGATGCATTATCAATTGGAAGTTGGTATGTCACTAGGAAAAACTAATTCGCTTTAATCACGATGTTAAGCCATGAATAATATGTTGGAAACGAGTATGATAATCTTATTGGATATTGGTTTTCTTTAGACAAATTTAAATATATAAAAAAAAGATGCACTTAAAATCGTTATTTTGACATTATTCCTTCAGAGTAATGCATCGTCAAAGAGTTTGACTATCGTTCTGAATACAAAGTAAGACATTTACTTAGTCACTTTGACATCAATTGAACTTTTATGGTAGTTATAAAAAAAAATTGTAATGGGAATATATGACATTCAAACAGCAGGTATTTCTTTGTTTTTCTGTGCTGTAATGTTCATAATTGGAACTTGTGGGAACATACTTATAATATGGACATTATCACGAACTAAAGCGCTAAGAACAATACAAAACATATTTGTCGCTTGTTTGGCTATTACAGATTTTCTGATCATATTTTACCTGATTCCGTTTAACATTGTTTATATTCTAATACAAAATGCAATTCCGGATCGTGAACTGTGCAGATTTAACGCAGTCATTACAGCGTTTTTATTCACGTGCAGTATCCAATTCATTATGCACATTGCTGTCTGCAGGTACGTGAAAATATGTCATCCTCAAAGATTCAGCAACATGTATACAAAGAGATGGGTTGCTATAGCAATATCTGCTTCTTTAACCCTAGCAATTGCATTTGCCTCCTCTATGTGGTTTTATGATCATCTGTGGACGTTCGACAAATCACTTCATTCATGTATATTTGACAGATATGGAGATGCATCGTTTTCTTATACTTATATGATTATTTCTCTCTTGATTCCTATTAAGGTGGTAGACCTTTGTTCAGGGTAACAACTCTTTAAATCAGTTATGTGTTTGTTAAAGTCAAGTTTTATTAATGTATTTTAAGCATTTACCTGACACAGATTGAAAATAATCTATGTATCCTAGAAGCTTAGAACGTATTTATGAAAATGGCTGACACAAACGTACTGATGATTTTAAGAGTTATTTTCCTTAACCTAGGTCTACCACCTTAATGTGACATCGTATTGCTATGTGAAAATTTACATTCATGTCAGTAATTCAAAGAAAAGCGTTCACAGACACTGGAATAATGGTTTAGCTCGACGAAAATTAATGCACGAACTTATGGTAACTAGGACACAGTTTTCAGTTTTTATTGCGTATCTGATTTTGTATATTCCTTTTGGGATAACTTCTATCTTCGGAAACAAGATTTCAGACTTTCCGGAAGAGTTCCATGCTTTGGCTATTTATATGTGCTTTTCAAACAGCTGTATAAATAGTGTTTTATATGGTGTTATTAATAGAAATATGAGAAAGGCTTACAAGGATGCTTTATGTGGAAATAAATCTTTAATAACTCCGATAAATACCGGGACGATATCAGTTATTGAGACTGGAACAACTTTAGAATCAACCATTTGATGTTGCCGATAATCTGCATACATGTAATAGTAGATAAAAAAAAATCCGAAAAGACTACACAAGTTAAAAACAATATGTATGAATATTCTTCATTCGATGTTATTATCGCATTATAGGTTTATAAAATTCCTATTTTTTGCCAGTTGTCTTTGTGTAAACTTGATTTTGTTTACTTCGAGTAACGAAATATAAAACATGTCAAAGGTGTTCTGAAATCCGATGTTTACTATATTTTAAATTATTTTAAGTCAAGCGCATAAGCATCAAATTATTTTGAACGTTGGTTTCTTCTCATCCGAGTAAGTTTTGTTTCTTTGTTTCTTCTCACCATGATACTGTATAGCGGTTTTTTTTGAGGGGTGTAAATTTTTGATTATTATCGCGGATAAAACAAAATCGATAAAATAAATTCCGGCAAATCAAAAGTGTACATTCAAAGTATTGATAAAAGTTTTGTATTCGCCAAAATAAAAACCGCCAAAATATTTCGTATACCTTATGAAAGGGAAATCGTGAAATTTTACACCCGCGAAAATAATCCGCTATACGGTACTTCTAATTGGTATCTTCCCAACTGGATACTCTTTTACTTTGGTATCTTGAAATGTGATACGACTGTCATACAAGTGAGAGGTTTAGCACTTTAAAACCAGGTTCAATCCACCATTTGCTACATTTGAAAATGCCTGTACCAAGTCAGGAATATGACAGTTGTTGTCTATTCGTTTGCTGTGTTCTCATTTGATTTTGCCATGTGATTAGGGACTTGCCGTTTTGAAATTTCGTCGGAGTTCAGTATTTTTGTGCTTTTACTTTTTTCTCACTAGGATACTGTAAACCAACAGTACACTTTCGCGTACACTTTATTTCGCGTTTAGTCTTTTCTATCACAATTCACGGCGTTAAATGTCGCTATTTTCATATTTACTTGATGTACAATGTAGTTAGAAATATCTAGGTTTAAAATTTTCGCGACGATTTGTATTTGCGTTAGTTTTCCAAGCGAAAGTCGCGAAAATAAATCGCTTGCAAAAATTAGTTGCAATCACAGTACTTCTCGTACCTTGGTGTACGTTTCACCAGGATACTTTGATCATTGGTATCTTCTCAACTGTATACTCTCTTACTTTTGCATCTCCTCACCTAAATACTTCTTGTACCTTGGTATCATTCCACCAGGATACTTTGATCAGATGTGTCGTTACGTCTGGATACTTTCATTATTGGTATCGTCACACCTGGATATTTTGATCAGAGGTATCGTCACACCTGGATACTTTGATCAGAGGTGTCGTCACACCTTGATACTTTTATCATTGGTATCGTCACTCATGTATACTTTTGCACCTTGGTATCTTCAATTAAAGTTGACTAAATTTGGACATTGTGTGTCGGTTTTATTGCCTTGTTACCTAAGCATGCTAAGTCTTCTTTAAAGTTACATAAAACGCGAAAAATTGTGAACATAGAGAATATCAGAATGGAACAAAACGAAGGCCAACTATATTCCGTTGGTTATATTTCTTTGTCATCGTTTAAATTTGTTTCCTATGTCAAATGAAGTTATGTCTATGCTATGATTACTATAGTAAGAGAACGCAAAGGGAACTACTGAAGTCGACACTTTAAAAAAAGGTACAGTTACGATATCAAATCTTGTAACGCATTTTGTCGCCAAATACGTCGTGCTCGTAAAGTCTTACTTCTGTGCATCTTATTAGAATTATTTTCAATCAATCTTCATGTTGTACTAAAATGTTTTATTCTGTTCAAATGGCGTTTTGGGTAAAACAGAAGAAGGTTGTAAATTAAGAACACAAGTTAACCAATCTAGACATGAAGGGGTAACAACACTTCTATATGCAAAGGAACTTTGTAAAAAAAGAGGCGAAAGATAACACAGGGACATTCAAACTCATAGATCGACAATAAACTAACAACGTCATTACTAAAAAAAGAAAAAGACAAACAGACATATAACTAAAGACTATTCAACACGAACCCAACCAAAAACTGGGGACGATCTCAGGTGCTCCGGACATAAATGCCGGAAGGGTAAGCAGATCCATCTTCACATGTGGCACCATAATATGCATAGATATAGTAAAAGAAGACAAAGACATCTGCCGATTATGGTAAAAATAAGACAACGTTTAGCATGTTTGTTTTTGACATCAAACCGAACATCAAATCGATAAATGATAATTTGTATAATAGATGTCTAAACACATAGTGAAAATAAGGAAACACACGATTTTGTTTCATAACAACACAAATAGGCGCGTAAACTTTATTTCTAAACATTATCTATTTTAATCAACAGATATATCAATGAATATTGATTTTAGTATACCTCATATCATGGTAACTGAACATTATTAAGGAATATTAAGCTGTTAATGCAGCTGAAGTTAATATAAAAGATATATTAGATGTTGCTTTTTTTATAATTTTGAAAACATTACTCCCTGGTCATTTTTGCATCATACGGACAGAGAAATATCAATCTGAATGAACGTATCGTATAGCTGGTTATTTTCGCGGGTATACAATTTCGCAATTTTCATCGAATAAGGTGTACAAAATAATTTGGCAATTTTGTTCTATTGTGGCGGAAACAAAACTTTTATCAATACCATTGCATGTGCATTTTTAAATTGACGGAATTTATTTTGGCTATTTTGTTCTATCTGCGAAAATAAAATAAGCGAAAATAACCTGCTATCCGGTATCCATCATAAAGTTGGAAAACTTCATATAATTGAACAGATTTCAAATAAAAAATGATTTATTATATTGTCTATTTTATTATTAGATTCCAATATTACTGACTGATATCTTAATTTGTAATATATGTACAAAGTATATGATTTTTTTTTTATCCTCCGATAAGTTTGCATGCAATGGTTTACTGTATGAAACATGTTCAAAACAGGAACAGTTACATTTCACAGATAAATTTTTTGGGCTGGTGACAGTATTCATCTATTAATCTGGAAGTTGAAAGAGCCGCACAGTTTGCTGGGTAACCTGAATATTGTTGATCCATGTTGTTCGGTTGACTACCGGTGAATTTGAAATAACTTGATGAATTTGTAATTAACCATTTCCATTCTCCTTCATTCTCACCATCAGTTGCACCAACGAAGAATTGATCGTTTGCACCTGGATCTGAAAAGAGGGTACATACACATAAATTATTTTAATCGTATCTTTTTGAATATTTCACAATTGTATGTGTTTCATTATCAATCAACATTTCAACTTCAGAAAACCACACATTTTCATACATTGTTGTGTTCCTTTACTTTGGAAAGAAGGAGGGGCTTATTTGCAATAGACTGAGTTATAAGGGTGAGCCGCACGAACATGCCACTCTTTTGCGTTGACAAAGGTGAGAAATTTAGATAATTTACGGTTGCCTGGTTATATATGTCATTATTTGTTTAATATGCACCAATACAACATTTGAAAATGCCTAAGATATTATCAAAATATTAAATTACAAAAATACTGAAATCCGAGAAAAATTCAAAACGATAAATTCATTATCAAATGGCAAAAATGAAAAGCCGAAACCCATCAAACAACTTTCATATTCCTTACTTGGAACATGCATTGTCTTATGTAGAATATGGTGGATTATACCTGGTTTAATAGCTAGCTAAACCTCTCACTTGTATAACAGTCGTATGAAATTCCTTTTATATTGACAACGATCGTTGAACAAAACAAACAGATATAGTAGGTAAAAATGTGGTAAAGCAATCATCTTTGTGTTATCATCTCAATCACTATAAAAATCACCATAAAAACAAACAGATAATTATATAAAAATAATGAGGGAAAACTTTATTTTTTCTCTGCTTGAATTACCGTAATGATGCTAAATACCTGTTTATATTCATGAAAAATCTAACGTAGGAATGCAGGGTTTACGTGATAAATGTTCGATACATATTACAAGCATCGGCTACATAATGCCTAAATAAAGGCAACAGTAGCATACCGCTGTTCAAAATTCATACATCGATTGAGAAAAAAACAAATCCTGTTTACAAACTAAAACTGAGAGACACACATCAAATAACAGAGGAGAACTACAACACAACAGAAACACAACACTAAAATTTAACACACACAGAAACGAAATATGGTATAACAATAGCAATTTTCCTGACTTGGTACCTAAGCATCTGAACACAAATTAAAAGGTTTGAAGTGTTTTGTAGTTTTCTTTGTACTTTGTTTATTGCTAGACACATCTTTTTTTCAATCCTTTTATTTGTTTACCAACAGTTAACAACCACAAAGACAAACAACAGTCTGTCCATAAAACACTGCACATGGAAGTGAATGTTAAACAGAACTACATAAATAAACTTTAATTCAATTAGTTATTAATTTTGATTTTGCATGTTTTAAATTTATAACTAGAGTTAAGGCACTTTACTGATCAAACTGAAGATACCTGTATTTCTATTGCATAAATTTAGTTCTGTTTTCTTCTGCCTATTACTTCTGTATATTTGATGAAAATATATATTTGCTAGTAGATGGATTAGGGGATAACATAGTCATATCTATTTAAATGAATTTAAATACTGTTGTGCATAGGATAGATATAAAATGCAATACACATAATTTTAATTTTACTTCTTTTAATAGCTGCAAATATTACAGTCAAATAATCCAATAGAACGTAATATTATTGTAGCATAATCTTACAGTAGAGGTCAAAGAAGTAACCCATGTCTTCGTGTTTCTTCTCTGTATCCAAGACAAGTAGGTTACTATTTCTCCTCTCGCAGTAGTCTTTCGCATCATACCAAGTCAACAGTATTGTGCTCATCATCAGACATAGACCATTATAGTAAACAAAACCATCGCCATGACACTCTGTAAATTAAACATGTCAAAATTCAATATTTCAGATTTATAAATATTCAAACATTTCTTAATATTTGACCCACGTGGTCTTGTGTGCCATATATTTTTTCTCTATATTATTGGTCGCCAGATGATATTGCACATAGAGACTAGATAGAAAAAGATACAGGCGAAAGAAATCGAGGGACATTCAAACCTATAAGTCGATAACAAAAACTGCAAATGCCTTGAGTCAAAAAGAAAAAACAAAACAAATAAAAGTACTTAAAAAAAACTCACAAAAAACCCGAAGACTAACACGAACCCCACCAATAACGGGATGAATTCAGGTTTTCCGGAAGCATAGGCAGATAATGCTTCATATGTGGTGTTGATTATGAGAGTACATACCCGTTTTTAAGTCTAATGGGACAATATTAGTGTTACAACATAAGGAACACATCCGCTATCTTCTGTCAAACGAATATTTCATAAAAGTCAACCAACTCGTGATATCCTTCGTATAATTTACGAAGGGATGATTTCAACTTCACCATTTGAAACTCTTGGTTTATTAGCTTCGTTGTGAGCAGCAACCCTCATCAAGAAAATCATGATAGGAAATAAAAGCCCTGGAATATCGTATCGATGACGTTAAAAATAATTTCATATTGATACGATGGAAATCTTCAAGATTTTGCCGAATTGACTGTCTGAAACCGTTGATTGTTTAATTTTCTCTGATGTATCAGAAGATAATGGGGGGGGGGGGGGGGGTGATTAGGCGACCCAGTTTGCATGAGATTCATTCCCTTTGATTTGCATTTCACAATTTTTGAGTCGGCTTTTCATATAAAATATGACAAAGCCTTAAACGATTGAGGTAGCATATTTAAATGTAAGGCTATGCAATATCAAATAAAAGAATAACAAAAAAAGTAATTCGTAAAATTAATCGGCTTACAACTGATACAAATACACGTAAAATGATTTTGTTTACTTGAAATCATAAATATTTTGTCTTTGTGCTAAGTTATTTTATGTTTTTAAGGTTAACAATACCAATCAAAATACTTGAAATTGATTTGTCAAATTAGTTACCACGATAATCATTTTCGAATTAAACAAAAATGTATTAAATAAAAGCTTTCAATACTCATAGATATCAAATCTATTAAGAATGAAAGAAAGATCAAATTAACTGGTTACCGTTTATTGGTATTCGATATTTCGCTGTTACGCCGGTTTACCGATTAATCAATTTAACCGTTTGTAACACTGATTTGTTATCGTTCTAAAATCGTCAATTTTTTTGTATTGGTGATCACATCATCGCAAGTTACCAAATAACATTATCAAGTTCAAATAATTAAACATCTAGTATTAAATGATTTCCTCTCAAATGTTTTTGTTAAACATATGACTAAAGTAAGAAAGAAATGAGGAACGTTGATAATGAATCCAAAATATTGTAGAGACAGACTCTTCAAACAGCAAAACAGCATATTTTAACAATCCTACCGAGTAATGGCCTGTGGACAATGTTAATGTTCGGTTTGTGTCCTTTTTTTATTATATCGACACGATCCTCCCGGAAACTGATAATAATATCGTGACTAAAAGAAAGTGATACACACGAAGATTGTTGCGTTAAGTCTTACATGGAAACAGTCAACAAATATGAAAAAAAGAGTATGTGGTATGATTGCCAATGCGACAACTCTGCAAAAGAAACCAAAAATGACACAAAAATTATAGGTCAACGTACGGCCTTCAACAATGCACAAAGCCGATAACGCATATTCAGCTAAAAAAGGCTCCGAAATGACAATATAAAACAATTCAAAATAGAAAACTAACGGCATTTTTTATTTACAAAAAATGAGCGAAAAACAAATATGTAACACATAAACAAACGACAACAACTGCATTACAGGCTCCTGACTTGGGACAGGCACATACATAAATAATGTGGCGGGTTAAACATGTTAGCGGGATCCCAACCCTGCCCTAACCTGGTACAATGGTGTAACCGTACAACATAAGAATGAACTATCAAAATCTGTTGAAAAGGGCTTTACTCATTCTTCTGCATTGTCTTCCTCAAGGAGTTACATTTGGTTTGAATCGTCTTTCACAATATGGATCTAAATCTTTTCTATGAATGGAATGAATAAGTATAATGCCCAAACTTATTCAATCATATTTAAATAATTTTATTTTGGATGTAACGAGTCTTCATATTGACTGAAGTTGTTTAGTTTATCAGCGCATAGACATAATTAAGGCATGTGACCGTGACGTCATCAACGATTTTTCATGGTTTTCTCCGGTTTGAAATGAAATTTAGAATTAAATTATAAAAAATAACTATAACATTTTATCTGTCTATTCGAAATAACATTAAAAATGTTGTTCACACATTAAAATAACCGGCTACGCGTTTCATAGACAGAAAAAATATAATTACAGTCTTACCTTATATGGGAAAACGCACATATTCAAATTTGGTAAAATGATAAGACAAAGATATTCAAACGCAAAGAAACGGACAAATGCAGATATTGTAAATAATGACATTTATATTTTCATTCCGTTTTCTGTGCGGAAAGAGTGTATAAGAAAACAGAAAACTTCGTAGAACATTTCAAAGAAATTAATTCAAAGTATAAAGACAATCCTTGACCAACTGTGTACATGAAGGCCAAAACATAACAACGGATTTCAGACGAAAGATCTATATATCCCACGCTTATTTCTTAATACAAGGAAGTGTATGAGATACAAAAATGTGGAAAGGAATACACCCGCAAATTGGAAAATGATTGATATAGGTTGTAATATCTGGTTTCCCAATCACCTATAAAAAAGATATGTTTAAACTAAGAGATCAAAACTTTAAACTCGTTACAATCGAATCAAAATGCAATGTTTGTTAAGGAAGCAATAATTAACAATATATTGTTATATAATATAAACAACCTTCGTGAGAGTTACGCAGGTGACTCTATTAATCACTAGAAAATTGATTACCCCATTTTATCTGCTATGCTGAGTAATGGGATCAAAAGATTAGTAATCCGCAACACTTACCGCTTCTATTTGCCCTTGATATAACTATTTTTTATGGTAATTGTGTGGTTTCTTTTTTTAAAGAAACACACATGCATGAGTTTAATTATACTCTTATTAATATAAGTTTAATACTGGAATTAAACATGTACATAATTGATGCCGCTGCGACGAAAATTTTTAAAAACAATAAAAAAGATGTGATTTGATTTCCAATGAGACAACACTCTTCAAGAAACCAAATGACACTGCAATGAACAAGTAATGCCACTTCAGGGCAGTAATCGCACCCATAAAGCGGAAAGGGAATAATATAAGTTGCAATAACTTGTTTTCAAATCCACTATAAATAAATATGTTTAAACTAAACTAAATAATAGCTATAGATCGCCGTAGGTCCATCGACAATAAGTAAAACCAATATCACATGGTCCGTAAAAGGCACCGAAATGACAAGCGTGAAAAGTAAACCCCTGATTTATTTTCAAATTAATGAACAAAAAAAATCAAAATATGATCTACAGTAACATACAACAACACCTTTATTACTGACTCTTAACTAAAGACAGGTACATATACAATATAGCGTGGTTAAAATAGTTTAAAGGCGCCAACCAACCTTTTTAAACAGTGGTGTTACTTTCTTTTTTTGACAAAAAGATTTTTGATCTACTGTCAGCACTTGCTTTACGGTATATATGCAATTGTACTATTTCAAAATTATTTACCTAAATTTGACCTAGATTCTGCTACATGTAAATCACGAATTCAAAAGAGCACGAATTAGAATCAAGTTTCTAAATTGCAAATAAATACTACAGAAAGGGAGGGACGCGTATATTCAAACGCAAATAAAAAGAGACAGACTCGTGTAATGAAAGACAGAGAAAAGGGAGAGACGCAATATGTTTTTGAAGATAATTGAGAGTTGTTTTGAAATGAGTGACAACCGATGTGAAATTTTGTAGAAGTATGTAAAGACAAGTATTATATATGCAGTTCAGTTTAAAAACCAAGCTTACCGTTTACTGGTTGTTTCACAAACACCTTAACCAAAGCATTTGTCGAAGAATCTGCTGTTATTGATGATAATCCATAACATGTTTCTTGATAAAAGTAGAATGCCTTACAGTAGAGGCTAATCTTGCAGAGTAATGCACATTTTGCCAAGTTATTACTTGCATGTGTATATAGAACGTCTGTGATTGAGGAAGCCTTCCACAGGATAGAATCAGGCAATTGTTGAAAAAATTCCCAATCTTGTGAACAATCTGCAAGAAAGAATTGTTTAAAATTTTATTGAGAATGTGCATCGTTACTATCTTGTAATAGCTTACTGGAGTAGATAATCATTTTACTCGAAGTTAAAAATCCATTGTACTTATTTGTTGATTTTTAAGTCTGTATACGATAATTGTACTTGAAAGTTTTATAATCATGAAGCCAGGTCGTCACAAAAGATATGTAAGCACTATTTGAAATTCATCCCTCTCAGGATCAACTAAGTCTGAATAGAAAATTATGCAAAGCTACTTTATGTCTGAAATGATGTGCAAAAAAAACACCACAATACCATTCACATCACATCTTTAATATGGCAAGTATAAAAAAAACTGGTTTAGTCAAATGTATTGTTTAGATATATTCATTCCAATGAGTTTACAATATGTTATAATTGAAGTTTAAATACCCTTTAAAACACAGTAAAAGGCGACACCATTCCGAACATATGCTTGTCCTAAAATCGCGATTTCGCAACCACAAATATTATTTTCATTTCTTTTTTTCAAGAATTTTAAAATTACTTTATGATAAGGAAGCTAAAATAAAACTCGATGCTAAACGGTTTTCATACCCTTTGAATATGTTAAAATGATGATAATAGATATAGGAAGATGTGGTGTGAGTGCCAATAAGACAACTCTCCATCCAAATAACAAATTTATAAAAGTAAATCATTATAGGTCATGATCAATGTACGGCCTTCAACACGGAGCCTTGGCTCACACTGAACATCATATTTCTTACTTAGGACAGGTGCAAACATTTGAAGCAGGATTAAACGTTTTAATGGTACCAAACTTTCATCCTTTTTCTGAAACAATAGCATAACATCACGACATAGAAAACCACACGATAAAATATCAATTGGAAGGCTTAACCTAACAAAAAACGTAAATTAACACCATATTAACGAATAAATTTGATCTGTGATACCTGAATGCCAATGTACGGTTAATAAAATATTAGGGACAAACATACAAGGTCAAAAAGCAAATAAAAAAGTCCAAACAAAGCCAAAAATAGCATGTTTGTATAAATATGAAAACTATCAATGATACTTTTTTCTCCAAAATAATCGTAAATAGTATTGATTTTAAAGCTAAACATGTTAAATTAGAGTAACACTGGTTTTCTTTTCACATATAATCGTTGCTTGAACTACAGCGAACCATTACTTATAAGGTTTACTCCCGTACTTGGACACGTTTTCGTTTCTAATTGCTATTCCAAAACAGATTCGGGCTTTTTGCAGTGAGTTTTTTTCTCGAAAGTCCTATAAAGTCCACAAAATAATGTAATCTGATAAAAATATTTAATTTTAAAACAAGATTCAGCGGTCAGATTGTCGATGAACTTTCTGGCATTTTATACTTCAAATTCAAATATAGTTTTAAAAAAATGGTATGTATAAAATGTCAGTAATAAAAACCGATGATATTTCTATTTCACTTAAAAAATTTAATATCTGAAATTAAATCCGAAAAAACATCAACCCAGCAACTAGGCTTAAAAAATCAGTCATCAATGTAATCACTTGAAATCACATCAGTTGTAAATAAAAGGTGTTCTTTGGTATATGTATTGATTCATTTTTTTTTAAAGAAGGTTAATATAAACCTTATCATATATATATATATATATCTGCTTATATTTAATAATATCCGATTATTACATTGCATTTTTTCATTTCAGCTGTATTAACAGCCAAAAGTTTAGTATAGGCCAAAGTGCCGAAAAATGGCATGTGAGCTATAATTTTACGGACGCAATCTCGAGATGGTTGACCGTTATGGAACAACCGTTTCACAGATGATAACGGATATATTCCTTATGTCGTAACTACAGTCCCCTTCCCTTTTATGAATGTGACCTACCGAAGAAGACAATTTACCGGATTTGTTAAAACATGGGCAACACGACGGGTGCCACATGTGGAGCAGGATCTGCTTACCCCTCCGGAGCACCTAAGATAGCCTCTAGTTTTTGGTGGGGTTCGTGTTGCTTATTCTTTAATGCTGTATCATGTGTACTATTGTTTGTCTGCTTGTCTTTTTCATTATTAGCCATGGCGTAGTCAGTTTATTTTTGATTTATGAGTTTCACTCTCCGTCTGGTATTTTTTTCTATAGCATATGATTCAACAAGGGATAACAAATAACAGTCCAATATCCTTTGATGTGGTTATCGAGTAAACGTTACGGTAGAAATTCAAAAATTTCAAAGTTTACGAACATCGGACGACAAATGTAATTCATACAAGATGAAATATGTCTATCATATGCGTCAACACAGTCGAAAAACAACAATTTATATGTTAATTTTATACTAACGTTATAAAATCAACAAAACTTTATGGACACTGTTTTGAAAAGACAACATTTGTAAAGTAACCTACAGATTTATGGTAGAAATTTGGAAAAATCCATTTAGTATAAAAAAAAATTGTTTATGCACTTTACTTTTTATGTATTTTCCTGTTTCCTAAGAGTTGTTTATAACCATATTTTGTGGTGTTTTTCACGTCTACAAACGTATAATTGATTTTATTGTCCAGAATTCGCCGACTAACAGCGGAAAGCCATGTGATAGCGTTACGGAAAGGCATGAAATAAAAGCAGGAGGCATTTGATAATTGTGTTTTTTTTTATATCATATACTTATAGAAAATAATTGTATAATTGTACCCCATGATAAAACTAATTTATACATCTTCAGATTTCAAATTTTGCTTTGAGCGTTCCTGATGAAGGTAAATTCAGAAAAGCGCTGCGGTCGCAAGAAACTATTAAACGTGTTGTTTTCAATTTTGTACGTATAATTATTCATTAAATTTGAAGAATTGCCTTAACCTTGTGATATGACTTTTGTTATGAACTGCTTTCGGTAATTATTACATGCCTTTCTGTAAAATTTCGACGGCATTCGGTATATACTGGAAAATGCATCTCAATAGTACGTTTTTTAAATGTAAAACAAATCTGATTTGAACAAAATAGGAATCAGGAAAATATATTATTGAAAAATTCAAAAAAAAAATAATACCACAAATGCATTTTTCAAAATTAAAAATAGTTCTAGCCTGTATGTCTTCTGCTGAGGTATATGATAAAAAGAACATAATATATAATTTTTTCATTCAGACCCGTCATTAGCCAATGGTCAAAATCATCCAACGAGCATTTTGTCTCTCGGTTTGATATAATGACCTAGGTCTGACAAGGGTGTCTGATATGAAAAATGATATGTTATAATCTAATTTTAGATGTAACGCGTCTTTTAATTGGCTGACGTTATTTTGTTATCAGCCCATAGACATAATTTAGTCATATGACCTTGACGTCATCAACGTTATTTCATGGTTTTCTAAGGTTTAAAATGGAATTTAGAATTAAAATTATAAGAAATGATTGTAATATTTTTTCTGTCTATTCGAAATAACATAAAAAATGTGGTGCACACTGTTAAATAATCCGCTACGCGCGTTATTCAGTGTGCATCACATTTTTTTATGTAATTTCTTCATAGACAGAAAAAAATATTACAGTCATTCCTTAAATAATCTATGTTTATCAGCCCACTAAAAACTATTTTGGAGAATATGGAATTCACGTCAATTCATTGCTATAATCATACTGTGAAATTAATGAGTTATTTACTCCAAGAATATGGTAAATTATATATAAAACATACCTAGTATTGTAATAGTACATATAAATAATAACATCCGTATTAGAAACATGACTCGAGGAAATCTTGATAATTCAAAGAATTCTAAACTGTATTAATTTTGGTTAAGTTAATACCGATCCCATTTTGAACAATATTAAACATGATTAATAACGACCAATCGAGCATTCGATTTGTTTGTCTATTCAGAACTAAAATGCATCTTAATTGAAAACTCCAATTAGTATAACTCAAATGTAAAATAAATATTAAAATCAAAAATATAATGTTACGTTTAACTACTGATAATATTTCTCCTTATAATACAAGGTAGCAGCAATTGTCATATTGAATATTTTGATATGGAATAATTGATCTTTTTATTGAAGTGCATATCAAAGCCAATGAGACAAACATTAAAAAATAAGCATTAGATTCTGTGTCCTTTACAGGATATTGAATTTTTTAACTTTAAAACATTATAATTTTTTTTGTTTATCTACAAAGGCATCATCGATCATTGCTAGAACAATGCTTCAATGTTTTAAAAACCAATCTAGCCAAATTGAATGGTTTAAGTACAATTAGATAAAACGTTTTATTATCATTAAAAAAGATAATTATACAGCTATATATATACCTTTCTTTATCCAGTCGATATCTTTACAAATGCCTCTGTTAATTGTTGATTTCGAATCATCAGAAGCGTTTTACAGAGATCGAATAAATATAGATTTGTTTCTTTGACACATTAAATTTTTTTGCTTTATGGACGAAAGGCAAATACTTTGTTGTTCTTCTTTATAAAAGTAATTGCTGTTACGATAAACTAAACGAATCACATCATCTATACTTATATTGTTATGAACTGATATATATTTATAGGTTTCATAACGAGTGAGAATTAGATATCGATTGATATCAACTCGAGTTATTTAATTTCAATAATAATAAACGAGCCTATGGCTCATTTGTTGCGCCTTAAAATCTTCTTTTTATCAAATTTTATAACATTCTAAAGCGGCACAGAAGCCAGAAAATGCCCGGTGTTTATGTATGACACCGGAAGCATACCTATGGCGTCACGTAGTGTAGGGACCAAAGATAAAATCTTTTTCGCGGAATTTTCTTTAATGAAGATTTTATACTGAAATTGTGATTGAAATTTAATTATGAACTTGTTTTGCATTAGATTAGAGATAACTGTATTGTATTTGAAGCTTTGCGGACGTCCATCGGTAGTTTTACTGTCGCATACAGAGGGAAACTGAAATTGGAAGTTGTGCCAGTTATAATGCCCTTTGCTCCGTTACATAACCGTACACGGGTTCCTTTCTTTATTTCTTCGACCATGATAAGATTTATATTAGATAATGCAGACGATAAAGCAGACGAAAATCGCGAAAACCGGAGGTAAATAATCAGTTGTCAAGAAAAAAAGTAGTCCCGTCATGACCTTTTCCAGTGAACAATGACCTGATCAACGGCCAATGAAAATATTGGAAATTTACGGGATAAGCCAATCAAATTAACGTAATTTTGATATCACTTTTTCATACCACACTCCGTACGGTGTGATACGAAAAATATCTATTCACGTGGGAGTTAGATAACAGGCCCCAACCATAAGAGAAATATATATATATATATACAACTCGTCTAAACATCAACCCAACAATGTTAGATCTGTAAATTTGCTTTCGCAAATTTTTGGTTCTTCCCTCGCCGGGATTCGAACCCATGCTACTGTGATATCGTGACACCAAATCGCCTGCACTGCAGCCGTCCCGCTAGACCACACGACCACCTGGGCTCTCTAAAAAAAAGAGCTTTCGCTGGCCGTGTGTTACCTTTCCTCGTCAGTTTTAATCTAGCGGCGTACTACAGTACATGATATATAAGGCATGAAGATGTTATTGTTACAGATCAGCTAAATTATCTATAGTAAAGGATCCTACAAATTAATGTAATATACAGTCACAGAAAATAATTATATTTATAAGTACGTCTGAGGCAGTGACAACTCTACAACAGATGTATCCATCGGATCGCCATCAATGATGGTGATACATGGCTGTGTACATAATGTATATACAACTCGTCATATATATATATATATGTAAAGTCTCTGAATGATTGTATAATAAAAACTATAACACAAATTCCCAAACGTTTCGGCCATTACGGCCTTCTTCATTGGAATAAATTATTTATATATATACAAACAATGTATATGTTTTTTCGTGTTTTGTAAATGAAATTAAATATGTGATACTTCGACAGATTCCTTGTATGAAAAGAAATGCAAAATCCGGTAAATATATTGTATCTTCAGGTGTGACGTAAATGAGTAAAAAAAACCCGGATGTATAAGAATATTCTTTTTTAGCCCTTTGATACAAATTTTATCTTAATCAATTGATGACAAATGGTTTGAATGTTCGTCTCTTATTGTTAAATTTCCTTTCCTTGATTTTGCATTGCCATTATTTCGTTATTGTTTAGTGAGTAAGCATATCTCCGTCGGTTCAGAGTTTAAAACATGGAGATAAGTACTTCTAAATATTGGGTACATTGAATGAAATGTTGCTTTTAAAGTCAATTGTTCGATATATAAGAAAATAATCCACAACTTGAAAATATATGATCTGAAACGGGCAGATTGTTTGGTTTACGTATTGACCAGGATCTGAATCTTCCACAATGCCACGTGCTAATATGGAAGCCCTTTTTACATTTTTGTTGCCCAGTCATATATCTTACAAGCTTATTTCCAAACGGTAAACGTTTTCTTTTTTAAGGTTTTTATAAGATTTTGGAATTAATTGAATCGTTGAATTTCAGACCGCATCTGTGTGTGTATCATTACAGCTTTGTTTGTCCTGACTTCTTCTTAAAGCTGTCATTCTAATTCAACTTTCTTAAAGATAGACTTCATTTACACAGGTGCGTTTCTGACAAAAAAAGGTTTCAACTTATTTTAAGGAGAACGACTAAAAAAACACTTTTGAAGTATGAAGTACCACGAACGGAATTTCATTTTGTATTTGCTAAACCCTTATAAATCTTTGTTTTAAAAAATATTGAAAACTCCAACACCAGACAATTTATCTTGGCTATTGGGCTGTTATGGAATTATCTAGATTCAGCGGCTTAATTTGAAAGCAAATGTTTATATTAAGTTTTCTCGTTTAAATAGTTTTACATTTGTCATTTCGGGGACTTTTATAGCTGACTATGCGGTATGGGCTTTTTAATTGTTGAGGCCGAATGGTGACCAAAAGTTGTTAGTTTTTGTGTCATTTGTTTTCTTGGGAAACATTGTATCATTGACAACCATACCCCATTTTTTTTCTTTTTAATATATATATTCATAAAATAATTAGTAAAATAAGTAACAAATTAACAGTTCCAGTTCAATATATATATACACGATTAATTGTAGTTCTTGAGTTATGTAAATGCAGAACATTTTGGTCAGAGGTAAGTGTTGCTGATGAGTTATTGAAAGTTGAAATCATAAGGTCATTTATAGATTCAAGTTGAAAGCGTCGCATGCTTCAGTAGTCCATCTTCGTCAATATCAGACAAAAGACCAAGACTATGCCAAAACCCTTCTAGTTACGATAGTAACCTTAACTTCAATATGATTGTGAAACATGTCATTCGATGCATTCATTCACTAAAACCTGGTTTATCTATATGCCAAAAGTGACAGTAATATTTTTTTTTTTTTGGAAAATGCTTTCTCTTACGGTTTTGTATGAATGCTGCTCCATAAATAAAAAAAAAAACCAGACCAGTAGATAACTATTTACACCACTGGGTCGATGCTACTGCTAGTGGACGTTTCGTCCCCGAGGGTATCATAAGACTATTATTCAGCATTTTGGTGTTGACATTAATATCAATTATATGGTCATTTTAATAAATTTCCTGTTGAAATTTAAATATAAAAAAACTTTCTTATCCCAGGAAAAGATTACCTTGGCCGTATTTGGCAAAACTTTTTGGAATTTCGGGTCCTCAATGCTCTTCAACTTTGTACTTGTTTATCTTTATCACTATTTTGATTTTACACTCTAGAAAAAGAACAGTAGGAACTTTAAAAAATAGATAGCTGTACATCTATACGACCCCGTCCTATATTGCTCTTTTTAAGGATTTTGGTGTAGTTTCAATAGCAGTAGACTAGTTGAATTTGACTGGACATTTTAGTCGATATCGTTTTACATTCTTACCTATAAAAAAAAGAAAAAGATAGATTGGGATGTAATAGAATTACAATGACATAATTTAAGTCATTAACAAAATCTAGATAAAAAAGTGTTTCACAAGTTTATTTAACTGAAGCGTTCTGTCAATAGACTGTTAATGATCGATCGGGAATTTTTGAAATTTTTAAGGAGTTGTTAACATCAATTGAATATGTTGTATACAGTACAAAACGTGTTAGCAAATGTTTATTGGAAACCGATCACGAATCAATTTAATATTTTTGAAGCATACTATGTTATTCAGTACACTGCAAAATGACAAACCTTTAGGGACATTGTAAATATCCTTTCAACTACGAATCACGGTCTTTGAAACGGTTTGAATTATTTCACATTTTCGGAAGCCTTTATAGCCGATTATTCGGGACAGAAGTTTTTCAGTTCAGTAGTTGTCATTAGTTCATGTATATCACATTTTTTGGTAAATTCGTCGGTTTAAAATTAGATTTAAATGATAAGTCTGAAAGTTTCTCTTTTAATTTGTTTAGATTTTTATATCATTCGCAATCCTGACATAGCTCCTAACTTTTTTAATTAGTTATTGAATTGCCTTATTTTGAATCGATTTACCCTTTTCCTGACCTGTTGAATATTTCTATTCAAACTAACTTGAATTTGTTTGATCTCAGCTCTTAATTGGTCAAATTTCGATCATAACGTCATATTTTCTGGCTTTCCGCTGAAATTCCTGAAGTCATGAAAAAAGGCGACCATGTCTGATGATGTCCAATAGAAAAGAACACATTTTTTTTGCGGGAAAGTTATGTAATATAGTTCCACAATGTATCAGGTCTATTAGACATAGTTTAAGTGATAAACATACTAAAGCAGTATAAACATTGAACGACAAAAATTTCTTTCTATGTGACGTTTTCATTTTTATGACGTCAGATACGCGAAGCAATGAATGTGTTTTTAAATTTGATAGATGCTTTTGTGTGATTTTTTGTACATGATTGTTTGTTTTGAGATAGTAACACAGTGATGACTGCTGTACCCATATTTTGACTATTTTATTTATTATGTATGTTTTGTTCACGCATCATTGTTAATATAACGGAATATAACGGAATTTGATGCGACTGTCATACAAGTAAGAGGTTTAATGCTATAAAACCAGGTTCAATCCACCATTTTCTACATTTGAAAGTGCATGTACCAAGTCAGGAATATGACATTCGTTTGATATGATTTGTCATTTGATTTTGCGATTTGATTAGGTACTTTCCGATAGAATTTTCCTCGGAGTTCAGTATTTTTGTGATTTTACTTCTTTCGAATTACAAATGTATATATAAGATGTCAGTTTAGTATTTGGTACGCCAAAATAGCTTCTACAGGACTCAACTTGGATCAAAACAGTTGGGCAGCTAAATAAACTGTTCCCTAAAACAGTTTAGTCTAACCTTTAAGTTTACAAATCCATAATTCGTACCTAAATCTCAGAACATTCACATGAATCCAATCCTTCCTAATTTTTGAGTTTTCTTTGGTTTTGTTGTATTTGTTTATGGTGATTCGTTTCTCCAAATCTTACGTTTTTTGTTGAGAGTTTTATAGACTGAACTTTGCCTGTTCTTTATTGTTCGTCTCGCTAGGGCTGTATCTGTTCCTAAACTGTCGTGTCATTCGAGCGTTGTATTTTTCTTCGATCTACGAAGATATGCTCATTTGTATATATGTTTGAGATTTATTTGTGGAGTAAACGAATTCAATATTTGAAATATTGCCTTTTTGTTTTAATGTGTCTATGCCAAGTTACTACTGATACTGGATTCATGAGATGAAAGCAAAGTCCTAAGTTAACGAGAGTATATCATTAGCAAAGCACTCCGGCATTCAGTATTCCTAAATGGACACTACTTTTCGAAATGCGCATACTTATTTATTTACAACCACTGGGTCGATGTCATTGCCGGTGAAGTTTAATTCCCCTAGGGTATCTTCAAGGCTCTTCAACTTTGTATTTTATTTGGCCATTTTTACTGTTTTGGATTCGAGCGTCACTTTAGACGAAACGTTAAATTTAATCCCGGTATCTATGATGAGTTTATATACAGTGTAGTAATAATATACATTAGTTAGGTACTCTCACTTGTATTAACAGATAAAACAAAGTACATTTGTTATTTATAGAACAGAACAGAAATGACAATTTATCGTCATACAAAGGATGTTTAAGACATAAACATCTAAAATTTTATGACAAACACTGCCTAGTAATAAATAGCGACCTCCAGCTAATGGCAATTTTGTTCCTTTCTAATTTCGTTCTTTTACGCATGGGAAAAACTTATGACAACATTGCATAAGTCTCAATCAGGGTAATATCGAGGATGAGTTTCATTTTATTTTAAAATGTCCAAAATATGACTATATCAGAAAATTGTATATTGAACATTATTATACAAATGCATCTGTATTTACATAAATTCAATTATGGTCAACAATGAATGTATCGGAATTGTTTATTTAGGAAAATATTTGAAATACGCCACAGATATAATATGTTCATGACAATCCTCTGAATGATTTATTACATGTAGTCCTGCATCCGATTGTATTTAAAATGTTCTGTTTTGATATACATGTATAAATAGAATAATACATGGCAAAATCCGTATAGCATGCTGTATCACCACGAGAAACTCATATCAGTTCATCGGGCCGAAGCTGTAGGTGGCAGTTTTTAATAGAATCAGATTAATGGGATATTCTTTTTTCAAATCGTCCGAAATTATAAGCTAGAAAAGAACATTATGATTTTTATTTGCTTAATATCAACATCGTAATGTCCCCTATAAAATTATTACATTCTCAATATACGTTAAAGACCATGTATCAAAAACGATACTGTCCTTAGACTATTATTTTAACTAAAATTAATATTTATCAAATAAATATCATAAGATAAAGAAATGTTTAAAGTTGTATTGTTCATTTAGCGATGATATTATTCATGATCATTTTAATTTTTTGACGAGGTGAACAGCAAGAAAAATATTTCTATTTTAACTAAATTACTAAACAAATCCTTTGCCAGGAAATATAGAATATGTCAAACGTTGAAGTCATTCCAATAAGTCAGATAGAGTATGTTTTTTCAAATACCACGGCAGAGAGGGTAAAAAAAAAATTCCTTTTTACAAATACCCCGGCTTCGTTAAAAAATGAACGATATTCATTTGATAACAGTAAATTGGTAAAAAATACACTGGCTATCAACCAATCAAAACCCAGGATTCTTACATAAGGTGTAATTAAACTCATAATTGAAGCTGTAGGTGACAGTTGATGCAACGATTTCATGAAAATTTCGAATTTATTTGTTATGAAATTTTACGGTTACAAAATATTATATATTGTTTTTTTTTTAAATTGAGGATGTATCACCCTCCTGCAAAGCTCTGATTCCTTGTCCAGCTTTGGCTATACTTTTTGAACTTTTTTGGACTTAAGATGCTCATCTTTAAAATAAGCTTTTGATTTTTAAATGTTGGCCTCGACCATCACTGAAGAGTTTTATTGCCTCATATGTTGTATTTGAAATAGTTTTCATGACCTATATCAAATTAAAAAGGTCTGCTTTCAAATTTTTAAATATTTAGTTAATTGATGTAAATTTTAAATTCAATATGGCCGCCGTAAAAAAAACCTCAAAAATAGGTTGGCTACCCCTCTAATATGATCGAGTACACACTTAAGAACGAATATGACAAATTCTTATGCTTGTATCAGCTTTTTCATGATTTGGTCAAATTTCGGCACTAAGCCGGGGCACTACATCTGGTGCAGAACAATCGGTATTTAATATTATTGTTTATCATATACTTAGACTAAATAACATATGATTTTTACCGTATGATAATAGCATTAAATTAAAGTATTTTCCATATTTTTCAAATTGGTGGTCAGCGGGCTGATATGAAAAGTTTATCACATGCTTCGATTGTTATCACATGCATTTTCGTAACGTTATCACATGGCATTCCGGTGATACTCGGCAAATTCCGGAAAATACACCTCAATGCTACGTTTTCAGTGAAAAACATTACAAAGTAGTGTACAAAACAATTATTTGAATACTGGAAAGTATATTATGTAAAATAATTAAATTATATAATAAAAAAATAAAAAATAAATGCATTATTTTAAGTTTTTCTGAAACAAAATTTAGAAAGTTACTTTAAAAAGGTTCCAAACAATTTATATTATGTATATTCAAATTTGTTGAATTATTTTTTTGTCGATTCGTCTATATCAAAATGTTTTTTTTTCTGTTGAGGCATATTATAGAAAGATTTCATATTGAATGTATCAAATTTTGGGTCAGACGTCCGTGAACTTTTTACTCTTTCAACATCTTTTCGGGAACCACGTAGAATGATCAATATATGAATCTGTTATTTTTCTCTACTGTTGAAGCATATGATAAAAAGATCATAACATGTCATTTTTTATATCGCATGCATTATCAGCCCTCGGTCAATATCAGCCCTCGATCCATGCGGCTCTTGGGCTGATATTGAACCTAGGGCTGATAATACATGCGATATGAAAAATGCCATGTTATAATCTGATATTAGCAACATAATATTTCCAACAGAAAGTAATCTAAAGTTAGCTGCAATACATTGTAATATTGCACTAGTGCAATATATCTTCAAAATTCATGACGTCATCAACGACAAAATCTTAGTTTAAACCAATTTTTACTTTCAAATACTATATTGCTATACAATAAAAAGGTTATTGCATGAATAATGGGGAATATTGTCCCTTGTAGAACATGTATTGCACTTGCAAGCTTGTGCAATTTAAAATTTTACTCGGTACATTATTCCCCAATACTCATGCAATAACCCTATATTATTGCATAGCAATATAATATTTCCCACAGAAATTAACTAAAGGTAAGCGTGCAATAAATCATCAAAATTCATGACGTCATCAACGACAAAATCTTAGTGTAAACAAATTTTTACTTTCAAATATTATATTGCTATACAATACAAGGGTTATTGCATGAAAATTTGGGAATATTATACGTCTCCCGATTGTGTACATAGATACTTACTATATGGTATGCGTTTTGCTCATTTTTGAAGGCCGTACACTGACATATAGTTGATAATTTATTACGTCGTTTGGGATCTTCTCGTTACATATTTTATACTTTTTAACTAAACTTCGTAGTCCAACAGGCCAATTATTACATTGCATACACATTAAATAGAAAAGACGCAAATAGCTATGTCAGATGGGAAAAAGGTAACTCCCACTTTTAAAATATGAAGTAGACCTTTCCGCATGCAAAGTCAGAATGAGGATCAAAGTATTTAAAAAAAAAATAATACACCAAATCACAAGTTGACATGGATTGCGTATTGTAAATAAAGTCTTCATCTGTTAAGTAACTTTTTCATGCATTTCTGATTCAATAGTTATTGGTATCAATTAGTTCAAAAGATTGTAAATCATTAAATAATGCAAATTCCCATATTAATTAGAATGAAATGAATTGACAGCACTTATCATATAGCTTGAATATAAATTGATATCGTCATTGTGTTAACATGTATAACATCATCGATAATTGATTAAGAAAAGATCAAAGTTTAATTGAATAGATTATTACTTGGCCAAAAACACAGATTATTATTTGGAAAAAATAAGACATTGACTAGAAAGGTAAACACAGAAACATTATATTGCACTGATGCAATACACAATTGTTTTTTTTTTTAAATATTTCTATTAATAGAACCCCCCCCCTCTCTCTCTCTCGATAGATCTTTCGATCGATCGATCGATCGATCGATGCATTGTTAATAACTGTTCAACTCCCGAGGAGGCTCGCTGGGCGTAATAGATATTTTATTTTAAATTTAACTGCCGAGAGTGGATAGACATGATAGATATCGTATTATATCAAAAATATGCAGACAAATTTTATTTTTGCCTTTCGAATGATCCTCAAAAAGATGTGTTCTTTCTTTGTGACATCATCAGCCATGGTCGCCTTTGGCATAACGTCACAATAAGAAATTCAGAGGAAAACAAGAAATTTCGACGTCATAATCAAATTTTGACCAAGGGAAGAAATTATATCAAACGGACCGCACGTTAATAGATCAGAAAAGGTCATTTAACAAATTTTCAGCAAATTCTTGATTTTCTTTCTTTTGATTTGAGACCCAAATAATACCTAGGCATATATAAGGTAAAAGTCCGAGTCGGCCTTCTCCCGCCATATTTGATAATATCTCGAAAAGGAGCTCAATAACCTATCAATATTTTTAGCTTATGTTGATCCTCTACTAATACTCTTCCAGCTTAAAGTGTCAATTTTGAATTATTGATTTATTTAATTTTACGAAAGTAAAGCAAACGTCTGGAGTTACCTAACTTAGTTCACAAACTAACAAGGTGACACCGTGTGGGTTGTGGGATATTCATACGGTTTACAGAGTAGAAAATAATGGGCCAATATCACATAAAAATGGGCTTAACAAATAAAGAACAGAGAAAATATGCCAAAAATGAAGAAAAGAGAACACCGAGTGCTTACACGGAAAGAATAGAGAAGGCTGGACAAACTCTATCAAGAGTTTTTAAAAATCCTATAAAAATATAAGCTAACAAAAATGAAAAACCTCACATTCGAGCGTCATTGATGCTTTTTGCTTAGAAGAAACGCTTACAAAATGTTATACTGGTATATTTTTTAAGCACACATATCCATTTGAGATAGACAAATACAAGTGAACAAAAGTATCGAATATAGTCAAGACATATTTTATGATGTTAGATGTCGTATTTGTCAGTGCATAATACTGCTGTTTTCATGATTTCTTTGTTACAAGTGCAACGAATGTATCAAACACGTTTGTTTTATATTATTTACTCTCTTCTTTCGTGTCTTTTCCGCTGGGAAATTTAAAATTCCTGCAGAAAAAAATCTCATCGAGGGCAATTTAAGAATAAAGAATAAGGCTGTAACAGACATAGAAAATATCTAGCGATACAATAAATCAAAGAAGTTAAATATAACAATATTGGAACAACCATTAAAATTTGCATTTATCTTACCTCCAATACATTTCTAGGAATATGATTGGTCAAAAGCAACCGCTTGGAGACCGTGTATATTACATTGACGGTTAGTAGGATTCCATATTGGGTTATTAAGCGAGTTTGCATTTGTTTTTGTATGGTCCAATGGCAGTAGATTCTTAATACTAACGACATTGAAAACTTTATCTCTTTTATATGCAACTAATCTAAATATCACATATTAAGATAGTCGGTAAGATAAATTCAATACTGACTGAGCAAATGATCTAGTGCGATATATTTTGGATCAACCCATTAGTCTTCACTCGGCCGATTCCGTACCCTCATCTAGGAGAGTAGCGATTCTACCGAGGATTGCCGAATGGGGGTCAACCCATATGGAACTTACTGAACCCACACAAATCGTATAAGGTGACAAGCACACTATGTAGCTAATAATTACATTAGATGTAAGTTTCAGTATAAAATACGTTATTATGATTGTCTACACTGCAATCCCGCAGTATTCTTTAATCAAATTCATTACAAAATAACATTTATCATTCATGATGACACGAAGTCCCACAATACAGTCCACAGGTAAATTAAATAAAAACTTGATAAAAATCGTGTTTTCATGATCCTAGCTAAAAATGTAATTATAAGTATTGAATGCTTCTTTTTTTAACTGCATAGGGTTATAAAAGTGTTGACCGTGCGCACTTTTATAGATGAGGTGTGATTGCTAATTGAACAACTAATGTACCGATTTGATGACTTATAAATGTGAATTTTATTCCAAATAATCAAATGAATTCATATTGATGTATTTTCACAAATCTTGAATCACAAAACCGGCACGCGTGTTCACAAACACGGACGGTGTTTTAATATCTTTATCTAGTGTTCATTCTATGGAAACAGATTTTGCAACGGAACGTCTTTTTTGTTTACAGAAGATTTCGACAAATATTTGCCATAGTATTAATTGATGTATGACAATTTATCCTTAATGGTTTAAATAATCTGTTATCAAATTATTGTTTGACTTTGGTTAGCATTTAACATGTTTAACTATGAGTATATCTATTGATATTGTTCGTAAATCGAATTTCATTAGTACATACTATTGTAATAGAAGAACAAATAAAGATTTGAAATTTGACGTCATGCTCGTTTATGTAATAACAATAAACTTGTTTATCATTATTTTTTTTTTAAATATTACTAAAGTAAAGGCTAAGTTTGCCTAAATTCAGCGTTTATACAAATACAGCTCAATGTTTGATTAAATTATAAAGAAAATTTATCTTTTAAATTATTAAAGTTTTATTCCCGAAAATTCGAAATTGACAAATATATATAATATATATAATTCTTTTAGTACAAAGTCAGATTTTAATCAATTTGTATTTTTAATTCAGAATGCTGAATTACAATACGAGTTATCTATCTTGGTGCATAATATGATAAGAAGACGTCGTGCACTGAAAAGCAATCTACACTCTTAATTGTATATTTCCGTAAAAGTCAAAGTTAATATATTTAATTTTTTTTTTTTTAATTCATGATTGTGTATTTCCGTAAAAGTCAAAGTTACTTTTAATTTTTTAATTGCTTTTTTAAATCATTACAATCATGTTCTATTTATTTACTATTTTACTGAGAGGTTTTTCATAAAACAACAAGATAACTTCATTTTATTTTTTGCAATCTGTTTATATAACCTCTTTAAAATATATTCTTTTTATCACATACCATTTATTTTTTTTTACGTCATACCTTAATTTTGTCATTTCTATTTTTAAAAGACAAGTTTTTTTTTTTTTTTTTTTATTCTAATTACTAAATAAAATTTTAATTTTTTTTTTATGATGTGAAATATCTGGACAATTTTAAACATTTTTAACATTTTATTATGTTTTTTTCAATTTGTATTTGTTAAATAGATATATATTTGTATATATAGTGTCTCATAAGCCTTTCTAGGCTGGGTATTTGTCTTATTTTATTATTGTGCAATGTATATTATATAATCTGTATAATAAATCTGTAGACAAGTATGTGACACTTTAATAAAATAAATTATTATTATTATTATTATTATTATTATTATATTTAAATTGTTAAGTTATTGATAACACCTTTTGGACTTCCATAATTTGTTTTACCGTTAAAATAAAAAATGCACAATTAAAGCTCTAGATCTGTATCTTTACTTTTTGTTTACTAACACGAACAATTATATAAATTTCAATCAATCATCTTTTTGTACTTAGAATTGTCTGTCAGGTTAGATATAAAAAAAGAAGATGTGGTATGATTGTCAATGAGCCAACTCTCCACAAGAGACAAAATGACACAGAAATAAACAAATATAGGTCACCATACGGCCTTTAACAATGAACAAAGCTCATACCGCATAGTCAGCTATAAAAGGCCCCGAAATGACAATGTAAAACAATTCGAACGAAAAAAATAACAGGCCTTATTCATGTAAAAAAGCATGAATTAGAATTCAAACAATTTAATATTATTTCTATTTTATTTATTTTTTACTTTTTGAAAACACAATTAATTCATGTTTTAGTATTTAAATGATTTTGCGTTGGATATGTTTGAAAATAAAATGATACATTAAGAGACAATATAAACATGATCAGATGAGGTGTGATTGCTAATGGAACAACTAATATGTCTCGATATCATGACTTTAAAATGTTAATTTTATTCCAATCAATCGGATAAATTCGTATTGATTTATTTTCACAAATCTGGATTCACAACTGACTAGTTATTGTTCTTTCATCACATGACTGCCACGAGTTTTCGCAGATATGGAGGGTTTTAATGTCTATGTGGCGACATTCTTTTGAAACACATTTTGCAAAGGAACGTTTTTGTTTGTTTACAAAAGATTTCAACAAATATTTGCCATGGTACTAATTGATGTATTACAGTTTATCCTGGCTGCCTCAATTATCTGTTATCCAATTAATTTTTGATGTTGGTCATCTAATGAGAGGTATATCTATCAATAGTGTTCGTATATCGAATTTCATAAGTAGATACTATCGTAATGGAAGAACAAATAAAGATTTAAAATTTGACGTCATGCTCGTATATGTTATAACAATAAACTTTATCATTATTTATTTTTAAAATAATTTTAAAGTAAAGGCTAAGTTTGCCTAAATTGTGCGTTAAAACAAATACAGCTCAATGTTTGATTACAATATAAAGACAATGTACCTTTGACAGTATTACAGTGTCATTTTTGAAGACTAGTAATATGTTTTATGTTATTTCGGGAATAATTCTTTTTACAGGAGCAGTTGGTTAGTATTATTTTGTGGAGTTCATTTATTTTAATTTTAATTTTTCTTCTGTAATTGCTTCAAGATAAAAAAAACCAAGATATTGTCTACCTAGTTAAAGCATAACATACTTTTTATGTGTTAAATATATCATAATTTATTCGAATAAAACATTCGGAAAAGGACAATTGTTTCATAGAGAACTGTATAGTCTGATCATTATTATAACAGAATTGGCCATATGATTGGCAACATTTAACATTGCAGTAATAGAACAAACGGATGCGGATTTTGACAATTATTGTCTCTCTCTTGATGTTTGATACCAAAGTATTTGAACATTAAAAAATGTAATACAAATATTGAAATACATATAAAACTTAAAAGAATATAACATATAGCTTTGTCTGGACATTAAATTAGAGTTTTGTATGAGGATGATACAATTCTTTATCTAAAATGAATATAAAATTTATAAGCAAATCTCAATGGAATTATATCCGTAATTTCATGCCATTACTAAAGCACTGACTACTAGGCTAGTAACAACCACAGAGACTTAAAGTCTACCTAGCAGCAGGAATATCGACCCAGTGATAGTAATTAATATTATAAACCGCAATTTCTAGATTTCTTTTCTTTTGATTAAAGGCCTGAATAATAAAAATAGAAACATAACGTAAAAATGAGAGTCAGCTTTTCCCCGCCATTTAAGAAAACATATTAAATATCCCGAAAAGGAGCTACATCAACATCATCAATATTTCTAGCTTATTTTGTTTTCCTTAACAAACGCTTTTCAGACCTTCAGTGTTAGTTTTATATTCTTGACTTTTTTGAATTTTACATATGTACATCCTTAAGATACAAGACATTTATATGTATTAACTTTGCGTATTTTATATGAATAAAGGAGAAAGTTTGATATTTAAAAAACTACCAGACGACATATTTTCAACTGCGACTCCTGAATTTGTATTTCAACATGCATCCAGTTCATTGGAAGAATGTGCTGTAATTTGTACAAAGTACTCTTCGTGTAACTCGGCATACCTACATCAAAGCACATGTATTGGGTTGTCATCCCTATCGCCAGATTCATTACATCCTGCCTCAGTCGGAACTTATACAAAACAAAAGGAAGGTGAATATGTATTTAAGTTTATGGATTACACTAATGTTGGCTAATGCATTACACTAAGTCTTGTTTTATACTAAACTGTTTTTGTTTGAGCTTTTGTCTACATAAAACTCATCAGTGGGGCAAATGTGGGGCTCGAATCAACATGATCAAATCAGTTGAAACGCCAAAATCTAAAAGGAATAGCATAAACATACAATCTTTATACCAAATCTTACACAAAGGTTAAATATAGGTAAAATATATATACTGTTTGTACATTTCGAAGTTTGGTGAATTTTGGTCAAACTGGAATTCATCCAACATATCCCTATTTACAAATAAGTACGAAACAAACGCTTTCGTGACACACTTGTCGCACACCAAAACAAAAACCAGTTTCAGAGGCAATGACAAAAGAAAACGAATGTAGTCTGACACGGTTAGGGTTATCTAAAAAAACAACCATCTGTAATGTTTGAAACTTAAAACGTAAAGTCTTGTAAGGCGTTGAAGTTATTTTCAGTTACCTTTTTGTTGTTAATTCAGTACCGTTCAGATCGTAAGGTAACCGTTAATCTGGAAACGTTCAGTAGCTTTTCAGAAATTTCAGCATGTCTATATTTGTACCTGTCAGGTGAAAAACAGATCTTAGTTGACCGCAAACGAGTTGTCTGATCATTTCGGAAATTATAACAGAGAATAAGTCTGAAAATTGACTGAAATACTGAATTAACTTTATTGATCAATAAAGTATTGTTCAATCGTTTGAGAGCTGTTCATATCAAAATGACCGTTTCAGTTAAAAATATCTTTACTTGTGTGAAAAAGACAACATAAAACAGTAATATGATTTAAATCCTTGATACAAACCAGAACGGAACTCGTATCAAAATACTTCGGTTCCGTTTCTGATGCTATTAGCATAAACGGTACCAGTTTTTCTGTACCAGATGCGCATTTCGACAATCAATGTCTCTTCCGTAATGCTCGAGGCCAAAATATTTGAAAATCCAAAGCTTATTAAAAAGATGAAGAGCTATAAACCAGACAGAACAAAAAAGTAAAGCAAACGCCGGCAAGGAATCAGAGCTTTGCATGATGGAAATACGTTCCTTAATTTTAAATAATTTCCAACATTTTGTAACAGCAAATTTTAATAACATAAAATCCGTATTTTCATGCCAGTGCCGAAGTACTGGCTACTGTGCTTGTTATACCCTCGGGGACTATCAGTACACCAGCAGAGGCATCGACCCAGTGGTAGTAATAACATTTACGGTACCAATTTTCTGCACCAGATGCGCATTTCGACAATCAATGTCTCTTCAATGCTGCACGAGGCAAAAATATTTGAAAATCCAAAGCTTATTAAAAAGATGAAGAGCTATAAACCAAAAAGGACAAAAAAGTAAAGCTGCATGAGGGAGATTCATTCCTTAATCTTAAAAACATAAAGTCCGTATTGTCATGCCAGTGCCGAAGTACTGGCTAACCAGACGTTTATATTAATTATTCAGTAAGCATACAGAAATTATTCAATTATTCAATTCTCAAGAAAACATCGTCAACCAATCTTTTTTTCACTTTTACAAGCTTGCCAATATCCAAGTTTTTGGAACACAAAGATATATGCATAATGGTTAGTGATGTAGCACTGTCGTGGTATGAGGCTAAACAGTATTGCGAAGACGTAGGCGCCCATTTGATAGTTCTCGACTCCGAGAGGAAGAGTAATTCTACTTATGAATTTATCAAAAATTATTGTGAGTAATTTTCCAGAATGTATTCAGATAAGTATGATATACTACCTTTCGGCAGATAATAAACACGTTACAATCTCTTGTTGTTATGCGATTTTTACTATGCGGTATGTATATAAGTATAACCATGTCCGATCAGTTTGTAAAAAAAAAATGTAATGCTTTAGTATACCAGTGCATCTTGGAAGCAAATTGGAAGGTGAAAGAGAGAAAAAATCACGTCAAGGGTACTGCTTTTGCTGTGTAAAGTAAATATTTTGTGAAGCCTTATGAAAGTTTTAACGAATTTTACTTTTCAGCAAATATCTTATTAACTTCTCCTATCAACCGAATTAATCAAGAAAATGTTCTCATTGCTAATTGTTCAGTGCAGTAGATCTTTATCAAAACTTACCTTAATGACGAATTTTTTACTTTGTTCATAATTTCAATAGGCTTGTTATACTAACACTAGCTGCAGTTATCCAACAAAACCAATCAATCAATTATTTTAAGAAAACACATTTCATTAACGTTTACATAACATTTTATTGACATGCAGGTCCTGTGATGTATACCTTACAATCTTTGCAAAATGTATATGTATGTCAATATGATATCGTTATGCAAACCCCTAGTTTTGGTGGGGTTCGTGTTTCTCAGTTTTTCTATGTTGTGTTTTGTGAACTTTTGTTTGTCTTTTTGTCTTTTTCTTTTTTTGGGCATAACGTTGTCAGTTTATTTTCGACTTATGAGTTGTAATATCCCTTTGGTATCATTCGCCTCAATTTTTATGGAAGATAAAACCTTTCAAATGCGAGTTTGTGCACCTTCTTAATTCGCATACAGTAAACCAACTTATTTTAGCGATCGATTTATTTTCGCGACTTTCGCAAGTAGAAAAATAACGCGAATATGTAAAACCTGGATCATTCCTTATAACACTTTATCAAGTTAATAAGAAAATCGCGAAAATAAATAGCCGCGAAGAGGTCAAGAAAGTGTAAAACGCGAAATAAAGTATCCGCGAAAATAAGTTGGTTTACAGTATACCACAACATGTTACTGCAAATCATAAACTCGGAATGTGTGACCAGCTTTTATGGGTTGAAGGTATGTCAGATGAACTTACAACAAATATTCATTACCAGGTTTATCAACATTGCTCTAAACAAATAAATCAATCAAGAGATGAAATTAGATAATAGAAACGCTCCTTTGTTCTTTCGTTTTCTTTTTTATTACGTTGATTGATTGATTAACGTCCAGTTGTTAATATTAATCCATATGTTGGATGACAAACATTTACAATTATATTGTATTATCAACTTTGTGTTCTGAAAAGCAGGCTAACTGGGAAAAGGGGCTAGAAATTTGAACTACAACCCGCCCTTATTTGATTAAGTGTGGATGTGTATTTATTCATCCCGCACACTGAATCAAGGTGTTACTGTTGGACGTGAAATGTCAAGGGATGATCATATTTTATATCACAGTCGATACTAGTTGTCAAATCCGAGAATATTGTTTACAATCCGAGGCTTGTAATTGATATATTGTAGATGACAAACAAAAAACACGTATGTCCTATTATGGTGGTCTGAACATCATTTTAGACACAGTCGTTGTCAAAATACGCGTCTGGTGCAGTATAAATGGTTCCGTCAAATAATGCCTCCTGTTTTATACCCAGTACAAATATAATTATTATATAGTTCCCGGAAATGTACATATATATCGTTGTCATCCTGCAATCCTGCATTCTTGAGAGTTTAAGGTTTGCTTGTTTTTAGTCACTACTGTTGCGTTAGATATTCTCAGAAGTGTACATGCTTAATACGCTGACCACGAAGATGATTTTGCAACAAATTGTGACTGGAAAACTAACTGTCTGATTTATGTACAAGACATTATACGGAAAGCCAATATGATATTTAGCAACAAACTACAGCCACCTAATTACAGGGTCATGGTTTCTATAATATGTATTTTACACCTTTTCTGCATCAATAATTGCATGATGAATACAAATTATATACACCTCTGCCTAACCAAATTATAAGGCTGGTGTCTTAAATGAGTTTGTTTTGATTTCTTTGATGTTTATAACTGCAATTTTTCAGATAAAGGTAGCTTTAACGAATTCTATGTCGGTGCATCTGACTTGGCCGTTGAAGGAAAGTGGGAATGGATAGTACCTGGTGCCTCAAACTACTTCAACTTTCATGAAACTCAACCAAACAACTATCATATCAAATATCCGACTTTTACCGCAGATTGTGCAGACATTCATACAGATGGAACATTGTTTGACGACTATTGTGGGCAGAAACAAGCTTTCATATGTGAAATATAATTCACACATTTTTATATATTCGTCTAGTTGTACAACAACCCTACTTTACAGTATGTATAGTGACCGTTGAGCCATGAACAGAACATTTGTCAGTCGTCAAATAAACGTATACATTTCTTGTAAAATATTCTTCAAAAGTCTTAAATGCATGAATGACGTCATCACGAGTTTGCTTTTTGCTATGGGATATCTCTTTAAGAGATGACGAATGTGTTACAATTGATCAACACCACTTTGTTCTCTTTTTCTTAAACTCGACTCCAACACATTAGACGTATCACCAAGTTTATTATTTCAGTTTGTAATCGACTTTTAGAATTTGAATATCCCCTTGGCATCTTCCACCTTTTTACGGTATGTCGATTTTTAATGTATTGTATGTATAAAGTAACTAACACATAGGGACACATATAAAGTGATTGCAAAAATATAGTTTCTTGATTTTAATATATTTCTATCATTGAGGTTGGTTTTTTTCACTGTTATTGATCACTGTCAGTCAGTCTGTCTTTTATTTTGTTTTTACAATATTGAGTAGAAATGTAATTATTTTATATTTTTAATTGATGAACAGCGTTACATTCATTTTTAATTCTAGTAAATTTTTAGTTTCTTAAATATGCACAGTACTGTGGGGTATTTTCAGGTTAAAAAGTGAGATTGACCTTCTGTTATGATATTCTGTACAGATCTTATTAAAACGCTTAAAATTGTTTTCAAATGTGGAGAGAGAGAGAGAGATTGTATGTAAGAAAATAACACATAGGGACACATATAGTGATTGCAAAAATATAGTTTCTTTATTTAAATATATTTCTATCATTTAGTTTTTTTTCTCACTGTTATTGATCACTGTCAGTCAATATCTAAAAAAGAAGATGTGGTATGATTGCCAATGAGACAGAGAGAGAGAGAGATATAGAGAATGGTTATCCGAAAATCAATAACCAACTGAAAATCCACAACATAGCCTAAAGATAAGGCTATGTTTTGAAAAATGTGCGAATAATAAAAGCATAGATTATAAATCGAGAGAGAGAGAGAGAGAGAGAGAGAGAGAGAGAGAGAGAGAGAGAGGGATAGAGAATGGTTATCCGAAAATCAATAACCAACTGAAAATCCACAACATAACCTAAAGACAAGGCTATGTTTTGAAAAATGTGCGAATAATAAAAGCATAGATTATAAATCGAGAGAGAGAGAGAGAGAGAGAGAGAGAGGGGGGGATGGTTACCCTAAAATCAATAATCAACTAAAAATCCCCAACATAGCCTAAAGACGTAATGACGTTAACACAGCAACTAGTTACCAATACAACTAAAACTTAGTCTAATTGTTTTCAACACGAACCCCACTAACAACGCTTAGTGAATTAAAAAGCGCGTGAATGTGAACAGTTGACGTTTAATATAATGACACTCATTCGCGTTTTCTTGTTCGGTAAACTGTCTGCGGTTTCGTGGTTGTTATAAGAGGAGATATCCTCACTCATCTTTTACACATATAGTCCATAACGAGTAACCATATTATATTGGAGTCCATTAATCGTTTGAAAAAAATAGCTTCAATTTTATTACTTGAAATCTTTCACTCCATAGCTTTCTCGTATGGGTAGTCATCTATATTCTCTTTGAAGAAAATTATGATAGGGAACGCAAGCTCTTGTACAATGTACCAACCGAAAAATGATATAATTTATGTGCAGTCGCCACTGAACTGTTGCTACATAAAAAATTGAACGTGTACAGCTGGATAATTTAAATCATCACTCTTAATTTCATATTCAGTTATTGATCAAACGAGAGTATGATTTGTTTTTTACTTTCCGAAAAAAAAATCCATGTAATTTCACATTGGCCATTTGGATTTTTAGTGTAAAATCATTAATTCAAGTTCGTTGAAACTCATCACAGATATAACGATTAAAATCATGTGCACCAGACGCACGTTTTGTGTACAAAAGACTCATCAGTGAAGCGTGAATAAAAACAAAAAAAGAAAAAGCTCAAATGAAGATGATGAGCATTGAGGACAAAAAAATTCCGAATGGTTTTGTCAAGTACTGCTAAGTAAATCTATGATGAGTAGTGTGTTAATTGTAGAGAAATTAATTATTGTAAACGAACTTATTTTCGCGAGCGATTTATTTTCGCGACTTTTGCGAGAAGCAAAATAACGCGAATATAAATCGTCGCGAATATGTAAAACTTAGATCCTCCCTTATTTTACTAAACCAAACATTTTCAAAAAAACGCGAAATTAAATCTCCTTGAAATGAGATAGTAAGGGCTAAACGCGAAACAAAGTTTCCGCGAAAATAAGTTGGTTTAGATTATGTTTATCATATTTCTCGATATGAGGGCTTTGATTGTAAATATTTAATATATGCATGTGATTCACAACACCCAATGAGTTGGTATTTTAGAAATTACCTGAAGGACAGTTTTAATGACGATACATAGAGGTTGCTAATTTAGAAAAAAAGGTTTAGTACTTTGACCTATAATGGTTTACTTTTACAAATTGTGACTTGGATGGAGGGTTGTCTCGTTGGCACTCATACCACATCTTCTTATATCTTTTTAGTGAGGCATTTAACAATCAAAAGTGCCGTTTGCGGTAAGGACATTTGTGCAATTTAGATATTTTGGTGTGAAGAAAGCTCATTCTTTAACGTTTTCTTTTGTGTGTTATTTCGACAATGTAAAGACACGAAACCGAATCATAATTGTCCAATATATCCTATTTTTGGGCTAGTAAATTAGGCTTTTGCATGGATGTTAATATGACAAAGCGCTTTGGTTGCATTCATCTTATATTTGCTAATCAATTTCAATTCAATGAGGTAGGTTAAACATGGACCTCTTTTGTACCTCATTATCAACATTATCAAATTTTTACTTCATAGTTACTACCAATATGTTTCATATTTGAAACTAGTTTTCTTTTGCATTCACGTATTTACTCATCAGCAGTCTTTTGGACAGAAAAGGTTGTAAAGATTTTTATTTTATTTCTTTACAATTGATACAAATTTACCTTCCTTGTACGGACAAGAAGCATAAAAGACATGTACAACAACTGTGTTTGATATGAAATGATGTTTTTTTTCATATTTAAATTGCCGAACTCTTCCTTTTTTTTCTAATACATAAATATAAATATAAACTAAAGTGCGATGCTGGCATACGCTAAATTCCGATGGTCCGCGAAAGTATAGATGTAAAAACGTAGTTTGATTATGACGTTGACAGTCGTTTATACAAACCAAAAAAAACTATGTACATGCCGGAAGATACATCACGAATATTTAATTACCAACTTTCAATCCGGAATGTGCTTGACTTAATTTCAGACCTAACCGGGATTAGTTGGATAAAACAAATGTGTTTATTTTCGGGTGCTGGAAGAAGGACTTGTGTCTTGCGCAGCATAGTCCTTTGACAACATTTCTATATAGATACAAAATAGTATACTCAGAGGTATCCTGTTTCCTGTATTCTGTTTCTATTCGAAACGAACAGATACATAAAAACATTGTTTACGTTGCAGTCTACTTAGGGTCCCATTAAAATAATGTCAATTTTATTGAAAATTAATGTCGGTTAAATAGAGGTATTTGTAACTTATGTAACCACGGTAAAGGGATGGGGGTTCATAGTAGTGAAAGACTGTGTGTACGGGAAGCTAAACTTATTATCAAAATATCAATACACCCGAATTGTTAAAAAAATCATTTAACAGGACATACAGTATTTTGTGACACTTAAATGACTTTTTTTAGTAATTATTAAGTGCTTGGTCTTTTAAATTTAGAAACAATCACTTAAGCATGTTAAGCCTGTCTGTAAATTATCACCAAGCCTATCACATATGTTATACCTTAGCATACGTATATACTAGCTTTTGCCAAAAAAAAAGACTATTTTTTTTCGAAGTCCATGCACTTTAATCCCCTAACCAATGGTCATAATAAATCATCGTGCAATAGCAAAAAAACAACCATCGCACTTTACGTGAGACACCATCGTACTTTAGCGTAGACCATCGCACTTTAGCATGACCATCACACTTTAGAGTACCATCGCACTTTAGAGTCCTACAAATATATGATCAAACAAATTAACTCGTCATAGATACAAGGATTGCAATTTTTATATTTACACAAAGACTCATCAGTGACGCTCCAATAAAAAAAATGTTAAAAAGGGCAAAATAAAGTACGAAGTTGAAGAACAAGAAATCGCGATTTAAACAATGCGGTCTTTATAAATACGTATACATTACCATGTTCGATGAGTTAATAGATCAGTTAATAGACACCGCAAAATACAAAAGTACTGCAAAAGTATAATCCTTGTAACAGTGCATCATAAGCAAGTAGAAAAGTGTCAAGGGTACTGATTTTGTTGCGTAACGATTATTTCCTGTAAAGCCTTATGAAAATTTCAAGGAACTTCCCTTTTTCGGGAACATTTCTTCTATACATCGTCCTATGAATTGGATTAAAAAAAAGTTCTCACTGTTGAATATTGGGAATTGAAACTGGATGTGTGGCTAGCCAAACCTCGCCCTTTATGGCAATTTAAGTTATAATGCAACAACGTTTGTAACGACACTTTGATTGAATAACGTCACTTATGTTCATGGCATCAATTGATAATTGATGCTATGGAACATACGCGCATGCGCAGACGATACATGACAGATTTTTAATACATGTTTTAACGTTGTTGTCTGGCAGTTTCATCAGATTGCGTTGCTAGTAAACTTAATGTGCGACCATCAAATCACCAATTGATGCTGTCGAAGCTTAAAATACCATACAGTTATCTCCTTAATATACTGCTAACATGACAACATCACAGAACGTAGTTCAAATTATTGCAAGTACATTCATAACAGAGAAAAACATAAATTATATAAAAGCAAAATGTTTGCATGTCAACTATAGAAGAACAACGAATAACTTAAATAAATTTAGTACACAAACATAGCTTAATTTTTTTTAAAAGGTTTTAATTGTTATCTCTACATGTAGCTAAAGGTATCAAGCAGAACCAATAAGAATCAAATATCTTTAGAATACACGTTCCATAAATGTTTAGTAATACTTAATATATTGACATGCAGTAACTGAATGCCTTACACTCTCTGCAATTAATATGCTTGTCAATATAGTATCGCTATGTAAACTCAGATTGGTGGGGTTTGTGTTGCCTGGTCTTTTATCTTGGATTGTTTGGTTGATTTACGTTTTGTTAACGTCCAGTGGTTAATATGAATGCACATTCAGGACGGCAAAAATTTACAATTATGTTGTTTTACCAAATTTATTTCCTGAAATCTGAAACGGATACTCGTGACGGCGTCCGTACAATTTACGAAGGGATGATTTTAACATAATCATTTGAAACTCTTGGTTTAATAGCTTCCTTTACTATCAATGAGATCAAAACAGGAAGTGCAAGCCCGGGAATATCGTAACAATTAAAAGATATGTACTCATATTGTTGTAAATAAAGTGTATTAATGCCATAAAACAATGAGAAAAGTGAGCGGTTTGTTCATGTTTATCGCCAGTACAAATGTAATCATTGTATATCCCGAAAATGTACATATATACAGTTGTCATCCTTCTATCATGCATTCTTCATAGTGTAAGGTATAGTTCTTTTTAGTCAGAACTGTTCTTATAAGTCTACATGCTTAATACGCTTACGACGGATATGACTCTTCAATAAACCGTGACGGAAAAACTAACTTCTTGATGTATGCACAATACTTTATACGAAAAGCCATATGATATTTAGCAACAAAAGCAGCCACGTGTTACAAGGTGCCGTGTTCCTTATTTCCTGTAAATCAACTTATTTTCGCATATTTGTGCATCTATTCTGTAATTACAGGACGAATATAGTTTGTTTTTATTTTGATGATGGTTTTAACTGCAATTTTTCAGATTTATAGCTTTAAAGAATTTTATGTAGGCGCATCTGACATAGCGGTGGAAGGACAGTGGGAATGAATAATACCTAGTGCAGCAAACTACTTCAACTTTCATGAAAGTCAACCAAATAACGTTCATATACAGACCTTTCCAGCAGATTGTGCAAGCCTTCATAAAAGTGGAAAATTGTTTGACAATTATTGAGACAAGACACATGCTTATATATGTGAAATGTAATTGCGGTGTGTGTTCCAACACTTTAATATCCAAATAAATGTACAACAACCCTATTTTATAAAATGTTAAGTGACCGTTAAACCATGAACAGAACATTTGTTAATCGTCAAATGAACATAAACATTTCTTTTCAAATATCCTTCTAAAGTCTATCATGCCTTTACAAAGCCATCACGAATAGGCTTTATGTTGTGGAATACTGTTTAACAGATGTGGAACGTGTTACAATTATTGTTGGATACCACTATGCTCTTTTGTCTTGAACTCGACACCAGGTTTATAATTTCATAAGCATCACGACGGGTACAGTATATAAAGCAGTATCTGATTGTTTTAATTTCCATTTATCTTACATATCTTATGTGGTTCGTGTTGGTTTGTCCTCTTTGTTGGTATTTATATTTATTTCTTTGTCATTCGATCATTTCATGCCATTTACCATGTATATAGCGTTGTCAGATTTCAGTCGACTTTTAGAATAATAGTTATACTTTCGCTTACTAGGCGTAAAATACCAAGGTGTTGTGACCTCGGTAAACAACGGGAAATTTTCCGGACATCTTTATTATGAGTCGGATACCTTAAGATATTTTAGTATCCCTTTGGCGTCTTTCACTTTTTTATGGTACTTCGTTTATGAATATAGATGCATTGAGAATTGAAATGGGGAATTTGTCATGTCACAGAGACAACAACCCGACCATAAAGCAGAAACAACTGAAGGCCACCAAAGGGTATACAACACAACGAAAAAATCACTCATCCGGCGGCGTGCTGCTTTTGGGACCTTAACAAAAATGTGTACTAGTTCAGTGATAATGCACGTCATACTTAATTCCAAAATATATAAAAGAATTAAAATAAAAATTCATACAACATTAACAAAGGCCAGAGGCTCCTGATTTTGGAGAGGTGGGGTTAAACATGTTTTTCAAGATCTTAGCCCAACTCCAGTACCTCTAGCCAATGTAAAAAAAAACAGCAATACGCGAAGTTTAAAAAAAAAACGAGTCCGTTTTCAGAATAGGAATCAAATGAAAACACACCAAATGACAATGATACATAAATTAACAAATACATAATAGCAGTAACTTACATGCCAGGTCCAGACCTCAATTAAACAGATTGAATGTATGTAAGTAATAAACACAGAGACAAATATCGTCATTGAAAAACTCTCGTTTTTTAATTTTTTTATTATTCTATCAGAATATCTATTTGTTCTTATTGACTCTGTTTTTTTATTTTACAATTTTGAATAAAAATGTAATTATTATGCTATATTTTTAACTGAAGAACAACGAAACATTCAGTTTTTATTCCAGCAAGTTTGCACAGCCCTGTGAATTGAAGACGATCGCGAATGCCTTCAATTGTATTACATAAAAACTTAGAAATCATAGCTTTCTCGTATGGAGTTATCCTCTGCAGTCTCTATCATGATGACTTTCATGATATGGAACTCAAGCCCACGGAAAATCTAGCAACCAAAAATTGTAAACTGTATTTGCAGTCGCCGCTGAACTGCTGCTACATAGAAATGAAAATGTACAGCTGGATAAAATTAAATAATATCTTTTGTTTTAAATTCAGTAATTGATCGAACGAGAGTACGATTTTGTTTTCTTTCCTATAATTTCCTTTCAATAACTCATTGTTTAATTTTTTGTACATTCATCATCATATATTGTAAAATAACTTATTTTCGCAAGTTATCTATGTTCACGACTTTCCTTAGTAAAATAAATAACGCACATATAAATCGTCGCGAATATCATTCCTTATCAAACTCAGTCAAGAAAATTAAATGTCCGCGAAGAGGACCAGAAAGGATGAAACGCGAAAAAAATTATTCGCGAAAATTAGGTGGTTTACAGAATAACAGGAATACAATTGTGTACACAGACACGTGTTTCAGGTACAAAAGTCTTAACGTTTATTTGTTTTGATGGAACTTGACGGTTTTGAACATAAGTAAAGTCACAGAACAGTCAACATGTTTCTTACATAAATGGAAACAGGCCAATGAATAAATGCTTTAAGGTCAAGTAACAGTAAATGAACGCCGTCTAGCGGATTCCGCGAAATATTGCGACGTTTTGTACGAATTACGTCCCTTTGACCAGATTTTGCAATGTTAAAATTGCACCCGGCGACTTTTCGATGGGACAACGTCAACGGTAAATTTGACGGATAGTATGTTACTTCTAGGAGAATGAACTTGTTTTTCTAAAATAAAAAATTGAAAATGAATATGAAAGCAGTCACGAAGACGATTTTCAAAATGAAAGTCAGGTGTTTGAATGGCGTCAGGGACGTAGGGTGGTAGAGTTTGTATATCTGCCGACCAGTTAAAACAAGTGTGAAAACTGTTGCTCACTACTATTTCTACATAATTGGGATGAGAAAAAACAGTGTGGTCTCGGAAGTATTCTATATGTAGTATGTCAAAACTGTCCTTACAAAAACCCTATATTCAATGGGAAAATTAAGACATCGTCTAGCCAAAAATAAGCAGAAGGGGGTGCAAGTTTGGGACATTAACACTAAAGTTAAAACTTAGTATTGTACGGTAAGACTATATATCCCATATTTTGAAAATTATCACTGACACCAGTCGGAACAAGTAAAAATATTTTCAAATTAGAGAAAAGGAAATGAACCACATAAACTAATACTGGTCATAAATTCGCCGCTGCTGTCAGTCAGTCATAGTTGGCACTAAACTATATATTAATACACTTAAATTAATTAACCTTGTTCACGGTTGTGAATAACAGTTTAATATTCATACACAGTTTTTAGACTATAACAAATTAAAAATAAACAAAAATGATGTTTTACGATCATTAATCCATCGCTACATTTTGTATTCTAATGTTGTTGTTTTTTTGTAATGGTGTTTTCTTTCATGTCCGCAATTTCGATGTTAAAAATAGAGCACAAATCTTTAAATAGATACATGTATAAATAGTATATGGTTGGAAGATTTATACATGGCTTAGTATCCTAACAGTATTGATTCGTATGGTTGTCTCCTCAAAGGAAATTGTTATATATAAAAATTAACCGAATAAAAAAAAAATGTACCCTAGCTGAAAGGAACATCTCAAATATAAAATAGAACTGTTCTCAATTCTATTTCACTCATAGAACTTGAAGATTGAGAACGAGATTATATCGATCATCTCTATAGCATACTACTACTATATGCCTACTGTACTGAAAAATATGCACAGTGTCACAGACTTTCACTACCTAAAGTAAAATGTAAATCCCGTAAGTAGTCAGTACTTCAATAAGACAGCAACCAGACAACAACACAAGGCTAAAAGAAAATTAAAAAGGAAAAAACATCTTGTGATATGCATTTGTAAAAGGGGGGTGGGTGGCAGGGGTCCTGATCCCGAAATCCCGGACTTTAAAACATGAAATCCCGAGGTCCCGAATTTATAGAATAGCCGGATCCGGAAAGGATCAATCCCGAAATCCCGTGCTTAAAAACACCCTATCCCGGAGTCCCGTTAAAGGTCCCCCCTTATTTGTGTAGATGGACTAAATAACAAAACACAATATTTCCAGTCTTGTCTCAGCCTGTGTGCGATTGTTTTTTTCTTGTTTTTTTTTTATCATATCTCAACCTCCGTATGTTTGGTTTCCTTGGAAATGTGTTTACACGATGTATTTTCTGGAAAATACACTGTACTACAAAGACCGTGCAATGTCTTGAGAGAGCGCAATTCAGAGAGAGAAGCACATTAATTTATTGTCACATATAATTAGATCTCAAATGGAGTTGCAGAATAACGGATACTGGCGAATGTCAAAATTGAACATAAAAGTTTGCAAAATTATAAAGAATAACAACTGAAAATAAAATAATTATTTAATACAATAGTGTAGACCATATACAAAATTAAGAAATCATGTAATGATAGAAAAATTTTACAAAATCGTTAATTGAAGATTTTACAAAATCGTTAATTGAAGAATTTACAGAATGAGCGTTATATTTAAAGATAAAGAACATTTAGGTCCACACTTAATATGGACTCTTAAAAAATCGTTTTATTATCTCGGTGTTGCGGGTCAGTAATGAATAAAAAAATCACTGGTCAATTTAAAGGTTGTTGTAAGTGATGCAATATGTTCTTATTTTCCTGTTCCCCTTATGTAACTTCCAGTTTTATTGAAGTTTACATCCATCAAAGCCTTAGTTTAATTTAGTTTCATGTTATTACTACCCCCTCCCTTATTTGTCGCATGTTGTGTATCATGTACTGATGCTATATATACTTCGATCATACATATGTACACTTATGGAACAATAACCATTTAGTAAACTTTTTAAAACTTTTTTGTAGACTTGTATACAATAAATTTTATAGAGAACAAAAAAGATATTAACAAAGATGTCAGTTTGTCTGCGTGTTTTACTTGTTAACTTGCAGATGTATAAATAACCACACGACACTCTTTCAAGAATTTGTAGAATCATTGATATAATGTTTGTTTATATATGCGATGTTAAGCAGCAGTATATGGACAGAACACGTTCTGTCGTGATATAGTACCAAAACACAAGCTATTACATGTTCCGCTGCTATAAAGTGGCCAAATCATATATCGGAACGGAGAAAAAGTGTAAACAGATGACTTACAAGATAGTCTAAGAAATTTATAAATTGGTTACCCAAAAATGACAAAGTTCAACTATCTCTCATTAGAGCAAATATCAATAAAGATCAAAACCCTGACCACATGCAAACAGACAGCAAAGTGAAAACGTTCTAGGATTCAAACTGTAGATGTTTTGCGGAATAACTGTAAAGGGGGACGGACGGACGGAAGGACGGGCGGCCAGACGGAATGACGAGCGGACAGACGTACAGGAGTAGTTGAGGGGGGCATAAAAAAATATAGCTTCAATTACATCTTTTAATGCTTCAACTTGTAGACAGTAACCCTGATGATTTATATTTTTAAGTTTTTACCATTTTTGCGTTCATGTTCTTACAATGTATTTTTGTCTGAATTAGTAATTGTTTTAGATATGAATATTGATAATGAACATACATGTATCATATTTTTTACAACGTATAATTTCTTTTTAAAATGTTCCATAAAAGAGGGTCTGATTGGGGTTTACGGAATGCAGAATAATGGGCAAAAATTGCAGAATAAAATGCAAAAAAGAAAAAAAGGAAAAGAGTATAATGGGGTGCTAAAATATAAAAAATAAAGAATATTGGTCATACTAAATAAAATTAATGATAATTATCAGACTCTTATGATAAAAAAAATCTATCAATACGAAACACATAATCATGGTGCATAATCAACACGAAGAACGTTGGAAATTATTAGCATGATAACTTGACGTTATGTAATAAAAATTACGACGTCACGAATTTTGATGGGATTTTTTGCCAAAATGTTAAGTTTGCGTCGCTTCTACAGGGAAATCGAAGTCGGTGACCATATTTCTTTTTAATATCATCTAATTCGTAAGACAAAGAGGAAGAAAATATTAGTTTTAAAAAAAATTCTATGGAGCGGTTCACGTGATTTATACCGGAAACCGAAAATTGTAGAAGAAAAATATAGATTTCCCCTATATATTCAATGTAATTAAGTACCCTCTCGGACCATTTTAAAAATGGATTTTTCTTGAAAACGAAGTCGGTGACATATACTTTTTTTTACATTTTCTGATGTATATTTTCAATATCTAATTGAGTTCTAAATTTTTTGAAAATCTATGGACTAGTTCATTTACTGATCCTTGACCTTAAGTGCAGGACCAGATTATCTCCATGGAATTGAGAAATTTCAATGCTTTTAAAGTTGCATGCTTCATATCATTAATTATCATTGATGGTTTCATGACACTAACTTAAACATAAATATTTACTTCGAAACAATGAAAAAGTTTTAAAGTCAATAAATCTAGAAAAGTGTTGGTTTCAAATAATCTCAAAAAAAAGAAGATTTGCCAATCCTAACATCATTGTTTACTTTACACGAATGGATCCTCTCGTGAACAAATATAATCACAAACTTTAAAATGTAATTATAACATACGCAAAAGATTTAAAGTTAATAGACCATTACAAAGAGACTATATGATTTCCATGGAAATGAGATAAACCAATGATAAAATAACTGCGACTAATTACAAATATCATTGACCTTAAGCTAGTGGTTTCCTATGAAAAAGGTAAAATCGAATGGACAAAATCAAATGCTCAAACACATAAAATGATTGGATAACAACTGTCATGTTCCCGACTTGGTACATGCATTTTTTTGTATTTACAAAATGATGGATGACACCTGTTTTTAAAACTAGCTAAACCTCTCACTTGTATGACAGTCGCATCAAATTTTCTTTATTGACAAATATGTGTGAACAAAACATACAGACATAATAGGAGAAAATGGCGAAAATAGGTTGCAGCAGTCAACATTGTGTTATAATCTTAATCACTATAAAAAAAAGTATGTAACAAATAAGCACAAAATTGCATATAGACCAATCAAAATTTATTATAATCTTAATCACTATAAAAAAAGTATGTAACAAAGAAGCACAAAATTGCATATAGACCAATCAAAATTTATTATAGTACAAAAACACATGGACAGAGCCACGTCACGTCATATACGTATAAAAAAAACATAAAAAAGGACATATACACAAAGTACATCGGGAAAAATGAAAGAGCACAATAACGTGATGTATAAGTACAGAGTAACGTCGTACAATGCATGTATAAAAGAAACATCAAAAGGCATATAGATAAAGCATAGAAGCAAAAAATGAAAAACAGGAATTTTTTTTTATCATAAAACAATTAAAAAAAAATGACAGAAAGATGGGATGTACAGAGTCCAATGTCAGAAAAAGTAACAAAAGAAACTTACTAAAGGAAAATTACATTATACATACTTTAACTCAATTAAACTGACTGAAAGAGTATGTCTTCATCAGATTAAAAATCAAGCACAATCCCCAAATTAGTGGTTTAGCAGCATGCCATCATAAAATATATGAGACGAACGTAACCCGTATCTTGTCAACAACTGGTTTTAGTTATTATTATGTGTTTATTTCCGATGCAAAGACCCTATGAAGGAATCAATTTAAATACCAAAATAATCCATCTTTGATGTCCTGTCAACAATATATCGTAATTATATCACTTCTTAATTAGTCTGTGTAGGTGAACACTGACATCTCTGTGCTTTACCATAAACGAGTGGATAGGAAATACCTGAACGCATGTTGATTTATATTAGATAATGATGTCTTTGTACCGATAATAAAATTTAGTAAATATATTGACAAGTGTGAGGTGAGCCCTGGTGTAATAAGATTTCAGTAACAGATAGATTTATTTTGTTAAAATCAAAAACGTTGCTACATACGCGAGCTAATCGAACAGGTTGGCATATATACAGACCATTAGTTGATGACAAGTCAGAGTCACCATAACAAAAATAATAATTAACAAAAACATATTATCTCTTTTATCGTTAATTTAGTTAAAAAGTCCTGCAGATAAAGGTATCGAGATTTCAATGACTTTTAATAAACACATTAAATTCTCAGCATTTAAATTAACGCTGAACCGAAACACAACAACACACATGTCTACGGGACCTCTATATCTAGAGGTTACATTCGTCTCAACTCGGCCGATTCCGTACGTATAGAAGGAGAGTACCGGATTCTACCGAGGATTGCCGAATGCTAGCGGTTACAAACATGAGACTAAGTCAACTAGAAAATTAGATATTATTCCGATGTCTTGACCGATGGTTTGTCAGGTGTCTTAATAATATGTTTATTGTCGTCTTTTCTGCATCACTTCTTTTTATAACTTCTATGGTCATAAGCTTACTGAATAATTGCCATTGAAAAGCTTTGTTTAGGGATGAAAAGGTTAAGTATTTTTCAAATTTTATGTTAACTTGTTTTAAATTAACACTTTTATAATTGAAAGCTTTTAAACATTGTTTGTCTTACTTTAGTACGTAAATATTGCTGGAGTGAAAGCTATTCCAATTAATTTAGTTGCTGAAATATTTCAAATTAATGTATGCTCTTTAACACTTATTCAATAAACAAAGCATTAAATAATCAAACCTCACTTAAAATAATTTGACCAATCGTTTTATTAATGGTTTGTTAATTTACACACACGCAATGATGTTTTTCATAGGACACGATTATATCTCTGCTATGGTGTGAATTTTTATTTTAGAAGGAAAAAAAATCACGATAACAGGATGATTTCAAAAATTATTCTATTTCTTCTTATAACAGGTAAGTATTTCTAATTATGTAAGAAATACTAGTGTACGGATTTTAGTCTGAAACTGTCATTTTGATCCTAAGATCGTCTGAAAAGTCTGACAATCTTGTCCTATTCAATGTTTCAGTCGACTTTCAGTTTTATTGACTTCGGTAAATTCAGTATAAATAAGACATAGCTTACAGGCAATTCAACACAGTTCAAAAGCTTTTTTTAGAAATTTAAGTATGGTCAGTACAGGTTGATTTTAATATCTCAACAGTCCGACAATAGACAGAAAAAGATCTAAATTGACCGCAGGCAAATGGTACAACAATACAGGGTTCAATTTTTAAACAAACACAGGTGTAAATGACAATTTAATGATTAAGATTGTAATACAATGTTGACTGCTGTATTTTTGACATTTTACCTAGTATGTCTGTTTGTTTTGTTCGTTCATCATTGTCAATATAATGCAATTTGATACGACTGTCATACAAGTGAGAGGTTTAGTTAGCTATAAAAGCAGGTTCTATTCACAATTTTCTACATAGGAAAATGTCTGTACAAAGTCAGGGACATAACAGTTAATATCCATTCGTTGATTTGTTTGAGGTTTTGATTTTGCCATTTGATAAGGGACTTTCCGTTTTTAATTTTCCTCAGAGTTCAGTATTTTTGTGACTTTGCTTTATGCTATTGTCTCGAAATACATATTTCTAAATTTTACTTAGAATATTTGTCAGTTGATATGCATATAATTTTAAGCGTGTATGATCTTCTGTTGTTGTTTTCATGTTTTCTTTGTCTAATTTTAGATTTTTTGTTTGTTTCATTAACCAAAGGACATAAACGGTGGATTTGTCGCAGAATTGAATAAATTTGTATGCAATAATCTCTAAAAATTCAATTGATACTTTTAGGAACTTTCGGGGGATGGACATTTAAGAAATTACCACAGAGTATACCTTCAACATGGCCTGAACAACATGTTTATTTACATGCTTCTTTTTCATTGGAAGAGTGTGTAGTGGTTTGTACATTGTATCCGTCTTGCATGTCTGTATATTTGCATGAACACACTTGTGTTGGACTGTTATCCGTCACACCAGACAACTCTCACCATTCCATCGTCGACACGTATTACAAACACTCTGAAGGTATTTTTATTTTTGATAATAATCAGAAGATATACATATTTTTTGTTATTACTTAGGACAGTGTTTAAGAGTTATTTCTCCAACAGTATTGTGTGCGACAAAACATGTCCCTGTCTCAAGTTATCTGATAAAATTATCCGATCTGTGTAACTAATTTAGAGAAATTGAACACTGTATATTTTCCTCACACTTTTGTATTTCATGAAGAAAACATAGGTTTCATACATAAAAACTGTCACATAGAAACTCATGAACAGGAAACATGTTTATATAATTCTATGATTTTGCAACTTTTTTGTAGCTCATATAAGATTTGGTTAACAAAAAATGGAAATCATGAGTTTTCGCAATGTCTCAGTTAAATAGGCTTACGTACGGTCCCCTTTAGATGTAAACTTCTGTGTCATTTGATTGGGAACTTTTCGTTTTGAGTTTTCCCCAGTATTTTAAATTGTTTAGTTATTCTACTTTTTAGTCTCTGTTGGAGAGTTATCTTATTTGCAATAATACTGCATCTTCCTATTTTTATTGAAATGCAAATTATTATTCTGTGATATATCTTTACATACATTTTATTTTAATTTACATAATATTCTTGTTTTAACTTAATACGTTATTGTTGCCACATATCTATGTGAGTTTTATAAAAACATAGATTTACCAACTTTTGTTTAGAAAAATATGATAGTGGAATTTGAACGTCAACTGTAACACAAAAAAAAATCTATAAAAGAGGGGCGAAAGATACCAAAGGAACAGTCAAACTCATAAATCGAAAATAAACTGACAACGCCATGGCTAAAAATTAAAACAAAACTCTGTTATAAATATACCAAGTTCATCCGCGTCGTTCAAATTTTTATTTCGGGTGTTTATCGTGAAAAAGAAGAATGGAAAGCTCTCAGACGTCTTGAATGTGATTTTCAATCTGTGTTCATGTATATGCAATAAGTACATTAATTTTGAAAACTGAAGATACAAATATTTAACCACCACATTAAGGTATAATATACCAAAACAAATTTTGAAAAAAACTGTTGATCATCATAATCAGATGTAAACGCTGAACGAAGCAACATTATCACGATTATATTTTTTTGTTTTTCTAATTTAGCTTGTGAAGAAACCGGCTTCATTTTGTACAATGGTATTTGCTTAATGATTAGTGAGATTAAACTGTCGTGGTATGAAGCCCAGCATTATTGTGAGGACAAAGGAGGACATTTGATAGTTTTGGATTCCGAAACGAAACATAATAATTGTCTCAATTTCATCTATAATTATTGTAAGTCAATTTGCCGTTTCAGAATCTAATGCATTTTGGGTAATATTTTCAAAAGCGTACACCAAAACGTTTTGATTGGACAAAAACGTTATAAACAATCGAAATTCAACCACTGACGTAACGTTGTTTTCATTTTAGTATACGAACAATGATATTACCCATCTATAGTCATTTAGATTCTAATAAGGCGAAATATAAATCATTGTATTTAAATCTGGATATATGTTTAACAGAATAACCAAAATTCTTGACTCCAATTCAATTTCAAAAGAGGGGAGTCCATAAAAAGTGACAATAACAAACGTAAGACTTTATCAATTAACGGAATGAATAGAATACAATTGTCATATTGTTGGCTTAGCATATGGAATGGCTGTGGACAATGGTAGGATAATATAAAAATAAGGACATGTGGTATGATTGCCATTGAGACAAATATCTACCAAATTGCCATTGAAGTGGATGTAAGCAATCAAAGGCAACCATACGGCCTTCGACAATAACAAAAACCCATACCGTACATTCGGCTAAAAAAGGCATCGACATGAAAAGATGGTTTTATAACTAGGGTAACGTCACACTTGTATTGTTATACTTTTTGGTTTAAATTTAACAAATATGATTTATATATATAAGCTTCGTAAAAGAAATTCTCTTGTTTAACAGGATCTCCTTACTTTTCTTGGTCACTTTTATATATTAATCCTTTTTATGATAGTATTCATATTGTTATTTGATAGTTTTCAGTTGAATATTTCGTTGACTAGCTTGACGTTTTTTTGTAATTGCTTTGTTATTTGTTCTTCGTCTTATGATTTGCGAACGTCCTTTTGACTAAGTCAGCCTCTATTAATTCGAAGGGCTTCTAACTATTTACAAAAAGAGACGTTTATTGTTTGTTTACAAATAGAAATACTAAACTGTGTACTAAATGTATTAAATAAAAAATTACAAATAAAAGTACTAGAACTGTGTACTTAATACAAAAAAAAAAAACCAAGTAATACTTTTATTTCAGATAATGGCTTAGAATTTCAGTTTTTTGTTGGTGCATCAGATTTGGAAATCGAAGGAGTGTGGAAATGGATCACACCCAGTTCAATGAACTACTTCAATTTTAAGACACCATTTCAACCAGACAATGATGACGACAAGTTTAAATCTTTTCCTGCAAACTGTGCAGTACTTTATAGTCAAGGTATTTTTCGTAGAAAAGGACTTCTAGTTGATGTGTATTGCGACCAGGAAAAAAGTTTCATATGTGAAATTTAAACATTCTAAACATTTGTGCGTTATTATTTTTTATTTAACAGCAAAAAATTTATTTGATGATGTGTGTTTCTCATTTTAGTTGTTAACTAAGTTCTTTAGCCATGCAGAGTGCATTGCTTTGTATCCAAATTTTATCTTCATAGATTTTTTTTCATGCGAGTAATAGCTAGAACAAATAATAGTTGAATGAATTATATTGACGAAACTTTGCTCTTGTAAATAACGAGCGGATACCTTAAAACTTACAAATAAAAATCACTTAGAATAACCTGTGTATATTTGTTCTTATTCATTGCCATAATTCATTGAGTAAAATTGTAAAATCCAAAAGCGTAATAGTGGAGAAAAATATGTCATATAAAAAATAGCAATACTAACATAATAAATTATTCTAATTCCGCAAAGGAAAGGTGTTTTGCAATGCAAAGGTACGTATTCCTATTGTTTATCGGTAATTCGTATATTTTCCCTTTGATCTTACTGCCTAATATTTTCGAGTATCAACGTACTGGCTGTATCACTGAAAATATTAGGCATTACATTGTGTGACGTCATAATTACCGATAAACAGAATAGTAGGTAGTTTCGTTTTTGATACTGACTATATCATGTGGAATATCTCTACTCGCACTAACGGGCTCGTCTAGATATTCCACATGATATAGTCAGTATCAAAAACGAAACTACCTATTATTCTATATATATTGGTATGTTCGCTAGTTTTTGTACAGTCGTCAATATGACAGACTTTATCCTGGTTGATATATTTTACCGCTTTAACGATTGCGTTTTTTCTTATTCCTTAGCTATTGATATCTGCCTTTGTTCTTAATTTAAAACATAATTTATCCATTTAAATCGCCTTAATATAAAACAAAGATATGGTATGATACATGTAATAATAAAACAATGCCCCACTAGGGACTAAATAAACTCATCATAGATACCAGGACTAAATCTTTTATATACGCCAGACGCGCGTTTCGTCTACAAAAGACTCATCAGTGACGCTCGAATCCAAAAACGTTAAAAAAAGCCAAATAAAGTACGAAGTTGAAGACCATTGAGGAAATGACACAGAAATTAACAACTTTAGTTCAACGTACGACCTTCAACAATGCTCAAATCCCATACCGCATAGTCAGTTTTACAAGGCAACGAAATGACAAATGTAAAACAATTCAAACGAGAAAACCAACGGCCTAATTTATGTACAAGAGTATGATCGAACATATATATATAACAGCAACAAACGACAACCACTTCATTACAGGCTCCTGACTTGGGACAGGCATTTACAATGTGTCTGTATTAAAAATGTTAGCGAGCGCATATCCCTTATTTAACCAGGGACACATATTGAGAAAATAATACAAATTTAATATTGGTAAAATGATATTAATATTAAAAACATGATAATAATCATAATTATCGTCCTTCCATACGCTTATATCAATCAATCCCTCCATAATTCTCGTATCACGGCTTTGAGGCGCCACCATGTGTTAGGAGACGATATGAAGCTTGCTTTCGTCAACTTTCCATGTATGCCATATGTTTTATCATTTCAGTTCGCGTATCAAACATATCAAAATCTCAATTATAACCACGTGCAATTGGGTTTTGGTCACAAAGCAAAAATCATTAATTTATTGTCGTGGGTTCATAGTTCAAAGACAACTTGCATTTTCTTAGATATTTTATTTCCTGGTTTTGGCAATGTTTGCATATAAAGTTTTAGAAAATTTGCAATTCGTTGAAAATTCAATTTCATTGTTGAATTGTAACTATCAAATCTTTGTTTATTGCGAACTCAAAAATATTCATTAATCCTAATTACAAAAAAAAAACAAAAAAAACACGATATTATAGTGAAAACATAAAAATTAAATTATAGATATTTACACTGACCGCAAACAAAAATGATGAAACTACATTAATAATGTTTAATAAGATCCCTAATTTTGTCAGCGAATGACTTTATAGCAAAATTTGTTTGCATGTAAGACCCTCAATGCTCTTTATTTTGTTTCTTTAGTTCGCTTTTTAAACTGTTTTTTTTTGTGCGTCACTGGCGAGTCTTTTGTATACACAATTGACGTATACAATTTTAGTCCTGGTATTCAAGATGACGTTGTGCAAATAAAATGGTTGTATATCTCTTTATTCATAGATATTTACCCTAACAACAAACACAGATGATAAACCTACATAAAAATTATTTTATTAGATCCATAAATTTGTCAGTGAATGACTTTATTGCAAAATAATATGAAAAAGATATGGGCACTTATACATAATTATAAGTAGGTATAAATGTAATGACAATAGTTTAAATGAATTATAACATCGCCTTTCCTTTGAAGACAGGTGGTTTTTATTAATATCAAATTTGGATGTGTCCTTACGGAAAACGCTGTGAATTTTGCTTTTGTTGGCATTTAAGACCCGCTATGTTCTTCAATATCGTACTTATGTTAAAAATATTGTATATCACTTTGTCAGAAGGTCGATACCACTTATTATGAGAATATCTGATATAAAGTAAACAAACAAGATCGATTATGATAACAACTGACTTAAATTATTATAGGTATAGATCCTTTTGTCTTTTTTTCGGGTACGTTCGAACTGCAGTTTATATATAAACAAAAACCTTTTTACACAGGAAGTGTGGAAAAGAAAGACAAAGATTTAGGTAAACATACCTCAAAGCCATTATCAAGTTAATCTATCATTTTTCTTTGATTAAATTTCTTGAAAATTCTAAATACAATAACTTCATTCAATATATTACATCATCATAATATGACATATAAAATAAGAATAACTTATTTCAACAACATATAAACTACGACACCAATTGTCTTTTCTACGTTGAATAAGTGACAACAGATTTTTGCATCTAGTTTCATTTAAGTGTATTCACCCTCAGAACTTTACTAAAGATCATGAATATGTGGAAGACTGGGATTATTGGTATTATTTTGTTGATAACGACCACTCGTAAGTTAGTTCTATATTTTTTTTAATATATTTATACACGGCATATACAATTTCTTTATCATAATTTAAAAAAAAAACGACAGAATTGTGACATATGATTTAAAAAAAATAATTAAGAAAATGGCAACTTTACATGTCGCTTTTTTGTTTACCTTTTCAAAAACAAATTATAGTACATTGTCTGAGTACTCTTGCCTAACCTTACAGTTACGTATACTTATCAATTTGTATGTATAAGAATTCGTTTGGTTTTGTGACAAGAGAAACAAGCAAAAGTCAACGACAAAGAAAATGTCCGAATTTAAGAAGCAATTCATTCGAATGAATTTTTAAAAATATCTGTAACAATTCAGAGGTGGATTTATGGGGGCAGGTGACCCGGGCCCCCCTTTTTGGGAAACAATTTGGTTGCTTATATAGGGAATCACTGAAGCGTGACTGAAGCGGGCCCCCTCTTAGGTCAGTCAGTGGACCCCCACTTATGAAAATTTCTGGATCCGCCACTGCAATTTTCACGTTTGGCAATAAAAAGTAATCCAGACAAGGCTTTCACTTCACAAATGCTGTCAAATTTAAACAAACTCGGTTTTGTAAATTATAAATTATAATACTTTTCACTTATTCTAAAAGGAGCGTTTGGCAGTTGGACATTTGAGAAGCTAACGACCAGCATACCTTCAACTCAACCTGTTGAATATGTATTTCAGTATGTATCCTATTCTCTTGAAGAATGTGCTGCAATCTGTGCACAATATTATTCCTGCAAGTCTATATATCTGCATCAAGATTTGTGTTTTGGCCTTTCATCATGGTCAACAGATTCATCCAATCATGGACTGGTCAATATTTACACAAAGCGAAAGCAAGGTGGGTTATTCGTAAATGTAGTTATTTTAAATCAATTTCGTATTGACAGTGCAACATGACTATGACGATAAACGCAGACCTGAGGTATTTATCTATATATATTTATAATTTGTTTACCTTATTATGTTAGAGAAAACATCATTAATATTAAAGCCAAATCGTGTTTATTTTATTACTTGTATGATATACTTGGGTCTTTTGATGAGTTTTGTTTAACTGATTGTTGTAATTGTCTTCCAAGTTGACTGTGGATTACAGATGTGCATTAAGTAGTGTTTAACTATACTAAGAATGCATGAATAAAAGAAAAACATATCGTTAATCTGTCAGATAAACTATTTTAATGGAAAATTTCCTAACATTCACACATACATTTTTCGTGAATTAGATTTACAAACCACAAACCAGTTAATATCAATACCCACTCCCAAAGATCTGGACAAAACATCCTAAAAGCTATAAATTTAATCAGCATTACCCATTCTGAACACTGATTTTACTCTACATGTTGGTGTCAAGATATTAATATTCATAACTATAAAGCAGTTAAAAATAGCAGGTTAGTGGGCATTGTCCTATCATACAACTAAACGAACTTACCACGAAAAAGCCAAACTATTCAATAAACATGACATATTGTAGTCAACTCGCCAACATTGACTTTATATGGACGTCAAAAATGGATCCTGAAAAGTGTTTGTACGTCATAAAATGTGTTCGTACGCTATAAATGTGTTCGCCATTTTGTTTGCTCATCTATATAAAACACACACTATTTAAGTTATAAGAAAACAAATTAATGAAACCATGAAAATATTTGTTTTATATATGTTTAATTCGAGTTTTCTTTTGTCTTCACCATTTTAATGAAATGGAAATTCTCGACAGATATACAGTTAATGATTTTTGTTCTTTATTATTTAGCTTGTGCAGCAACTGACTTCATGGTGTTCAATGATTTATGCTTAATGATTAGTGAGATTAAACTGTCATGGTATGAAGCCCAACGATACTGTGAGGACAAAGGAGGACATTTAATAGTTTTAGACTCTGAAACTAAGCATAATAGTTGTCTCAATTTCATCTATAACTGTAAGTTAACCATTAATATACGTACTGAGATCTGGAACTCGTGTATCCGTAAATGATTTAACATTTCAGAACACAACGAAGTTGCATATAGGTCGTGAATCAAAGTTATTTTGCCGTAACTTTTTTTCTTGGTTTATGGTTGTGAACGTTTAGATCATGCTTGCTTTCATGTCATTATATTGGTGTAACTTATTCGTAGTGAAGCATCCACTGTAAATTAGAATGTAAATATATTCGACAAAATATAAGTAGGAATTTTGACAATGAGACAACCCTCTGTTAAATAGAAAATGTTATAGTTTAATAGGTATGGGAAGATGTGGCATGAGTGCCAATGACAAAACTCTCCATCCAAATAACAATTTATTAAAGTAAACCATTATAGGTCAAGGTACGGCATTCAACACGGAGCCTTGACTCACACCGAACAACAAGCTATAAAGGGCCACAAAATTACAAGTGTAAAACCATTCAAACGGGAAAACCAACGGTCTAATGTATGATTAATGTTTGAGTCACTGTTAATAAAGAAAGACAATTTTAAAAACTACGCAAAGGAATTAAGTATTACAAAAGGTGAATGGTCTCTACGAAAATGCATCCCAAAGCTGCGTTTCAATAATTTCTATTTTTATTAGAGAAAGGCGAAAATATGGGAGGTGGCATTATTGCCAATGAAACAACTATTCAAAACGAGATTTTATATAAATTTTAAGAAGAAGGCATAATTAAAACTTATGAAACTAATGAAAAAGAGAAAGGAAAGGTAAAAACAATTTAATTTATCATTGACGTTTTTGAATGTTTCTTAGACATTCACTGATAATTTCAATTTGTCATAAGTACACAACAAACTTGAATAAATATAGAAATCAGTAAATAAAACAAAATAACAAAAACTCTTAACGATGCGCTCGCTTTTCATGATGTGGTGTAATTTAACAACAATGTTAAAATTTGTGTTTTTAAAATGACATTTTGTTCTAAAAATATTTTATTTCATGCAATTTGAAAATTTTAAATATCCTTTTCTAATGATGTTTTTTTTCAAATTACTGTTCGTCCAAACGCCAGATGTACACAATTTCCTATGGGCTAATAAAGATAAATAGGGTATACTGACTCAACATCGTGTGATTTCTGGCACTTAAAGTTGTAGTGAGAATATACATTGCTTACGTCTTGAAATTGACACACATGACGGACTTTAAATAAAGTCGACAACAGACCTTTTGAACCTCAACCTCAAAATTTTCAGTAGTAAAATACTTATTGGTCAATCGTATTTCGTTAACAAATTTTTTCTCAATATGAAATCGCAAAATAATACTTGATTATTCAAGATAAATTTGATAAAAAGTACCGGTGTGAGTTCATTTGTTTCTGAACTTAAATACTTCAAATATAAGCTGTTGATATTACACTATAAACTTGATTTCAGTTATAATTGTGAAACTTCTTTCATGAGCTATACACTATCAATTTGACATATTCTAGACCTAATATGATTTATTGATTTTAGTTCAAAATTGAAAATTTTGTTTATATTTCACAATTAACATCTTATAATATTAACGAAAAAGATAAGGTATCTTTGTCAATGAGAATACTCTACACCAAACAGCAAATGATCTTCAAGTTAATAAATAAATGATATGTTATCCAACAGCCTCCAACAACGCCAAAATCCATACCGCACAGAAAGTACGCAATCATTGACCCCGTAACTATAGATTTAAAGTAAAAATTCACACCAGAACAAAACAGTAAACGAAAAACTAATTCAAGATAATTTTTATATTATTTGCATATTAGGGAATACGTTGATATGATTAGTCGAGTTGTTATTGTCGTTGTTTATTTTTCGATAGACGACGTAGACCGTATTTCTTTTCGTAACCAATTTAAACAAGATGGCGTAAATAATGACACCGACATTAAAAAAAAATATTTTCACTGCACGTTAATCGTTTGAATAATAAACACAAAAACATTCGCTTGAATGATTATAAGAGTTTTTGCAGTTTATTTTTTATCAGATATCAAATTTCATTGAGTACATTTTTTGTTTGTGTTAAACAACAAATATATTCATGCGCCAGGCCTATCCAATGACATAAATATACAATTTACGTGTGATAGTGGTAACGAGTGTGGAAAAATATATTCTCTATTTCCAATTTTAAAGAATTTTAAGGATTAAAGGCCTTTTTAAAGGCGTCTTTTGGTGTATTAACTGGATCTAGTCACTCACAAACATATCATAAAAGTCCTTTGTCATTAGTTGAATTTCAATAGTGTATGACATTGATAAAAAAAATCACGACGCTTTGGTGTACATTTTTAAATATATTACCCAGAATGCATTAGATTCTAAAACGAAGAATTTGGTAATGACTATGTAGGCAAGGCCAATAAAAAAGCAAGTATTATTTCAGTTGACGACAAAGAATACCAGTTTTATGTCGGTGCCTCCGATTTGGAAACTGAAGGGATGTGGAAATGGATCACACCAAATTCAATGAACTACTTCAAATTTAAGTCACCAGTTCAACCAAACAACATTGACAATGGTTTTCCGACTTTTCCGGCAAATTGTGGAACACTTTTCAGTGACGGAGGTATTAACAAAAAAGGATTCCTGTATGATGAATATTGCAACCAGACAAAAAAGTTCATATGTGAAATTTAAACATTCTCAAAAAATTGCGCTTTTAGATTTTTCAAATAGCAGCAAATGTATAATTCACTGAAATGTAATGTTTATACCTTTTTTGAGTCATGACGAAAACACTATGGTGTGAATTTGAAAATGAAGTTTTTATGTCGTACTGCTTGTTAATAGTTTAACAATTTCAGTGCAAATCCTGCCGTGTAGCTTTACGAAACAATAGGGACCGACAGATTTTTTTTTTAAAAAAGCGGAGTTGTTTAATATGTCACTTATTTTATGAATAAGAAAGTCCCTGGTGTTGATAGCATTGATTCCTTTATTAGAAAACGAACATTGAAGGCATTTTCTATTTTCAACGTGCAATCGTTCTTACCGCTTTGTTTGAAATCGACGGAAAGTAAACATTACAAATCATTTTACAAGTCTTCGAAACATATATCTATTCATCTTTTAAGGGAATTATCTTTTAAACAATTTTAAAAGTTTACAGTAAGTGACAATAGAATGATACGAATGTAATGTTACCCAAGCGGATGATAAAGATGCTAAAAAAACTCATCCAAGTTTAAAGAAAGGGACCAAGATTTGAAATACTTTAACAATAGGACTGTAGTATTTTTCGTACCTTGACTTCGCTTAGGTCGTAAACGGGTGTTGAATTAATTAATTACATTTACATGCCTGCAATCTGAACTTTCTACCTCTTTGAAGTTATCATTATCTTGATCCTTATCCTTATCTCAATCATTATCATTATCTAGAAATTATGTATATCGGTTTAGAAAGGGGTACTAAGTATACGGCTATTAGTACATGTGTGTTTATGAATTTTTGCTCCATGATGCTTACTTTCGTGAATAATAAAGGATCATTGTCCGGTTAATTAAAATGTTATAAGTTCATTGTTCTTCTGTCATATTACGCAATGTTTGTCGAGTTTCACCGATATAAAGTAGCCCACTCTATTCCATAAAAAAAACATTTATTCATTGAACAGTCTAGAGGCTCAAAAGATTGATGTTTGAAATAGCTTTTATCTATTAAATTTTCTAGAGAATTATTGAGAACTGATAAGCTTATTGCATGTCTTTCGTGTGTTTTTCTCTGTTGTTTTATTAAAAAAATCTGATTATAATCTGAACGCCTGGAACTAAATCCAGTAGGTTTTTTTCAAATCTTGTTGAAATATATTCCAACGGATCACTTTTGATGAATAGGCCATCACTATTTAGCAACTTTGAAATTTAAATTGAAACTGTATTTTTATATGGAAAAAGAACCGGAAATTCAACTAAGATGAAATTATACATGTTTAAAGCAAAATAAATGAATGAATGAAATCATAATTTAAAAACAAAATGTATATTAAATGGGCATTAGCTGTCAAATTCATTTGACTCAAATTAGCATATTCGATTTATAACATACTCTAACGTATATATTAAAGCCCGATTATATGTGTCAGCATTTCTTGTATGTTTTAGTCTAGACGCCATCTTATTAACTATGGAGATGAACTGCCAACTGCTATATTGCCCGATATAAACATACATGTAGATATAAATAGTTTGCGAACTCGTGCAATTGAATTGTCTAGGTCTTTTAAATTTTTAATTCATTTATATGTAAAAATATACATCTTACTAAAGGAAAATTACATTATACATACTTTAACTCAATTAAACTGACTGAAAGAGTATGTCTTCATCAGATTAAAAATCAAGCACAATCCCCAAATTAGTGGTTTAGCAGCATGCCATCATAAAATATATGAGACGAACGTAACCCGTATCTTGTCAACAACTGGTTTTAGTTATTATTATGTGTTTATTTCCGATGCAAAGACCCTATGAAGGAATCAATTTAAATACCAAAATAATCCATCTTTGATGTCCTGTCAACAATATATCGTAATTATATCACTTCTTAATTAGTCTGTGTAGGTGAACACTGACATCTCTGTGCTTTACCATAAACGAGTGGATAGGAAATACCTGAACGCATGTTGATTTATATTAGATAATGATGTCTTTGTACCGATAATAAAATTTAGTAAATATATTGACAAGTGTGAGGTGAGCCCTGGTGTAATAAGATTTCAGTAACAGATAGATTTATTTTGTTAAAATCAAAAACGTTGCTACATACGCGAGCTAATCGAACAGGTTGGCATATATACAGACCATTAGTTGATGACAAGTCAGAGTCACCATAACAAAAATAATAATTAACAAAAACATATTATCTCTTTTATCGTTAATTTAGTTAAAAAGTCCTGCAGATAAAGGTATCGAGATTTCAATGACTTTTAATAAACACATTAAATTCTCAGCATTTAAATTAACGCTGAACCGAAACACAACAACACACATGTCTACGGGACCTCTATATCTAGAGGTTACATTCGTCTCAACTCGGCCGATTCCGTACGTATAGAAGGAGAGTACCGGATTCTACCGAGGATTGCCGAATGCTAGCGGTTACAAACATGAGACTAAGTCAACTAGAAAATTAGATATTATTCCGATGTCTTGACCGATGGTTTGTCAGGTGTCTTAATAATATGTTTATTGTCGTCTTTTCTGCATCACTTCTTTTTATAACTTCTATGGTCATAAGCTTACTGAATAATTGCCATTGAAAAGCTTTGTTTAGGGATGAAAAGGTTAAGTATTTTTCAAATTTTATGTTAACTTGTTTTAAATTAACACTTTTATAATTGAAAGCTTTTAAACATTGTTTGTCTTACTTTAGTACGTAAATATTGCTGGAGTGAAAGCTATTCCAATTAATTTAGTTGCTGAAATATTTCAAATTAATGTATGCTCTTTAACACTTATTCAATAAACAAAGCATTAAATAATCAAACCTCACTTAAAATAATTTGACCAATCGTTTTATTAATGGTTTGTTAATTTACACACACGCAATGATGTTTTTCATAGGACACGATTATATCTCTGCTATGGTGTGAATTTTTATTTTAGAAGGAAAAAAAATCACGATAACAGGATGATTTCAAAAATTATTCTATTTCTTCTTATAACAGGTAAGTATTTCTAATTATGTAAGAAATACTAGTGTACGGATTTTAGTCTGAAACTGTCATTTTGATCCTAAGATCGTCTGAAAAGTCTGACAATCTTGTCCTATTCAATGTTTCAGTCGACTTTCAGTTTTATTGACTTCGGTAAATTCAGTATAAATAAGACATAGCTTACAGGCAATTCAACACAGTTCAAAAGCTTTTTTTAGAAATTTAAGTATGGTCAGTACAGGTTGATTTTAATATCTCAACAGTCCGACAATAGACAGAAAAAGATCTAAATTGACCGCAGGCAAATGGTACAACAATACAGGGTTCAATTTTTAAACAAACACAGGTGTAAATGACAATTTAATGATTAAGATTGTAATACAATGTTGACTGCTGTATTTTTGACATTTTACCTAGTATGTCTGTTTGTTTTGTTCGTTCATCATTGTCAATATAATGCAATTTGATACGACTGTCATACAAGTGAGAGGTTTAGTTAGCTATAAAAGCAGGTTCTATTCACAATTTTCTACATAGGAAAATGTCTGTACAAAGTCAGGGACATAACAGTTAATATCCATTCGTTGATTTGTTTGAGGTTTTGATTTTGCCATTTGATAAGGGACTTTCCGTTTTTAATTTTCCTCAGAGTTCAGTATTTTTGTGACTTTGCTTTATGCTATTGTCTCGAAATACATATTTCTAAATTTTACTTAGAATATTTGTCAGTTGATATGCATATAATTTTAAGCGTGTATGATCTTCTGTTGTTGTTTTCATGTTTTCTTTGTCTAATTTTAGATTTTTTGTTTGTTTCATTAACCAAAGGACATAAACGGTGGATTTGTCGCAGAATTGAATAAATTTGTATGCAATAATCTCTAAAAATTCAATTGATACTTTTAGGAACTTTCGGGGGATGGACATTTAAGAAATTACCACAGAGTATACCTTCAACATGGCCTGAACAACATGTTTATTTACATGCTTCTTTTTCATTGGAAGAGTGTGTAGTGGTTTGTACATTGTATCCGTCTTGCATGTCTGTATATTTGCATGAACACACTTGTGTTGGACTGTTATCCGTCACACCAGACAACTCTCACCATTCCATCGTCGACACGTATTACAAACACTCTGAAGGTATTTTTATTTTTGATAATAATCAGAAGATATACATATTTTTTGTTATTACTTAGGACAGTGTTTAAGAGTTATTTCTCCAACAGTATTGTGTGCGACAAAACATGTCCCTGTCTCAAGTTATCTGATAAAATTATCCGATCTGTGTAACTAATTTAGAGAAATTGAACACTGTATATTTTCCTCACACTTTTGTATTTCATGAAGAAAACATAGGTTTCATACATAAAAACTGTCACATAGAAACTCATGAACAGGAAACATGTTTATATAATTCTATGATTTTGCAACTTTTTTGTAGCTCATATAAGATTTGGTTAACAAAAAATGGAAATCATGAGTTTTCGCAATGTCTCAGTTAAATAGGCTTACGTACGGTCCCCTTTAGATGTAAACTTCTGTGTCATTTGATTGGGAACTTTTCGTTTTGAGTTTTCCCCAGTATTTTAAATTGTTTAGTTATTCTACTTTTTAGTCTCTGTTGGAGAGTTATCTTATTTGCAATAATACTGCATCTTCCTATTTTTATTGAAATGCAAATTATTATTCTGTGATATATCTTTACATACATTTTATTTTAATTTACATAATATTCTTGTTTTAACTTAATACGTTATTGTTGCCACATATCTATGTGAGTTTTATAAAAACATAGATTTACCAACTTTTGTTTAGAAAAATATGATAGTGGAATTTGAACGTCAACTGTAACACAAAAAAAAATCTATAAAAGAGGGGCGAAAGATACCAAAGGAACAGTCAAACTCATAAATCGAAAATAAACTGACAACGCCATGGCTAAAAATTAAAACAAAACTCTGTTATAAATATACCAAGTTCATCCGCGTCGTTCAAATTTTTATTTCGGGTGTTTATCGTGAACAAGAAGAATGGAAAGCTCTCAGACGTCTTGAATGTGATTTTCAATCTGTGTTCATGTATATGCAATAAGTACATTAATTTTGAAAACTGAAGATACAAATATTTAACCACCACATTAAGGTATAATATACCAAAACAAATTTTGAAAAAAACTGTTGATCATCATAATCAGATGTAAACGCTGAACGAAGCAACATTATCACGATTATATTTTTTTGTTTTTCTAATTTAGCTTGTGAAGAAACCGGCTTCATTTTGTACAATGGTATTTGCTTAATGATTAGTGAGATTAAACTGTCGTGGTATGAAGCCCAGCATTATTGTGAGGACAAAGAAGGACATTTGATAGTTTTGGATTCCGAAACGAAACATAATAATTGTCTCAATTTCATCTATAATTATTGTAAGTCAATTTGCCGTTTCAGAATCTAATGCATTTTGGGTAATATTTTCAAAAGCGTACACCAAAACGTTTTGATTGGACAAAAACGTTATAAACAATCGAAATTCAACCACTGACGTAACGTTGTTTTCATTTTAGTATACGAACAATGATATTACCCATCTATAGTCATTTAGATTCTAATAAGGCGAAATATAAATCATTGTATTTAAATCTGGATATATGTTTAACAGAATAACCAAAATTCTTGACTCCAATTCAATTTCAAAAGAGGGGAGTCCATAAAAAGTGACAATAACAAACGTAAGACTTTATCAATTAACGGAATGAATAGAATACAATTGTCATATTGTTGGCTTAGCATATGGAATGGCTGTGGACAATGGTAGGATAATATAAAAATAAGGACATGTGGTATGATTGCCATTGAGACAAATATCTACCAAATTGCCATTGAAGTGGATGTAAGCAATCAAAGGCAACCATACGGCCTTCGACAATAACAAAAACCCATACCGTACATTCGGCTAAAAAAGGCATCGACATGAAAAGATGGTTTTATAACTAGGGTAACGTCACACTTGTATTGTTATACTTTTTGGTTTAAATTTAACAAATATGATTTATATATATAAGCTTCGTAAAAGAAATTCTCTTGTTTAACAGGATCTCCTTACTTTTCTTGGTCACTTTTATATATTAATCCTTTTTATGATAGTATTCATATTGTTATTTGATAGTTTTCAGTTGAATATTTCGTTGACTAGCTTGACGTTTTTTTGTAATTGCTTTGTTATTTGTTCTTCGTCTTATGATTTGCGAACGTCCTTTTGACTAAGTCAGCCTCTATTAATTCGAAGGGCTTCTAACTATTTACAAAAAGAGACGTTTATTGTTTGTTTACAAATAGAAATACTAAACTGTGTACTAAATGTATTAAATAAAAAATTACAAATAAAAGTACTAGAACTGTGTACTTAATACAAAAAAAAAAAACCAAGTAATACTTTTATTTCAGATAATGGCTTAGAATTTCAGTTTTTTGTTGGTGCATCAGATTTGGAAATCGAAGGAGTGTGGAAATGGATCACACCCAGTTCAATGAACTACTTCAATTTTAAGACACCATTTCAACCAGACAATGATGACGACAAGTTTAAATCTTTTCCTGCAAACTGTGCAGTACTTTATAGTCAAGGTATTTTTCGTAGAAAAGGACTTCTAGTTGATGTGTATTGCGACCAGGAAAAAAGTTTCATATGTGAAATTTAAACATTCTAAACATTTGTGCGTTATTATTTTTTATTTAACAGCAAAAAATTTATTTGATGATGTGTGTTTCTCATTTTAGTTGTTAACTAAGTTCTTTAGCCATGCAGAGTGCATTGCTTTGTATCCAAATTTTATCTTCATAGATTTTTTTTCATGCGAGTAATAGCTAGAACAAATAATAGTTGAATGAATTATATTGACGAAACTTTGCTCTTGTAAATAACGAGCGGATACCTTAAAACTTACAAATAAAAATCACTTAGAATAACCTGTGTATATTTGTTCTTATTCATTGCCATAATTCATTGAGTAAAATTGTAAAATCCAAAAGCGTAATAGTGGAGAAAAATATGTCATATAAAAAATAGCAATACTAACATAATAAATTATTCTAATTCCGCAAAGGAAAGGTGTTTTGCAATGCAAAGGTACGTATTCCTATTGTTTATCGGTAATTCGTATATTTTCCCTTTGATCTTACTGCCTAATATTTTCGAGTATCAACGTACTGGCTGTATCACTGAAAATATTAGGCATTACATTGTGTGACGTCATAATTACCGATAAACAGAATAGTAGGTAGTTTCGTTTTTGATACTGACTATATCATGTGGAATATCTCTACTCGCACTAACGGGCTCGTCTAGATATTCCACATGATATAGTCAGTATCAAAAACGAAACTACCTATTATTCTATATATATTGGTATGTTCGCTAGTTTTTGTACAGTCGTCAATATGACAGACTTTATCCTGGTTGATATATTTTACCGCTTTAACGATTGCGTTTTTTCTTATTCCTTAGCTATTGATATCTGCCTTTGTTCTTAATTTAAAACATAATTTATCCATTTAAATCGCCTTAATATAAAACAAAGATATGGTATGATACATGTAATAATAAAACAATGCCCCACTAGGGACTAAATAAACTCATCATAGATACCAGGACTAAATCTTTTATATACGCCAGACGCGCGTTTCGTCTACAAAAGACTCATCAGTGACGCTCGAATCCAAAAACGTTAAAAAAAGCCAAATAAAGTACGAAGTTGAAGACCATTGAGGAAATGACACAGAAATTAACAACTTTAGTTCAACGTACGACCTTCAACAATGCTCAAATCCCATACCGCATAGTCAGTTTTACAAGGCAACGAAATGACAAATGTAAAACAATTCAAACGAGAAAACCAACGGCCTAATTTATGTACAAGAGTATGATCGAACATATATATATAACAGCAACAAACGACAACCACTTCATTACAGGCTCCTGACTTGGGACAGGCATTTACAATGTGTCTGTATTAAAAATGTTAGCGAGCGCATATCCCTTATTTAACCAGGGACACATATTGAGAAAATAATACAAATTTAATATTGGTAAAATGATATTAATATTAAAAACATGATAATAATCATAATTATCGTCCTTCCATACGCTTATATCAATCAATCCCTCCATAATTCTCGTATCACGGCTTTGAGGCGCCACCATGTGTTAGGAGACGATATGAAGCTTGCTTTCGTCAACTTTCCATGTATGCCATATGTTTTATCATTTCAGTTCGCGTATCAAACATATCAAAATCTCAATTATAACCACGTGCAATTGGGTTTTGGTCACAAAGCAAAAATCATTAATTTATTGTCGTGGGTTCATAGTTCAAAGACAACTTGCATTTTCTTAGATATTTTATTTCCTGGTTTTGGCAATGTTTGCATATAAAGTTTTAGAAAATTTGCAATTCGTTGAAAATTCAATTTCATTGTTGAATTGTAACTATCAAATCTTTGTTTATTGCGAACTCAAAAATATTCATTAATCCTAATTACAAAAAAAAACAAAAAAAACACGATATTATAGTGAAAACATAAAAATTAAATTATAGATATTTACACTGACCGCAAACAAAAATGATGAAACTACATTAATAATGTTTAATAAGATCCCTAATTTTGTCAGCGAATGACTTTATAGCAAAATTTGTTTGCATGTAAGACCCTTAATGCTCTTTATTTTGTTTCTTTAGTTCGCTTTTTAAACTGTTTTTTTTTTGTGCGTCACTGGCGAGTCTTTTGTATACACAATTGACGTATACAATTTTAGTCCTGGTATTCAAGATGACGTTGTGCAAATAAAATGGTTGTATATCTCTTTATTCATAGATATTTACCCTAACAACAAACACAGATGATAAACCTACATAAAAATTATTTTATTAGATCCATAAATTTGTCAGTGAATGACTTTATTGCAAAATAATATGAAAAAGATATGGGCACTTATACATAATTATAAGTAGGTATAAATGTAATGACAATAGTTTAAATGAATTATAACATCGCCTTTCCTTTGAAGACAGGTGGTTTTTATTAATATCAAATTTGGATGTGTCCTTACGGAAAACGCTGTGAATTTTGCTTTTGTTGGCATTTAAGACCCGCTATGTTCTTCAATATCGTACTTATGTTAAAAATATTGTATATCACTTTGTCAGAAGGTCGATACCACTTATTATGAGAATATCTGATATAAAGTAAACAAACAAGATCGATTATGATAACAACTGACTTAAATTATTATAGGTATAGATCCTTTTGTCTTTTTTTCGGGTACGTTCGAACTGCAGTTTATATATAAACAAAAACCTTTTTACACAGGAAGTGTGGAAAAGAAAGACAAAGATTTAGGTAAACATACCTCAAAGCCATTATCAAGTTAATCTATCATTTTTCTTTGATTAAATTTCTTGAAAATTCTAAATACAATAACTTCATTCAATATATTACATCATCATAATATGACATATAAAATAAGAATAACTTATTTCAACAACATATAAACTACGACACCAATTGTCTTTTCTACGTTGAATAAGTGACAACAGATTTTTGCATCTAGTTTCATTTAAGTGTATTCACCCTCAGAACTTTACTAAAGATCATGAATATGTGGAAGACTGGGATTATTGGTATTATTTTGTTGATAACGACCACTCGTAAGTTAGTTCTATATTTTTTTTAATATATTTATACACGGCATATACAATTTCTTTATCATAATTTAAAAAAAAAACGACAGAATTGTGACATATGATTTAAAAAAAATAATTAAGAAAATGGCAACTTTACATGTCGCTTTTTTGTTTACCTTTTCAAAAACAAATTATAGTACATTGTCTGAGTACTCTTGCCTAACCTTACAGTTACGTATACTTATCAATTTGTATGTATAAGAATTCGTTTGGTTTTGTGACAAGAGAAACAAGCAAAAGTCAACGACAAAGAAAATGTCCGAATTTAAGAAGCAATTCATTCGAATGAATTTTTAAAAATATCTGTAACAATTCAGAGGTGGATTTATGGGGGCAGGGGACCCGGGCCCCCCTTTTTGGGAAACAATTTGGTTGCTTATATAGGGAATCACTGAAGCGTGACTGAAGCGGGCCCCCTCTTAGGTCAGTCAGTGGACCCCCACTTATGAAAATTTCTGGATCCGCCACTGCAATTTTCACGTTTGGCAATAAAAAGTAATCCAGACAAGGCTTTCACTTCACAAATGCTGTCAAATTTAAACAAACTCGGTTTTGTAAATTATAAATTATAATACTTTTCACTTATTCTAAAAGGAGCGTTTGGCAGTTGGACATTTGAGAAGCTAACGACCAGCATACCTTCAACTCAACCTGTTGAATATGTATTTCAGTATGTATCCTATTCTCTTGAAGAATGTGCTGCAATCTGTGCACAATATTATTCCTGCAAGTCTATATATCTGCATCAAGATTTGTGTTTTGGCCTTTCATCATGGTCAACAGATTCATCCAATCATGGACTGGTCAATATTTACACAAAGCGAAAGCAAGGTGGGTTATTCGTAAATGTAGTTATTTTAAATCAATTTCGTATTGACAGTGCAACATGACTATGACGATAAACGCAGACCTGAGGTATTTATCTATATATATTTATAATTTGTTTACCTTATTATGTTAGAGAAAACATCATTAATATTAAAGCCAAATCGTGTTTATTTTATTACTTGTATGATATACTTGGGTCTTTTGATGAGTTTTGTTTAACTGATTGTTGTAATTGTCTTCCAAGTTGACTGTGGATTACAGATGTGCATTAAGTAGTGTTTAACTATACTAAGAATGCATGAATAAAAGAAAAACATATCGTTAATCTGTCAGATAAACTATTTTAATGGAAAATTTCCTAACATTCACACATACATTTTTCGTGAATTAGATTTACAAACCACAAACCAGTTAATATCAATACCCACTCCCAAAGATCTGGACAAAACATCCTAAAAGCTATAAATTTAATCAGCATTACCCATTCTGAACACTGATTTTACTCTACATGTTGGTGTCAAGATATTAATATTCATAACTATAAAGCAGTTAAAAATAGCAGGTTAGTGGGCATTGTCCTATCATACAACTAAACGAACTTACCACGAAAAAGCCAAACTATTCAATAAACATGACATATTGTAGTCAACTCGCCAACATTGACTTTATATGGACGTCAAAAATGGATCCTGAAAAGTGTTTGTACGTCATAAAATGTGTTCGTACGCTATAAATGTGTTCGCCATTTTGTTTGCTCATCTATATAAAACACACACTATTTAAGTTATAAGAAAACAAATTAATGGAACCATGAAAATATTTGTTTTATATATGTTTAATTCGAGTTTTCTTTTGTCTTCACCATTTTAATGAAATGGAAATTCTCGACAGATATACAGTTAATGATTTTTGTTCTTTATTATTTAGCTTGTGCAGCAACTGACTTCATGGTGTTCAATGATTTATGCTTAATGATTAGTGAGATTAAACTGTCATGGTATGAAGCCCAACGATACTGTGAGGACAAAGGAGGACATTTAATAGTTTTAGACTCTGAAACTAAGCATAACTCGTGTATCCGTAAATGATTTAACATTTCAGAACACAACGAAGTTGCATATAGGTCGTGAATCAAAGTTATTTTGCCGTAACTTTTTTTCTTGGTTTATGGTTGTGAACGTTTAGATCATGCTTGCTTTCATGTCATTATATTGGTGTAACTTATTCGTAGTGAAGCATCCACTGTAAATTAGAATGTAAATATATTCGACAAAATATAAGTAGGAATTTTGACAATGAGACAACCCTCTGTTAAATAGAAAATGTTATTGTTTAATAGGTATAGGAAGATGTGGTATGAGTGCCAATGACAAAACTCTCCATCCAAATAACAATTTATTAAAGTAAACCATTATAGGTCAAGGTACGGCATTCAACACGGAGCCTTGACTCACACCGAACAACAAGCTATAAAGGGCCACAAAATTACAAGTGTAAAACCATTCAAACGGGAAAACCAACGGTCTAATGTATGATTAATGTTTGAGTCACTGTTAATAAAGAAAGACAATTTTAAAAACTACGCAAAGGAATTAAGTATTACAAAAGGTGAATGGTCTCTACGAAAATGCATCCCAAAGCTGCGTTTCAATAATTTCTATTTTTATTAGAGAAAGGCGAAAATATGGGAGGTGGCATTATTGCCAATGAAACAACTATTCAAAACGAGATTTTATATAAATTTTAAGAAGAAGGCATAATTAAAACTTATGAAACTAATGAAAAAGAGAAAGGAAAGGTAAAAACAATTTAATTTATCATTGACGTTTTTGAATGTTTCTTAGACATTCACTGATAATTTCAATTTGTCGTAAGTACACAACAAACTTGAATAAATATAGAAATCAGTAAATAAAACAAAATAACAAAAACTCTTAACGATGCGCTCGCTTTTCATGATGTGGTGTAATTTAACAACAATGTTAAAATTTGTGTTTTTAAAATGACATTTTGTTCTAAAAATATTTTATTTCATGCAATTTGAAAATTTTAAATATCCTTTTCTAATGATGTTTTTTTTCAAATTACTGTTCGTCCAAACGCCAGATGTACACAATTTCCTATGGGCTAATAAAGATAAATAGGGTATACTGACTCAACATCGTGTGATTTCTGGCACTTAAAGTTGTAGTGAGAATATACATTGCTTACGTCTTGAAATTGACACACATGACGGACTTTAAATAAAGTCGACAACAGACCTTTTGAACCTCAACCTCAAAATTTTCAGTAGTAAAATACTTATTGGTCAATCGTATTTCGTTAACAAATTTTTTCTCAATATGAAATCGCAAAATAATACTTGATTATTCAAGATAAATTTGATAAAAAGTACCGGTGTGAGTTCATTTGTTTCTGAACTTAAATACTTCAAATATAAGCTGTTGATATTACACTATAAACTTGATTTCAGTTATAATTGTGAAACTTCTTTCATGAGCTATACACTATCAATTTGACATATTCTAGACCTAATATGATTTATTGATTTTAGTTCAAAATTGAAAATTTTGTTTATATTTCACAATTAACATCTTATAATATTAACGAAAAAGATAAGGTATCTTTGTCAATGAGAATACTCTACACCAAACAGCAAATGATCTTCAAGTTAATAAATAAATGATATGTTATCCAACAGCCTCCAACAACGCCAAAATCCATACCGCACAGAAAGTACGCAATCATTGACCCCGTAACTATAGATTTAAAGTAAAAATTCACACCAGAACAAAACAGTAAACGAAAAACTAATTCAAGATAATTTTTATATTATTTGCATATTAGGGAATACGTTGATATGATTAGTCGAGTTGTTATTGTCGTTGTTTATTTTTCGATAGACGACGTAGACCGTATTTCTTTTCGTAACCAATTTAAACAAGATGGCGTAAATAATGACACCGACATTAAAAAAAAATATTTTCACTGCACGTTAATCGTTTGAATAATAAACACAAAAACATTCGCTTGAATGATTATAAGAGTTTTTGCAGTTTATTTTTTATCAGATATCAAATTTCATTGAGTACATTTTTTGTTTGTGTTAAACAACAAATATATTCATGCGCCAGGCCTCTCCAATGACATAAATATACAATTTACGTGTGATAGTGGTAACGAGTGTGGAAAAATATATTCTCTATTTCCAATTTTAAAGAATTTTAAGGATTAAAGGCCTTTTTAAAGGCGTCTTTTGGTGTATTAACTGGATCTAGTCACTCACAAACATATCATAAAAGTCCTTTGTCATTAGTTGAATTTCAATAGTGTATGACATTGATAAAAAAAATCACGACGCTTTGGTGTACATTTTTAAATATATTACCCAGAATGCATTAGATTCTAAAACGAAGAATTTGGTAATGACTATGTAGGCAAGGCCAATAAAAAAGCAAGTATTATTTCAGTTGACGACAAAGAATACCAGTTTTATGTCGGTGCCTCCGATTTGGAAACTGAAGGGATGTGGAAATGGATCACACCAAATTCAATGAACTACTTCAAATTTAAGTCACCAGTTCAACCAAACAACATTGACAATGGTTTTCCGACTTTTCCGGCAAATTGTGGAACACTTTTCAGTGACGGAGGTATTAACAAAAAAGGATTCCTGTATGATGAATATTGCAACCAGACAAAAAAGTTCATATGTGAAATTTAAACATTCTCAAAAAATTGCGCTTTTAGATTTTTCAAATAGCAGCAAATGTATAATTCACTGAAATGTAATGTTTATACCTTTTTTGAGTCATGACGAAAACACTATGGTGTGAATTTGAAAATGAAGTTTTTATGTCGTACTGCTTGTTAATAGTTTAACAATTTCAGTGCAAATCCTGCCGTGTAGCTTTACGAAACAATAGGGACCGACAGATTTTTTTTTTAAAAAAGCGGAGTTGTTTAATATGTCACTTATTTTATGAATAAGAAAGTCCCTGGTGTTGATAGCATTGATTCCTTTATTAGAAAACGAACATTGAAGGCATTTTCTATTTTCAACGTGCAATCGTTCTTACCGCTTTGTTTGAAATCGACGGAAAGTAAACATTACAAATCATTTTACAAGTCTTCGAAACATATATCTATTCATCTTTTAAGGGAATTATCTTTTAAACAATTTTAAAAGTTTACAGTAAGTGACAATAGAATGATACGAATGTAATGTTACCCAAGCGGATGATAAAGATGCTAAAAAAACTCATCCAAGTTTAAAGAAAGGGACCAAGATTTGAAATACTTTAACAATAGGACTGTAGTATTTTTCGTACCTTGACTTCGCTTAGGTCGTAAACGGGTGTTGAATTAATTAATTACATTTACATGCCTGCAATCTGAACTTTCTACCTCTTTGAAGTTATCATTATCTTGATCCTTATCCTTATCTCAATCATTATCATTATCTAGAAATTATGTATATCGGTTTAGAAAGGGGTACTAAGTATACGGCTATTAGTACATGTGTGTTTATGAATTTTTGCTCCATGATGCTTACTTTCGTGAATAATAAAGGATCATTGTCCGGTTAATTAAAATGTTATAAGTTCATTGTTCTTCTGTCATATTACGCAATGTTTGTCGAGTTTCACCGATATAAAGTAGCCCACTCTATTCCATAAAAAAAACATTTATTCATTGAACAGTCTAGAGGCTCAAAAGATTGATGTTTGAAATAGCTTTTATCTGTTAAATTTTCTAGAGAATTATTGAGAACTGATAAGCTTATTGCATGTCTTTCGTGTGTTTTTCTCTGTTGTTTTATTAAAAAAATCTGATTATAATCTGAACGCCTGGAACTAAATCCAGTAGGTTTTTTTCAAATCTTGTTGAAATATATTCCAACGGATCACTTTTGATGAATAGGCCATCACTATTTAGCAACTTTGAAATTTAAATTGAAACTGTATTTTTATATGGAAAAAGAACCGGAAATTCAACTAAGATGAAATTATACATGTTTAAAGCAAAATAAATGAATGAATGAAATCATAATTTAAAAACAAAATGTATATTAAATGGGCATTAGCTGTCAAATTCATTTGACTCAAATTAGCATATTCGATTTATAACATACTCTAACGTATATATTAAAGCCCGATTATATGTGTCAGCATTTCTTGTATGTTTTAGTCTAGACGCCATCTTATTAACTATGGAGATGAACTGCCAACTGCTATATTGCCCGATATAAACATACATGTAGATATAAATAGTTTGCGAACTCGTGCAATTGAATTGTCTAGGTCTTTTAAATTTTTAATTCATTTATATGTAAAAATATACATCAATCATTGTTTTAACCTATATAAGAATGGGTTATTAAGGATCGAATAAGTTCATCGAATAGTTTACCCTTGTTTCACTTTCAATGTTGACATTCTTTTCCTTTTGATAACTGAACATGTCTTACTTCTGCATAACCCATCTGTAGCTAAGTGATTAAATTGAAGGTTACATGCATACAGATTCAATGAGGTCGAACTATTCACTTCCTAGTAAGTAATTCTTTATCGATGTTAATTAGCTTATTTTGACAAAATTGCACTAAACTGGCTGTTAAAAGCGAATTCATATTTTACTATAATTTCATTTTTATTGTTGATTAAACATAGTTTACAAGTAAAAGTTTGTGTTCATTTTTGTTTTAAGGGGACTAATTATTATAAGTCAATGGTATTTGGTATTCAGTTGTATTAACATTGGCACAGCTCATTTCTATGGAGATTGTCCAACCATATTCAACCATGTACTTTCAGTCATGGTTTATCGACTTTGAATATGTGTATAACTTACATGTTAGAATAGTTATCAAAGGTACCAGGCTTATAATTTAATACACCAGACGCGCGTTTCGTCTAAATAAGACTCATCAGTGATGCTTAGATCAGAATAAATATTGCTATTTTAATTTCAACATTTGCATTATCAAAGTTACAAAAAGGCGAGACATATCTCTACGATAAAAGTCTATTTATAGAGGATAATTATAGATACGAAGATAATAGAATTGCAAAATAAACTAACACCCACAAGACACAAATGAGCAAAAACAAGTACCTCTGGAACGCTATAGAAGGTCCCTTCATTTTTGTACCTGCATCGAATATAAAACGATTCAAATTAGGAAACTAATTAATGGGCACTTTATTATAATGAGATGAACATAAAACTAACATAACTAATACAACAAGAGTTACCATCAACAACCACTGAATTTGAACAGACACATGCAGAATATAGTGCGGTTAAACATTTGTATATTACATTAGTTTCTCACTGAAAAAAATAGTTGGAAAGGTCTCTCTCATCCGATGTGGGTCGTCCTGAATATGCATTAAATATTTGCCACTGGACTTTAAGCAACCAACAATCAATCAATCAATCTCATCCGATGTACACAAAGCACAGAAACAATTGATTTAAATGCAAATGACAAACAACCAATCAGAAAACACTTCTTGCAATAGGTATACTCTTTACAGCTTTGATACTCTCTTAAAAAAGTACAGGATGAAAATGTGCATGAGTTTTATAAAAAAAAAAAAAAAAAAAAAGGAAGATGTGGTATGATTGCCTATCAGACAACTCTCCACAAGAGACCAATATTACTCAGCAATTAACTTCTACAGGTTATCGTACGGCCTTCAACAATGAGCAAAGCCCACACCGCATAGTCAGCTATGAAAGGTCCCGATAAGACAATGTAAAACAATTCAAACGAGAAAACTAACGGCCTAATTTATGTAAAATTTGAACAAAAAACAAATATGCAACACATAAACAAACGACAACCACTGATTTACAGGCTCCTGACTTGGGACAGGCACATTTTCTTAGAACGAGAATGTGTCCATAGTACACAGATGCCCAACTCGCATTATCATTTCTATATTCAGTGAACCGTGACCTTAGGTCAAAAATCTAATTTGACACTCAAAAAGGAAAGATCATATCATAGGAAACATGTGTACTAAGTTTCAAGTTGATTGGATTTCAACTTCATCAAAAACTACCTCGACCAAAACCTTTAACCTGGAGCGGGACAGATTGACGAACGGACGAACGGAAGCACAAACTAGAAAACAGAATTGATTGCATCATTTAAAAGCGGATTCATGTAAAATGTGAATAATTTAATTTTGAATGTGACGCGGCTTCTGATTGGATGACGATATTTTGTTATGAGCCCATAAACATAATTTAGTCATGTGACCATGACGTCATCAACCTTTTTTCATGGTTTTTTACGATTTAAATTATAAGAAATTACTGTAATATTTTTTCTGTCTATTCGAAATAACATAAAAAATGTGGTGCACACTGTTAAATAACCCGCTACGCTCGTTATTCAGTGTGCACCAAATTTTTTATGTTATTTCTTCATAGATAGAAAAAATATTACAGTCATTCCTTAAATACTTGGAAAATTCACTAGTATTTCTTACCTTTATCTCAACAAAGTTAAATCTAAGTCCAATGCCAAATAAATTTTAAATATTATGACATGTATTTATCAATTTTTTCATTTATTTTGTTTTACTTTACGAAAATAAGGATAAACATCGTATTGTTTTCTTCTCACAACTACGTTTTCGCACAAATAAAACTTAAATAAGAAGAACCATAAGCATATGAAGTACATAAAGTGATTTTATGATACCTCACTAGTTAATATGGCATGTTCTTTTGATAAGAACAAACAAAAGCAAGAAAAACTGACCATGTTACTTGTATTACTTTGAATAGTATACCTTTTCTATTTGCATTCGAAGTGCTGGCCATTTATTATGAAGGCACACATTTAGATTTCTACACAATAAATACGGTAATGTAGTAGAAAAAATTTGACAACTGTCCACAAGAGACCAAAATGACAGACATTAACATCACCATACGGCATTCAACAATGAGCAAAGCCCATACCGCATAGTCAGCTTTAAAAGGCCCTGATAAAACAATGTAAAACAATTCAAACGAGAAAACTAACGGCCTTGTTTAAATCAAAAATAAACGAAAAACAAATATGTAACACATAAACAAACGACAACCACTGATTTACAGGCTCCTGACTTGGGACAGGCAAATACATACATAATTTGGTGGGGTTAAACAGGTTAGCGGGATCCCAACCCTCCCCCTAACCTGGGACAGTGGTATTACAGTACAACATAATAACGAACTATAAAAATCAGTTGAAAAAGGCTTAACTCATCAGATGGACAAAAATACAAGAGAACGTGGCCGGGTACTTATACATCCCGACACAAGAAGACATAATCAACAGATCTGAGAGTACTAGCAGTTATCTGGCAGTTAGTTCAAAGCCACTAACAACTAATACAAAAATCATGCATCTGAGACTAAACTATCAATCCGTAGACTTTACACTTCCTTCATAGGATGCTAGGCTTGTGTGGTGTTTTCCCTTTGCTCAGATGTAAATTTGTTTGTCAAATATTTCACAGATGATATCGAATATGTTCCTCATGTCGTAACTGTAATTCCGTTCCCTTTTCAAAAATGTGATCTACCAAATTAGACAATTTACTGGGTTTGTAATAACATGAGCAACACGACGTGTGCTATATATGGAGCAGGATCTTCCAGTGCATCTGAGATCACATCCAGTTTTTGGTGGGTTCCTGTTGCTAAGTCTTTAGTTTTCTATGTTATGTCTTGGTTCTATTATTTGTCTGTTTTTATTTTTCTTTTTTTAGCTATGGCATTGTCAATTAATTTTCGATCTATGAATTTGAATGTCTCTCTCGTATTGTTTGTCCCTCTTTTGTAACCCGAAGACTAAATTCAAAAGTTTTTGTGACTAACACCTTTATTAACCTGTAAACATTAAACGAACAAAAAAAGAAACTATCGCACATGCGTGATTGTAGACAAATTATGCACTTATGATTAAGCACTGAGATAATGATATAAATGTTCAATTGTTCCATCAGCAACAACAAAAATAATGATAGGATGTTCAACACAAACCCTTTTTTCCAATAACTTAGTTCAATAAAATTAATGTTCATTTTCATTAGGAAAGACAAATTAATATATATCGTCCTCCACAAAGACTCTTTAGAAAATAAAGATGATGATAATAGGGCTTGATAATTAAAGACTGATTCTTCTCTTCAGATATACCATATATAGTATATAATGTTTACTTTGAAATAATGTAATTTCTACTTTAGCCTACGTAAAAGCATTTAAATAGACGAATAACAAATATTGTTACCATACTCCGGCTCGTTTGGTATTCATAACGCCATCTTTTCATTGAATATGAAAATCGTGACTGTTAGTATCATAAATGTAGTGTTTTATAACAAGTTCAAATCACATGAAACTACTTGTTTGTTTTTAACCTTGTTCTTAATAGAAATCATGCGATAAATATTATCATCTCCTGAAGGACGATAGGGAACGAAGAGTAACAATATAACATCTATTGTATTTTATCGTAGAATATCTATAAAAACAGTATTGTAATAGTTTTTCTTGGCGATGAAAGTCTAATTGAAATTGTTTTTGTTATATTATTTTATTATTCAAATACACAAAAAAAAAAGACTATGGATTTGCGTACTGGAAAAAATAATAATTTTAGAGAAAAAATAAAAAAATACGTTAGTTGGCGATATTATCAAGGCTTATGATGCTTCAGAAATGATTGTGTTGTTTATGTTGTTAGTTTTGTGTTGTATGTAATAATTAAAACAACTGTCTAATACATGGAAAAGTTATTAGCCATAACAATGACCACTGCCCTTTCTTCGATCTTGATGTATATATCAATAACGGAAAGCTTAATACTAAAATTTATGATAAAAGAGAGATCATTTCTCATTTCCTATCGTTAATTATCCATTTTAAGATGGTGACGTTCCCTTGTCACCATCTTACGGAGTTTATATATCTCAACTTGTACGATTTGCTCGTGTATGTAACAATGTTTTAGATTTTAACGAGACAAATTTATGTATTACTGAAAAATTATTCCACCAGGGTTTTCGATATCACAAACTAGTCAAAACATTTACTAAATTTTATCATCGGTATAAGGACACCATTCGTAAATATAGCTCAACATGCAGACTTCTAATACGTTCAGGTATTTCACATCCAATATTTTATGGAAATATTCTTTATAAAGCACAAAAATGTCAGTATTCACCTCAGAAGCTAACAAAACCTTTAAATAGACTTATTAAGAAGGGATATAGTTACGATACTGTTGTCAGGTCATTAAAGATTGCATATTTTGGCGTTAATATTGATTCACTTATAGGGTCTTTGCATCGGAACTAAACACATTTATTCTTAATAAACCAGTTGTTGGCATGACACGGGTTATGTTCTTCTCATATATGTTATGATGGTATGATACTAAACCCCTCACGGGGAGGATTGTGCCTGATATTCATATGATGAAGACATAATTTTTCAATCAGTTTAATTGAGGTCCAGAGCTGGCATGTCAGTTAACTGTTAGTAGTTTGATGTTATTGATGTATTATTGTCATTTTGTTTATTTTCTTTGGTTACATCTTCTGACATCAGACTTGGACTTCTCTTGAACTGAATTTTAATGTGCGTATTGTTATGCGTTTACTTTTCTGCATTGGCTAGAGGTATAGGGGGAGGGTTGAGATCTCACAAACATGTTTAACCCCGCCGCATTTTTGCGCCTGTCCCAAGTCAGGAGCCTCTGGCCTTTGTTAGTCTTGTATCATCTTAGTTTCTTGTGTACAATTTGAAGTTTAGTATGGTGTTCATTATCACTGAACCAGTATATATTTGTTTAGGGGCCAGCTGAAGGACGCCTCCGGGTGCGAGAATTTCTCGTTGCATTGAAGACCTGTTGGTGACCTTCTGCTGTTGTCTGCTCTATGGTCGGGTTGTTGTCTCTTTGGCACATTCCCCATTTCCATTCTCAATTTTATACATTGATATTAGTTATTGTTTCAGCACAAAAATGCAGTCCTCAAGTCCAAAACAAAAAACGATGACATGTAAGCATATCTCGATGGACAACATGAACGGTACTGAGTTTTATGCACCAGAAGCACATTTTGATAATAAATGTCTCTTCGGTGATGATTCATGCAAAAATATTTGAAAATCTAAATCTTATTAGGGAAATTAACATCTTATTCGATTTTTTGCAATATTCGATTGAGTTAGTGTTAAACAGAACAGAAATCATACAGTAATTAACAAGATTTGTACATGTATATAAGTATGCAGCTATGTAGAAATATAATGTTGATCTATAATGACGTTTTAAAGACCGTTGCCTTGGAGAAAATATAATACAGGTAATTTAATTCAAAAGACAAAACACAGCTGATTTGCTTTGTATAGAACTTCAATTCTGTTAAATTAAGAAAGACCTAATGTTCCATTGTAATGAACTCAAAATTAACCGAAATATAACAAAATGTCATTTTTGGGTCAGAAACTTTAGACATAATTAATTTGAATACATATGTAGTGGTGTTGCTATGGCCTATAAGTATATGTAGTGGTGTTGCTATGGCCTATAAGTACATAAACAAATTAGAAAGTATATGATTGTTTGATGTTCAAGAATAGAATTAATTTCATTATTTTTTCATTATACAGTCTTGGATTTATAATCATGATAATATGAAAGAAATTTGTACTCTGCAAAACGTGTTTTTAGTTTTGTTGTTTTGCTGTAAGGAACGTATTTGATAGAAAGTGGAATCAAACATTGATTCCATAATATTAAAAACAAGACTGTGTCCTAAGTACACGGATGCCCCACTTGCACTATCATTATCCATGTTCAATGGAGCGTGAAATTGGTAAAAAATCTAATTTGGCATTAAATTAGAAAGATCATACCATAGGGAACATGTGTACAAAGTTGCAAGTTGATTGGACTGCAGTTTCATCAAAAACTACCTTTATCAAAAACTTTAACCTGAAGCGGGACAGACGAACAAACACACGGACGGAATAACGAACGAACGGACGCACAGATCAGAAAACATAATGCCCCTCTACTATCGTAGGTGGGCATAAAAACAAAAGAAAATATAAAACCAGCGACAACAAAGACCTGTATATGCTGCGTCAGCATCAATGTAATTGACTTTTCGTTAAATCAAAATATTTGCTCTTTAAACGTCCCTTGTGTCGTTTCTACGTGTTTATACATGCCTGTCTTACTAACTAAACTCATCATAGAAAAATAGGATTAAAATTTTATATTTACGCCAGAGGCGCGTTTTGTCTAAAAAAAAAACTCACCAGTGACGCTCGAATCAAAAAATATTTCAAAAATGTTTAATTTTCTGGTTTTGAGAGTCCTTGAATTTAATCCAGAAAAGCACTCCGACAAACTATCTTAAGGAAGCTGGCTTGTCAAGTTTTAGATTTTTTGTCAGATTTTCGGAATCCTCTGGTTTTATCCATTTGAGTGCCTTGAAAAAATTTGTCCGGTGAACCCCATTTTTCTTTTTGGAAACCTTTTACATGTATAATGATAAGCCATTTGTAAAAGTCAATTTTAATTACTTTTAAACAGTTTTTGAGAACATCAACTTGTCAATGATAAAGCTATGAAAAGTCAAGAGAGAATATTTTCCCGCCAAAATTTCAATGGCTAATAGCTCGAAAATGAGCACAATGACCTATGTATTTTTTTTTTTTTTTTGCTCTTTAGATTCCTTTATTTATCCCCTATCAATATAAACTAGTTTTTTGAAAAGTTACTTATTCTGAAACTGAGAAGCGAACTCCCTTAATCAAGTGTTATTTTCAATCATTATCTTTACAAACACCATTCCTTTCGGAAATTCTAGAAACATTGTGTATGCATGGTATAAATCCATTTGAAGTTGGATGTTTTTTGACTGATTTTTCTTTCTTAGATATATGACTTTTTATTATTTGTAAGTGGCTTTCAACTAGAGGTATAGATCGGTACTCTGTGGCTTTATTTACTTGTTTTTGTACTTTCTATCGATCTTTTTAAACTGGTTGACTGTTTGCTCTGATGTTGTGATTTTACACAACTGTCTGCGGTGATTTGGAGGGTTGAACGCCTGCAGATATTTGATTTTTGTTTTACATTGGACATTTTTGCACCCATAGTTTTGAAAATTGATGGAACATTTATTTGTTTATTTTCGATTTATGAGTTTGACTGTCCCTTTGGTATCTTTCGTCCCTCTTTTATTTCCAATGAAAAAGCTTTAAGGATGTTCGCTTGTCATGTTTTGAGATTTTTGTCAGATTTTCGGAATCCTCTGGTTTTATCCATTTGAATAGTTTAAAAAAATTTGCCCATTGACCAACATTTTTCTTTTTCTGATTTTTTTGCTTGTATAATTATAAACCATCTGCAAAAGTCTTTTGCAATCTTGGTTATTTTTTAACAGTTTTTGAGAACTTAAACTTCTCAATGATAAAGCTATGAAAAATCAAGAGAGAACATTTTTCTGCCATGATTTCAATCGCTAATATCTCGAAAACAAGCACATGCACATTGACCTATACATTTTTTTGTTGCTTTTAGGGTTCCTTTATTAATCCCCTATCAATATATACTAGTGTTATGAAAAGCTCGTTATTTTGAAACTAAATAGCGAACCTCCTTAAACATTAAACAATTCACGATATATCTAAACGATTGTGAAAGTGGTGTGTATTGCATAATAACAGTATTAAACTTATTTTACAAACCTTGAACTTTACTATAATATATTGATATAAGTTATCAAAAATACATTTTTTTACGCGGATTCATGTAGAATGAGAATACTTAGAAAATTCACTAGTATTTCTTACCTTTATCTCAACAAAAGTTAACTCTAAGTCATATGCCATTTTAAATCTTATGACATGTAATTAACAATTTTTTTTTAATTTTTTTTCTACTTTACGAAAATAAGGATAAACATCGTATTGTTTTCTCTTACAACTACGCTTTCGCTCAAATCAAATTTAGATAAGAAGTACCTTAAGCATATAAAGTACATAAAGTGATTTTAGTTAATATGGCATGTTCTTTTGATAAGAACAAACAAAAGCAAGAAAAACTGACCTTGCTACTTGTATTACTTTGAATTTTATACCTTTTCTATTTGCATTCGAAGTGCTGGCCATTTATTATGAAGGCACACATTTAGATTTCTACACAAGAAATACGGTAATGTAGTAGAAAGTTTTAAACACGGATATTTGAAATTCAACATTTGCTTATAAAAAAGAAGATGTGGTATGATTGTCAATGAGACAACTGTCCACAAGAGAACAAAATGACACAGACATTAACAACTCTAGGTCAACTTACGGCCTTCAACAATGAGCAAAGCCCATACCACATAGTCAGCTATAAAAGGCCCCGATAAGACAATGTAAAACATTCAAACGAGAAAACTAACGGCCTTATTTATATAAAAAAATGAACGAAAAACAAATATGTTACACATAAACAAACGACAACCACTTAATTACAGGCTCCTGACTTGGAACAGGCACATACATAAATAATTTGGCGGGGTTCAACAGGTTAGTGGGATACCAACCCTCCCCCTAACCTGGGACAGTGGTATAACAGTACAACATAATAACGAACTATAAAAATCAGTTGAAAAAGGCTTAACTCATCAGATGGACAAAAATACAAGTGAACGTGGCCGGGTACTTATAAATCCCGACACAAGAAGACATAATCAACAGATCTGAGAGTACTCGCAGTTATCTGGCAGTTAGTTCAAAGCCACTTACAACTAATAAAAAATCATGCATCTAAGACTAAACTATCAATCCGTAGACTTTACACTTCCTTCATAGGATGCTAGGCTTGTGTGGTGTTTTCCCTTTGCTCAGATGTAAATTTGTTTGTCAAATATTTCACAGATGATATCGAATATGTTCCTCATGTCGTAACTGTAATTCCGTTCCCTTTTCAAAAATGTGACCTACTAAATTAGACAATTTACCGGGTTTGTAATAACATGAGCAACATGACGTGTGCTATATATGGAGCAGGATCTTCCAGTGCATCTGAGATCACATCCAGTTTTTGGTGGGTTCCTGTTGCTAAGTCTTTAGTTTTCTATGTTATGTCTTGGTTCTATTATTTGTCTGTTTTTATTTTTCTTTTTTTAGCTATGGCATTGTCAATTAATTTTCGATCTATGATTTTGAATGTCTCTCTGGTATTGTTCGCCCCTCTTTTGTAACCAGAAGACTAAATTCAAAAGTGTTTGTGTTTATTACCTTTATTAACCTTCAAACATTAAACGAACAAAAAGAAACTATCGCACATGCGTGATTGTAGACAAATTATGCACATATGATTAAGCACTGAGATAATCATATAAATGTTCAATTGAGCCATCAGCAACAAAAAAAATAATGATAGGATGTTCAACACAAACCCTTTTTTCAATAATTTAGTTCAATAGATTGATGTGATTTTCATTAGTAAAGAATAATGAATATATATCGTCCTCCACGAAGACTCTTTAGAAAATAAAGATGATGATAATAGGGCTTGAAAATTAAAGACTGATTCTTCTATTCAGATTCACCATATATAATATATAATTTTTACTTTGAAATAATGTAATTTCTACTTTAGCCTACGTAAAAGCATTCAAATTGACTAATAACAAATATTGTTACCATACTCCGGCTTGTTTAGTATTTATAACGCCATCTTTCCATTGAATATGAAAATTGTGACTGTTTGTATCATAAATGTAGTGTTTTACAACAAATTCAAATCACATGAAACTACTTGGTTTTTTTAACCTTGTTCCTAATAGAAATCATGCTATAAATATTATCATCTCCTGAAGGACGATAGGGAACGAAGAGTAACAATATTACATCTATTGTATTGTATCGTAGAATATCTATAAAAACAGTATTGTAATAGTTTTTCTTGGCGATGTAAGTCTAATTGAAATGGTTTTTGTTATATTATTTTTTTATTCAAATACACCAAAAAAGACTATGGATTTGCGTACTGGAAAAAAAAAAATAATTTTAGAGAAAAAATTAAAAAAATACGTTAGTTGGCGATATTATCAAGGATTATGATGCTTCAGAAATGATTATGTTGTTTATGTTATTAGTTTTGTGTTTTATGTAATAATTAAAACAACTGGCTAATACATGGAAAAGTTATATGTTGATGGTAGTTATTGTTTCAGCACAGAAATGCAGTCCTCGAGTCGAAAACAAAAAACGATGACATGTAAGCATATCTCGATGGACAACATGAACGGTACTGAGTTTTATGCACCAGAAGCACATTTCGATAATAAATGTCTCTTCGGTGATGATTCATGCAAAACTATTTGAAAATCTAAATGTTATTAGGGGAATTAATATCTTATTCGATTTTTTTGCAATATTCGATTGAGTTAGTGTTAAACAGAACAGAAATCATACAGTAATTAATAAGATTTGTACATGTATATAAGAATGCAGCTATGTAGAAATATAATGTTGATCTATGATGACGTTAAAGACCGTTGCCTTGGAGAAAATATAATACAGGTAATTTAATTGAAAAGACAAAACACAGCTGATTTGCTTTGTATAGAACTTCAATTCCGTTTAATTAAGACAGACCTAAAGTTCCATTGTAATAAACCGAAATATAACATATGTATAACAAATGTCATTGTTGGGTCAGAAACTTTAGACATAATTAATTTGAATACATATGTAGTGGTGTTACTATGGCCTATAAGTACATAAACAAATTAGAAAGTATATGAGTGTTTGACGTTCAAGCATAGAATTATTTTTTTTTATTATGCAGTCTTGGATTTATAATATGAAAGAAATTTGTACTCTGCAAAACATGTTTTCAGTTTTGTTGTTTTGCTGTAATTAACGTATTTGATAGAAAGTGGAATCAAACATTGATTCCATAATATTAAAATCAAGAATGTGTCCTAAGTACACGGATGCCCCATTTGCACTATCATTTTCCATGTTCAATGGAGCGTGAAATTGGTAAAAAATCTAATTTGGCATTAAAATTAGAAGATCATACCATAGGGAACATGTGTACTAAGTTTCAAGTTGATTGGACCTCAATTTTATCAAAAAAACTACCTTGACACTTTAACCTGAAAATTGCACTTTGATTTTCTAAGTGCAGTGGACCATGAAATAGGGGTCAAAATTCTAATTTGGCATTTAAATTAGAAAGATCATATCATAAGGAACATGTATACTAAGTTTCAAGATGATTGAACTGCAGTTTCATCAGAAACTACCTTTTCCAAAAACTTTAACCTGAAGCGGGACAGACGAACGAACGCACGGACGGAATAACGAACGCACAGACCAGAAAACATGAGCCTCTACTATCGTAGGTGGGGCATAAAAACAAAAGAAAACATAAAACCAGCATCAATGTAATTGACTTTTAGTTAAATCAAAATATTTGCTCTTTTAACATCCCTTGTGTTGTTTCTACGTGCCTGTTTTCCTCAATAAACTCATCATAAAAAATAAGATTAAAATTTATATTTACGCCGGACGCGCGTTTCGTCTAAAAAGACTCATCAGTGACGCTCGAATCAAAAAATGTTTTAAAAATGTTTAATTTTCGGGTTTTGAGCGTCCTTGCACCAGAAAAGCACTCCGACAAACTAACTTAAGGAAGCTGGCTTCTCAAGTTTTAGATTTTTTGTCAGATTTTCGGAATCCTCTGGTTTTATCCATTTGAGTGCCTTGAAAAAATTTGCCCGGTGACCCCCATTTTTCTTTTTTGAAACATTTTACATATATAATGATAAGCCATCCGTAAAAGTCAATTTTAATCACTTTTTAACAGTTTTTGAGAACTTCAACTTGTCAATGATAAGGCTATGAAAAGTCAAGAGAAAATATTTTCCCGCCAAAATTTCAATGACTAATAGCTCAAAAACAAGCACGGTGACCTATATATTTTTTTTTTTTTTTTTTTTTTTTTTTTTTTTTTTTTTTTTTTTGCTCATTAGACTCCTTTATTTATCTCCTATCAATATAAACTAGAGTTTTGAAAAGTTAATTATTCTGAAACTGAGAAGCGAACTCCCTTAATCAAGTGTTATTTTCAATCATTATCTTTACAAACACCATTCCATTAAGAAAGGGTGAAGTACTGTGTATGCATGGTATAAATCCATTTGAAGTTGGATGTCTTTTGACGGATTTTTCTTTCTTAGATATATGACTTTTTATTATTTGTAAGTGGCTTTCAACTAGAGGTATAGATCGGTACTCTGTGGCATTTTTTTAGTTGTTTTTGTACTTTCTATCGATCTTTTTAAACTGGTTAACTGTTTGCTTTAATGTTGTGCTTTTACACAACTGTCTGAGGTTATTTGGAGGGTTGAACGCCTGTTGATATGTGATTTTTGTTTTAAATTGGACAGTTTTGCACCCATAGTTTTGAAAACTGATGGAACATTTATTTGTTGTCAGTTTATTTTTTTTTTTTATTTATGAGTTTGACTGTCCCTTTGGTATCTTTCGTCCCTCTTTTATTTCCAATGAAAAAGCTTAAGGATGTTCGCTTGTCAAGTTTTGAGATTTTTGTCAGATTTTCGGATTCCTCTGGTTTTATCCATTTGAATGCTTAAAAAAAATCCTATTGACCACCATGTTTCTTTTTATGATTTTTTTACATGTATAATTATAAACCATCTGCAAAAGTCTTATGCAATCTTGGTTATTTTTAAACTGTTTTTTAGAACTTAAACTTATCAATGATAAAGCTATGAAAAATCAAGAGAGAACACTTTCCTGCATAATTTCAATTGCTAATATTTTTTTTTTTTTTGCTTTTATGGTTCTTTTATTGATCCCCTATCAATATATATTAGTGCTATGAAAAGCTCGTTATTTTGAAACTGAATAGAGAACCTCCTTAAAACATTAAACAATGCACGCTATATCTAACCCATTGTGAAAGTGGTGTGAATTGAATAATAAGAGTATTAAACTCATTTTACAAACCTTGAACTTTACTATAAAATATATTTTTTACGTCTAATTTAAAAACTTTAAACAAAACCCTCAAGGTAGATAACACATGTATGAAGTTCGAATTCTAGAGAGAAAAAAACATACAACTATCTTGCTTTGTTTTTAAACACACAGACATTTCAAATCCGGCTAAAGCGATTTTCACACACATATATAAGAACCATCAAGCTGTATAGACTGCATTTATATTGTTCGGTCGATAAAGCTTTCAAAAGACTATAATTTTTCTGCTTTATGCATATATATACTTGATGATTAGTTCTGAATAACAAAGTACATTGTAGTTTGAAAATAGAAATGTGAACTCAGATATGTTTTTAGTTCGCTGTCATTAACAAGCGATGATAACAGGTTTGTCTAGAGAATTATTAATGGGTTACAATTTCTACTTCTACGCTGATTTCAAATTACACGGTATAGTATTTAATTTGAAAATATGTCAATATAATTATTTTTTTAATGTCGCCTTAAACAGAATTCAAACGCGAAGCATACGTCTAGTACACAAACGTCCTAATTAGTTACCAAAAAAGCATTTTATAACCATGCATAAAACACCTACAACCTTCTTGAATAATTTGATATGAGTGTGATAACCGTAATTCAATGTGGAGGAATCAAAACCCGATTCGATATAGAATCATTTTGATACATCAAATTTACCTTCACTTCTATACATTTTTAAGAATAAGATTTGTTAAAAGCAATTTTATAGAGATTAAGATTATAAAACAATGTTGACTGCTGTGTATTTCACATCTTTAACCTATCATTATTTGTTTTGTACACATCGTTGTCAATAAAACAAAATTTGATACGACTGTCATAAAAGTGAGAGGTTTAGCTAGCTTTAAAACCAGATTTAGTCCGACAATTTTCTATATATATAAGAAAATGCCTGTACTGAATCAGGAATATGACAGTTGTTATCCATTCGTTTGATGTGTTTGGGCTTTTGATTTTGCCATTTGCTTAGGAACTTGCCTTTTTAATTTTTCTTTGAGTTCAGTAATTTTGGTTGTTTTCTTTTTGATAGACCACTAGCCGAAATACCACATGTAAAGATATTCAGTAAGATAAATTCATTACAACGTGAACTAGTGACCTATGCAATGCACACTCTCACCCCATTATGAATTTACGTACCCAATATATATCATATTAGGTCACCAGCACACTACGTTACTAATAGTATTGACCAATTCAGGATGTGTTTGAGCTTTTGGTTTTGCCATTTGATTAGGGACTTTCCTTTTTGAATTTTCCTCGGGGTTCAATTAATTTTTTGGTGATTTTACTTTTTTCTTGATATACGAATTGTTTAAATTGACACCAATTAAAGTAGCATCAAAACTAGCATTTCGGTTCTGAATGTGTCCAGTTATTGTCACCTATTAGTTTATAAATAAAACTGAATTAATTTTGAAGAATTGTTTTCCTTTACTGTTTTTGTAACTTTCAGAGCAAGACAATAGCTTTTTGAGGATGTACATAACACTACAGGAAGATAGCTCTGTAAATAACCAGCTGAACGTTTTAATCACGTCCTATTGTTATGGAAATGTTAAGCTATTCAGAAACAACATAACTGAATTGTAAAAGAGGGACGAAAGAAACTAGAGGCAGATACAGTCAAACTCATAAATCGAAAATAAACTGACGACCCCTGGCTAAAAATGAAAGAAGACAAACAGACAAACAATAGAACACATGACACAACATAGAAAACTAAATAATAAGCAACACGAACCCCACCAAAAACTAGGGGTGAACTCAGGTTCTCCGGAAGGATAAGCAGATCCTGCTCCACATATGGCACCTGTTGTAAACTGCTATTCAGAATCCAATTCGATAAAGTGTGTGAAAGTATCAAAGTAAATATTTTGACAAAATTTGATGAAAATTATTTAGGTTAATTTCTATTCGTCAAGTTAGTAGTTCGCATAAATTTTGATAAAGTTTGTTATAATAGGTCTAGTGTACCCTTTCAGATTTTATCATTTTCATTCAATACTTCGAATGATATTTCGAAATAATTTGAAATAAAAAGAAATAAAAGAATGTATCAGAATAAAACACCAATAATATTATCTCCCCTGGAAAGGAAAACTCTAAAATTCGGATATTCAAACCAGATTTTTCAGACATGGTATTCTTTTAGATTTGTTACCCCACTTCATTGAAAAACTCGGAATTGATCAATGTGAAAGTCATATAGACAACCTGGAGACAGATGTTCAGCAACACCATGGGTGGGATTCGAAATCACGATCTCAGTGTAGATAGGCTAGTGATACAGTAGTTTAACTACTTCTACCACTTCGGCAACCGAAGCTCTAAATTAGAATTCGACCCTTCACTTTATTTTTTCGAGAAACATTTCGTATGTTTTGTATGAAATAAGGAGACGGGATATGCTCACAAAGACTATCCATCAAACCCAAAAATGACGTAGTTATTTGTAAATTGTTCAACAATGAGCAAACTCATATCGGATATCAAGTTATTGTAAAAGACACCGACATAAAAATAATGAACAACAATCATAACGAGTAACTAACGGTCAAATGTGTGTACAAAATTACAGAAGCATGCTAAGTTTCAGGAGAAAAAGTCTAGATGCTCCATCTTATCAAAAGCTTAAACATGTTAAACATTCGAGTCTGTATTGTCTACCGTTATGTCTGTTCGTTTTTTTTTTTCACACATCGTTGTCAATATTATGTTATTTTATGCGAATAATTATGGTCTATAATCTGAGGTGGTATCCGTATTCATCATCAACACTATTACCCATAACGCATTAGATTTTAAAATGATAACAAATCTAAATCAAAGATTGAAATTTACTTTTAATAATGATGATGACATGTTTCAATTCGCCGTTTCAGAATCTAATGCATTCTGGGTAATATTTTCAAAAGCGTACACCAAAGCGTCTTGATTGGTTAAAAACGTCCTAAACAATTGAAATTCAACCAATGACGTGACGTTATTTTCATTTTGGGGTACGAACAATAAAATTACCCATAGTCCTTTAGATTTTGAAACGGCCAATTGTATCAAATACATACTAATAGTAGATAACTAAACATTAATTTTTATTGTACCTTTTTTAACATGGTTATTAAGTTTTCCATACCACTCGGCTTTTTTTCTAAATGTGATAGACATCTAGCTAATTGATATATCTGGATCTTAATAAACTATTAAACGTTGGAATTGTTGGTGTTTATCTCTAGGAGTATCAAAGAGGTACTTAGATGAATGCGACCTTGTCTTTTCTTTATCAATGTGATAGATATCTCACGAGTTAACATATTTGATTTAATGCTGGTGTTTATCTCTAGAAGTATCAAAGAGGTCCTTGGATGAATGCGACCTTGTCTTTTCTTTATCAATGTGATAGATATCTCACGAATTAACATCTTTGATTTAAACATTGGAATTGCTAGTGTTTATCTCTAGGAGTATCAAAGAGGTCCTTGGATGAATGCGACCTTGTCTTTTCTTAATCAATGTGATAGACATCTTGTGAGTTGATATATTTGGATTAAACGTTGGAATTAGTGGTGTTCATCTCTAGGAGTATCAAGGAGGTCCTTGGATGAATGCGACCTTGCTTTTTCTTAATTAAACATGGAACAACTTCTGAGTAAGCAGTTTTGATGTTGTTGTTCATCAGACCATACAAAATGCTGTTGATGCAGCTGTTTGCTAATCCAAAGTAAAATGCTAATGCATTCAACCATGACACATCTGTGTTTTTATCTGTACCAATAATAGTGGAGACACCGAATGGCATATACAGTACCAAATACGCTACAAACACAGCGAACTGCGATCTTGTTACTGTAAGTTCGTGTAGGATTCTCTGCCGAGCTAGACCATTGTTCCAGCTTTTATAAAGCTTATATTTAGTTTTCCGAATGTACAAGTACAATTTCAGATAGCATGTACTAGTTACAGAAACGGGTGTGATTAAACAGAAAATAATGTATATAATAGTATACGTTTTGTTCAAGAATCTGTTGAAGTTACACATTTGTAATCCTGCGTCGAAAATTATAAAGTTGTCGATCCAAAAAATAGGAATCACGAAGACGAACCAGTAGAAAACACAAAACAAAGCTAGAAAAACGACATTACGACGAGAAAACAAAGAATCGAATTTGTTTAAATGACAGATTTTCAAATAACGGGAAATCGCAATACACATAATGAACTGTAAACAGAGGGTGAACAACATATGAGAAAGAACTCCAAACACTGCGCATACAGCAGGAGGCGCTGGTGCTGAATTCGTGATAAGAATATACATAGTAAATGGTAATAAAAGTCCAATAATATGCAAATCAGTTATAGCAAGCAAGACAACGAAAGCGTTTTGTACAATTCGAAGACGTTTTATACGAAGAAATGTCCATATTATTAATACATTTCCTGACATTCCAACTACAAATAGGAACATGGCTGCTGTCAAACAGAGGAATCGAACTTCATTTGTATATAATTCCATATTGATAGTATTCATCTACAAAATTATAAATAGCATCAGATCAAATTAAATTGCGTGAACACAAACAGTTAAATTCGCCACAACAATAACAAATTATGGCATATGCATACATAGTGAATTTGCTGTTAAGGAAAATATCGATTGTAGATGTATAAAATATTCTAAGTCTCTATGATTGGTTGAACGCAATCCTACATGCTTACATACTATACGTTGTTATATTAATTGTTTTCAAATGTACTGTCAAAATGTTTTGGAATAACAATTAACACACGTAACTTCAAAAAGCAAGCTCTCAGTTTTGATATTTTTGTATGTCATGTTTGTTTTTAGACAGATTAAATGTTCTTTGCTACATTTTTCTGAATTGTATTTGTTTAAATTATCTTGAATAGCTTTTTTCCACTGAATAAAATTGGGTTTTTTTTAAATAACAAAAATAACAAAAAACGAGCGAACCATTATATCGAAGTGTAAGAAAGTGTTTTACTTTTTATTTTACATTAACTCATTTATATTTGTCTCCCTAGTTTTACTGGTGTAGTATAGCGTGATCGAAGAACATTGTGTATGAATAAAGAGAGGGAGTCCTCAATACTACAATGTAACAATGTGTACACGATCGATGCTTTCAAGACCTTATAAAATTACAAAGAAGCATTCCATTCTTAAAATTACAAGAGCTTGCCATGTTACCAAGACATAAAACGTAAAAGCAAATGTTTCTATTGTTTTGACGTTGTCCTGTGGAGCACTCTTTGTCATGTAAGTTGAACGCCTTGGGTTTCATTTCATTTATTTTCTACCTACCACCTGAGAAATATACATACGGATATATCTTTCCTTACCAGTCCAGACTTCGCAATTAAAATAAAACATCTAGATGACGGAGATACTTCCAACCGGAACTACGTCACCTACATGCTTTACTTTACCTGTACCCAAGTTTTATTTTTTGCGCCGAACAGTTCAGACGTTAAAAAATATTTTCAAAGTTATTTAATTTTTAGTTTAAGTTTTTTAAGTTTAAGATAGTGAGAAGTGAAGGCTCGGATGCCGATGTCGAGGAAGACACTTCTTCTGTGTTAGAGGATAATGCAATGGCCTCAGACAAAGTCACTTCCGCTCCCGGGAAGAAAGGTAAGAAACGTACTTCTTCTCGTAGCAAGAAAGAAAATTTGTCAGACTTAGAAAGTCGTATGATGGCAAGAATTGAAGAACAGGACAAACAATTTGATTCAATGAATGCTAAAATGGGTAAATTCTTTGATTTACTTCAAGACAAGTTAACTGACACCGGAAATGAAGTTCCAAGGTCAGAACATGAGAATCAAAATACGGTCACAGTCGAGGCATCTAGTGCTGCTCGCAGACCTCTTATCCCGTTGAATAGTGCTATTAATGAGCACCAAAATAGCGGTGATGATATTGAAACACTATCTGTTCGAATTTCGGATTCGGAACGTCATATTAGTGGTTTTTTTATTCAGTATAGAGGGCTCTGAGAATTTTAGAAATTCTGATCATGAAGATGTCAATACTTGTGACAGTAGATCAGTTTTAGTTAAATCTGGTGAACATGACAGGTTCCAGAAATATTTAGGTAACAGAAATGAGAAATCTTGTGAAACAGAGAAGCAAGATAATGCTGTGAGTCATTCACTAGGTGACAAATTTGGTCTAGATGCTTATACTTCGTTAAAGACTGAGAAAACAGGTTTAGTGTTAGAACAAAACCAGTTTGATGTTTTACGAGGTTTTTGGAGATCAAAGACTCCTCACAAAATCACTAGTTATAAGGAAAATTATAGACAAAGTTTCCCAATAGATGCAAGTTGTCAAGAATACTTTAATGTACCGACAATGGACAATACAGTAGAAAGTTTACTGATGAAAAGATATGGTACAAAAGCTGCTTTTGGCAGAGTCCCAAGTTTATTTACTAAGAAGTTAAAGTCACTTGAAAGGTTAGCTTATCAGGGTCAAGTTGTGACCCGCATGGGATTGATCACGACTTGTTATTTGCAACAAGCAAGTGGAAATTTATTAGATAATTTAACATCTGATTCGCCAAATTTAGATAGTGCAATTCAGAATGTAAGAGACATATTTGCTTTGTCAACCAAAAGTTTAGATCAGACGGCAAGAACTGGAGCTTTTCACCACATGATACGTCGTCGTGCTACCATGTATGATACAGGTCTAAATGAACTAAGAGACTATGCTAACACAATTGTGACTTTACCATTAACAGCAAATGGTATATTTGGTTCTCAGTTTGATACCAAAATGCACTACAAACCTTTAAAGTCTGAAATGGCCTATATATGTACTCGACTGTACTGATTTTTACTCGACCAGTCTGAATTGGTCTGACTTTTACTTAATATTACTCGACCCCAGTCTGAACCATACTCGACCGTACTGAATCGTACTTGACCCTTATCTTTGCCGTTGAAAATAGTCTGAACTATTACTTGACCAGTCTGAAACAGTCTTAACCCATTCTCGACCTGTCCTCGACCTATTTTTGCAGTCTAAACCATACTTAACCAAAGGTCTGAACAATACTCGACCAGTCTGAACCATACTAGACCAAAAATCTATTATTATATTTAGGATAAATACATTATATACAATTTATGTCAAAAAGGGATAAAATTAAATAAATAAATAAAATTGATTAGTAGTGAAATATAAGTATTACCTCTGCTTTGGGCAAACTCATAAATAAGATCACACCTGGTCAGAGGTATTAAATTCTAAATAACATGTATTCAAAATTGCAACATCCTGTTTAACTTAAATATCAAGGCCTTTCGAATATACTAGATAAGTAATATGCGAATTTAAGAAAATAGGTCTTTCTTTTTACCTGTAAAACACACATGTACTGAGGTAATGAAACCATATAAAAGTGCTTTGTGTATGCCATGTCTTTAATTTGACAAAAGTAACTTAAACTAAATTAAATAATTTTTTACTGTTACTTTAGAACATATTTCCTTTTTAAAAAGGTTATCAAGGATTGCTATGGAAATTCTATTATCATGATTATATTAAATTCTTGGTTTAATAAAACAAAACAATTAAGGTCTCATTTTTTAAAAATTTATTTAATTGTTTCATATACTATTATATATATATATATATATATATATATATATATATATATATATATATATATATATATATATATATATATATATATATATATATTAATTAAAAAAAAACATTCACTGCATTATTAACTCAACTCAACTGACACCATAAATCTATACTAGGCTTAAGTTAATGGTGAAAATAGTCTAGTTACCATAAAATACTTCCGAAATATTCATAAAATTTTTAATAATACTGAAAATATTAGTCACAATTCATTTTTTAGATTATTTGATCAGCTTGTTTTATTTATATTTTAAAGTTGATATATATTATTATGTAAGTGTTGATTAATATTGTGTTATATTATGATTGATTATTGTGAAATTTTAATACTATATTGAATACATTTTTAATTTCATTCTTATTAAAATTATTTCCCCAAGGGTGACTGGGGTATAGAAATATGGTCACTTGGTCTTCTCCCGACCGGCAGTAAAACGCTTGTCGAAGTGGGGCGTCCGTTTGGCTGTGCGGGATGTATCAAGTTCGCAGTCACGTCCGTCAGAAGGGGACGTTAAATCCGATGCCTCGTGTAAAGAGAGTGCCACGCTCTTTGCACGTTAAGAACCCTTGCAACAACTCTTTGAGGGGTCCGTAGGTGGCCTGTTGCAAGGCAAAATTTCTGTCCCTATCCAATATACCCTCATTTTCCAGTGGCAGTCCAAATATCCCCGACCATCATCCTAGATAGCCTCTATTACAACAACCTACCTATTGTATTTATTGTGAACTTGTTCTCGTCCTGAATATGCATGAAATATTTGCCACTGGACGTTAAGCAACCAACAATCAATCAATATTAAAATTATTTCCTAAATTGATAAAATTCAGTTGATAGATACAAAGAATAGGTCTAGGTTGGTTAAGACTTGGTCGAGTATGGTTCAGACTTGGTCGAGTATGGTTCAGACTAGGTCGAGTACGGTTCAGACTAGGTCGAGTACGGTTCAGACAAGGTCGAGTATGGTTCAGACTCGTATAAAATGGTTAACTACTGGTCAAGTACACATTTAAACTGTTAAGTATGGGTCAGACTACAGTCGAGTATTATCAAGTAAATTTCAGACCAATTCAGACTGGTCGAGTAAAAATCAGTACAGTCGAGTACAGATATAGGCCATTTCAGACTTTTATTGGTTTGTAGTGATGAAAGAGAAAACTGACAGAAATAAACAATTAGCTGAAGTTTTACCTGATAATAGAAGAGTTACACTTGGTTCACAGTTGGGTAAAAGAAAACCAACAGCTACAGTTACTTCAGAGTCAACATTTGTGAAAAAGCCCAAATTTGATAGTAACTTCAAGATACCAACGAAGAACTTTGGGGAGTTCAAGTCATCTGGTAAACAGAAACAAGCTACCAAACCATGGGTAAGTTCTTTCTCGAATGTGAAGAAAAAGTAGAGTTCCTGATACCAAAAATCTAATGTTGTTGCCTCAGATACCAGTGGGAGGGAGGTTAAAACATTTTATTCAGGAATTGGAATCAATAACAGACGATCAATGGGTACTGAAAACTTTACAAGAGGGTCTGAAATTAGAATTTCAAGAAACTCCTCACTTGACAGGCATAAAACACACTTCTGTCAATGCGAAGAATCTACCTATTATTTTAGCAGAGGTAGAAGATTTAATAGAAAAAAATGCAATAGAGATTGTACCTCAAGCAGAGATACATCAAGGTTTTTACAGTACACTTTTTCTGGTTCCCAAGAAAACAGGCGATTTAAGACCTGTGATAAACTTGAAACCTCTCAACCAGTATCTGAGGAAGCAACATTTCAAAATGGACACTTTGACAAAAGTTTTGAATCTAGTAAAACCCCAAGACTTGGCGTTGTCTCCCGATCTGAAAGATGCATATCTCCATATTCCAGTTCACAAAACACACAGAAAATTTCTACGTTTTTGCATACAAGGCAAATGTTACCAATTTGTAGCTCTGTGTTTCGGTCCTTCTCAAGCACCTCGAGTGTTCACAAAAATAGTTACTGTAGTAGCAGCTCATCTGAGAATCCAAAACATACGCCTAGTAACTTATTTAGACGATTGGTTGCTAGTGAATGCTCAAGAGAAAATCCTAATTTCAGACAGAGAGAAAACGCTCAATCTTCTGATAAAACTGGGATTTATAGTAAATCTTCAAGAATCTTCTCTTATCCCATCCAAAGAGATCACTTACATAGGGGCATTGTTCAATTTCAAGAAGGAGATAGTTTCTCCAACTATGGAAAGAATTTTAAAGTTAAAAATGTTAGTGATAAGCTTAATGAAGGGACACAATAAGGCAAGAGATTATCTAATGTTGTTGGGTTTGATAGCATCTTGCATAGAATTGATCCCCAATGCACGCCTTTATATGAGGCCTATCCAATTACATCTACTTCATTTCTGGAAACCATCCACCAGAGATCTCACTTATCAAATTACATTTACTCAACACCTAAAAGATCATTTGAATTGGTGGTTGGACAGAGCAAACACTACCAAGGGCAAATCATTACACCAGTGGTCAGCAACCCTCACAATAACAACAGATGCTTCAAAGGCAGGGTTTGGGGGTCAGATTTTTCAAGGTTTTTGGTCTGTTCAAGAACAGAAACAACACATAAATCTCTTGGAATTGGAAGCTGTAATTCGAACAGTACAACATTTCCTACCACAATTACAAAATCAAAATGTGCTACTCAAATGCGACAACACAACAGTCGTTCAATATGTAAACAAACAGGGGGCACCCAGTCCATACACCTTTGTTACAAGACATGGTCTCTAATGAAAATGGCTATTCAGAACAATCTGACATTCAGAGCAGCTCACAAAGCGGGGAAATTAAACGTTCTTGCAGATCATCTGTCTCGAAACAAAATACAACCCACAGAGTGGACACTGAACAATCAGATAGTTCAATCAGTGTTTGCAATGTGGGGAGAACCAACAATAGTTTTGTTTGCCTCAGTACACAATCACAAGAGACCAGTGTTTTGTGCTTGGATACCTCATCCCAGTGCTCTAGCAGTAGAAGCTCTGTCGATATCATGGGAAAAAATGTAGGCATATGCATTTCCACCAATATGTCTAATTCCAAAAGTACTAAAACACATGAGTCAATTCAATTGTCGACTAATTCTGATAGCTCCAATGTGGCCAAGAAGACATTGGTAGACAGAGCTTCTTCAAAAATCAGTAGCAAGTCCAATAAAACTACCAATAAGGCAAAATCTACTGTATCAACCAAAAACAAACATTTACCATCCAAATCCCGAAGTGTTCATGCTAACAGCTTGGCTGCTCTCCACAAAAATTTCAGAAATAAGGGATTTTCAAGAGAAACTATAAAGCTTCTCAGAGCATCATGGGGATCTGCCACACAGCAAGACTATGCTTGTAAGTTCAAAAGATTTCATAGTTGGTGTAGTGAACGGGACAAAGATCCCTATGCAGCTACTTTAGCAGAATGTGCAGATTTTTTATCTCATTTGTACAGTCAGGTTTACAATACCGTACTATAGCAGGTTATAGGTCAATGTTATCTTCATTGCTATCTCCAATAGATAATGTTCCAATTGGGCAACATCCTTATATTATTAGACTACATAGAGGGGTTTTCAATTCTAGACCTCCTAAAGTTAATTTAGTCCCAGAATGGGATTTACAAAAAGTGTTGGACATGTTGCAAAAGTCTCCTTTTGAACCTTTATTGAAAGCTGATATTAAATGCTTAACTTATAAAGTGTTTTTTCTTACAGCAATCACAACGTACAGGAGGTGCTCAGACTTACAAGCATTGAGGATAGAAGAGGGGTTTGTGAATGCTCAGAAGAAAGGACTTGTTTTCTTGAGACCAGGTTTATCAAAACAAGATAGACCAAATCATTATGGAACTAAAATTTTTGTGCCTTACTTTGAACACAATAAAAAACTGGATCCTAAAAGAGCCATTGCTATTTATTTGAAACGTACAGAAGAAACGAGGAAAGACGAAGGAAAACTTTTCTTGTCAACGGTTAAACCATTCAAACCGGTTACATCGCAAACAATTTCTAGGTGGTAAGTAAATACAATCAAAATGGCATATGAAAATACAGATTTCAAAGTAAAAGCTCACAGTACGAGAGCAATTGGACCTTCATGGGCCTTATTCAATGGGGCTAGTATGAAGAGTATTTTAGAGTCAGCTGACTGGTCTACAGATACAACTTTCATCAAGTTTTATTTGAGAAATGTAGATGTTAAGGTTTTATCCTGATGTGTATATAACAGAGTGTTTTTAAAATTATCAAAAAAAAAACTGATATATTTTTACTGTAATGTGCAGTTCGGAAAAAGACTAAAGAAAAGAAGAAAAAAAATAAAGACATTGTAAATATTGTATAGTGTACAGAAGAATGTTTTTAAAATGAACAAGTGGTATGAAGTAGAGATTATACCCAGGATGAAGAGACGCAGAGCCATAGAAAATTACCCTACCACCAGAGAGGTAAGGCTTTGTAATCTATCCGTATGTATATTTCTCAGGTGGTAAGTAGAAAATGAATGAAATGAAATTCTAAATTTGTTTTCAAATTCAGATTTTATGAATGACGTTTTCTACTTACCACCTGATAATTACCCACCCAACCTCCCCACGTAATTTTCTATAGTAGTAATAATGTTACTGAAAAATAGAAAAAAACAAAACTGGGGTACAGGTAAAGTAAAGCATATACAGTGGGGATCACTTCTAACCTCTCATTAAATCTGTCAGGATAACTGTTCTAGAACAGTACGTAGAACTGTCAGCCTGACACCTTTTATTCAGTTCTAGGTAAGAACTGTTCTAGCTAGAACTGATTTAGTCAGTTCTACCTAGAACTGATTTGGACAGTTCTACCTAGAACTGATCCTGACAGTTCTACCCTAGAACAGTTTAAGACAGTTCTAGCTAGGACTGACCAAATATTTGGTCAGTTCTACTTCTAGAACAGTTCTACGGTTAGAATTGATTTCTAATTCTACGGCTAGAATTGATTTTTTATAAATTCTACGGCCAGAATTGATTTATAAGTTCTACAGCTAAAATTGATTTATAATTTCTACGGCTATTGATTTTTTATAAATTCTACGGCCAGAATTGATTTATAAGTTCTACAGCTAAAATTGATTTATAATTTCTACGGCTAAAATTGATTTATAAATTCTACGGCTAGAGTTGATTTATAAGTTTTAAGAACTTTTTGCCTTAATATAAAGGCTTGAGTAAAAAAGCGATTTAAATTAAATTATATAGAGTTTTGCTATTTTGCCGGTTTTATTTCAGATTTATAATCGGCAAGAGAACATGTTTAACCTGTTAACCACGCCATATTCTGCATGTATGTGCCTGTTCCAAGTCAGGAGCATGTTATTTAGTGATTTTCTTTTGTTGATGTGTCACAAAAATTATTTGTTTTTCTTTCATTTTTTGTACATAATTTAGGCCGTTAGTATTAGGGGGGGGGGGCATTATTATTTGAATTGTTTTACATTAATTTTGTTATTCAGGATGGCTCGTTATCACATAACAAAATTATCGGACCTCATTAACCAATATAATATCAGTTTACGAGTAGTTTTCATACCTCGGACGACCTGTTTAACAAAAATCTTTTGACCGCATCAATCTAAACTGCCATTATTTGCTTTTTCTTTCTGCAAATCTATATAGCTGCACAGTATCAGTTTTAATTTTAGTTCTAGAGGGACTGTAATATACAAGTTACAGTAATTTTGGAAAAAAAATTGTTCGCATCAACTTATAGTGCCACCATGCAGGGGCAGATCCAGCCATTTTTAAAAGTCTGGGGGTCCAACTATATGCTCCCATGCAAATGCATTGATGTAAAAAAAAAAGTGGGGTTCCAACCCCTGGACCCCCTCCCCTTGATCCTAAATATTGAATCATAAACAAATATCAGTAGTTTTTATACTTCAGATTGAGTCGTGTAACAAAATCTATTGACTGCATCAACCAAAAATTACCTTATTTGCTTTTTATTCTGTAAATCTATATAGCTGCACAGCAATTCAGTTATAATTTTAGGTCGAGAGCGACTGTAGTATATAAATAACTGCAATATTGGAAATCAATGACCACAATTTTTTTTTTCGCATCAATTGAGGGTGCCAGTATTTCCTATTTTTATTCAAAATATCGCATCAGAAACAAATATCAGTAGTTTTCATACCTCAGACTGATTCATGTAACAAAATTATTTGTCTGCATCAATCAAAATTGACCATATTTCACAGCATCAACCAAAACTGACCATATTTGACCACATCAACCGAAACTGACCATATTTGCTCTTTTTTATGTAACTCTTATAGTCGCATAGTAAATCTGTAATATTTTTATGTAAGGATGGAGTGTATAATCATGATAATACAAATGATCTATCTTATAGGGTTATTGCATGAATATTGGGGAATATTGTTCCGAGTAGAATTTTATATTGCACGAGCTTATATTTTTATAGCAGGATGGATTGTTTAATATAAATGAAAGCAATATTGGAAAACAAAATTATGCTTGCATCAGTTTATAGTGCCAGCATGTCCTCTTTTGAATCAAAATTTTGAATCGTAAACTAATTTCAGTAGTTTTGATATCTCAGACTGACTCATGGATATAACAAAATTATTTGTCCGCATCACCCAAAACCATGAAAACTGACCATATTTATAGCTTACTATGCGGTATGGGCTTTGCTCATTGTTGAAGGCCGTACGGTGACCTATAGTTGTTAATGTTAGTGTCATTTTGGTCTTTTGTGGATAGTTGTCTCATTGGCAATCATACCACATCTTCTTTTTTATATTTGACAGCATCAACCAAAACTGACCATATTTACACTTTATAATGTAAATCTTAATATATATTTATAGCCGCATAGTAAATCACTTATAGTTACATATCACGATGGATTGTATAATTCAAATGACAGCAATATTGTAACACATTGGCTTCAAAAAAATTTCCACATCAATTTAGAGTACCAGCAATTTTCTGCAAGTCCTCTTTTTATTCAAAATATTGAATTGTAAACATATTTCAGTAGTTTCGATATACATGTATCAGACCGAGTCGTTTTAACAAAATTATTTGACCACATCAACCAAAACTGAACTTATTTACACTTATCATGTAAACATATATGACCTCAGTCATTGTAAACCAATAATATTTCTATGTCAAGACGGATCGTATGATAAAAATGACACCAACTTTGGAACATAATACACCTTAGGGAGTTACCATTTGATTTTTATGGGGGGGGGGGGGGCTAGGATGAAAAATTTTGTCCTGCATTTTATTTTAGCTGTAATCTCTGTCCTGCCTTTTTATTTTTCACTCTGTTTGGTCCTGCTTTTTTTTTTTTTAGTTTATCCTGACTTTTTTTTACCAAAATTGTCGTCCTGACTTTTTTTTTGGCAATTGTCTCATCCTGCCTTTTTTTTTACTCAAAACTCCTGTCCTGCCTATTTTTTTTCAAATTTCATCCAAATTTGAAGAAGGCAAAGAAAAATGCATGATTTTGATTGTAGCCGAACGTCCAGGGGCAAATGTTTCATTCATGTTCAGATGAGTATATTTTTCTGAGTTCCAGACTCCCTGATATCATTTATAATCGTTATGGATAAGTCTGGCTAAATTGACGAGATGGTGCAAATGTATATAGTTTTTTACGTTATAATACAACACTTTTTTCATTAATATCCCATAATTCATCCACAATTTTCGTTTGAACATTTGTCAAAACAGAATCTTAAATGAATGGAAATCCAAGGCAAACAAGGTAAATTACGATTAAAGTTCCATGAATTAAATGCAGAGTTATATTTATGAAGAGACTGTTAAAAACGGGGAACGAAGAAACGTAAACAATGATGTTTCCTTTGCAATCTTATAAAAATATTTCTCCGATCAGTTGGATAACCTTCTATTCACGTCGATATTTGTACATGTAACGTTTGATCAGTAAAAAAATATAGAAAATCTGCTATAGCAAAGTAATTGGAAGTGATTTATTTCTTCTAAACTCTAAAGTGCCCTTACTGCAGTGACGTCATTTAGAACTGTTCTACAGTCCTGACTGATTTAGTCAGTTCTGCTGACAGTTCTACGGTTAGAACTGATTTAGACAGTTCTACCTAGAACTGATTTAGACATTTCTACCCTAGAACTGATCCTGACAGTTCTACCTAGAACTGATTTAGTCAGTTCTACCTAGAACTGATTCTGACAGTTCTACTTAGTACAGTTCTAGGGTAGAAATGTTCTAGGTAGACCTGTTCTAGGACAGGTTAGAACAGTTCTATGACAGATATTCTGACAGTTCTAATGAGAGGTTAGAAGTGATCTCCACGGTAGGTGACGTAGTTCCGGTTGGAAGTATCTCCGTCATCTAGATGTTGTATTTTATTGCGAAGTCTGGAGTGGTAAGGAAAGTAATATCCGTATGTATATTTCTCAGGTGATAAGTAGAAAACTTCATTCATCAAATCTGAATTTGAAAACAAATTTAGAATTTGCTTTCATTCAATAAGAGTACAGATTTTTATGACACATAAATGTAAAGTAAATATTTCTTTTTCTATAAACAACAGCCATTACTAATAAAAGAACAATATAACAGAAAATATCAATCACTTATGATGAGTTTTTGTTATACTAGACTCATAAAAACGAACATGATATAAACCAGAGTGCAGAGAAAACACAAAGTATAAAGGCGTTCCGAGTGTAAGTGTGGGGTTCTAAAACAAAGTTGTTGCTCATCTAGAATGAAACACTAACACAAATCATGCACAAATCATGCACAGTGTAGCTACGAACAAGATGGCTACTTTCCCTGAAAATGAAATAATAAAAAACGGCACCTCATTTTAATACCATAGTCAAACTGTGTCCCTTAACTGTCATACAAGTGATAGGTTTAGCTAGCAATAAGACTAGATTTTATACACGATTTTCTACATATGAAAATGCCTTACCAAGTCAGAAATATGAGAGTTTTTTTCCATTCTTATGGTGTGTTTGAACTTTTGATTTTGATATTTGATAAGAGACATTCAGTTTTGAATTTCCTTGAAATTCAGTATTTTTGTTATTTACTTTGTACAGTATGAAGCTACAATGTACGTCATGGTTGCTTGTGAATCTACAGTGTGTTGGTTTTGAATTTACAGATGACTTGTTGTCATAAGATAACCTTCCTTGGCAATCATTAATGTTGACGTTGACAAAAATGACAATGTACTAAATCGACAATAGTGTTACAATTGTGTATTTTGTTAAAACGATATTATTGTTTAGCAAATTAGTGCATTTACTTTAATTTGTCAACTAGATTTTAACATGTTTAAATTAACTTGTGTCGATTACTTGTCATGACTACGAAAAGGGGAAAATGGAGAAACAATCAGGAGTAAAGGAAAACAAAGAACGTAAAAGTCAAAAGTATTGAAAATTATGCGAAATTTACCCCTTGATACATAGATTTGATTAACAGCTTGTTTGTACTTAAAAATTGAGTGCATTGACAAATATGATTCAATTCAATATCAGTATAAAATAACATATCGTGACGAACAACTATTTGAATCAGATATTTTGTATGTAGTTTTATGCATTAAAAATACTATGTTAGTGATCTATAAAAGACTGATTCGTTTGGAATCTTTGTTATAGATTAAAAAAAAACACACAATTTGCTTTACAATTATATCATTGTTTGAACTTGAAACTTGTACTACCGTTGCACTCGCTGATATTGCCATATCACGAAACAATACATTGATCCTTCTTGGTGAAATCAAAACAGAACAAAATACAAGTTAAGACTGTTTCATGCAATTCTAGATAAAAACTTTTGAAAATAATATACACGGAATTTTAAAATACATTTTTTATCACATATAATAGGATTGATTGATAAGAATGTAAACTTGAAATGAAGGTGTTTTTTGTTTTGTTTTATATGTTATGGTATAGAACCAATAATTCCGGCCCAGTCGGAAAGAACATACAAGAAAGTAGTTCATATTTTACACAAAATAGTTCATACGCATATGTCAGAATTAATTTCAGAAATAGTCCAAAAGTTCTATAGAATTTATAAGAAATATAAGTAGATGTGGAATTTTGACAATGAGACAGCCTTCTGTAAAATACAAAATGTTATAGTTTAATGTATGAGTCACTGTTAATAAAGGAAGACGTTTTTTAAAGTTACGCAAAGGAATTAACCATTTCAAAAAGTGAATGGTTTCTACGAAAATGCATCCAAAAGCTGCGTTTCAATAATTTCTATTTTTATTAGAAATACGAAGATATGGAGATGTGGCATTATTGCCAATGAAACAACTATTCAAAACGAGATTGTATATACATTTTCCGAAGAAGAAAAATAAAACTTATGAAACTAATGCAAAAGAGAAAGGAAAAGTAAAAACAATTTAATTTATCATTGGCGTTTTTGAATGTTTCTTAGACATTCGCTGATAATTTCAATTTGTCATAAGCAAACAACAAACTTGAATAAATATAGAAATCAGTAAATAAAACAAAATAACAAAATCTCTCAATGAAACGCTTGCTTATAATGATGTGGCGTAATTTAACAACAATGTCAAAATTTGTGTCTTTAAAATGACATTTTGTTCTAAAAATATTTTATTTCATGCAATTCGAAAATTTTAAATATCCTTTTCTAAACAGTGATGTTTTTTTTAAATTACTGTTCTTCCAAACGCCAGATGAACACAATTTCCTATGGTCTGATAAAGATAAATAGGGTACACTGACTCAACATCGTGTGATTTCTGATTAGTGAACGGCACTTACAGTGGTATCAGCAATATACATTGCTTATGTCTTGAAATTGACACACATGACGGACTTTAAATAAAGTCGACAACAGACGTTTTGGACCTCAACCTCAAAATTTTCAGTAATAAAATACTGTTCCGTCAATCGTATTTCGTTAACATATATATCTCCATTAAATTTTCTCTCAATATGAAATCGCAAAATAATATTTGATCATTTAAGATAAATTTGATAAAAAGTACCGGTGTGAGTTCATTTGTAACTGAACTTAAATACTTCAAATATTAGCTGTTTATAATACAATATAAACTTAATTGCAGTTATAATTGTGAAACTTCTTTCATGAGCTATACACTATCAATTTGACTTATTCTAGACCTAATATCATTTATTGATTTTAGTTCAAAATTGAAAATTTTGTTTATATTTCACAATTAACATCTTATTAACGAAAAAGATGTTTTATGTTTGTCAATGAGAATACTCTACACCGAAGAGCAAATGATCTACAAGTTAATAAATTAATCATATGTTATTCTAAAGCCTCCAATAACGCCAAAATCCATACCGCATAGAAAGTACGCACTCGTTGATCCCGTATTCTTGTCGTTGTTTATTTTTCGATAGACGACGTAGACCGAATTTCTTTTCGTAACCAATTTAAACCAGATGGTGGCAATAATAACACCGACATTAACAACATTTATTTTCACTGCACGTTAATCGTTTAATTGAATAATAAACACAAAAACATTCGCTTGAATGATACTAAGAGTTTTTGCAGTTTATTTTTTATCAGATATCAAATTTTATTGAGTACATTTTTTTTGCGTTAAACAACAATTATATTCATGCGCCAAGCCTATCCAATGACATAAATATACAATTTACGTGTGATAGTGGTAACGAGTGTGGAAAAATATATTCCCTATCTCCAATATTAAAGAATTTTAAGGATTAAACGCCTTTTTAAAGGATTTCTTTGGTGTATTAACTGGACCTAGTCACTCACAAACATATCATAAAAGTCCTTTGTTCGTACACAAAAATTACGTTACGACATTGGTTGAATTTCAATTGTGTATGACATTAATAAAAAAAAATCGCGACGCTTTGGTGTACATTTTAAAATATATTACCCAGAATGCATTAGATTTTAAAACGACGAATTCAGTAAAGACTATGTAGACAAGGCCAATAATAAAACAAGTATTTTTTCAGATGACGACAAAGAATACCAGTTTTATGTCGGTGCCTCCGATTTGGAAACTGAAGGGATGTGGAAATGGATCACACCAAATTCAATGAACTTCTTCAGATTTAAGTCACCAGGTCAACCAAACAACCGTGACAATGGTTTTCCGACTTTTCCGGCAAATTGTGGAAGACTTTTCAGTGACGGAGGTATTAACAAAAAAGGATTCCTGTATGATGCATATTGCAACCAGACAAAAAGTTCATATGTGAAATTTAAACATTCTAAAAAATTGCGCTTTTAGATTTTTCAAATAGCAGCAAATGTATAATTCACTGAAATGTAATTTTTCTATAGGTTTAATGTTTATACCTTTTCTGAGTCATGACGAAAACACTATGTTGTGAATTTGAAAATGAAGTTTATGTCGTTTATAGTACATACCGTTTATGAAATACACTTTGCCATGCTTGTTAATAGTTAAACAATTTCAGTGCAATTCCTGTCGTGTAGCTTTACGAAACAGTAGGGACCGACGGATTTTTAAAAAAAAAAGTGGAGTTGAAGTTGTCACTTTTTTATGATGAAGAAAGTCCCTGATGTTGATAGCATTAATTACTATTTAAGAAAACGAAGCTGAAAGGTATTTTCTATTTTCAACGTGCAATCGTTCTTGCCTCATTATTTGAAATTGACGGAAAGTAAAAATTACAAATCATTTTACAAGTCAGTATTTCGAAACATATCTATTCATTATTTTAGGGATTTATCTCTTACACTGTTTTTAAAGTTTACAGTCAGTGACAGTAGAATGATACGAATGTAATGTTACATAAGCGGATGATAAAGAAAAAAATCATCAAAGTTTAAAGTGAGTGATCTAGATTTGAAATACCCAACGTAAGGACTATAGTATGTATCGTACCTTGACTTCGCTTAGGTCTAACGCTGGTGTTGAATAAACTAATTACATTTAGATACCTGCAAGCTGAACTTTGTACATCTTTAAAGTTATCATTATTCTTATCATAATCCTTATTCCTATTATTATCATAATCCTTATTCTTATTATTATCATAATCCTTATTATTATCATTATCATTATCTAGAAACTCTTTATATCGGTTTAGAAAGGCGTACTAAGTATACAGCTATTAGTATATTTATGAATTTTTGTTCCATCCTTGATGCTTACTTTCATGAATAAAAAGGATCATTGTCCGGTTACGCAATGTTTGTCGAGTTTCACCGATATAAAGTAGCCCACACTATTCCGTAAAAACCATTTATTCATTAAACAGGCTCAAAAGATTATTATTTTTGTAATAGATTTTATCCGTTCAACTTACTAAAAAAATTACTGAGAAATTATAAGCATATTGCATATCTTACATGTGTTTTTTTCTGTCGGTTTATAAAAATCTGATTATAATCTGAACGCCTGGAACTAAATCCAGTAGTTTTTTTTAAAGCAATCTTGTTGAAATATATTCAAACGGATAACTATTGAAGAATGGGCCATAACTATTTTGCAACTGTTAAATTCAAATTGAAACTGTATATGGAAAACGAACCTGCAATTCAAATGTAGATGAAATAATGCATGTTTAAAGAATTTATAATAAGTCTTTCTTAATGAATGAATGAAATCGTAATTTAAAAACAAAGTGTATATTAAAAGGGCATTAGCTGTCAAATGCATAACCATTGATTTGATTCAAATTGGCATATTTGATTTATAACATACTCAAACGTATATCCCAACTTTCAAAACTCTAAAATAAGCAATTAACAAAGCATGAGCTCGATTATATGTGTCAGCATTTCATGTATGTTTTAGTGTAGACGACGTCTTATTTACTATATAAATGACCTCCGGAGACTGCCGACGGCTATATTACCCGATATAAACATAAATATAGATATAAATAGTACGCGAACTCGTGCAATTGGATTTTCTAGGTCTTCTAAATTTTTAATTCATTTGTATAATTATGTTAAAATATACATCAATCATTGTTTTATCTACATGTATATAAGAACGGGTTTTTATGGATTGAATAAGTCCATCAAATGGTTTACCCTTGTTTGACTTTTAATGTTGACATTCTTTTCCTTTTAATAACTGAACATGTCTTATTTCTGCCTAACCCATCTCTAGCTAAGTGGTTAAATTGAAGGTCACAAGCATACAGATTCGAGGTCGAACTTTCACTTCCAAGTGAGTAATTCCTTAGCGATGTTTATTAGCTTATTTAAACAAAATTGAACTAAACTGGCTGCTAAAAGCAAATTCTTATTTCACTATAATTGCATTTTTATCATTGATTGAACATAATTTACAAGCTAATGTGTGTGTTCAAAAAAATTTGTTTAAAGGGGACTAATTATTATAAGTCAATGGTATTTGGTATGCAGTTGTATTAACATTGACACAACTCATTTCCATGGAGATTGTTCAACAATTTTCAACAAAGTACTTTCAGTCATGGTTCATCGACTTTGAATGTTTGCATTACTTGTACATGTTCAAAGAACCATGTCATGCATGTGGCGGTTTTAAAATTAATAAACACACGTTTATCCTTCAATTATTCATTTGACGTTTCGTCGAAAAAACGGTATTTAACTTTTAAGTTTGAACAACACTGTATTTCGAAATAAATTACTTATTACATAGAGACATTTATGTAAATAAAGCGGATAAACTTCACGGCGAAAAGCAACGAATTTTTGTTGACTTTACGAGGATAAGAATAAGTGCGTTTTGCTATCATTCTTTCTTTGCTTCGAGTTACCTATATCCGATGGTAATACAACACATTGTTTACTGGTGAAATGGTTGTTTTTGTATTGTAAACTCTGACTGCTATAAAAAAAAACTTATATCAAACTTGTCAATTTCAAATAGTTTTTGTGGTTTAATTACGATTTAGTCAAATATGCTTTTATTTGAGTTTCATTTCAAAGTAAATAATTGACAGATATAGCTTAATTTTGTTTTCATTGAACCTTTCAATCAGAATACGATTACTATCATCTTATATTGTTTTGTCACTTGACCTTGTTATTAACACAATATTGTATCACTAAATAATAGAAATTTTTGTCACTAGACGTTCAGCAAGTTACAACCATTGACTTTCCGAATTGATTTTCCTCTAAGTTCAGTATTTTTGTGATTTTACTTTTTCAATAACCATACCAAAATACTTCATAATAACACAAAAACTAACAAATAGCAGAAGGTAAATTTATAACTTATTTCCATGTTAGCAAAATCAATGTTTTCAAATTCAACAACCGATTTTTCAACATGAATATTTGACATCTGTCTGTATTACGTATCAATATTCGTTAGAACATTGTCAAACAGGAATAATTCTTGTCTTTTCACATTAATTGGGACCACTTTTGTATTGACGAATGTCGTATTTTGATCATCGAATGCCTATGGCTAATACAATTGATTTTAGGTTTGGGTGTCATTGACGATAGCATCGCAATTATGTGGCAATAAATTGTGTATGCTGAAAAAGTAAAATCACAAAATTATTGAACTTCGAGGAAAATTTAAAAAGGGAAGTCCCTTATAACATGGCAAAATGAAAAGCTCAAACTCATCGAACGAAAGGATAACAACGATCATATTCCTGACTTTGTAGAAGCATTTGTTATGCAGAAAATGGTTATTTAAACCTGGTTTTATAGCTAGCTATACCTCTCATGTGTATGCCAATCGATTAAATTCCATTATATTGACAACTATGTGTGAACAAAAAAAAAACAAACATAATAGGTTTAAATGTAAAATAAGTAGGGGTAAAGCAGTCAAAATTGTGCTATAACCTCAGTCACTATAAAAACAAAGAAAAACAATATCATGAATATTGCAGACGTTAATTTTAAGGGTCACTCGACTGGGCCGGCTTGTGTAGTGTTCTCCCTTGAACAGATGTAAATTTGTATAACAAATATTTCACAGATGATATATTCTTATGTCATAACTACAATCCCGTTTCCTTTTCACGAATGTGACCTACCGAATTAGACAATTTACCGGGTTTGTAATAACATGAGCAACACAACGTGTGCTATATATGGAGCAGGATCTACGTACCCTTCCGGGGCACCTGAGATCACACCCAGTTTTTGGTGGGGTTCCTGTTGCTAAGTCTTAGGTTTCTATATTGTGTCTTGTGTTCTATTATTTGTCTGTTTGTATTTTTCTTTATTTATAAGCTATGGCATTGTCAATTAATTTTCTATCTATGAAATTGAATGTCTCTCTGGTATCGTTCGCCGCTCTTTTGTAGCTAGAAGACAAAATTCAAAAGTTAAACGAAAATTTTGTTTGTGTTTAACACCTTTATTAACCTTCAAACGTTAAACGAACAAAAAGAAACTATCGAAAATGCGTGATTGTAGACAAATTATGCACATATGATATTAAAAGCACTGCGATAGTGATATAAATGTTCAATTGAATCATCAGCAACAAAAAAAATCAATTATAGGATGTTCCACACAAACCTTTGTCTCAATAATTAAATTCAATAAAATTAATGTCATTTTCATTAGTTAAGAATAATGAATATATATATATATATATATATATATATATTGTCCTCCACGAAGACTCTTTAGAAAATAAAGATAATGATAATAGGGCTTGATAATTAAAGAGTCTGACTGATTCTTCTATTCAGATCTACCATATATAATATATAATGTTTACTTTAAAATAATGTTATTTCTACTTTAGACTACGTAAAAGCATTTAAATTGACTTATTACACATATTGTTACCGTCCTACGGCTCGTTTGGTATTTATGACGTCATCTTTTCACAGAATATGAAAATCGTGACTGCTAGTATCATATATGTAAAGAAAGGCAACAGTAGTATACCGCTGTTCAAAACTCATAAATCCATGGACAAAAAACAAAATCGGGGTAACAAACTAAAACCGAGGGAAACGCATTAAATATAAGAGGATAACAACGACACAACACTAAAATATAACACACACAGAAACGGACCAAGCATCAGACAAAATCCCACGAGAATAACAAATATAACATCAAAACCAAATACATGAATTTGGGATAGACAAGTACCGTGACACGTCTTATCGCAATGTGAAATTACACTAAAAAATGTAGTGTTTTATAATATGTTCAAATCACATGAAACTTCTTGTTTTTTAACCTTGTTATTAATAGAAATCATACTATAAATATTATCATCTCCTGAAGGACGATAGGGAACGAAGAGTAACAATATAACATCTATTGTATTTTATCGTAGACTATCCATAAAAACAGTATTGTAATAGTTTTTCTTGGCGATGAAAATCTAATTTAAATTTTAATTGTTTTTTGTTATATTATTTATATTTCCAATACACAAAAATAAAATATGGATTCCCGCACTGGAAAAAATAATAATTTTAGAAAAAAAATTAAAATACGTTAGTTGGCTATGTTATCTAGGCTTTTGATGCTCCATAAATAATTTGGTTGTTTATGTTGTTAGTTTCGCGTCTTATGTAATAATTAAAACAATTGGCTAATACATGGAAAAGTTATACGTTGATGGTAGTTATTGTTTCATCACAGAAATGCAGTCCTCAAGTCCAAAACAAAAAACAATGACATGTAAGCATATTTCGATGGACAACGTTAACGGTACTGAGTTTCATGCACCAGAAGCACATTTCGATAATAAATGTCTCTTCGGTGATGATTCATGCAAAAGTATTTGAAAATCTAAATGTTATTAGGGGAATTAATATCTTATTCGATTTTTTGCAATATTCGATTGAGTTAGTGTTAAACACAACAGATATCATACAGTAATTAATAAGATTTGTTCATGTATATAATCATGCAGCTATGTAGAAATATGATGTTGATTCTATAATGACGTGAAAGACCGTGGAAGAAAATATAATACAAGTAATTTAATTCAAAAGACAAAACACAGCTGATTTGCTTTGTACAGAACTTCAATTCCGTTTAATTAAGAAAGACCTTATGTTCCATTCTAATAAACTAAAAATTAACCGAAATCTAACAAAAATTCATTGTTTGGTCAGGATATTTAAACATAATTCATTTGACTACATTTGTATTTGTGTTGCGATGGCCTATAAGTACATAAAAAAAAATTAGTCAGTATATGTTTTTTGATAGCTCAAGCATCCAATTAATTTCGGGGAAACCTGGTCTGAGCTAAATTTGTCCTATAAACGTTTGTGAAAAGTTTTTCATTATACAATCTTTGTTTTTAGTATATGAAGGAAATTTACAGGCTGCAAAACAATATTGGTGTATTCAGTTCAGTTGTTTTGCTATAAGTAACGTATTTGATAGAAAGTGAAATCAAACATTGATTCCGTAATAGTAAATAAAACCCAAACAAAACATAAAACCCAAACAAAACATAAAACCAGCAACAACAAAGACCTGCATATGATTGACCTTTAGTTATATAAAATTATTTGCTCTTTAAACGTCCTTTGTGTCGTTTCTATGTGTTTATACATGCCTGTCTTACTACATAAACTCATCATAGATACAAGGATTAGAATTTTATATTTACGCCAGACACGCGTTTAAATTTCAACTTTTTTAGTTCTCTTTCAAAATTTTAGTTTAAACTACAAGAACTGGTGTTTTAATTTGATCTGAATCACATCAGATGGTTTTCAGTGTTGTTTATGAAGTTGAAGCAGCATTTTTGGTGACGTTTGGTCAACTTCCGGTTTATATTTCGTGTTAAAATTCAAGAAAAACGTCGACTTTAAATTTGCAAAAAGTGAAAAGAAGTATGTAATAGAATCAAGTATTAAGTTCTCCGGAGACCATTAAAATACATTTATGGTGAATAATATTGTTTGATTATTATTTTTGAATGAAGATATACATACATTTTATAAATCGAGGGTCTAAATACCAATTCAAAGATGAGCTCTTAAAAATTTAAACTTATTGAGACATCAGATGACCGAATACTAGGAAGATTTTCCTCAAATGTTGAAGAGGTTGACTGGACTTTATTTTGGTTCATTTATATGTTTTGGGGTTTATAGTGTGACGTCCATTTTCACTGAACTAGTACACAAATTTTATATAGGGGCCAGCTGTGGTCCACATCGGGTGCGGGAATTTCTCGCTGCATTGAACACCCATTGGTGGCCTTCGGCTGTTGTCTGCTCTTTTGGCCGGGTTGTTATCTCTTTGACATATTCCCCATTTCCATTCTCAGTTTTATATGAATAACTTGTCAAAATATGACAAATGAATAGCTGCAATGCCCTATATCGGCAAAGTTTATCAATATTGGTGCCGGATATGTGACTTTTGCGGAAAATCTCGTAAAATACAAAGAACATCCATGTTTACCGTCTACGCCCAATTAGAATACACAATATGATGGCAGTGGTCTTTCAGTACTATGTACAGAAAACTATGCACATGACATAATACCTGCCATCTAAAGTTCAATTTGACAGAACTAAAGAGAGCTAAAAAAAAAAAGACATCAAAGGAATACAAATGATATGTAAAAAAAAGGCAATCGGAGCAGGAACTCACCCGTACCAGCTTAAATTAGCAATGACAGAATATGTATGATCCTGTTGTGGTTCGTACAAACCAGATGAAAGCCTCCAAGACAAAACAACAAGTAATGATAATATCCCAATCGGCAATCTTCGGATGACAGCGCTACTCTCCTTCTATATGAGGTACGGAAACGGCCGAGTTATGACGATTGGATAATATCCCTTTTCTTCAATGTGAACTAAAGCTTCAGGACAAAACTTTATTAGAGAATATCAGTGCTGGGGACTTTATTGTACTAGAAACGAAATATCATGTCCAATGACTTGCTAATCTTTGTCGAAAGACATCAAGCTTTTTTAGTGAAGATGAGACTGAATAAGGAAAAGACACGAATAAGCCATGGAATCGCATTAGCTGAATTCATCAGCTAAGTTAAAGATTCTATAACCAAGGAAGATTTAGCACCATTGTTTAAGATGTCAGGTTTATTCTAGGCGAATAAGGAATCTAGGTGTTGACATTGAAGTCAGAGTTCATAGTACAAGATTAAAGAATAGACTTCTCATATTTTACAATTATTAGTTGTTTCCTTGTGAATGGTGTCACCAGAGTATTCACTGTAATAAGAGACCAGACGAGTACTCTAAATGTCGAAACCACAATTACGTCATTTATCGAACGATTCGTTATTCTGGTGTATGATAGATCAAATATATCAGAGAAGATATTTATTAAAACATATGTATTTTGTCCCTAAATTACGGTTTTTGTGATAATTTTTACCGGAAGTGACACAATTCTGAATAAGATACCCCGAGGGTTCAAAGAAATGATACATTATGTGAAAATATGAATACACAATAACATTATCGTCTACAAAGCAAACTTTGGAAACCAGTTGTGAGCATTAAATAAACATTAACCAGTTATCAAATGCATGTCCGCCATTTTGATGATAAAACCGGAAATGGATAAAATCAAGCTTGCCTCCATATCTAATTTTGTTTAGAATGGTCCTAACTAGGTTTGTACCAAATTTTATGCTTTTAACACAAAGTGCACAATTATTCACCTATCTGCTGGACTATTGAGCGTCCTTGAATTTAATACAGAGAATCACTCAGACAAACTAACTTAATCAAGTGTTATTTTCAATCATTATCTTTAGGGGCGACATCAAATATTTAATGAAGGATAAAACAAACTTAATTCATATAGTTTATTCACTGACCCCACTACCCCCCTCTTAACTTAATTTGGGAAAAATTGATTGACCAATAAAGAGACATGTTAAATCGATGTCAATTTAAACAAAACTTGCAGAAATTTGACCCTCCCCCCCCCCACCCCAAACACCCAAACTATTTGAATTAAGGTTTTTATCCTTCATTGATATTTTGATGTCGTCCCTTACAAACACCATTCCTTAACGAAAGGGTGAAGTACTTCGGAAGAGGGAAATTCTAGAAATATTTTGTATGCATGGTATAAATTCATTTGAAGTTGGATGTCTCATGCCTGATTTTTCTCTCTTAGATATATGACTTTTTATTATTTGTAAGTGGTTTAAAACTACAGGTATAGATCGGTACTCTGTGGCTTTTTTTTTTTGTACTTTCTATCGATCTTTTTAAACTGATTAACTGTTTGTTCTTATGCTGTGTTTTTACACAACTGTCTGAAGTTATTTGGAGGGTTGAACGCCTGCATATATGTGATTTTTGTTTTACATTGGACATTTTTGCACCAATCGTTTTGAAAAATGAGGGAACATTTATTTCCAACGAAAAGGCTTTAAGGATGTTCGCTTGTCAGGTTTTGAGATTTTTGTCAGATTTTCAGAATCCTCTGGTTTTATCCATTTTAATGTCTTAAAATGTTTTGCCAATTGACCACCATTTTTCGTTTAATATTTTTTTTACTTGTATAATTATAAACCATCTGCAAAAGTCTTATGCAATCTTGGTTATTTTTTAACAGTTTATTAGAACTTAAACTTCTAAATGATAAAGCTATGAAAAATCAAGAGAGAACATTTTCCTGCCATAATTTCAATTGCTAATATCTCGAAAACAAGCACGTTGACGTATATAGATACATATTTTTTTTTTTTTTTTTGCTTTTATGGTTCCTTTATTAATCCCCTATGAATATATACTAGTGTTATGAATAGCTCGTTATCTTGAAACTGAGTAGCGAACCCCCTTAAAACATTAAACAATTCACGATATATCTAAACCATTGTGAAAGTGATGTGTATTGAATAATAGGAGTATTAAACTTATTTTACAAACCTTGAACTTTACTATAAAATATTGATATAAGTTATTAATCAATTTTACGTCTGATTTAAAAACTTTAATAAAACAAAAACTGAAAGTATATAACACATGTATGTAGTTCGAATTCTAGAAAAAACATACACCTATCTTGCTTTGTTTTTAGACACACAGACATTTCACATCCGGTTAAAATTATGTTCACACACATATATAAGAACCATCACGCTGTATAGACTGCACTTATATTGTTCGGTCGATAAAGCTTTCAAAAGATAATTATTCATATATATACTTAATGATTACTTCTGAACAACAAAGTACATTGTAGTTTGAAAACAGAAATGAGACCTCAGAAATGTTTTTAGTTCGCTGTCATAAACAAGCGATGATAACAGGTTTGTCTAGATAATTATTAATGGGTTACAATTTCCACTTGTACGCTGATTTCAAAATATACGGTATAGTAGTTAATTTGAAAATATGTCAATATAATTATGTTTTTAATGTAGCCTTAAATTGAATTCAAACGCGAAGCATAGCATACGTCTAGTACACAAACGTCCTAATTAGTTGCCAAAGAGCATTTTATAACCTTGCATGAAACACCTACAACCTTCTTAAATAATTTGATATGAATGTGATAACCGTAATTCAATGTGGAGGAATCAAAACCCGATTCGATATAGAATCAGTTTGATACATCAAATTTATCTTAACTTCTATACATTTCTAAGAATAAGATTGGTTAAAAGTAATTTTATAGTGATTAAGATTATAAAACAATGCTGACTGCTTTGTATTTGACATATTTAACCTATCATTATTTGTTTTGTTCACACATCGTTGTCAATAAAACAAAATTTGATACGACTGTCATAAAAGTGAGAGGTTAAGCTAGCTTTAAAACCAGATTTAGTCCGACAATTTTCAATATATAAGAATATGCCTGTACCTAATCAGGAATGTGACAGTTGTTATCCATTCGTTTGATGTGTTTGACCTTTTGACTTTACCATTTGATTAGGGACTTTCCTTTTTAATTTTCCTCGGAGTTCAGTAATTTTGGTTGTTTTCTTTTTGATAGACCACTAGCCGAAATACCACATGTAAAGATACTCAGTAAGATAAATTCATTACAACGTGAGCTAGTGACCTATGCAATGCACACTTTCACCCCATTATGAATTTACGTACCCAATATATATCATATTAGGTCACCAGCACACTACGTAACTAATAATATTGACAAATTCAGGATGTGTTTGAGCTTTTGGTTTTGCCATTTGATTAGGGACTTTCCTTTTTGAATTTTCCTCGGAGTTCAATTAATTTTTGGGGGATTTTACTTTTTTCTTGATATTAGAATTGTTAAAATTGACACCAATTAAAGTAACATCAAAACTAGCATTTCGGTTCTGAATGTGTGCATTTAAGAAAGGGTGAAAGGGTGAAGTAGTTCGGAAGAGGGAAATTCGAGAAACATTTTGTATGCATGGTATAAATCCATTTGAAGTTGGATGTGTTTTGACTGATTTTTGTTTCTTAGATATATGACTTTTTATTATTTGTAAGTGGCTTTCAACTAGAGGTATAGATCGGTACTCTGTGGCTTTTTTAGATGTTTTGTACTTTCTATCGATCTTTTTAAACTGGTTAACTGTTTTTTCTTATGTTGTGCTTTTACACAACTGTCTGAGGTTATTTTGAGGGTTGAACGCCTGCAGATATGTGATTTTTGTTTTACATTGGATATTTTTGCACCCATAGTTTTGAAAATTGACGGAACATTTATTTGTTGTCAGTTTATTTTCGATTTATGAGTTTGACTGTCCCTTTGGTATCTTTCGTCCCTCTTTTATTTCCAATGAAAAAGCTTTAAGGATGTTCGCTTGTCATGTTCTGAGATTTTTGTAATCCTCTGGTTTTATCCATTTGAATGCTTTAAAAAATTTTGCCCATTGACCACCATTTTTCTTTTTATATTTTTTTTACTTGTATAATTATAAACCATCTGCAATCTTGGTTATTTTTTAACAGTTTATTAGAACTTAAACTTCTCAATGATAAAGCTATGAAAAATCAAGAGAGAACATTTTCCTGCCATAATTTCAATTGCTAATATCTCGAAAACAAGCACGTTGACGTACATGTATATAGATACATATTTTTTTTGCTTTTATGGTTCCTTTATTAATCCCCTATGAATATATTCTAGTGTTATGAAAAGCTCGTTATCTTGAAACTGAGTAGCGAACCCCCTTAAAACATTAAACAATTCACGATATATCTAAACCATTGTGAAAGTGATGTGTATTGAATAATAGGAGTATTAAACTTATTTTACAAACCTTGAACTTTACTATAAAATATTGATATAAGTTATTAATCAATTTTACGTCTGATTTAAAAACTTTAATAAAACAAAAACTGAAAGTATATAACACATGTATGTAGTTCGAATTCTAGAATATACATACACCTATCTTGCTTTGTTTTTAGACACACAGACATTTCACATCCGGTTAAAATTATGTTCACACACATATATAAGAACCATCACGCTGTATAGACTGCACTTATATTGTTCGGTCGATAAAGCTTTCAAAAGATAATTATTCATATATATACTTAATGATTAGTTCTGAACAACAAAGTACATTGTAGTTTGAAAACAGAAATGAGACCTCAGAAATGTTTTTAGTTCGCTGTCATAAACAAGCGATGATAACAGGTTTGTCTAGATAATTATTAATGGGTTACAATTTCCACTTGTACGCTGATTTCAAAATATACGGTATAGTAGTTAATTTGAAAATATGTCAATATAATTATGTTTTTAATGTAGCCTTAAATTGAATTCAAACGCGAAGCATAGCATACGTCTAGTACACAAACGTCCTAATTAGTTGCCAAAGAGCATTTTATAACCTTGCATGAAACACCTACAACCTTCTTAAATAATTTGATATGAATGTGATAACCGTAATTCAATGTGGAGGAATCAAAACCCGATTCGATATAGAATCAGTTTAATACATCAAATTTATCTTAACTTCTATACATTTCTAAGAATAAGATTGGTTAAAAGTAATTTTATAGTGATTAAGATTATAAAACAATGCTGACTGCTTTGTATTTGACATTTTTAACCTATCATTATTTGTTTTGTTCACACATCGTTGTCAATAAAACAAAATTTGATACGACTGTCATAAAAGTGAGAGGTTAAGCTAGCTTTAAAACCAGATTTAGTCCGACAATTTTCAATATATAAGAATATGCCTGTACCTAATCAGGAATATGACAGTTGTTATCCATTCGTTTGATGTGTTTGACCTTTTGACTTTACCATTTGATTAGGGACTTTCCTTTTTAATTTTCCTCGGAGTTCAGTAATTTTGGTTGTTTTCTTTTTGATAGACCACTAGCCGAAATACCACATGTAAAGATACTCAGTAAGATAAATTCATTACAACGTGAGCTAGTGACCTATGCAATGCACACTTTCACCCCATTATGAATTTACGTACCCAATATATATCATATTAGGTCACCAGCACACTACGTAACTAATAATATTGACAAATTCAGGATGTGTTTGAGCTTTTGGTTTTGCCATTTGATTAGGGACTTTCCTTTTTGAATTTTCCTCGGAGTTCAATTAATTTTTGGGGGATTTTACTTTTTTCTTGATATTAGAATTGTTAAAATTGACACCAATTAAAGTAACATCAAAACTAGCATTTCGGTTCTGAATGTGTGCATTTAAGAAAGGGTGAAAGGGTGAAGTACTTCGGAAGAGGGAAATTCTAGAAACATTTTGTATGCATGGTATAAATCCATTTGAAGTTGGATGTTTTGACTGATTTTTGTTTCTTAGATATATGACTTTTTATTATTTGTAAGTGGCTTTCAACTAGAGGTATAGATCGGTACTCTGTGGCTTTTTTAGATGTTTTGTACTTTCTATCGATCTTTTTAAACTGGTTAACTGTTTTTTCTTATGTTGTGCTTTTACACAACTGTCTGAGGTTATTTTGAGGGTTGAACGCCTGCAGATATGTAATTTTTGTTTTACATTGGATACTTTTGCACCCATAGTTTTGAAAATTGACGGAACATTTATTTGTTGTCAGTTTATTTTCGATTTATGAGTTTGACTGTCCCTTTGGTATCTTTCGTCCCTCTTTTATTTCCAATGAAAAAGCTTTAAGGATGTTCGCTTGTCATGTTCTGAGATTTTTGTAATCCTCTGGTTTTATCCATTTGAATGCTTTAAAAAATTTTGCCCATTGACCACCATTTTTCTTTTTATATTTTTTTTACTTGTATAATTATAAACCATCTGCAATCTTGGTTATTTTTTAACAGTTTATTAGAACTTAAACTTCTCAATGATAAAGCTATGAAAAATCAAGAGAGAACATTTTCCTGCCATAATTTCAATTGCTAATATCTCGAAAACAAGCACGTTGACGTACATGTATATAGATACATATTTTTTTTGCTTTTATGGTTCCTTTATTAATCCCCTATGAATATATTCTAGTGTTATGAAAAGCTCGTTATCTTGAAACTGAGTAGCGAACCCCCTTAAAACATTAAACAATTCACGATATATCTAAACCATTGTGAAAGTGATGTGTATTGAATAATAGGAGTATTAAACTTATTTTACAAACCTTGAACTTTACTATAAAATATTGATATAAGTTATTAATCAATTTTACGTCTGATTTAAAAACTTTAATAAAAAAAAAACTGAAAGTATATAACACATGTATGTAGTTCGAATTCTAGAATAAACATACACCTATCTTGCTTTGTTTTTAGACACACAGACATTTCACATCCGGTTAAAATTATGTTCACACACATATATAAGAACCATCACGCTGTATAGACTGCACTTATATTGTTCGGTCGATAAAGCTTTCAAAAGATAATTATTCATATATATACTTAATGATTAGTTCTGAACAACAAAGTACATTGTAGTTTGAAAACAGAAATGAGACCTCAGAAATGTTTTTAGTTCGCTGTCATAAACAAGCGATGATAACAGGTTTGTCTAGATAATTATTAATGGGTTACAATTTCCACTTGTACGCTGATTTCAAAATATACGGTATAGTAGTTAATTTGAAAATATGTCAATATAATTATGTTTTTAATGTAGCCTTAAATTGAATTCAAACGCGAAGCATAGCATACGTCTAGTACACAAACGTCCTAATTAGTTGCCAAAGAGCATTTTATAACCTTGCATGAAACACCTACAACCTTCTTAAATAATTTGATATGAATGTGATAACCGTAATTCAATGTGGAGGAATAAAAACCCGATTCGATATAGAATCAGTTTAATACATCAAATTTATCTTAACTTCTATACATTTCTAAGAATAAGATTGGTTAAAAGTAATTTTATAGTGATTAAGATTATAAAACAATGCTGACTGCTTTGTATTTGACATTTTTAACCTATCATTATTTGTTTTGTTCACACATCGTTGTCAATAAAACAAAATTTGATACGACTGTCATAAAAGTGAGAGGTTAAGCTAGCTTTAAAACCAGATTTAGTCCGACAATTTTCTATATATATATATAAGAAAATGCCTGTACCTAATCAGGAATATGACAGTTGTTATCCATTCATTTGATGTGTTTGACCTTTTGACTTTGCCATTTGATTAGGGACTTTCCTTTTTAATTTTCCTCGGAGTTCAGTAATTTTGGTTGTTTTCTTTTTGATAGACCACTAGCCGAAATACCACATGTAAAGATACTCAGTAAGATAAATTCATTACAACGTGAGCTAGTGACCTATGCAATGCACACTCTCACCCCATTATGAATTTACGTACCCAATATATATCATATTAGGTCACCAGCACACTACGTAACTAATAATATTGACAAATTCAGGATGTGTTTGAGCTTTTGGTTTTGCCATTTGATTAGGGACTTTCCTTCTTGAATTTTCCTCGGAGTTCAATTAATTTTTGATGATTTTACTTTTTTCTTGATATTAGAATTGTTTAAATTGACACCAATTAAAGTAACATCAAAACTAGCATTTCGGTTCTGAATGTGTCCAGATATTGTCACCCATTAGTTTATAAATAAAACTCAAAAAAACTTTCAGAGCAAGACATAGCTTTTTGAGGATGTGCATAACATTACAGGGATATAGCTCTGTTAATAACCAGCTATTCAGAAACAACATTAATGTTTTGTGAAAGAGGGACGAAAGACACAAGAGGCAGAGACAGTCAAACTCATAAATCGAAAATAAACTGACAACGCCTGACTAAAAATGAAAGAAAACAAACAGACAAACAAAAGAACACATAGAAAACTAAATAGTAAGCAACACGAACCCTACCAAAAACTAGGGATGCACTCAGGTTCTCCGGAAGGATAAGCATATCCTGCTCCACATGTGGCACCTGTTGTAAACTGCTATTCAGAATCGAGTTCGATAAAGTGTGTGAAAGTATCAAAAAAAATATTTTGACAAAATTTGATGAAAATATTTAAGCCAAGTTAATTTCTATTCGTCAAGTTAGTAGTTCGCATGAATTTGTGATAAAGTTTGTTATAGTAGGTGTAGTGTACCCTTTCAGATTTTATCATTTTCATTCAATACTCCGAATGATATTTCGAAATAATTTGAAATAAAAAGAAATAAAAGAATGTATCAGCTAGGATAAAACAACAATAATATTATCTCCCCCGAAAAGGAAAACTCTAAAATTCGGATATTCAAACCAGATTTTTCAGACATGGTATTCTTTTAGATTTGTTACCCCACTTCATTGAAAAACTCGGAATTGATCAATGAGAAAGTCATATAGACAACCTGGAGAGAAATGTTCAGCAACACCGTTGGTGGGATTCGAAATGACGATCTCAGTGTAGATAGGCTAGTGATACAGTAGTTTAACTACTTCTACCACTTCGGCAACCGAAGCTCCAAATTAGAATTCGACCCTTCACTTTATCTTTTCGAGAAACATTTCGTATGTTTTGTATGAAATAAGGAAACGGGATATGCTCACAAAGGCTATTCATCATACTCAAAAATGACGTAGTTATTTGTAAATTTGTCAACAATGAGCAAACTCATATCGGATATCAAGTTATTATAAAAGACACCAACATAAAAAGAATGAACAACAATCATGACGAGAAAACTAACGGTCAAATGTGTGTACAAAAATTACAGGAGCATGCTAAGTTTCAGGAGAAAAAGTCTAGATGCTCCATCTTATCAAAAGCTTGCACAACATTCGAGTCTGTTTTGTCTACCGTTATGCCTGTTCGGTTTTTTTCACACATCGTTGTCAATATTATGTAATTTTATGCGAATAATAATGGTCTATAATCTGAGGTGGTATCCGTATTCATCATCAACACTATTACCCATGACGCATTAGATTTTAAACTGATAACAAATCTAAATTAAAGATTGAAATTTACTTTTAATAATGATGATGACATGTTTCACATACATACTAATAGTAGATAACTAAACATTAATTGTATAAAATACATACTAATAGTAGATAACTAAACATTAATTATATAAAATACATACTAATAGTAGATAACTAAACATTAATTGTATCAAATACAAACTAATAGTAGATAATAACTAAACATTAATTGTATAAAATACATACTAATAGTAGATAACTAAACATTAATTGTATCAAATACATACTAATAGTAGATAACTAAACATTAATTTTTATTGTACCTTTTATAACATGGTTATTAAGTTTTCCATACCACTCGGGGGTTTTTGTCTCAATGTGATAGACATCTAGCTAATTGATATATCTGGATCTTAATAAACTATTAAACGTTGGAATTGTTGGTGTTTATCTCTTGGAGTATCAAAGAGTTCCTTAGATGAATGCGACCTTGTCTTTTCTTTATCAATGTGATAGATATCTCACGAGTTAACATATTTGATTTCAACATTGGAATTGCTGGTGTTTATCTCTAGGAGTATCAAAGAAGTCCTTGGATGAATGCGAACTTGTCCTTTCTTTATCAATTTGATAGACATCTTGTGAGTTGATTTATTTGGATTAAACGTTGGAATTATTGGTGTTTATCTCTAGAAGTATCAAGGAGGTCCTTGGATGAATGCGACCTTGCCTTTTCTTAATTAAACATGGAACAACTTCTGAGTAAGCAGTTCTGATGTTTTTGTTCATCAGACCATACAAAATGCTGTTGATGCAGCTGTTTGCTAATCCAAAGTAAAATGCTAATGCATTCAACCATGACACATCTGTGTTTGTATCTGTACCAATAATAGTGGAGACACCGAATGGCATATACAGTACCAAATACGCTACAAATACAGCGAATTGCGATCTTGTTATTGTAAGTTCGTGTAGAATTCTCTGCCGAGCTAGACCATTGTTCCAGCTTTTATAAAGCTTATATTTAGTTTTTCGAATGTACAAGTACAATTTCAGATAACATGTACTAGTTACAGAAACGGGTGTGATTAAACAGAATATAATGTATATAATAGTATACGTTTTGTTCAAGAATCTGTTGAAGTTACACATTTGTAATCCTGCGTCGAAAATTATAAAGTTGTCGATCCAAAAGATAGGAATCACGAAGACGAACCAGTAGAAAACACAAAACAAAGCTAGAAAAACGACATTACGACGAGTAAACAAAGAATCGAATTTGTTTACATGACAGATTTTCACATAACGGGAAATCGCAATACACATAATGAACTGTAAACAGAGGGTGAACAGCATATGAGACAGAATTCCAAACACTGTGCACACAGCAGGAAGCGCTGGTGCTGAATTCGTGATAAGAATATACATAGTAAATGGTAATAAAAGTCCAATAATATGCAAATCAGTTATAGCAAGCAAGACAACGAAAGCATTTTGCACAATTCTTAGACGTTTTATTCGAAGAAATGTCCATATTATTAATACATTTCCTGACATTCCTACTACAAATAGGAACATGCCTGCTGTCAAACATAAGAATCGAACTTCAGTTGTATATAATTCCATATTCAATTTGGTAGTATTCCTCTATAGCATCAGATCAAATTAAATTGCGTGAACACAAACAGTTAAATTCGCCAAAACAATAACAAATTATGGCATATGCATACATAGTGAACACCGCTGTTAAGGAAATATAGATACAAATATAACTAACCTTTTAAATGATGATAATATCGATTGTAGATGTATAAATTATTCTAAGTCTCTATGATTGGTTAAACGCAAACCTACATGCTTACATACTATACATTGTTATATCAATGGTTTTCAAATTTCCTGTAAAAATGTTTTGGAATAACAATTAACACATGTAACTTCATAAAGCAAGCTATAAGTTTTGATATTTTTGTATGTCATATTTGTTTTTAGACAAATAAATGTTCTTTGCTACATTTTTCTGAATTGTATTCGTTTACATTATCTTGAATAGCTTTTTTTGCACTGAATAAAATGTTTTTTTTTTTAAATAACAAAAATAACAAAAAACGGGAACCCGAGTATAGCGAGCCATTATATCGAAGTGTAAGAAAGTGTTTTACTTTTTATTTAACATTAACTCATTTATATGTGTCTCCCTAGTTTTACTGGTGTATTATAGCGTGATCAAAGAACAATGTGTATGAATAAAGAGAGGGAGTCCTCAATACTACAATGTAACAATGTGTACACGATCGATGCTTTTAAGACCTTATAAAATTACAAAGAAGCATGCCACTCTTAAAATAACAAGAGCTTGCCATGTTACCAAGACATGACACGTAAAAGCAAATGTTTCTTTTGTTTTAACGTTGTCCTGTTGAGCACTCTTTGTCATGTAATTGTTTTCAAATGTCCTGTCAAAAAAATAGAAAAAAACAAAACTGGGGTACAGGTAAAGTAAAGCATGTAGGTGACGTAGTTCCTGTTGGAAGTATCTCCGTCATCTAGATGTTTTATTTTAATTGCGAAGTCTGGACTGGTAAGGAAAGTAATATCCGTATGTATATTTCTCAGGTGGTAAGTAGAAAACTTCATTCATAAAATCTGAATTTGAAAACAAATTTAGAATTTGCTTTCATTCAATAAAAAGTACAGATTTTTATGACACATAAATGTAAAGTAAATATTTCTTTTTCTATAAACAACAGCCATTACTAATAAAAGAACAATATAACAGAAAACATCAATCACTTATGATGAGTTTATTATACTAGACTCATAAAAACGAACATGATATAAACCAGAGAGCAGAGAAAACATAAAGTATAAAGGCGTTCCGTGTGTAATTGTGGGGTTCTAAAACAAAGTTGTTGCTCATCTAGAATGAAACACCAACACAAATCATGCACAGTGTAGCTATGAACAAGATGGCTACTTTCCCTAAAAATGAAATAATAAAAAACGGCACCTCATTTTAATACCATAGTCAAACTGTGTCCCTTACAACTCTTAACTGTCATACAAGTGATAGGTTTAGTTAGCAATAAGACTAGATTTTATACACGATTTTCTACATATGAAAATGCCTTACCAAGTCAGAAATATGAGAGTTTTTTCCATTCTTTTCGTGTATTTGAGCTTTTGATTTTGACATTTGATAAGGGACATTCAGTTTTGAATTTCCTTGAAGTTCAGTATTTTTGTTATTTACTTTTTACAACATGAAGGTACAATGTACGTCATGGTTGCTTGTGAATCTACAGTGTGTTGGTTTTGAATTTGAAGATGATTTGTTGTCATAAGATATCATTCCTTGGCAATCTTTAATGTTGAAGTTGACAAAAATGACAATGTACTAAATCGACAATAGTGTTACAACTGTCATACAAGTGATGGGTTTAGCTAGCAATAAGACAAGATTTTATACACGATTTTCTACATATGAAAATGCCTTACCAAGTCAGAAATTTGAGAGTTTTTTTCCATTATTTTGGTGTGTTTGAGCTTTTGATTTTGACATTTGATAAGGGACATTCAGTTTTGAATTTCTTTGAAGTTCAGTATTTTTGTTTTTTCCTTTTTACAATATGAAGCTACAATGTACGTCATGGTTGCTTGTGAATCTACAGGGTGTTGGTTTTGAATTTGAAGATGACTTGTTGTCATAAGATATCATTCCTTGGCAATCTTTAATGTTGAAGTTGAATGACAATGTACTAAATCGACAATAGTGTTACAATTGTGTATTTTGTAAAAACATTATTATCATTTAGCAAAGTAGTGCATTTACTTCAATTTGTCACCTAGATTTTAAATTAACTTGTGTCGATTACTTGTCATGACTACGAAAAGGGAAAAATGGAGAAACAATCAGGAGTAAAGGAAAACAAAGAACGTAAAAGACAAAAGTATTGCAAATTATAAGAAATTTACCCCTTGATACATAGATTTGATTAACAGCTTGTTCGTATTAAAACAAATTGAGTTCATTGACAAATATGATTCAATTCAATATCAGTGTAAAACAACATATCGTGACGAACAACTTTTTGAATCAGATATTTTGTATGTAGATTTATGCATTAAAAATACTATGTTAGTGATCTATAAAAGACTTATTCTGTTGGAATCTTTCTTATAGATTAAAAAAACACAATTTCTTTATAATATCATTGTTTAAACTTGAAACTTGTACTACCGTTGCACTCGCTGATATTGACATATCACAAAACAATACATTGATCCTTCTTGAAATAAGTGACATCAAAACAGAACAAAATACAAGTTAAGACTGTTTCATGCAATTCTAGGTAAAAACTTTTGACAATAATATACGCGGAATTTTAAAATACATTTTTTATTACATATAATATGATTAATTGATAAGAATGTTCTAACACACTTGAAATGGAGGTGTTTTTTTGTTTGTTTTATATGTTATGGTATAGAACCAATAATTCCGGTCCGGTCGGAAAGAACATACAAGAAAATAGTACATATTTTAGACAAAATAGTTCATACGGATAGCTGTATCTTTGTCAATATCGGGTATATTTGGTTTGTTGTGGCATCAAATGAAAGCTTGGGGACTTAGGATCCCTGTAGAACCCTTGTTGAAAGATTTATTAGAATAATAAAGAAGTATATGAAATTTTGTTAGAAGTGCACATTTGACCTGTTGTTCAGATCAGAAGCTACTGGGAACCAGTACGCTATAACATAGTATGCTATTTTTTTCATCACAAGTCAGGATAAGGTACCGTTTTGACATGAAATAACTGTCACTTCATTTGTACTTAAGACAAAGTAGCCATTATTATTGAAATTGCAGAATTTAACATAGAAAGCAATGGGCTATGAATTAGTGGTTTTATACCTGATATCACCGTCCTTATAACCTATATTCTATATGTTTAGAATGTTGCTAATTTATTAAGGTCATTTGGTCTCTGGTGAATAAGGGAGCTATCATTTGATTTTTAAGGGGGGGGGGGGGGGCTAGGATGAAATTTGAAAAAAATAGGAAGGGCAGGAGTTTTATGACAATTTAGGTAAAAAATAGTCAGGATAAATGGATAAACTAAAAAAAAAGGCAGGACCGAACAGAGTGAAAAATAAAAAGGCAGGACAGAACCATCCCCCACCCCCGATAAAAATCAAATGGTAGCTCCCTAATTGTCTCTTCGGATTGTTTTATATTTATCTGACAACAAATGGACAAGTGGAAATGGGATAGTTTTTAAATTACTCTACAATAAAAAGGAAATAACACCGATGATAATATAATAGCTGGGTAATTGATGTTTGGTCAACGTCCAGTGGCAAAAACATCTAGCACATTTGGAAAAATAAAAAAATGAATACCATCAAATACAATTAATTATCTGAATGTTTCATATATTCAGGTATCTTCCTGCACTCTTCCTCAAAAGCCATTGACAGAGTATAATTATAGTTGAATCACTATTAGTTCATTGACCATCTGGTATAATTAATTACAGCTGGCATTTATGGTTGTTATTATAACAACTATATAGCACACAATCTACTTACTTTTCAAATTAAGAACTCAGATCACAAGATCACATGGCGTATAAAAGGTTTAAAAATAATAATTCTTAAAAAATAAAAAAATATCCTGTGGCGAAAAACTGAATATTAGTTTATTCTTACGAAAGGGTTAATTGTTTTAACCTATTTTGTCTGAACTAGCTGTATATTTTAGGATGATATAATATGTTATTTCCATTTTATAAAATATATAAAAAAAAAATGATATTTCTGAGAAAATACATTTCTGATATGTCTTTTATATCCTTTAAATATCACAGTCACTTTTTATATCCTGTTAAATGGTAAAAAGTAAAATCACAAAAAATACTGAGCTCAGTGGAAAATCAAATCGGCAAGTACCTAATCATGGCAAAATTCAAATGACAAAACACATCAAAAACGAATGGACAACAACTGACTTGGTACAGGCATTTTCAAATGTAGAAAAATGGTGGATTAAACCTGGTGTTATAGCGCTAAACCTCTCACTTTGTATGACAGTCTCATCAAATTCCGTTATATTTACAGTGATGCGTGAACTAAACGACATAATAAATAAAATAGTCAAAATGTGGGTACAGCAGTCATCATCGTGTTACAATTTTAATAGAAACAATTGCTTCGCGTGTCTGACGTCAGAAAATTTTATACGTCACATATTTTTGTCGTTCAATGTTTATTCAAACAATTTTAAAATTTCAAATTTGGCAATGTTAGCGTACAGGGTTAAAAAATCAAAAAAATGTAAGAATTAATTTCAGAAATAGACCGAGATTTAAAATAGTCTAAAAGTTCTATAGAATTTATAAGAATCCACAAATGGTTCATTCCACTACGTGATTACATAATTTTGACGTTTGTGGTTCAACGTATTTTCTAATTTATAATAGAAATATAACATATTTACATATTATAGTACAATAACATGCTGACAGGATCTATTAAAGTACAGAGTCACGTATTAAGAACCAAAAGAAACACAATTGGTATACAAAACACACCAGCAAAAATGAAAGATAATACAAATACATTGACGGGATATATAAGTACCGAGCCACATTAAATTGATATAACAGAAAACAATCCAAAAGTAAAAGTAATGATGATAATAGAACAATAACAAATGAAAGAACAATATAACAAGTTGTTAAGATGATAAACAACGTCAGTACGCAGAATCTATACATCAAGACCATCATGTACTATTTGTGAAGTTGACACAGAATATTTATCAACAAGGTCTTGGTACCTTCCGATGAACTTTTTAGAAAAAGGATGAAACGTTCTTTGACATACCCCTGGTTGATCAACGTTCTGCTCAGACACTGGGCCCGGCGCCATAAAACTTTTTTTTCTGAGTAAAAAAATATTCTCAGAATGAATTATTTAACTCAGATAGGAATGCGAACTTTTTTATCCGCCATAAAAAAATATTTTCAACGTTGACAAAAGTCTGAGTAGGAATGGCAAGCTGTTTAATATCGAAAAGGTTGGGAAATGTATATCCCATATGCAGGTGAAGCCGTTGGTATATTGCTACTAAGGTGGGGGAAACCTATAATTTCAAAATTAAAATCGTCTCTGTTGCCATAGATTCTGGCATGGTACTGAGATGACTGTGTAGTCAAATTCGAGATATAAGTCTAAAAATGAGGCGGAGGACGCCGTGTCTATTGTTTCATTAATTTCTAGTTCTGAGGGATATATTAATGGAATCCAATCAGACAAATTCGGATTGTTTATGGAAAGAACACCATCAATATATCTGAAAGTGAAATTAAATAATCTGGCTTCTTTGATCCTCTTGTTTAGGACAAATGTCTGAGGGAACTCCGTTCATTGGAAAATAAGAAGAGGTCGGCAAGGAGAGGCACACAGTTTGTTTCCATAGGAATTTTCAATTACGAAAAATCAAAATATCTAGTCGTTATTTCCACAGTTCTCTCTGTTAAACGTTCTAAACTTATAATATTATAAATATGATTGGTGATACATGCTCACCGCCTTGTGGAAAATATTTCATATAAATTCACGAATAGAATCAAGTTGGTATACTAAGCAAAATAAACCAATTACATTGTATTTTAATATTCAATTCTGTGTCCAATATATACTTCCGGTTATATAAACCAAAGATTCAGTATCAGTTCATTCACTGGTCTGGTTAAGGAATTAATTCCAGCTGGCATGTATGATTGTGATTATAAAGAGCAACTAAATAGGACGTACACAATCTATTTACTCTATTAATATAAAACACAGATCAGGAGAACAGATGACGTATAAAAGGTTTAAAACTAATAGTTGGAAGAAAACATTATACATGTATATCCTGTTGAGAAAAACTTAGCTTTAAAACTATATAAGTTTGTATCTACAAAAGTGTTGTTTTTACCAATTTTGCCTGAACTAGCTGTATATTTTAGGATGGTATTATTATGTCATTTCCATTTGATCAAGAAAACTTTTTTTTAATCATTTCTGAGAAACTCACTATTAGTTCATTGAACGTCTGGTTATGGAATTAATTACAGCTGGCATGTATGATTGTCATTATAAAGAGCAACTATATAGAACACAATCTCCTTACTCTATAAATTTAGAACACAGATCAGGAGATCACATGGTGTATAAACAGGTTAAAAATGATAATTCTTAAAAAAAAAATCAAATATCCCAAGAAGAAAAGCTTAGCTTGAAACCTATTATATATTAGTTTGTATCTACAAAAGTGTTGTTTAAACGGATTTGCCTGGTATAACTTCAATCTATAGTTTAAAATGTTATAAAGCTATTTCCATTCGATGAAAGAAATCTAAAATGAAAATATGACATTTCTGAAAAATATTTCTCTGATAACTTGGTCCTTATTATCATTTTAATATCACTTTACATAATATGTATCCTGTTAATATTCAGTCGAAAAGAAATACCCCGCCGCATTTTTGCGACTGTCCCAAGTCAGGAGCCTCTGGCATTTGTTAGTCTTGTATTATTTTTAATTTTAGTTTCTTGTGTGCAATTTGGAGTTTAGTATGGCGTTCATTATCACTGAACTAGTATATATATTTGTTTAGGGGCCAGCTGAAAGACGCCTCCGGGTGCGGGAATTTCTTGCTGCATTGAAGACCTGTTAGTGACCTTCTATTATTGTCTTTTCTATGGTCGGGTTGTTGTCTCTTTGACACATTCCCCATTTCCATTCTCAATTTTATCTACCGTTATTCACATAGTTCCTTTCAATATACTGAAAAGAGCCTTGTGGCAAATATTTCATAAATATTCCCGAGGATGACCACCAGGAAAATAAGCAAAATAAACAAATTAGTTCAACATTTTATTTTGTTTTCAAAATATTCTTCCCATTTTTTTCTGCGATATAATAAATTAAAATATGGTTAAATCATTATATTTTTTGCACATCTAGTAAAAGAAGCTTTTTCCCAAAATATGGCAATTTAAGTATATAACTCGTTTTATAACATCAATCTATATATTTACATTATAAGTTTACAGGGTTGTTTTTTTTTAATAGTACTAGAACACACCCGCGAAATCGCGGGCATTCAGAGCGTGGTTGAAAGTATGTATAAAGTGTTGTATGAAGAATTTTGTAAAACATTTAATGACTTGAGAATTTCAGGAAAAGTATCAAAAGTCTTAGGTACTTCGGGACAGGAAAATGTATTTTTGTTATTCCTCCTCCTTTATTTCCAAAATTCCCATTTTTTTTTTGTTTTCTATTAATTTCATTATGAACATACATTTAGTATATTATAAACATTCTAGTCAGGGGCCTGTAATTCAGTGGTTGTCGTTTGTTTATGTGTTGCATATTTGTTTTTCGTTCATTTTTTGTACATTAATAAGGCCGTTAGTTTTCTCGTTTGAATTGTTTTACTTTGTCATTTCGAGGCCTTTTATAGCTGACAATGCGGTATGGGCTTTGCTCATTGTTTAAGGTCGTACGGTGACCTATAGTTGTTAATTTCTGTGTCATTTTGGTCTCTTGTGGAGAGCTGTCTCATTGGCAATCATACCACATCTTCTTATTTTTGTGATCAATGAATTTTTGTAAAAGATTTAATGACTGGAGAATTTCAGAAAAGGTATCAAAAGTCATAGGTATTTTGGGACAGGACAATTGCTTTTCTAGCCCGGGTCCTCATTTCTTTTCACCCAAAATTCCCATTTTTTTGGTTTTCTATTGATTTTTATTACACTAAATAATTTTAGCGCTTTTAATATATGTATATTATGAACACTGTCATCCATTACTATAAATAAAGTGAATTTGCTTTTTACTTTAAATTCTCAGTTTACTAATCATTTATACATTACACAGACCCTCTCCATTTAATAAAATCGTGACCGCCGTGGATATTAAACTTGAAAATGATATCAGATAGAAAAATCACTCTATTTGTAGTATATGTATGTTCAAAGTATACAGAAAAATGCAAACCGGATGTCTAACTTGACTTAAAATTTCGTCCAATGACGGAAAGAATATCCGGATGCCCTTTTTCTCGTTTTTCTCCCAAAATAACTCAATCTGAATAATCATATGAATGGATGACAAATGCGACTTTGCACTGTACCCATAGGACACAGAGGCATGATGATTGTTTTATTGTGGAAAGAAGAGAAGCGACACACAAAATGTGGTCTTCTCGTTTAATAGTATAGATACCCCACTCTACAGAGCGAGGGTTTATATTGCTTCATCTTGCCTGTCCGTTCGTCCAACAAATATTTTGTCCAACTTTTCTCTGAAACTTCGGAACAGAATAACTATATTTGGCCACTGTCACAACAGTGATGAGCTATGACGTATGTTCTGATCAGTCAGACACGTGCTTCTTGTTTTTCTGATACTTTGAACTTCAAAGGGTATGTATGCTTTATTAGCTCGACGACACGTACATTCATTCTTGGTATTCACCTTGTCTGTCTGATCACTTATCCTTCCCTTTTTTCTTCAGACAACAATTTCCGTCCCACTTTTCTCAGGTACTCCTGGGAATATGATGGTTCGTATCTGTTTAGCAGGTTGGTAGTAATGAGTTGTCACGTTTCCAGGACATGTCAGACGCCTATCTCCTTTTCGACGATACTTTAAATTTTTCAATATGCTGCATAAACTAATACAAATGCGTCACACATTTCTTCTTCTAGTTTTTACTATAATACTGAAAAGAATGATTATATTATGGTTAGGAACTTTGCAGTGATGAGTTGAAAAGAGTCACGATTTGGGTACCCTAGGCAACGAAAACTCGTCCATCATTGTTTTTTTTTAAATTGTTGAAACCGAATTTATCACGATACAATTATATTTAAAAAAAAATCATTTGATCATACAGGTAGATCAATTAATTTACTTCAAAGATTTCTAAAGAAAAGGATGCCTTTCATGTCTTAAATCTTTCCTTTGTATATTAGCTGTTATCCTGTTGTTATGTACATTCTGTCGTAATGAAAGGAAATAGCTGGCGCCCTTTTCAGATTTTGTATCTGTAATGTACTCAACGGAAGCCTTGTATCGTGCAGTCTCACTTTTCTCAGATACTTCTGAGATTATAATGATTCATATCTGATTAGCATGTTGGCGGAAGTGAGTTGTCACGTGGGCGATTGTGTCGGATACGTTAGAGACAAACCTCCTGTTTGCCAATACTTTTGAATTGTTCAATATGTTGAATAATCTAATATAAAAGCGTTAAACATGTCTTCTACCAGACTTTATTATACTGACAAGAATGACTGTATAAGCTTTGCAGTGATAGATTAAAAAGTATGAACTTTTGTCGGATCGGTCACACGCTTACTTACTGATGGTTTGCATTACGATTTGGTTACCCTAGGCAACGAAAACTCGTGTATTATTGTTTGTTTCTTAAAAAATGTGTTAAAATAAATTTATACACGATACGATTCTATATAAGAAATATTTTCCACCATTTGATCATACATGTGGATCAATTAATTTATTTCAAAGATTTCTACAGAAAAGGATGCCGTTCGTGACTTGGTTAAATGTCTTCAACATATCTTTTGTATATTAGCTGATATCCTGTTGGTATGTACATTCTGTCGTAATGAAAGCAAAATATTTGTCGTCCTATTTAGATTTATATGGCTGCTGTTAACAAAACGGAAGCCTTGTATCATGCGAAAGAATGCAGTTCCATGACCACGTGGTTCAAAATTTTAATCATGTTAATAATTTTTCTTCGATTTTATTTTTATCCTATATTCTGCCAATATATGCACACCTCCGTATTTGGAGTAAAACAATAAAATACACACCTCACCGCAATATGATATGAATATTTGCCGCTCAACAAAACAGTAAGAGATAGATATTTCTGTCCGAAAAGGAAACTTGTATTCGCTTTTTTGCTTGTAGGCATATTGACATGTGCTCCAGTACTTTACTATACTGAAAAGAATGGCTATATTTGGTATGAAATTCATTGGCGGAAACCATGTTGAAATAGAACAAAAGAATCGACGCTCTTTGTTAGAGAAGACAATAAATGCTTACTGTAATGTTTACCATAGTAACAAAAATTTTAAAAGTTAATAGACACAAATAAAACGACAATTTTCTTCTCAAGTACGAAGTGTTTTATTTTAAAAACACCATTTGCATAAGTTTTCAATTTATCTATTACATAATAATGCAGAACAATTAGATATGATCAGATAGCTAGTCGACGACATGGGTATCTATCAAGTTGGATGTAGAAAATGCATAACCTCCGATTTAAAAAAAAAATTACCACGGTCGAAAACATATCAATCTATTAGTTCAGTAATTTTCGTGTCTGCCCTTCCATTATATGACTCAAGAAATAATTCCAAAAAATGGGAAACAATTGTATCGAAAAGAGAAATTCGAGTGCACATTTTTATGTTAGGGCGTGTTTGGGTTGTATATTTTGTCTTTAAAACGTACAAAGCAAGAGTATTTGATATATCACCTCGCTTCAGATTCTATCATGTTTATATATCAAAGCTACAGGTTGACTTTATAACATAAAAAAATCACAGTACGAAAAGATGAAATATATGGGTCAAGTGAAATACCTATCTAATTAATAGAAAAACACAGAGTAGGTGTGTTCGAATAGCTATTTTTTTTTACTAAAAGTACTTGACGATAGTCTTTTAAGTTGGATGAAAATGCATATTTTCGAAAAAATATAATTTTGTGTGTGATAACTAGGGTTGATAATCTTCAAGCAATGAAAATGTTTAGTCTGCCCTTCCACGAAATATTTAACTAGCGGGACGGCTACAGTGCAGGCGATTTGGTGTCACGATATCTCAGTAGCATGGGTTCGAATCCCTGCGAGGGAAGAACAAAAAATTTGCGAAAGCAAATTTAAAGGTCTAACATTGTTGGGTTGATGTTTAGACGAGTTGTATATACATTATGTACACAGCCATGTATCACCATCATTGATGGCGATCCAATGGATACATCTGTTGTAGAGTTGTATATATACAAAGATATTTTTTGTCATGCATCCGATTTCACCTAGATAGATGCACACGCCCGATGAAGCTAATTTGTTGAGCGAAATATTGCGTGAATAATATATAAAATATAACAACTAATTTTATAACACTCATTAGTGTGTTAAAGTTTCAATCTTAGACACTTATATATATATATAAACTTCAAAACAGCGCAGCTGCTTACATTATACAAGTTAAGACAACAAAGCAATAGATCACATTGTGAATACAAGATAAATAACCGCTGCATTTCTTTAACAAAATATTTAAAAAAAAGAAAAAAAGCATGCGTCATAAAAGAAAATTGTTTTGACAGCCATATTTGTTCTGAATACATGTTTTGAAACCGATTCTGCACGATATCTGTATAAAAAATTATTTCTATATGATATACAGCTATCTATATCTGCGTAATCGGATACATAAATTGACCTCAAAGATTTCTATAGACAAGGAAGTCTTCACTATTATATATATATATATTTGTGAAAGTCAAACTCATTTTGTTTCCAAGTCTTTAACAAAGCATTTTAATATCGCCTCATATGTTATCCTCTTGTGATGCAAATTTTGTCGTGAGAAAGCCTGAAGATATTTGTCATCACTTCTAGATTTTTCTTTAATGTACACAATTATTGAAGCCTTTCTTAGAACTAAATCATCATTCTATGACACGTGGTTGGGATCGAAGTTCCTTTCTTAGAACTAAATCATCGTTCTATGACACGTGGTTGGGAAGTTCGATTTAGTCATTACTGATGTTTTCTTCTCTTTTCTGGTAGAATAATTTGTTCTTTCTTATATACTTCTCATATGCTCATACTGTTTACATTTCAATACCGGAAGAAAACAAAGAGGATCCTCTACCCCCCCCCCCCCCCCCCCTCCAAACTGAAATGAAACTGTGGTGTTTCCTTATTTTCAATTACATTTAATCTGTGAAAAACGGAATTCTTTTTACACTGACTTTTTAATACTCCAGCTCAGGACAAATTTAAGATACATGTATTAAGATCATTATATATATCTTTATTTCAGACTCAACGCTAAGGTCCATTATATTGTCATGACACAACATATTAGTCTAAATAGGATGAAATGTTAAAGTATTGAATATTGAAAACCGGGCTGAAGTACGTTCATTATTTACTTTTCACCTAAAGCTGTATTTATAGCATAAATTATGGCTAAAAACTTTAAAATGAAACTGACAATTCTTTAAAAATGTTATGTGTCCAAAGCCCTTTTCTGAATTTACCTTCTTCAGGAACATGTGTAAGCCAATGCCGACACAGATGATCCGCTATATGACCATAAAAGTCCTTTTTGCTTGAGGGAGCTGCTCGCAAACTCATAGAATTTCGTAATTCATAAATGGACAAAATGTTAAGCTATAACAATAATGAATATATCGTAAACCATCTATTTGTGGACATTATTATTGGTGAATTATGATCAGTAAAACAATCACCAAACTGCAACAGATATTTCTTTCTTTTTTTTTTTTGTAATTTCGTTTCGCGTGTTTCGTTTGATCATTTCATAAAGTATATCGATTCTCACGTGTTATCTTCTTGACGTGTGTACCGGAAATCAATACCGAATACACAATATTCCTTTATCTCTATTTGTAAAGCCTAAAAGCAGTGGTAAATTATACATTTACAACATGACTTCTTGTGTACAAAATGTCTCTTAACGAACGTTTAATGATAACTAGTGTATTAATGGCATTTATTTGGTAATCGAGACGGGATCTTCGTTTGCCGTAATCGATATTTGTAAATAACTAATGCATACACGTACAGTGAATGATATTATAAATACATGTAAACAAAGAGAAAATGGATAACAAGCTTGATAATAAGGAAGTCAAAGAAAAAAAGACAGGTAATGCACATTTTATTTATAAAAATAGAATTAACATGAATACATTGTAAGTCACGAATGTATTGTAAAATTTGGGAAATGTTTCCGCATATATTCATTACGTACATGTAATTAATGTATACATGCAGGGGTTTTTGCTCATTGGTGAAGGTCGTACGCTTGCGTATAGTTGTTAACTTCTAAGTCATTTGGGTTATTGGTGAGAACATGGTTATTATAGCTGACTATGCGATATGGGCTTTGCTCATTGTTGAAGGCCGTACGGTGACCTATAGTTGTTAATGTCTGTGTCATTTTGGTCTTTTGTGGATATTTGTCTCATTGGCAATCATACCACATCTTCTTTTTTATATTAATTGGAATTCAAACTACAACATATTCTTATTTTTATATGTACTGTTATTTTGTATCGCCGGTCTGCCTCATATTTTTATTTTTATCAGTAATGTTCTGTTTTATTCACTTTTATGTTTCATCTACCTCGAAGGACCATATTGATTAATTTGTTTCATATTGAAGTGGGTCAATAAAAAGACTACAAAAGTCACACTTACAAATGAAGGTTTGAGTTGCTGACTAAGTGTAAAACGCAATGCTTAAGAAGAAGAATATTAAATAAACCTAAATGTAAATGTTGATACTTTTTCATTTAAAAAAGGTGGCAGGTGATTAGGCTTATACCATGCATACAGACGGAATATTCAGTTCGAAAGTGGTGAAATGCAAAATCACATTTTCGGAGTCTTTTATGTGCAAGAAGCGAAGTGGAGAAAAATTTAGTAAAAAATATTACAATTTGCCCTTCAACATGACCAACGTTCCCTATTTTCGTCAGTATGTTACCTTAAACCATAAGTATTATTTGGATACGAAATAAATTAGAAATATGTATAATAAGTTAATTATTTGCACAGTTTATATTTCATTTCATTGCAACATATTATCAAATTATATTATAATAATGAATTTTATAATGTCAATCAAGGGTATTTAATTGGTAAAATGAATATACTTATTTTTTTATTCCATTGGAAGAGTTACTAATAGTATCGTCGTCACCCCAGTTGTGTAGATGGATATAGAAAAAATAATCAATATTATAGAGGACTAAACATGAGCCACTAGCACAGTCTTTACACATGTAATCCATTCACACAATATTTATCAATTTACACTGACATGTAAATGCAATACTTTTCTATTTGAAATTAATCTTATCTATAAAGTTTCAACGTTCTACGTGCTCTATATCTTTATTTTCTGGCCGGCATTTTAATTAAATGAAAATAAATACCATAAATTTGGAAATAGATATGCAGAATAAATTGAATTGATATACATGATATAGTTGCCATTGAGTTAGAAGCCTTGCGGTCTTTGATTTATTGCAGGACATTAAAAACAAATTACTTAAAGAATATCGTGATGATTTGTGCGACACCTGATTTTCACATAAACCTTTACAAAAACAGTTACAACACCTTCTTCAGGAAGAAAAAAACCATCAGCAATATTATGGTATACATATATGCTCATACGTCTGCACTCGGCTTGTTGCAAACAGTTGTAAACAGACTACAAGATATCTGAAATAAAGACGACTGTGGGCACTCAGATAACCAAGTACATTTAGCAGTATTCAAAGACAAAAATATATCTGATGTACCATAAAATGAACTATTATACTTCATGTTAAAATGCAAATATGAATTTGTGTGTTACTAGTTTAATATCTTCTCTTCATAGTTTACAAACATTGTTAATGCTACGATGTCGAATTAATTAATAAAAAAAACAACATTAAAATTAAAAATTCAAGCATAATTGAACATTCGGTACAGTTAATTCATTACACACATTTGAGATAGTGTTAAAGAGCAGAATGTTGCCACTCGAAAAAAAATTTCAATCTCGGCTTCGTCTCGGTTGACATTTTTTTTCCTTTTAGGTATTATCTACTTCATCATTTCAGTTATGTGTTAAATATTTCACGAAGTTTCGTTTTTCGATAGACTGCAAGTCTTATGCTTAAAGAGTTGAATATTATCATGATATACACAAAGTTACGTTTTATAAATAGCCTTCCTGTTTTATGCTCACAGAGCTGGATATTGTCATAATGTACACGAAGCTACGTTTTTAGATATCCTTCCTGTCTTAATATGCTCCCAGAGATGAATATTATAATAGTGTACATGAAGCTACGTTTTTAGATAGCCTTCCTGTCGTATACTCCCAGAGATGAATATTATCATGATATACACGAAGTTTCGTATTTTTAGATAGCCTTCCTGTCTTATGCTCAAGGAGTTGAATACTGTCATTGACTGTCATGATATACACGAGGTTACGTATTTTTAGATAGCCTGCCTGTCTTATGCTCCTAGAGATAGACATTATCATAATGTACACGAAGTTTCGTATTTTTAGATAACCTCCCTGTCTTATGCTCACAGAGGTGGATATTATCACAATGTACACGAAGTTTCGTATTTTTAGATAGCCTTCCTGTCTTATGCCCACAAAGATGAATACGTACTGTTATGATATACACGAAGCTACTTTTTTTAGATAGCCTTCCTGTCTTACAAAATGTATGCTCAAAGAGATGAATACTGTCATAATATACACGAAGTTTCGCTTTTTTAGATAGCCTTCCTGTATTATGCTCACAGAGATGGATATAGTCTCGATCACCCAGACGCATATTTAAATATAGCTCTACTTTGAAAAATAAAGCGGCTGGATGATCGAGACTAAGAATGATATTGTCATAATATACACGAAGTTTCGTATTTTTAGATAGCCTTCCTGTCTTATGCTCACAAAGATGGATACTATCATACCTCTTCTTCTGGGGATTTTTCTTTGCATACTCACTAAGGGTGAACTTCAGCGTGGCCATAGTTTGCATGTCGAAATCACCAACTAGCAATTCAAGTGCGTCGTCGATATTGACTGATAATAACATCACACAGGATCAATGCGGGGCTCTAGAATACGCAAATTTTACAAATGAGGTGAGACATTTTATATTTCATGTTATTCATTCAAACACATTGATCATATTGATCCATAACTTTTACATCAACAAAAGAAGGTTCTTCATGCTTTAACACCTTCGTACACGATTGCTCTGGCGTCTGGCTGTCTTTCTTAAACGACTCGGTGTGGTGTTTTTCTCTCTGACGGCCTTTGAGGACTTCAACTGGAGGTGAGACAAGTCATGGAAGAAAAGTTCGTCAGGACTCGGACTATCCTAGCTATGATCATCAACAAAAGGCTGTCAGATTTCAGGAAATCTTTGACTATTCTATCGTTACTACTGCATGTTAATGCTTTCTATTGTATAATGAATGGTAACGTGTTTGCCTTGGTCAAATCAAATTAAAAACTTGGAATTGATATTTGCTGCTTATTCACCACGCTTGTTGCATTAGAGGAACTAGTCTGTTCGGGTTCAATACTAGTATTTATACATGATATTTGTCCGAGAAACGTGCATGAAATGCGTCATGGCTAATACAACTTTTTATACGACCGCAATAAAATTTTGCGGTCGTATATTGGTATGACGTTGGCGTCGTCGTCGTCGTCGTCGTCGTCCAAAGACGCATTGGTTTTCGCACTATAACGTTAGTCTACATGTAAGTAAATAGAAATCTATGAAATTTTAACACAAGGTTTATGACCACAAAAGGAAGATTGGGATTGATTTTGGGAGTTTTGGTCCCAACAGTTTAGGAATTAGGGGCCAAAAAAGGGCCCAAATAAGCATTTTTCTTGGTTTTCGCACAATAACTTTAGTATAATTAAATAGAAATCTATGAAATTTAAACACAAGGTTTATGAACACAAAAGGAAGGTTGGGATTGATTTTGGTGGTTTTGGTCCCAACAGTTAAGGAATTAGGGGCCAAAAGGGGGCCCAAATAAGCATTTTTCTTGGTTTTCGCACCATAACTTTAGTATAAGTAAATAGAAATCTATGAAATGTAAACACAAGGTTTATGACCATAAAAGGAAGATTGGGATTGATTTTGGGAGTTTTGTACCCAACTGTATAGGAATTAGGGGCCCAAAGGGTCCAAAATAAACTTTGTTTGATTTCATCAAAAATTGAATAATTGGGGTTCTTTGGTATGCCGAATCTAACTGTGTATGTAGATTCTTAATTTTTGGTCCCGTTTTCAAATTTGTCTACATTAAGGTCCAAAGGGTCCAAAATTAAACTTTGTTTGATTTCAACAAAAATTGAATTATTGGGGTTCTTAGATATGCTGAATATAAACATGTACTTAGATTTTTGATTATGGGCCCAGTTTTCAAGTTGGTCCAAATCAGGGTCCAAAATTAAACTTTGTTTGATTTCAACAAAAATTGAATCCTTGGGGTTTTTTGATACGCTAAATCTAAACATGTATTAAGATTTTTTCTTATGGGGCCAATTTTGAAGTTGGTCCAAATCGTGGTCCAAAATTAAACTTTGTTTGATATCAACAAAATTTGAATCCTTGGGGTTCTTTGACATGCTGAATCTAAACATGTATTAAGATTTTTTTTATTATAGGCCCAGTTTTTAAGTTGGTCCAAATCGGGGTCCAAAATTAAACTTTGTTTGATTTCAACAAAAATTGAAAATATGGGGTTCTTTGAAATATCTGAATCTAACAATATATTTAGATTTTTTATATTTGGGCCTGGTTATCAAATTGGTCCACATTGAGGTCTAAAATTAAGGGTCCAAAATTGAACTTTATTTGATTTCATCAAAAATTGAATTCTTGGGGTTCTTTGATATGCTGAATCTAACCATGTATTTAAATTTTGGATATTGGACCATAATAGGTAAAATTATTGTCCAATTTAAAATTCTTAAGTTTTTAAGTTTTAGTTCTTAGACCACATTCATTCTGTGTCAGAAACCTATGCTGTGTCAACTATTTAATCACAATCCAAATTCAGAGCTGTATCAAGCTTGAATTTTGTGTCCATACTTTCCCCAACTGTTCAGGGTTCGAACTCTGCGGTCGTATAAAGCTGCGCCCTGCGGAACATCTGGTTGATTTATATTTACATCTATAACGGAAAACTAGGAATTGATGAAAAGTGCTGGATTACAGCTAATTTTTTAGAATAAAACTGAGTTGTTAAATATGAATGTAAGGGTATACATTGTCTTACAGAGAGCTGAATTCGACTGGAGTAGGGAAACCAGGTCGTCACTTCTGTCTGCGTTTTTCTGGGGATATTTTGTAACACAGATTCCCGGCGGTTGGTTGGCAGACAAGTTTGGAGGCAGACGTGTGTATGGTACAGCTCTAGCTGTTGCCGGTATAGCAACAGTCCTAATTCCCGTATGTGCTAGAACACATATTATTCTGTTGTACATATTGCGTGTAATATGTGGTTTAGCAATGGTAAGTTTATATTTTACCAATGTTATATAATGCAAGTTTCATTTCAAAACTTCTTTTTGATTTGCGATTGTCCCATTGGATGCTTAAGATTCTAATTTTATAGTCTGCGCATGTGTTACCTTCCAATTAGGTTCTGGGTGGGTGGTGTTAACAGAGTACTCAGAAGACATTATAGGATATTACTGTATAAAATGGATGAAATAATAAATAACAAAATAGATATGGAAATAAAATTTAAACATAAAGAACACTTGTCAACTTTCCATAATGTTTAGGGAAAATGTCCTTTCTTTAAAAAAAATAATGTGATGATTTTAAAACGTGAGCTTTATTGCAGACTAAAGGAATATTTCTTTTATCATGTTTATTTCGCATACAAATATCAGAAAATGTTTATTTTTAGGGAACTTGCTCGCCTTCAGCCACATCAATGTGGGGAAGATGGGGTCCTCGTCTGGAACGTACAAAGTTAACAGCCTCCCATCAAGTCGGTAAGTGTTAGAAGTCAAGATTTATTACAATTCTGAACATCTTGGCAGATTATACGCAATAACGGTGTTGGGTGCCGATTATTGGTTTCTTTGCGTAGATCCGGATTAAAAAATATACCTACCTTCCCTATTTTGGTAAACGATGAAAGTTTAAACCTAAATAAAATTGAGAATGGAAATGGGGAATGTGTCAAAGAGACAACAACCCGACCAAATAAAAAACAACAACAGCAGAGGGTCACCAACAGGTCTTCAATGTAGCGAGAAATCACTATATTATTTGGTTTAATTGGCACTGTGATGCAGTCAGGTGTTTGATGTCTTTGCTAAAGCCATATATAAAATGACAGAGCAAAGTTGAACTGTTGCCGAAATATTATACGTGTCGAGATGTATCATCAAACAAAATGTTTTCTACCAATTACATGTCATTTGGGTTTTTTATCATGTCTCTATTCAGTAACAATTAACAGAATGTTTGTAAAATGACAACATTAATTTTGTTTTCAGGTTCTATGTTAGGGACTGTTGTTACATTTTCTGTGTCTGGTGTTTTATGTGAATCAGGATTTGACAACGGATGGGGTTCCATTTTCTACTTGACAGGTAAATATAAAAAAAGAAGATGTGGTATGATTGCCAATGAGACAACTATCCACAAAAGACCAAAATGACACAGACATTAACAACTATAGGTCACCGTACGGCCTTCAACAATGAACAAAGCCCATACCGCATAGTCCGCTATAAAAGGCCCGATAAAACAATGTAAAACAATTCAAACGAGAAAACTAACGGCCTTATTTATGTAAAAAAATGAACGAAAAACAAATATGTAACACATAAACAAACGACAACCACTGAATTACAGGCTCCTGAATAATGTTGTTATGCACATGACGTCATAGCAAATACTTTTAAAATGAAATCAATCTGTAAAAGGTGATAATGATAGGACATTCAGTATAATAAATTAAATAACACATAGATGAGAGGGTGAAAGAGCAGATTGGTACCCCTCGAAAAAGCATTGTCAACCTTGGCTTCGCCGCGGTTGACAATGTTTTCTCGGGGTAACAATCTGCTCTATCACCCTCTTAGCTATGTGTTATTTATATGATGTCCAACCAACACATGATGGCGTCTGTGCACTTTATTGTCGGACCTCGTGTTATCATGAATGATACGTTTTATTGTGTAATGCAATTGCTTAAGGAATAACACGTGACGTGCAGTTAGCCAATCAGAATAACGTATTATAATGAACCATACATCTAATGTAATAATATAATAACATATACTCATCTCTTGCGCGTATTCATTTGAAATAGTCTCTGTTGTTTACTGCTATGTTATGCCGGCGTCACACATTGGCGTATAGACCGGCGTGCACCAAACGTACAGAGAAAATTGACAAAGTTGGTATACGTTAATTGCACGCCAGAGAAACGCTTAAGCAATCGTTAAACGCGCACTGCATAAGTTTGAAGTACGTCGAAATACAAAGGTATACGCTTGGTGAACGCTACAACTCGTGGAAATTTTGATGAAGCATTAAAATTTTCATCCAGCTCAAGCGCGTGTCTTGCGTATACATGTACGCTACACGCACGTTATACATACGCTACCATCGCGTTTAACGCGCTACAGATAAGTTTGAGACACGCTTAAGGCACGTTGTATACGCTTCAAGATCGTTCGACTTTAACTAAAACGTATGCGGGTGTGTTTGTAACAAACACCCCATAATATAGATTTAAAGGTTATTATAATAATGTACTAGTCATTTGGTTGTATGAGGACTGTGAAGAGGACACCCTATTGTAAAATGACGTACAAAAGTATATTCTAGGGTAATCCTATCATGTCTTTGTCAGATGTAAATTTTTGTATTTCAACACACGTGAATTTGAACTTCTGATCACCAGATGACCTTATGTATAGTTGCATCTTTATATTGTCACACATCTAATATAAAAAAGAAGATGTGGTATGATTGCCAATGAGACAACTGACCACAAGACCAAAATGACACAGACATTAACAACTATAGGACACCGTACGGCCTTCAACAATGAGAAAAGCCCATACCGCATAGTCAGCTATAAAATGCCACGATATGGCAATGTAAAACAATTCAAACGAGAAAACTAACAGCTATATAAAAAAAATGAACGAAAAACAAATATGTAGCACATAAACAAACGACAACCACTGAATTACAGGCTCCTTACTTGGGACAGACACATACATAAATAATGTGGCGGGGTTAAACATGTTAGCGGGATCCCAACCCTCCCCCTAACCTTGGACAGTGGTATAACAGTACAACATAAGAACGAACTATAAAAATCAGTTGAAAAATGCTTAACTCATCAGATGGACAAAAATACATGTGGACGTGGCCGGGTACTTGTACATCCCGACAACAAAAAGACACTAGGAACAGAACCGAGAGTACTCGCCGTTATCTGACAGCTAGTTCAAAGCCACTAACAACTAATACAAAAAAATCATGCATCTAAGACTAAACTATTTGATTCACTTATAGGGTCTTTGCATCGGAACTAAACACATTTGTTTAAAAACCAGTTGTTGGCATGACACGGGTTATGTTCTTCTCTTATATGTTATGATGGTATGATACTAAACCCCTAACGGGAAGGATTATGCCTGATGTTCATATGATGAAATCATAATCTTTCAGTCAGTTTAATTGAAGTCTGGAGCTGGCATGTCAGTTAACTGCTAGTAGTCTGTTGTTATTTATGTATTATTGTCATTTTGTTTATTTTCTTTGGTTACATCTTCTGACATCAGACTCGGACTTCTCTTGAACTGAATTTTAATGTGCGTATTGTTATTCGTTTACTTTTCTACATTGGCTAGAGGTATAGGGGGAGGGTTGAGATCTCACAAACATGTTTAACCCCGCCGCATTTTTGCGCCTGTCCCAAGTCAGGAGCCTCTGGCCTTTGTTAGTCTTGTATTATTTTAATTTTAGTTTCTTGTGTACAATTTGGAAATTAGTCTGGCGTTCATTATCACCGAACTAGTATATATTTGTTTAGGGGCCAGCTGAAGGACGCCTCCGGGTGCGGGAATTTTTCGCTACATTGAAGACCTGTTGGTGACCTTCTGCTGTTGTTTTTTTTTCTATGGTTGGGTTGTTGTCTCTTCGGCACATTCCCCATTTCCATTCTCAATTTTATCAATCCGTACACATCCAACATCCAATGGATTTAGTGTAAAGACGTCAGAAACAGTCAGAGAAAAACATGACCTTGTGCAATGCCAACTTACAGGTATCGACATATTGTAGATCCATGAATGTATATATGTATACAACATACTAGTAATATTTAGTTTGCTTTTAATTTACTGATAACAAAATCAATATTTATACCAATAAAAACATTATTCAATGATCTTATTACAGTGTTGAATTGGTAACCTTTTAGAATAGGTTCATTTAAAGGAGCGATAAGTTTACAAGGATCATTTCTAAATTTCCGGGCACGGTTAACAACATTTCCGTAAAAATGAGGATGTGCTAAGACTTGTCAAAGAATAGATATATTTAATTATTCGATGTGTGACAACAAAAATAATATTTTAGCTTTTTCACGGTTTAAGTTGCCATGCAGAAGACAACTCGGTATTTAGAATCGAAACATATCTAATTGGTAACTATAAATTCATATAATGCATTTTTTTTTATGCTATTTTGTATAACATTTACGTAAGATTGTTGTTTTTGTGTATTTTAAGGTGGTTTGACTTTGATCTGGGTTTTTCTGTGGTTTTTCCTGACCCGAGACACCCCGAACGATCATCCGAGAATCAGCGTAATAGAAAGGAATTATATCATTACAAATATTGAATATAATGCAAATAAAAGGGTTAGTTGTTAAGTAAAAAGTTAGACATGTCCAATTAATGTTCCATAGAGCATAAATATGCACGTACATGTTCGACGTCTCGCCAACATCACTTGTGCTTTCTCGTCTGCAACATGATTTTTTTTCACCGGCGCATGCACGGTTGCAGAAAAATATGTAAATTAAGTCATTCGGAAGTCATGCATGTTTCAATACTTATTAGTTATTAGACGCTGATATTGAGCTAGGCACTAGGGAACTCGAGATATCTTGCGCACATATTATATACAAGATGTCCAAAATGCATGACGGATATCTAGTTCATATTGATTTCTATGATAGAGGGTAAACGGGATGGGGGGAGGGGGGAAATCCACCAAAGTTAATATGCTTGAAACGGTTGAAACCGTTGGGCTCCAGCTTGTCTGCCAAAACAGCAGTTGGACGTCAGAGTAATCTCGTACTAATATAATTTGTCTTAAGTCAAATGAATGCAAAATACTGTTATTGTTTAACCAGACTTATTATTAATTCCTGCTCTTAAATATTATTTCAAATTAAATTATTAAAGTGATTATCATTTTAGTTTATTTATCACTATACTGTATCAAATAATAATTCTGTAATTCAGGCAGAGGCACTTGTCACAGATGAAAAAAAAATCCTATATGTACTTTAATTTGTTGTATAGGTATATAGGGGAAAATCTGAGACAAGTGACTGTGAATTAAGGTATTGAATTCTAATGATAATATCTTATTGTTTTGTTTTCCATTCTATTGCACTTTTCATTAATGTAACATAGAAAAATCCTTAGTTTGTTATCAACTTTGCTTTTTATTCTCGCAGACAGGAAAGGTTCCCTGGGTTGCCATGGCGAAGTCTGTACCACTGTGGGCAATTATTATCGGACATACATGTAGTAACTGGGGAATATATACCATATGGACAAGTCTTCCTGAATTTATGAAAAATGTCTTAAAATTTGACATAAAAGCTGTAAGTCTTTTGTGCACTACTTCTTTTTATTAAATCAATCTTTAAACTGTTTATTTTTTAATAGCGCTGAAAGTACAAGCTAGATGTGCAAAAAAAACCATTTATTTTAAATTTTATTTCCCTGATTATATGTAGATTACGTAAACGTTTACTTTTATGCGATTTTTGGTATGAGAAAATACAAGTTAATATACAATTTAATGATAACGTGTCTACTTAAAGAAAGATGAAAGATACCAGATGGACCTTCAAACGTATAATACAAAAACAAACTGAAAATGCATTGGCTTCAAAAAATAATAAAACCAATAGACAAACAATCCAACAAATTAAAGTACACAAAACACGACGTAGAAAACTAATTCAAAAAGACCGAACAAAATGAACCCATCTAAATACGGGGGGGGGGGAGGGGGGGGGGGGGGGTAGGGGTGATCTCAAGTGCTCTGGAAGGGTAAGCAGATCCGGCTCAATATTTAGCACCCGTCGTGTAAGTGCGAACCCGGTAATAAGTCGAATTCGGTAGGTCACATTCGGGAAAAGCTGACGGGATTACGCACAACTAGGAAGAGGACATGTTTCATTACCGTGTTCATCTGTTTATTCGTCGATCTTGTCATGCATCAATTATTTTGTCGCATTTGTCTAAAAAAAAATGACTTCATATTTGGCCGGCAGCTTGTCCGAGATGAGATGTAATGTGTGACCCCTCTCCAGAACGTTCAGACACCAACTTGATACTTGATACCATATACTTAGTTTATGTAAAATGAACTTCGTCACACTTTTCTCAAGTACACTACTAATACTATGTCAGCAGCTTGGTAGTAGTAAGTTTTAGTTCTTACCGGGTCTATAATATACATGTATCTATATATACTTGCTTTATTTGCATGATCCTATACCTTGAATTACGAGTTGTATGTTTAACACGTCAACATGTGCATTCCTTTCGTATTATAATTATTGGATTTGCATTACTGCCATTCAATATTCTTTTATATTGCAGAATGGTGCATTATCTGCAATACCTTATATATGTGGTGCCTTCATGGCATTTGCAACAGCACATATAGCTGATTTCTTTAGAAGTAAAAAAATTCTAACAACAACACAAACTAGACGGTCTTTTCAAACAGCAGGTACATGTAGGTTAAGGGCTTTTATGAAATTTAAAAGTCTACAATTTAAAATTGATACTAAAATTCAGAAGAATGGGGCTCCTATTCGAGATATTTGAGTTTTTTTAAAAATGGCAGGAAAAAGCTGACTTGGACTTTAATCATATATTTGCATTGGTATTATTTGGGTCTAAAATCGAAGGATAAAGAATCTAAAATCTGCTTAAATTTTGGTGAAGGAACTTTTATAAGTAAGAAAAAAAACCTCAGTCTAGGTGTTTTAGGGCAAAATATTTTACCTTGTATTTTAGGGACAAAAACAAGAAGTCCGAAAATCTGACATTAATTCCTAAATATCATCTTAGTTCATCCTTAAAAGTTAAATGTCTGATAATAGATCTAAATATACATCATCGTCTTAAACGACAACAAATATTTATAACTGTTGAAGCAGTTTAAATTAGGTGTCACGAATATGCAGAAACAAACAGGCGTTTTACTTATAGCGGAAGCTTTCAAAGCTTAATATCGAGATAGGATATGAGATCATATAGAGAACACGGACAGTAATTGAGAATTGACAATATTTAGCGAGAGGCGATAACCTAGTTGTCTAGATAATTCATTCTACTTATCACTATGTTGTCAACGCTGATGTCAGATTGAACCGCCATAGTAGCAAGGGGTGTTTGACTGCGATCTTAATTGACAAGGATTGCAAGTTTTCATTCCTGTTGAAAGATTTTTGATTCTATCGATTACTTCTGCTTCCTCAGAACTTTAAAACTGGTGGAAATCTTAAAGCCAAGGTCGCTTATTGCGTCTTTCAGGATGTTCGCTATTTTTTTTCAAAATAACAAGCTTTTTATAAACTGTTAAAAAAATATATATAATCTATGGGTTTTGTATAGATAAAGAAGCTAAAGGGCAGACACTAATGAAAGAGATATAAGCCATTGAAAAATTGAAGGAAATACTTATTTGTAGACTTTTTCAATCATTAGTTAGAATATTATACAAATTATATAACAAAGAAAGAAAAGATTTCTCCAAGGCAGTATGCTTAATGAATTGAAATTTATTTATTTATTTTAGCTTTTATTGGCGCAGGGATATTTCTAATAGCCACTGGCTTTGTTGAATGTGAGAAACGAGGACTTGCCGTAGTGTTCTTATGTTTAGCATTATTGTTTACTGGGTTTGAGCGGGCTGGTTATGCTGTTAATCATATAGATATAGCTCCTAAGTAAGTGGATAATCGAATTTTCTCGTATGCTACATATATTAAATCCACAAAAAATATTAAAATCATAGTCGAAAAGATAGTCCTTTAGAAATGTATATTATTCATTTGACTATTGCCTGAGTTTTTTTACCGTAATTTTGTAATTTATTTTTCTGTTTTCTTTTTATATGAGAAGATATGGTAAAATTATCCCTAAATCTTATTTGTTATAAAAGACTGACGATTCGTGTAAAACGATACTTTTTAATCACAACAGAAAAATAATCAATCAACTTTTCTGATAATTAAAAAGAGTCTTCATGAATGTTATGCTTGGTAGATTACATTTATCTCTCTTTTTCGTGGCATAAAATATAACATTTGTTTTATTTCAGATATGGAGGTATATTGTATGGTATAACTAATACTATTGCAACTATACCTGGAATGGTTGCTCCTGTCATAGCCGGGGAACTGACCCCAAATGTAAGTCTTACTTATTGATCGATTGATTGATTGATTGAGTATTGATTGATTAATGATTGATTGATTATTAAACAATATTCAGCATCCGTATGTTGTGATTATAAGCCCCGCCCACCAATCGGATTTCTTGGGTGCGGCCGGTTTTTATTGGTGAAGTAAGCCGCAGTGCCAGGAGACAACCACCTACCTTTGCAGGGCGGATCCAGCCATTTTAAAGGGGGGGGGGGGGTTCCAACTATATGTCCCCATTTAAATGCATTAATCGTCCAAAAAAAGGGGGGGTTCCAACCCCCGGGACCCTCCCCCTGGACCCGCCACTGCTTTAATTGAGTGGTTAATTGGCAATCTTCGTCAATTAAGTTTGGAGTCGAATGTAACTTGCCTCGAGCTGGGTTCGTACCACAACCCGTATACAGTTTGTCATGAAAATCCTGACTTTATAAAAAAGAAGATGTGGTATGATTGCCAATGAGATAACTCTCCATAAGAGACCAAATGACACAGATATAAACAACTATAGGTCACCGGTTGACCTTCAACAATGAGCATCGTATTGTTTTTCAAACAACAGATGCAAAGTAAAAAAAATCAAACATTTATTTCTATTAAGAAAACAGTTTAACTTATTAAATGATGTAGTTAATACAAGTATTTATGATAAATATGGGTTCACTATCTGCTTTTTAATGTGTAAAAACTAAGAATTATCATCGTCTGTTTGGGATCAAGTGATAATAAATTGTTGTTTGGCGATTGTTTCCTTAGTTGCCACATGCCAATTGTGGATTAAACGGCAAATCTGAGCCATGAGGAAATTGTTGTATACACGTTTCATTCGATTTTCTTTTTATTGTAGGATACCTCTGAAGAATGGAGGAATGTGTTTTACGTCACAGCAGCGTTTTATGTACTTGGTGCTATTATATATTGTTGTACAGCTAGAGGGGAAATTCAGCCTTGGGCATTGGACAAGGATAATCTTAAAGAGACTGAATTGTTTATTTAAATAAGCTGTTAACTTACTGCTAGGCATTTACTTATGATTTGTTATTTTTTATTAAAGAGTTTGTTTGACTTTTAGTTTTCATTGAATTGTTTTCAGTATAAGAAATAAGACAACCTTTAACGTTTTAATTCAGCATTTGCAAAATCCATAGTTTATCCTGGAACAATAAAGATTTCTTATCTGACATACAAATTTTTTAGTACATAAAGATGAAAAAAAAGAAAGTAATTCGAAAAACTACAAAGACGCCATATTAACAAAGAGTCGTAATTGAGTTTTTTTTAATGTTCTACAAAGCTGGAACTATTATACTAATAGTATGATAGTCCCAGATCTAAGTACGTTTAATACAGAACATATGTAAACATGATGACATGTGGGGTATTGCTCACTAAATACACTGACCCCGATGTTTTTCTATATAAACTACAGGGAGAGTAACATCGAAAGTTGAGAAATCTGAATATCATACATTATTTGTATGGCTACATGTAACAAGATGACTTGTTTAAGTTTTATAAAGAAGCTATGACTTCAAGTTCGACCTAGTTTCATAAAAATGCAGGTCATTACAAAGAAACATTTTTGTTCTGGTAATGTAATATAGGGCGACGGCGCTAAATATATTGCGCACTAAATGGCATAATCAGATTGAGCTTTGAGCGGAAAGACATAGAAAACGGTATACCTTTATATTTGGAGCCGAATAATAAAACAAGGAGAGAAGATATAAAGGAATAAATCAACGAAGACGGAAAAAAAGACGGACAACACCTATCTTCCCACAAAAATCACCATGTATATACATTAATTCTAAAAATCCCCGTTTTTCGAGTTTAATATTTTAAAATGTCCCATCCATGGCAATGGTAACAAGTATTTTACTTAGAGTGCATTTCTTTCTAACCAAAATTTGTAAACGTTGTGTGGCGTTTGTTGTTGTTTTCTAAACACTACAAAAGTAGAAACAAATACATCGTTTAATCAGTGTTTACTGACCCTGTTTGAACTTTCAATAATGCATGCACATGTTGTTGGTAAACAGACTTTTTACAAACGTAAAAACAAATACATCGTTTGATCAGGGTGAAGTTAGAAACAAATGTAGCGTTTGTTCTTACAAACGATGAACGACAAACTGTAGACGCATTTTCAGCGAGTGCTTAGTTCGTCAAAGTTTTATGTAATCTTTGCAAACCTATGTTAGAAACAAATGATCAAAACATGTGCGCGCTAAACCGTTTACATCGTTTGTGTTAGAAAGAAATGCACCCTAAATTTATTTTTTTCAAAAGAGAAAATTATGTCAACAGTCTGATCAATCATTTTAGGATGTCAATCAGATTAATGTTTGGCTTCGAATAAAATGTGCATATACTTACAAAAAATCGGCTGAATGTAGTCAGATTGACTTACTTGACTTACATGCTTGATCAGCATGGTTTTATAAACTGAGAAGAATTCTTATCACAGGGTTAGCCAGGTTTGAAATTTGTTTAATATTTGGAGCCGAATAATTAAACTAGGAGAAAACGTTCAAAGTGAACAGTCAACAACCGTTAGTCGAAGACAGACAAAGCGACAGTCGTACAACACCTTGCTCCCATCCATGGTAATGCTAACAACTATTATACTTAATTCCATTTTTTTCAAAGGGAAAATTATGTCAACAGTCTGATCATGCATTTTAGTATGTCAATCAAATTACAGTTTGACTCCGAATGAACGAAAGATACCAGAGGGACAGTTAAACTCATAAATCGAAAATAAACTGACAACGTCACGGCTCAAAATGAAAAAGACAAACAGACAAACAATAGTACACATGACACAACATAGAAAACTAAAGAATAAGCAACACGAACCCCACCAAAAACTAGGGGTGATCTCAGGTGCTTCGGAATGGTAAGCAGATCCTGCTCCACATGTGGCACCCGTCGTGTTGCTTATGTGATAACAAATCCGGTAAATAGTCTAATTCGGTAGGTCACATTCACCATTGGCTTCGAATGAAACGTGCATTTATACTGAAAAAACAGCTGAATGTAATCAGATTAACATGAATATCAATTATATGGTCATTTTTATAAATTTCCTGTTACATTTGAATTTTTCGAAAAACAAAGGTTTTTCTTATCCCAGCAATATATTACCTTAGCCGTATTTTGCACAGCCTTTTTGGAATTTTGGGTCCTCAATGCTCTTCAACTTTGTACTTGCTTGGCTTTATAACTATTTTGATCTGAGCATCACTGATGAGTCTTATGTAATCGAAACGCGCGTCTAGCGCATTTAATTATAAGCTTGGTACCTTTGACAACTATTGAGCAGGCTTACTTACATGCTTGATCAGCATTATTTACAAACAGAGAAGAAGTCTTATCACAGTTTTAGCTTATAATGTTTGAATTTAGAGAAAAAAATTAATGCTTCCGTTTTAAAAACAAACTGTACTAAATGTACTTAACTATTATAATTCTTTGGCGACTTCCCGTTATTTCATTGGCTTCTCGTGATGTATTAATTGAACAAAAGATATCTTGAGAATCGAGGTATTAATTTGTCATGCCAGGGGCTTTGTCAGAGATGTTATTACTTTTGACGCAAACCAATAGTTTTAATCAGGAAGTATCAACTACGTACAATAAAGTCTTAGACTTTGAAATATAATAATAATTTATATTTATAACCAAAAGCATTCTTGAGTTCAGAAATAAATACATTAATTTGCTGTGACAAATTAAAAAAGAACCCAAAATAAGCTGAAGGCTATTTTATAGAGTACGATATTTACGAGTCTCTTGACGACGTTTACTAAAAAAAAAACGTAAAAAATATATCTAGAAAATAATGGGAAAAACAAAAAGAAAAGAGAAAAACATGCACAAAGAATAAAAAAATTAAAATGATGTGGTCTTAAATAGAAGAAAAAAGAACATTTATATTTACACCCAATATAAGGAATATAAAAATAAAGACTCTCTATCCAAATTATCATATACTGCTTCTATGCATAAGGTTTTGCGTGGTGTTTTTCAAACTTTTTTTGGTTCATGTTCATGTTTAGTGTTTATTTTGTTTGTTTGTTCGGTTTATTTTTTATATTATTGACCTCTTTAATATGCTCTACCACCTATCAGTAATCACAAGTATTGAATGCTATTTTAGTAATTTCATACGGTGCGCACATTTTAAGAATGAAGCGCTTTTGCGGTTCATACAATTGTACTTCAATCAACGCTTTTACACCCAAATGAATTTACAAAAAAGACCACATTATATGATTGGCTTATAATTAATACCCATTGGGGAAAAGGTATAATACTACAAAGTGTACTTTTCGAATCCTTTGTCGGTATTTTGATTAGCCAAATAAAATAGTTTTCAAAGACTTTGATTTCCGTAACAAGACTGTACTGAATATTTTTTTTGCTATGATATTAAATATGTGTAAGATAAAAATATAATGATAAACAATTAAATATGAAATTAAATCATTATGAAGTTTAAATTGTTGCTTTAATTAACAAATTCAACAAGTTACTTTTGTGTTTTGAAAAAAAAACAGGTAAATCGAAATAGGCCTTTTCCGAGAATGTTCAAAATGTGGATCAATCAAAACTAAACCACTACAAAATGAGTGAAAAATAAAATAAACGATCATCAAAGGTATGTTTGCCCACGGAGATTGAAACTTTTATCCATATATGAATATTTACATTTTTTCCCTTTATAAAAGTAGTCACAATTAATCACGTCCTTGTTTGTTCGTGGTTCTCCGAAGAAAAATAAAAACTATACTATAATAGCCAAAGTCTATATGTTTATAGTAAAATCATAAAAAAAAAACCTCCGAGGAAAATTTAAAACGGAAAGTCCCTGATCAAATGTCAAAATCAAAAGCTCAAACACTCTAAACGAATGGATTATAACTGTTATATTCCTCACTTGGAACAAGTATATTTTATGTAGAGAACGGTGGATTACACCTGGTTTTATAGCTAGCTCAACCTCTCACTTAAATGACAATCACATATTGAACTCCAGGTCGTCGAGGTGGCAACTTTGAAAAACCGTGTCCCCCAAAATACCCATCCTAGTTTTTATTCATGTCTAGGTACTAACAAAGTACGTAGGAGGGTGAGAATCACCCTTCTAATGTACTGCAATTTCCAGCACCCAGAGTCAGATTCGAAACCTGGACATTGAGCACTGTAGCCATCGGTTTTAAACACTAGACCACGAACCCACACAACCAACATAAGAGCCGATTGTATAATTTCTATTCCAATGTCACTGTACAAAAACACAAATTCACATTTGAATGGTTTTCCTGGTTTATATATGTTTGCTTTTATGAAACAGCCAGCACAATTCCTTTCTAAATTATACTCAATAATCACAACGTAGTTTTTTTAAATGGTGTAAAAACACAAACTATAAATAAGAGGTGCATTTTATTGAAAACATGAGAACAAAATAACAAAAATATTGAACTCAAATTCAAGTTAATTTAAAAAACAGAGAAATCCATAAAATTTTACAAAATCAAATGTTACACTATATCAACCAGCGAAACGAATTCAGAACAGCTGTTAGTATTTACATCGCCTGAAGAAAAATGAAGAAATGGGGGTTTGAACTGGCTTCAAATGTATTTAAACACAAGCATACTCACTGCGCCAACATCTAGTGTATTGTACTTAAATCACTGTTCAGACTAAAATACAATTAACTCAACAATATGAAATGAAACTCTATATAAAACAAAAGGTCAAAATGGTCTATCAGATAATACTTTCATTTTGACAAAAGCCTTAAAAGTACATTAAATGATGCTGATTATTTAGAAACTACAACGATGCTATGTGAATAAATTTACCGATTTCAAAGAGCTTAATTGACAGTGTTTCATCTTAGTCTTAAATTGCTTCCATTTTCACGATTTAACAAATTAGGTGGTATGTGGGGATAATTTTATCGAATGAAACCCTGACTGTGTTGCATGATTATGGCATAAAAATTAGAATAGATTTTACAAAATGCGTCCTTTGAAAGCAAATTATATTCGTTTTTAAATCACTGGTCGATCATGGGTGCCACTGATGGTAATTATAATAGTTATCAAAAGTATCAGGCTTATAATTGAATACGCCAGACGCGCGTTTCGTCTACATAAGGCTCATCAGTGACGCTCAGATCAAAATAGTCAAAAAGCCAAACAAGTACAAAGTTGAAGAGCATTAGGGATCCAAAATTTCAATAAAAGTTGAACCAAATACGGCTTAGGTAATCTATGCCTGGGATAAAAAAAAATAATCCTCAGTATTTTGAATAATTCATACTTTTGTAAACAGGAAATTAAAAAATAAAATTGACAATATATTATTGATATTCATGTCAACACCAAACTGCTGACTACTAAACTGGTGATACCCTCGGGGACAAAACGTCAACCAGCAGTGGCATTGATCCAGTTGTAAACTTTTCGTCCCGAGGAAATAACCAGCCAAGTAGTCAGCTATTTTGTGTCAATATAATATATATAAGGTTAAAAATAAACAGACAACGCCATGGCTAAAAAAATAAATGACAAACAAACAAACAATAGTTCACAAAACACAACATAGAAAACTAAAGACTGCGCAACATGAACCCAACCTCAAAATGTGGGTGATCGCAGACGCTCTGGAAGGGTAAGCAGATCCTGCTCCAAATGAGTAAAATAACTAAAATACCGAACTCCCAGGAAAATTAAATCGGAAAGTCCCTAATCAAATGGTAATACCAAAAGCTCAAGCACATCAAATGAATGAATAACCATTCTCCAGACTTGGTAAAGGTATTTTCTAATGTTGAAATGGTAGATTACAACTGGTTTATAGTTACCTCAACCTCTCACTTATATGACAATCGCATAAAATTCCATTATATTGACAACGATGTGTAAACAAAAAAAAAAACAGAAATAACAGGTTTACATGTAATAATATGAGGTACAACAGTGAACATTGTGTTATAGTTTTGATCACTATTAAAACAAACAAATTGTAACAATTAAACACAAAAAGGCATATATACAAGGGAAAACGGTACTATTTATTCTGCCATAGGCGACAATGTTAACATTTTCTAAATTTACCACTTTTTAAGATAAAAACCTGGATAAAACAGTTATATGTTGTGTTAGTACTTTATTATTCTGTTTTAAAAAATAAAGCCAAATAGTATCATGACCAACTTCCAACGGAGCTTGTTTATGTTATCCATGCCCACCGTCATTTTGCACCAAATTTATGAAATTTTGCAAGTCTTTTCGAATAATTCTCTAGAAAATATTTCAATAGGTTTTAAAATTTATATTGTAAATATACACACTGCAGTTATTCATAGATAAATAAGAAATATATTGTACCCTTACATCCAATCACAGCGCTCCTAATTTGACTTCCTTCACCTGCCTTGGGTACACAAAAGGCCAACCTAATGCTGGGAAAATTTAATACTACTGTTTTCCCTATACTGTGACATAAAGATATAAAGAATTCTTATGACATTATTAATGCAATACTGGGCTATTGTGAAAACCTTGGCTATAATAAATACTTGCATGTCCCCATTACTTAAAGAAACATAGATCATTTTATGTCCCCACCCCACATGCTGGTTTACCTCATTCTCTACTTCTTTCAGAAAAGCCTTAATAAACAACCTGTATCCAATCATATCTTATCTTATTTAAAAAGAATGATAAATAGTTCCGTTTAAACAGATAAAATGGACAGTTCCATTCAATTTGTATTCATTTTATCAAAAATTTACAACAAATGCACAAATTCAAGATTTTTCATACTAATCTCCATTCCATGCTTTAGTATATGCCATATTGTGGTTAAAAATTTCAGAGCTTGTTATGAAATCTATTATTCTGTCTTGAGATGATGAAAACAAAGATATTAGACACTTTAAACATTAAATATGCAAACTACTCAGCTGTAAAGTTGCCTTTTTTGCCTGTATTAATCAATGAAAAAGCTGAATTATGTCCCTTGGGAGTATTAATTTCCAACAAAAGTCCTTTCAAACAGTAGGAAATGAAAAATATTTGATGTCTGATATAATAAAAGAAAGAAACTACAAAATGAAGCACTTTTGAAATATTTGCTGCATGAATTATCAAGAATGTGAACAATTCTTTACACAGGAGAGTATAAATTCTATGTAAATTTAGCCTCAAGTGGGCCTCTTTTTTTCTTAGATGAACAATTCTAACACTGAAAATGCTTTCAATGTGACCAAATATTGGCTTATTCCATAAACAGTACAAACTAAACCAGACAATTTCCCATTTTAATAGATTATGTTTACAGAAATACCCAAGTTATACATTTAGGGAATTACGCAGCAAAAAAGGCAAACATTTCAGTAAAAAATATTTGTCGCGACTTGAATTCTGGTGTTTCCAATTGAAAAAATCATTGCGAAAGGTGAAATCAAATACAAAAGAACTATAATATGGTGCATTTTACACAATATAGTTAATATTGACATCCTAGAATAAAGTTTTATATCATTACCAATCAATTTGACCTATCATGATGACTCAGCACTTTTCTCAACACAGTATTGTTCTCAGTGAAAAATTTCTATTCTTTGTGATAAAAATCAAATGTACTAATCAAAAGCTTCAAAATAGTATAAAAGAATTGAAGTTTGAGTGACTTTGATTTCCCTTGCTATCTTCAGTATAGGGAAAACGGTACTATTTATTCTGCCATAGGCGACAATGTTAACATTTTCTAAATTTACCACTTTTTAAGATAAAAACCTGGATAAAACAGTTATATGTTGTGTTAGTACTTTATTATTCTGTTTTAAAAAATAAAGCCAAATAGTATCATGACCAACTTCCAACGGAGCTTGTTTATGTTATCCATGCCCACCGTCATTTTGCACCAAATTTATGAAATTTTGCAAGTCTTTTCGAATAATTCTCTAGAAAATATTTCAATAGGTTTTAAAATTTATATTGTAAATATACACACTGCAGTTATTCATAGATAAATAAGAAATATATTGTACCCTTACATCCAATCACAGCGCTCCTAATTTGACTTCCTTCACCTGCCTTGGGTACACAAAAGGCCAACCTAATGCTGGGAAAATTTAATACTACTGTTTTCCCTACAAAGCACATAAGCAAAAATGATAGACAAGTATGTAATTGCATTACTTCCATATAGGAGTTTATTTTTCCAACAGTGAAATTAATCAACGAATGACTGGTTTTTCAAGGAGAAATTTTATTTTTCCATTGAAAGAACTCCACGGAGAACAAATGATATTGTTTTGAACTAATAGGAAGTTTACCTGGGAAAAATATCAACGGATTATGACTCTAAACCTTATTTTAAAACCGTCAAGAAATTGTTTGAAAGCTTATTAAGATGAAGAGGAGTTAAATTTTTAAAATGCTTTTATTTCTTTATTTTGTTTCTCTCTTTTGTTATTGTTCAGTAGATTTTTTTTGTAGATTTGAATACATTCTACAAAGTGTTTAGACTTCCATTTTATCATACCTTTATGGAAATATTTGATCATATCATAAATTATTAATTTTCTAGATTTTATTGATAAATGAATTGCGTTTTGTGATATCGAAATAACAGGTACAGTACCAATGGCAGGTGAGACACTAGGTACCACAGAACCATTTATGAGTTAAAGCAAGTACGGAATTAGATAAATAAATACGCAATAACTTCATGCTGGATTACATGTATTAAATAAATTATCTTTCCTATTAAAGTACTTTGACCAAGTAAATGTGAAGTACCTTAACGACCTGCCATTAATTAGACAGAATAAATCTATAATATTGTAAATCTGGATTTATTCGTTATTTGATTAATATTAACTTGCTGCTTCTACTTCTTCTCTTGAAATAGCATGAAGTACTGCTGGAGAATATGAGTGATAGAATTTAACAATGAAGTTAATATATACATTGTAGTTGGTACAGAAATCCCTATTCGTGTTAATGTTGTGACCTGCATAGTTATGGTATAAATATGACAGCCAAGATATTTAATCAAAACTTATAGTCTCAACAGTGATATCATGTGCAAAACTTTCCAAACCTATTTTATGGTGAGCTGATTGTGAACATCACGATCATTAGTAGTAAAAAGGTACTGAGTATATTTGATTTTTTTTGCAATGTCAAAATTGGAATGTTTTTTCTTAGGCAGTAAGGTGACATATAAAAAATCAAAAAAACCTTATGTGATTGCCAATGAAACAACTTAATAGCAACAAATGTCGACAATTGAATTACAGGTTTCTCACCTGGGACAGGCACATGTATTTATTCTATAGATTGTTGATGTAAATCTTAAATGATCCCATTATAAATTGCGGAAAAAATCATAACATGTTCCTTTTTTCTATATGTCATGAAGTATTCGGACAATTCCGGATTGGACACAATATTGGACCATTTTTTTCTGTTTTGAATTGTAACGTATCCACCCAGGAAAATCAAAAAAATTGGACTGGTTTGTTTTTAATAGTCTGAACTGTTCCCCATCGGATGATACGTGTTGAACAGACCCATCTTCACAAAGAACATACAAACTTCCATCGTGTAGTATAGTAGTGGAAAATGGGATGGATGGTAATACTAATGTGTGTTTATTAAAATCGGTACAGCTGTACCAGTAAAGGTTGTTTTCCATTTCTTCACTGAAGAATATTCTACTACCAGAAACAGTTATCCCAAATGGTTGGCAGTGTGTTTCTATACCTGTAATATCTTTCCTGTCTGATAATCAACTATCAGTAGTTGCTTATCAATACCAACTACCAATTTGTCATTTATAATTGTAGAGCCAAAAATATCTGCAACACCACAAAGTGATATGGATTTCAGATGGTGTTTATTGTTTATATCGTACAACTCTATACGTGCATCACTGAACTGACTTTTAACACATATAGCCACTGTAGAATTGTTTACAGCTGTCATTCTTCCGTGTTCACCGTCTAACCGTATGGTTGCTTCCTCTGATCCATCTGTATTGCAGATTAGAATAAAATTGAGAAAGGAAATGGTGAATATGTCAAAGCGACAACCACCCGACCATAGAGCAAACAACAGCCGAAGGCAACCAATGGGTCTTCAATGTAGCGAGAATTCCCGCACCCGTAGGTGTCCTTCAGCTGGCCCCTAAAATATGCATAATAGTACAGTGATAATGGACGTCATACTAAACTCCGAATTATACACAAGAAACTAAAATTTAAAATCATACAAGACTAACAAAGGCCAGAGGCTCCTGACTTGGGACAGGCGCAAAATTGCGGCGGGGTTAAACATGTTTATGAGATCTCAACCCTCCCCCTATACCTCTAGCCAATGTAGAAAAGTAAAAGAATAACAATACGCACATTAAAATTCAGTTCAAGAGAAGTCCGAGTCTGATGTCAAAAGATGTAACAAAAGAAAATAAATAAAATGACAATAATACATAAATAACAACAGACTACTAGCAGTTAACTGACATGCCAGCTCCAGACCTCAATTAAACTGATTGAAAGATTATGTCTTCATCATATGAATATCAGGTACAATCCCTCCCGTTAGGGGTTTAGTATCATACTATCATAAAATATATGAGAAGAACATAACCCGTGTCATGCCAACAACTGTTTTTTTTTAGAAATAAATGTGTTTAGTTCCGATGCAAAGACCCTATCAGTGAATCAATGTTAAAGCCAAAATATGCAATCTTTAATGACCTGACAACAGTATCGTAACTATATCCCCTTTTAATAAGTCTATTTAAAGGTTTTGTTAGTTTCTGAGGAGAATACTGACATTTTTGTGCTTTATAAAGAATATTTCCATAAAATTTTGGATGTGAAATACCTGAACGTATAAGATGTCTGCATGTTGAGTTATATTTACGAATTATTTCCTTATACCGGTGATAAAATTTAGTAAATGTTTTGACCAGTTTGTGATATCGAAAACCCTGGTGTAATAATTTTTCAGTAATACATAAATTTCTCTCGCTAAAATCTAATACATTGTTACATACACGAGCGAATCGTACAAGTTGAGATATATAAACACCATAAGATGGTGACAAGGGAACGTCACCATCTAAAAATGGATAATTAACAATAGGAAATGAAAAATCATCTCTTTTATCATAAATTTTTGTATTAAGCTTCCCGTTTATGATATAGATATCAAGATCGAGGAAAGGGCAGTGGTCATTGTTATCATTAGCTTTATTTAAAGTAAGTTCTACAGGATAAATTTCTTTAGTATACATACTGAAGTCGTCATTATTTAGAGCCAATATATCATCTAAATATCTAAAAGTATTGTTAAATTTTTGTATCAAATGTTGTTTTGATGGGTCTTTGCTAATTTTAGTCATAAATTGTAACTCATAACAATACAAAAACAGGTCCGCAATAAGTGGTGCACAGTTAGTCCCCATTGGAATTCCAATAACTTGACGATATACGGAATCTCCAAAGCGAACAAAAATGTTATCAAGTAAAAATTCAAGTGCATAAATAGTATCAAAGCATGTCCAATTGACATAGTTCTTTTGTTTATTGCTACTAAAAAATGATCTAAAAGAGTTTGAACATATGTACTCGCATTCCGACTTTTTAAATGCCCAGTTAATTAGGGATGTGAATTTTTTCTTAATAAGAATATGAGGCAAAGTGGTATATAGGGTAGAAAAATCAAAACTTTGAACAGATTCAAAATCACCAATATATGCATGCAATTTATCAAGTACTTCCAACGAGTTTTTGACACTCCAAAAGTAATTAATTCCACTATTTTCAAAGGCCTTATTTGAACAATTTATTATCAGGTTTTTTATTGTACCAAGTGTACTAGTAAGTAAAACAGACAATTTAGTAGTTGAACAATGGCTGGAAGATGAAATAAATCTATATTTGTAAGGTTTTTTGTGCAGCTTCGGAAGCCAGTACATAGTTGGGACTTTCATTGTGTTTGGTTCTGCTTGTAAAGAAGTAGCTAAAAGTTTATGTTTGTTACAGATGTCGTTTTCTGAAAATGAAGTCAGTTGGAATGTTGGTGAATTCGTGATTTCCTTTTGCAGAACCTCTATATAAAATTTACGTCAAACAATAATGATATTATTAGCAGCTTTATCAGCCGGGACAAAAACAAATTCCTTGGCTAGTTCTGTTAGTTTATTTTTGATACGCGAAATAGGGTTTTTATAGTTTTTGTTGAGGGTAAAATGTTCTTTAAAATGTTGTATTCGAATATCAACTATCTTCATTACTGAATTAAAAAAAGAGTCCAAAGATTTTTTGTCAGCTTTTTCCCGTTTTACCCATTTCAAACAGTAGGCGCGGAGTGAGTCGTTGATGATATTACGACACTCATTCCAGTTAATAGTTGACGGGGGACGATATTTAGGTCCTTTACTGAGGAATGATTTTAACTCTCGGTCGCGAACGATGTTAAGGTCTCCTGTTATAACATGGGAAATTGGTCCATTGTAGAAGTATGCCATGGACGAACAAACCTATCACAAGCCTACCATCATCCATCATTACAGCAGCTAGTATCGATCTTAAGAATATACAATTCAATTCAGACTTCAGATTAATCAGATGATGAGGATAAAATACATCTTCTCCAAGTGTATAGGGACTTAATTTTCCTTCATCTGTGTCTAAGGGAAAAAAATAAACATTGTAATACAGTTCTAGCACAAGGTAGATTTTTGTCATGTTTTAGTTGTATTCAAATTACAAATGTAAATGTAACAGTTATTAATTTAAAGATAATTTTGATAATTCCTGATCATGTCAGTAAACCCTTATTTCTCAATACAACGAGAATATGTTAATTCAAATTTTGAAGCATGCTTGTCATTATAATTTACTGTGAAAAAGGCTGACCTTGTTCAATCATTTTTTTCTTGCAGCACTGGCAATTGGCTTCATTTCTTTGGTACCTCAATACTTCCTGTTAAATAGTCAATAAAAATAATCAGGAAAAGTCTTTAACATATCTTTTAGTACGCGTAAATGACGTTAAAGTACAAAATAGACATGGGATTTGATTGCTAATAGTACAGCTATCCGTCGGAGATCAAAATCAGTCTTTTGGCGAACGTTCAACGCTTACACTGTCGTCGTATCCGGTCTCGCTACATTTTGGGTTCATACGATTTCTTCCTTTTATGTGTCATACTTGATTTGACTCTCTCTACTCTTACGAGATTTGAAAATTGGTGAACAACTGTCGCCTAATTACTTAAACTATGAGCAAAACTTATATCATTGTAAGCTGGAAATGCCCCTTAATGACAAAATTTGAACCTATTTAAACGGGAACCAACAGCTTAGTTTATGTAAAAACCAAACAACAAACAATTGAATTACATGTTCACAGTATATGGAGAATATGACTCTTAAAGATAACAAAACGCAAACGGAACGGTGCCCAAGCGTTATTTTTTTGGTAGGGATGATAAACGATCCAAAAAATCTATACCATTAATCATTCGATCGATAAATGATGTCCCAAACGATCGTTTCGCGTACGTACATAGTTTTATTTATCTTTCATCGTTGTTATAAACTGTTTACTTTTCATTGATTGTAAACAGGGTTTGTTTTATTTATTTATTCTGTTCATCCTTCTTTGAGTAGTAGCAAGTAAGAGTTGCAAGTTATATTTTTTGGTTACCTATCGATAGGATCACATTTATCTTTTCACAAATCTAAAAATAAGAAGTTCTGCAATTGATTCGAAACAGGTTAAGACTCACACACAAATAAATGCACTAAAATATATGAAATAGATGAAAACTGTTCTTAAATTTGAATATTAAAAACAAGGGACCTACCTGCAACGCAGACTTAATTCCTTGAGTGTTGATCTGTAAAATGTATGTTTATATAGTTATCATATCATGCTAAGCTCAAAGCAATATGAGGCATATATAATCAAAGTATTCGATCCTTTATTACTGGGTATGGATTGTTCAGTGTTTAGAAGAAAAAGTGGCAAAATATATCAAAGGGACATTTAAACCCATTTAAGTCAATAATAAACTGAAAACGACATGGCTAATTAAGAAAACAACAAACAACAGTACATAAAACACATCATAGAAAACTAAAGACAGAGCAATTACGAACCTCTATAAAAACTGTGGGATGAGTATAACGATAAATCTGTCTCTGAGACGAGCAATGCTACTTATTGTTTAGTTTAGTTATATGGCGGTGGACGAATAATGCGTTATGTAGCATGAAAACCAACAACTTACCTTCGACTATAAATTGACAAACTCAAGGAAACGGAAACACTCCGTCAACAATTCACTTTAACAAATATATGTTTGCTTTATCTAGTTGTATCACATTTCGCAAATCTTTAAGATTAAAAGTTCTTCAAATGTTTCGAAACATACACACACATATCATTGCACTAAAATATATGAAGAAGATTAAAACTCTTCTCAAATATGCATATCAAAAACAAGAGACCTACCTGTAAAGCAGACTCAATTCCGTGAATACGAGTGTCAATCTGAAATAATTCAAAGTTATAAAGCTAAATCTTAATATTGATTATGTATAACAGTGATGGGATGCAGGTAAAAAAAACGTTGCACTAGTTATTTAGATATATGTTTGAAAGGGCTATGTGTGTTTAAAGTCGTTTGAATTTGTCCCTGGTCAAGTGATTCTGTTAAAAATACAGGGGTTATTAAGTATGAGACCTGAGCTACTTACTTATTCTATATATACATTAACCGTTTACATATGCATAACTTTGATTTTTTTTAAATACTTAGGCTTTTCTACCTCAGGAAGAGTTAACCTTAGCTGTATTTGGCAAAACTTTTAGGATTTTTCGGTCCTCAATGCTCTTTGGCTTTTTTTGGCCTTTTTATCTTTTTTCATTCGAGCGTCACTGATGAGTCTTTTGTAGACGAAACGCGCGTCTGACGAAAATACAAAATTTCAATCCTGGTATCTATGATGAGTTTATTTACAACCACTGGGTCGATGCCACTGCTGTTGGAGTTTTAATTACCTGGTGGTATCACCAGTACAGTATTAAGCATTTCTGTGTTGATATGAATTATCAATGAAATGGTCATAATTATAAATAAACTGTTTGTAAAACTTTGAATATTTGAAATACTGAAGCTTTCCTACCTCAGGAATAGATTACCTTAGCTGTATTTGGTAGAACTTTTCGGATCTTTTGGTCCTAAATGTTATTCAACTTCGTACTTTATGTGGTATTTTTAACTTTTAGATTCGAGGGTCACTGAGTAGTCTTTTGTAGACGAAACGCGCATCTAGCAAATACAAAATTTTATCGTGGTATTTATGATGAGTTTATCCTTTGTTAGAACATCAAAATTTAAATAAAGGTTGCTATTTGTTGGATATTCATTGTAAACGATATGATAGTCCATGTATTATAAAAATATTTTATGTACCGTTTTTAACTGTTCAAAGGTAAAATGTATAGCTACTAAAATGCGGACATTACAACCCCTCTTTTAAAAAAAAATCAATCAGACATGCAAACTGCTAGTAGTATAGTTTATGGTTGAAATGTTATGCATTCATGATACGATATTTGAATACGTATTTGTAAAAGTGGAATGAAGAATTATTGCTTACCTCATTGAGTTTTTTGTGAATATTCAAAAGATCTATACTGTATCTGCTACACAGTCCTTCATCAAGTGGTCTGTTCTCTATCCTGATGAGGTCTTCTTGTCTATGTGGATCTAGCTGTAGGACAAAAGTAGTCAGGTCTGTCCACAGGCTTTTATACTCTGTATCGGTAATTTGACCTTCGGTGTTAATTATTCTTGTAGCGACGTAATTCACGTACAGCGTTTTCCTCATATTGTTGAAGATTGCAGTAATTTAATAAGATTAAACTTGCTAAAGTTATGTCAATCTCTTTTAACTGGACTGGGTTTGCTATGAACTTGCAATGACAGTTGTGGCCAAATTGGCCTGGATTTTCAGTGTACAACAGATCCCATTGGCAGTAAATCAGAGGAAGTTTTGAGTTGTTTCGACAGTTGATTTTGTCCTTACAGCAAGAGGCATTTCTGTGTCGTAAGTGAAACAGTACATGAATTACTGGTAGAGTGCTAAGAAAAGCTTGTAACGACCCTATTCCTTTACTAGAGTAGTCATTTTCTAATCTGGTTCTGAGCAGTGGTTGAACAATCTCCAAAATGACTGATCCTACGATAAAATACCGACGACGATCATCTGCATCCATCCTTTGGATAAAATACAATGAAAATGATTTACTAATGTAACGATTAAAATAATCTCATCTCATATGGAGTTTTTTTAGAAGGATAAATCTATAGAACTCTGTTGCTGTTTGCTTCCATTCATGTATTGCATGCACAATTGTAAACTTCGTTGTTGTCAGCTGAATATATAGAACCCTTAAGTATACCATCGGATGAGTAACCAGTATTTCGATCCTGACATGATTTTTAGCATATAGTTCCGAGACTCCCTTTGGGTAGATTAAAAGCTTTCAAAGAAGCTATGGTTCCAACTCCTATAGATAAAGATGAACTTAACTTGCTATACATGTAAGAAATATGATAAGAGGTAGATTCCTAGGCTACATTTCATAAACTAAATAAAAATTCCAAAAGTCTAATTGAGTAGTGGATAAATAGGTCAGATTTTTGGGAGATGCCAATAAGATATTTTAGAAATAACCTGACTAATTACAGGAGTACAAAACTTAAAATGAATTTCAAAGTAAAAGAGTTCCAGACAAATCATTTTGCTGTTTGTTAAGTGTAAATTGTAGTTGTTACTTTAGGTATCAAATTATCATGTATTATAATGTCACATACCTTTTAAATTGAACTTGTCAAATCTTTTTTTAGAGCTTAAACTAGCAAATATTCAATAGAAGCCATTCATTGGAAATCTTCTTTGATATTTATAGTAACAATCACATGATAGTGTTGTTAGGGTAAGCATTGATCCGAACTGTAAAACATTTAAAAAACATTGAAAAGAAATATAAAAGAAAAACATGACAGTTTGTTTCAATTTCTAAAAGTTTTATATCTTGAGACAAGATTCAGTAAATTTGAAGAATCAGGCATACTTTGTTGTATTTTATTTTGAAAAATATAGAAAAGTATTTATTATTATACTATATATAAAAATATTAATTTTCGCGAAACATTTAGGTCACGGAAATTCCAAAATATGGCATCAGTAAGGAGAGTTGTACAAATAATGTGAATACACAGAACCCCCATCCAATTCATCTTTAATTAGCTAAAAGTATTCATCATTTTCTATTTAATATGTCCTAACAACATTCCATTTTTCTATAATTTCGATTGAAATGTGTAAAAATCTGAGTTAAAATAGGTCGAATGCCCCAAATAAACATTCCCTGACTGGTGGAAGAACTGTTGCGTCAATGATAAGCATAGTAAGCCTCGATGTAAAGCACACGCTTAGAATAAGGAGTTTTACAAATATTATGAATACACAGACCCTCAATCCAATTTATCTATTGCTGAAAATGATCAAGTGTTCATCATTTTCTGTTGTGATTCTGCTAACAACATTCTATTTTTCTATAATTCCGATTTAAATATGTGAAAACCCGCATAAAAATAGATGGCCTCAATAATGTAAAAGCAAGGCAAAATTATTCCGTTAATATGTTAATATATTGAACTTCGACCCTGGGTTCAACCGGGTTAATAAATAGAGATCTCCTTGCGCTCAAATGTAATTCTTAGTGAAGTATACAGGCAACTTTGTTTACAGAAATATAACACACTTTATCATTAATATATTGTCATGCTTCTGCATATTCACGTTTTTTTATGCTGAACTTTACTCAAATTCAATTCTATACAAATTTGTTAACGTAAAGCAATAGGAGTAAATAAGAATATTTTTCGCGTCAATTTAACCATCATCATCGCCGTCATCAAAATTGAGGGGGGGGGGGGGGGGGGGGGGGCAAGGGGTTTAACTGTTATTGGGTAATTTAATTCTTTGTTGTCTGTTATTCTGAATATTTACTGTTAGCTGTTATTGTCTTATTCCTTGTTGGCTGTTATAGGACTATTATTTTTATTGTTATCTGTTATTGTGAGATTTTATTTGCTGTTAACTGTTATTGAAAATTGAAAATGTTAGCATTTTGACAGCATTTTGACAGCCAATCTTAAGTAGAAATTGAAGAAAAATTGTGATTTGGATGGAGAGTTGTCTCATTGGCACTCATACCACATCTTCTTATTATCACTATTTGGGTCTTGCCACTGGGTAACTTGGAACCACCCTTGCCCCCCCCCCCCCCCCCTCAAAATTATTTATCGTAATCTTTGTGAAATTTCACTTACATAGCGTTTATTAATTAATAATGAGAAATTTTGGTAAAATGTAAGTATTGCTTCTTAATGTTAAGGTTCTCCAGATGGGTTTCTCTGATCTTTTTGACGGTCAGTTTAATCCCATTTTTCTCGATATTAATATTATCACCGATGACAGAAATGTCAATCCGACCTATTCGTGTCAAAAGTAAAAATTTCTTTTTTTAATCTGCAATAAAACTTTTTTTTCATAATTCTACAACTTTTCACTTTTCATGTTATTTCATATTGAACTGGGTCGTAATATAAGTGAGGACACATTTTATTCTTATAACGGGCTGGCGGAAGACGATCGAACTCGAAACTTACAGGTATTAGACGATCACTGTTTTTAATTCAACAAAAAGTCTTGTTTTTGTTTGGTATATATACTTTTTGGAATTAGAAAATAAAATAAAGAGAAAATACGTTTGTACATAACAATAAGATAATCATTTCCTTAGTGTTAACCTCATCCAAACGATCAAAATAGATTGAATGGTTGAACATCTTTTTTTAGTTAATTTTTTTTTGTCATATATCATCGCTTCTGTGGTAAAATATTGCCGTGGGCCATGATACAAAATTGTTTTGTTTTTTTTTTCATTATTCACTAAATGCCAGTGCAAATCTTTCTGACTACATGCATGAAAAGTAAATAAAGTTTTGTTATTTGGAGAAATAGATTTAAATAAGATTACTGCACTTGTTCCATGATAATACATTTGTGTAAATAAATACGTCTTGTAAATTTAAATGTATTGATCCGCACTGCTTGTAATACTATGATCGTCATACGTCATATTATTTAAACGACATATTCGCCATATTGTACCTTTTGACCAGGTAGTTCACGTTTGAATGGTTCTCTTTGTACGTTGTCATAAGAGCATTGAACAGGAAGTGTCTTTATCGAAATATGTAAAATCCGATTAAGGTCAAAATAATGGTAAGTATATTAATAATATTTTGTTAAAATAATTGACCCTTAATCATAGTATAATTATCAGTTAATTGAGTTTAATCCACTATTTTTTCTGCATAAGTAAATGCATGTACCCAGTCAGGAATATGACAGTTGTTGTCCATTCGTTTGATGTGTTTTGAGATTTTGATTTTGCCATTTGATTAGGGACTTTCCGTTTTGAGTTTTCCTCGGAGTTCGGTATATTTGTGATTTTACTTTTTAGTAGCCATCTGAATACATTTTTAAAAAGTAACCGGTAACCCACAAACATTAAGTAACCATAATGAATAGCACAATATCATCTTTAACTGTGTGCAAACATAAATGATTGTTTTTATCGGCTATATACATGTACAACTTATTACTGAATATATATGAATTTGTATTTGTATGGTAATATAAGAAAAGTAGTGACGTTTTTTAAAATGATTAATGAGAATATTGACCTTAAAATCGATGACCGAAGAAGAAAAAACAAGATCAAGGTTAACTTTATATTCTTTTAATGCATTAAACACATGTATCAATGTAGGGTTATCCGCCCTTTACCATAACCAGTAACTAAAGAAAACCTAAAATAAGTTAAAGACGTTTTTCAGTTCATCGCGTTATCTATAGTAAATCATTCAATGCATGGTTAAAGAAAAAAATTTTTTTTTATTTTCAATATGGGTCCCAAAGGGCATAAACATTACAACATAAATATTTTTTTTATAATACTACAAACAATTAAAAAAAATAATAATAATGAAAACAATTTAGAATAGTTCTTTATATGATCAAACATATTTCATTGTTATGTCTGAATATATCATTTTCAAATTGATGATACGGATATGCTTTGTTTTAGAATTCAGATACATGCGTGTATGGATGGCCTATTTTTACGACCCAATTTATATTATGATGTACATATATCATTCTGTTCGAGATATTAATTGTCATTACTTTTATTCATATACAGACTTCTTGCTACAACTTTTTGAACATTTTTTTTTATTGTATTATGATTGTATTATTGCATTATATATATATGTCTTAATATTGAGTACTCAATATTAATTAGAAAAAGCATAAAAAAAACATAATTATTTAAAATAAAATCAAAGTGGTCGGTTTAAGAGGAAGACTAAGTATTAATTTTGTTATAATTTATGATTCAAATGCAAATTAAAGTTTAAAAGGCTGACCTCAGTGTTAAAAATTCTTTTCATGAAGAATTAATTAAAATGCTAATTGTACTATCTTCAAAACTGTAAATTAATAATTGAAATGCAAATGTATCAATCTTCAGAACTGTAAATTAATAATTAAAAGTGCAAATGTATCGTCAGGTCTGTAACATTTTAATATTACTCAACAGTCAGTTCGTTATATTTGTGTAAGTGTTATCACACGGAAACACATTGTTTCTAAAACGAAAGTTAGTGTGACTAATTAATATTGTTCCCGCTTCCTGCTTATAATTATTTTGCACATTTAAACATTCTTCCAATGGTTTAGTGTACATTAATAACAAAACCAGGACGTTTAATTTTAAAAATAACTTAAAGTTTCAGAAGTGACGTATATAAAATTCTCTAGGATTAGGTTTCAGCAGGATTAAATAAATGTAATCAGTTTGTGTATTTCCGTCTATAAAACTACACGTACATTGTAAGTATTTATTTATATACTAGGACTTTCTTCTTTGAACAAATTTCTGTATCAAACATATTTTTTTTTTTGGTGTAATATTATAACATGTATAACAAGAAGTATGTTAAATTATCGTGTACTGTAACATGGTCTGCTAACTGTTATCTGTCACCATAGTAATTTAACTGTTCAAAAATCGCTTCAGCATACATGCATACATGTAGCTGCAAGTATCAATGTAACACACAATCACCTCCCACACCTTCTGTTTCTTTATGTTTAATTCCTCTATTGATCACGTAAAGGATACATGCCACCCTCTCCCCCTCCCCCCCCCCAAAAAAAAAACAACAACAACAACAAAACACGAATTCAGATACTCCAGTATTATTAAACGCTAAATAGGGTTTTCATTTTACGTATGATCGAATTGATTTGAATACTACATGTTTTTTCTTCCTCCATATACACTTTACAACCAAAATTATACATATTAAAGGTGTGACCACTTATTTACTTACTTTAACTAAATATATATTATTTCTTCTACTTTCAGGTTTGGAAAATAAGAATGACTGTACAGGTGGTGCTGTTTGTAGTCATTCTTGGTTTAGCTGAAGGTAAAATAAAATTAGGTTAAATTGTTATTGTTTTAAAGACCTTTTTCAACCGCTTGATAGAAAATAAAACGTATGATACATGTACATAGACATTATAATTGTATTGTTGTATGGTTTTACATTAAAAAATGTTTTTATAGACATGATAAATATATAGTTATAACTTATATTTTGATTTCTATCATTGTCTATAGTCTCTCATAATTCTTTGTAGAATGGCACTTATATTTTAATTCATGAAATTATTGTTTTATTCAATGTATTATATATTATGATGATTGTATAATATGTATTACAAGTGGTGAGACTCTAATAAGATATTGCATCTGTACCTGTAACAATGATCTCATCATCGCAGTATTTCTTTCATTGATTACTTGCCAAAGAGTATAAAAACTAATGATTGCTATCTAGATGTAATTATTACAACTGTTATATTCGTGCTGTCTGTCAATATTGATATTGGCAGCAGTATACAAGCAGGGGCGGATCCAAACATTTTAAAAAGGGGGGATTCCCAACCCAGGATAAAAGGGGAGGGGTTCCAGCTATATGTCCCAATTCAAATGTATTGATCGACAAAAAAAGGGGGGTTCCAACCCCCAGACCCCCCCCCCCCCCCCCCCCCTGGATCTGCCAATGACAAGGTCAAGTTTTTTCAAGACTGTGGATAGGAAGTTTTTACTCACATTCATTGGAGGTTTTCTGAATAATTTTAACATAAATCGAATATATGTGCTGTCAAATTCATAGATTGAAAATAAACTAACAACGCCATGGCTAAAAAATAAGAAGACAAACGGACAATATAAGTCGTGGTATTCCACTGCCCTATGATAGCTACATTCTCGCGAGTGCGAGAGTCGATCATCGAGAAGGACTTAACTATTTGGTTTATACTAACAACATAATTTATTTATTAGTCGAGATTTGCCCTTGAGGCCCTTAATTGACCTATCTTGTAGAACTGCAAGCACATTGATATCAGTAATTTGTTGTTTTTGGTCATTTTGTTGGTTGCATTCTGTCATAGGTTTTCGTTAATTTTTGTTGGTTTTAGCATACATATACTTTAATTTTATCTAATGAATTGTTTAACATGTGTTTATCCCGCCCTTGTATATCTTATTGTAAACTATTGATTTAAGAAGATGTGGTATGAGTGCTAATGAGACAACTCTTTATCCAAGTCGCAATTTGTAAAAGTAAACAATTAAAGGTCAATGTACGGTCTTCAACACGAAGCCTTGGCTCACACCTAACAGCAAGCTATCAAGGGCTCCAAAAAATACTAGTGTAAAACCATTCAAACGGGAAAAACATTGTGGCCTAATATTTTTAAAAATTAGAAACGAGAAACACTTATGAACCACATCAACAAACGACAACCAATGAATATCAGGTTCCTGACTTACTAAGGACAGGTGCACATATACTCAGCGGGATTAAACGTTTTGATAGGTAATACGTATTAACCTTCACCCTTATCTGAAACAATAATATAACATCACAACATAGCAAGACACAATATAGAATATAAATTCTTTGTGAAATGACTCAGGAATAATAATTCCAATTTTTTTAGGACTGAGAGTAAAACGAGATTTGTTCCAGCTAGCTGAGATGATTGTAGATGCCACAGGAAGAGATCCACTCAACTTTAATGGATATGGATGTTACTGTGGATGGGGCGGTAGTGGCACCCCTGTGGATAACGATGATAGGTGAGTAGTGAATATTGAATATTGAATGAAGATCCGGAATATCTGAGTAACTTGAATATATATAACTGCTATCTCAGAATAGGGTTGATTGTTGTGGAATATTTGAGGTACTATGTACCCGGAAAAGGGTTAATTGTTGTGGAATATTTAAGTAAACTAATGATTAATCGGAAAAGGGTAGATTATCTTGGAATATCTGAGTGACTGATTCTTCAAAAGGTTAGATTATCATGGAATATCTGATCATGAGTGACTGATTTTTCAAAAGGTTAGATTATCATGGAATATCTGAGTGACTGATTCTTCAAAAGGGTAGATTATCATGGAATATCTGAGTGACTGATTTTTCAAAAGGGTAGATTATCATGGAATATCTGAGTGACTGATTCTTCAAAAGGGTAGATTATCATGGAATATCTGAGTGACTGATTCTTCAAAAGGGTAGATTATCATGGAATATCTGAGTGACTGATTCTTCAAAAGGGTAGATTATCATGGAATCTATGAGTGACTGATTCTCCAGAAAAGGGTTGAATGTTATTGAATATTTGAGTAACAACGTAATCGGGAAATGTTACAATATTGTAGAATATCTAAGTTGATGAGACTGATCTCTCAGATTAAGTTTAATTTTAAAAAAAAAACAGTGGCAAATAGTTCATGCATATTATTCATGGAGAGTTAAATAGAATAAAGAAATGGGGTCATACAATTTCCGGTAGATGAAATCTAAAACTGTTTTTGTTTTCTTTGAAAATATATAATAATTATATCAATTTTAAAATATTTGAGATCAGGGTATACTTCACTATCGTTTACTGGGGTATTGTTTTAGATAATGATTTATTTATAAAACAACTCTTTACACGTATTTTGTATGCTCAGCAGTTTTGTTCATATTGAAATTCTATTAACATTAAGACCATTGAATGCATACAAAATAAAATCTTAACACCTAACATTGTATAAAACATGTTATTGACAATTAAACGCGTGTTTAAATAAGTTGTAACAAACACCGGTTAATATTTGTATAATTTAATTTCAATTCAATGTTATTGTGGATGCCAGCCATTTGAGTAGATGACAGAAATCATCAATCTACACGATTCTTAAAGTAAACTATGCCTTATTTTATTTATTTTCTCATAGGATTTTTAATTGTATATACTATTTCCATATACATTTTTCATGTAAGTTCACATAACAATAAGAATAAACCCAAGTACTAAAACATACAAGCCTTCATTCAGGTATTAGTAAAAAATAGAGTAGGAAGTCATGTTCTATAAGGGTAACAGCTCCTTTTTACATATTGCGCCAAAGTGACCCGTTGAATAAAAGATATAAGCGGAGATGGTGTTTGTTAATTTTACAACTATCCACCAATAGACAACGATGCTCAATACTTGAACGTAACAAAAAGTTCCTTCACTCTTGCTTTTTAATTTTTGTCAGATATTTGGAATTCTCTTGTTTTATCCATGTCGTGCCAATAAAGGCCGCTGACCCCTACTTTTTCGTTTCTTAATTTTATGAAATATTGTTTAAAAAGCCATTTTTGAAATCTTAGATAATTCTTTGTTATCTTTTCTTTTTTTTTTTAAAGAAAAAAGGACTTAGGTATATAAGAAAAATCTGAAGAGAATAACCTCCCGCCAAATTGTAAATGACATACATCTAGAAATCAACCACATGGTCGACACGGACCTTATTTTTTTCTGCCTTTTTAGTACCTTTCAACGTATAAAAGTCTTTTGTTAAAAGCTTGTTGTTTTGAAACAAAGTAGCGAACAACCTCAATAAAACTCTAACTCTATTTTAAGATGCTGTCAACAGCATGATGACTGCTACGGTCAAGTAACAACTGACCTTCCAGACTGCTCACCAAAATGGAACCACTACGCATGGAAGATCCAGGATAAAACAGTTGATTGTCTTGGTACGTAAAATGGTTGTGCTGATTAATATACTCATCTGTGTTTCAAAGCAGAAGACCGTCGACAATTTACTCTTTTGGCTAAATATTGTAATGAATATTGAATAACACAACAAATAGACAGGTTTAAGTTGTGAAATTAAAGAGAGATGTAGGACATATACCCTTATTGTAATACAAATGATTAAAACAAAAAATTAAAACAAAATCTTCTAGAGGTACAGTACACATTTGGCATTAAACTTCTTAGTAGTACATTTTTGTTAAATACAAGTGAAATGTATGCGTAATACATGAGTCGTGTCCATTGGGAAAAAAAAATCTTTAAAATTTAGGTATTCATGTATAACTTTGTATCAAGTGCATTAAATATGGCTTATTTCATATCAAACGCATTTTCGTCTCTGACTATATAAAAAGTTTCAATACTTGTTTAAAACGACTAGTCATGTCAACAGTTGTAGACTTGTGTGTTCGTAGTTTCTTGCACCATCCTTCAAGTTGGTAATTACATTTGTTTTGGACCTGTACCTCCATGTTAAGCTTACATTTGTCAGCTATGCACATGAAATTTTGAATTAATTAAAGCTTCGGCCATTTTTTGTCTATTTTCCAACAGATACAATACTGCAACACTGTCTCAAAGAAAACGCTCAACTATAGGTGCTGTAATTTAAGGAAACAAGAAAAAGGGGGGGGGGGGGGTGTTAAAGTAACATTAATTCTGGAATGCCTCATTATTGTTGTCTGCTATTCTAAATTACTCACATATACAATGCAATTGATGAGATATATCTTTTATTCCAACAGATCAAACGCAAAAAGTCAAAAGTAAAAGTCCCGCCATTTTATTCAAGCGCAATGAAAATTGTCCAAGACGTATCTGTGACTGTGATAAAGCTCTAGTGGAATGTTTATACAAAAACCAATATCATAATGAAAACTACAAACTTGATAAAGGATTGAAATGTAAAAGTGCCGACAAAAAAGGTCAAATGTAATTTAGGTAAAAAAAAATGTGCGCGAGAAAGACAACGATAGCATACAGCACGAATATGTTGCTGAAGATCTTCTCTCAGATGTTGCTGCCTACCACTATGGACATTGACTTTCATTAAAGACGTTGGCTTTGGAAGACCTAGGAACTTTCAACGACATTCTAGAACCTAGTTTAGCAACGACCATTTATCTTCAAGGTCTGTGTAGGGGTAGGGGAGAAGCGGGTGTGGTTTTTACTAAATAAATATTATTATCTCCAATTTGGGGGAAACATATTCTGTTCAAACAGAGGACCAAAAAAATATCATGAATCCAGATTCCCCAAATTCCTTATAGTGTTGAATTTAGAACAAAATATTTGAAGGATAGCGTTGAAAAAAGAAATATAAAATTAGTTTCTGACGCAGATAAAAAAAAAGACATAGCCCCCCCCCCCCCCCCCTTGAAGTTAAATGGTTGCTTTTTATAACTTCAATATTACATTTTCAATTAACCTAATGAATTGCATTTTTTTTAATCAATTTCATTATATTTAAGGGTTGGGGAGGGAAGGGGACGGTATTTTGGTGCCCCTAAAGACAGTGGTAATGCTAAACATTTTCAGAGTTCTTTAGTCATTTGTATTTCTAATAGTTTGATAAAATATTCTTAGAGAATAAATTTATCTATATGGAATTGTATTCGTCTGTTTAAACATTCTGTCGCTTGCTTATCTGCTAAATGATAAGGTACATGCATGTGTGAATTAAAAAGAAAGAGAGTATATTGAACAGATGAATAAGTACATTGTTTTTTACTTATTTTCATACGTACACATCTGCATCGGTCAACACCAAAGTAAACGGATGAGACGACAAAAAAATAACTTGAAAAAATATCTGGAACCTAGACAAAAACACAACACAAATTATAAACAAAAACAAAAAATCCAAAAGCATGTAAAACAACATCTTAAAAAACTAAAAAATATCGAACGAAAAATTAAAACAATGTCCGTTAAATATTTGTTTTTCGTAAATGCTTTTGTTATGAGTTGTGCCATAATTTGTCTCGTTTGAATTTCTTTACATTTTTCATGTCAGCGCCTTTTATATACGACTATACGGTATGAAAGTTTATAATTTTTGAAGCCCTTAATGCTTACTACCACTGAATTTCCGCTCTGTTGGATAATTGTCTCAATGACAATAATACCACATCTAAAATGTATTTGGATCATCTTTTATTTTCATTTTTTCTTATTTCTATTTTCTTCAAACGTGTCTTTGAAGGCCCGGTATTTGATTTGTGTCTGTCAAAAATACTGTCCTAATAAAATCTAAATTGCTTAATCTGTTTAAGAACCAACAGAGACATAATTTTATACATGTATACACATAATATTAGTTACATATTGTGCTACATGTAGTGACCTAATGCGGTATATAAATGGGGTCAGTAAATTCCATATGGGTTGAGAGCGAAGCTCGAATCCCCATATTGAATTCACTTACCCTGTATATACCGTATTAGGTCACTAGCACACTATATAACGAATTTATCTTACCGACTATCTTAACGTGTGAGACCTATCAAAATGAGCAAGTCATCAATACTGTTAGCATTAAGAAACTACTTCCATTGATCCTACAAAAAGAGATGCCAACAGTAACAACTTGTTAGGTTTAAATGTGTTTTATGAATTTACAATGTGTATTTCAATCTTAATCATCAATTTCTTCAAGATTTTTTCTTAGTACCGTTTTGTTTTTATAAAGGGACGTAACACCACTACTAACCGTGTATGAAATAAGCCCCGCCTCCCTTGTATATATTTCTCTGGAACCAATTATATGAACAGTGGTAGCAAAATGTGTTTTCGTATAAAATTGGTAGTCACCAACGTCAAAATGTTCAGTTTCCAGGTAAACTCCAGCTATCGCAGTCTCAATGGCAATCATATCATCTTTTCAATTTGATAGTGAACACAGTTAACACTCGCACATTGTAGCGGGTTTGAATTATTCTATTTTAATTTTGACTATTTTAATTCATCATACACCTTTGGTAATTGTTGAAGTGTAAACTGATATCATTAAAGTGTATGGAGACTAACAGTAAAAATAGACTGAAGATGTGGTATGATAGAAAATGAGACAATTCATCATCAGAGACCAAATGATATACAAATAAGCAACATTAGGCCGCAGCACGACCCCAACAACAAACACAACCAACATCGTATAACAACAAGTTCAAAAAGATGACAAATGCAAAACAACTTTAATGGGAAAAAAACCACCTAATTCATCATGTACACAACAATTAATCCGCTTTATTACAAACTCTTGGTGAACAGACACATACATATTGTGTCGGGCTTAAATATGTTTAATGGTGCTCAAATCTCCTTTACATAGGACAGAGGTGTAACAGCACAACATATAAATAGTTGAAAAATTTATAAGATTTATACAAATCACAGAAAACACTACCAAAAACACAATAGACACAAAGTACAGTACTGTGAGTTGTCGCATCATTATCAGTCAGAGAAAAACATGACCTTGTCTTAATAAACTTTAGTTTATATCAGAATAGGCATAAATTGGCATATACCTCATCTATAGATATATCTGTTTAAAGCTGATTGTGCATCTACATATTGTATACAATCAGATGTCAACAGGACAAACACAGGGGATGTCACAAAAAAAAGGTTTTCATCGGGGAAACTAAGAGATAACAACACTCACGGTGATCGAATTTTCATAAAAAAAAATCATTGCTATAACTCTGTAACATGCCATTTAATTTGATTTATACACAATGTAGTGTAAAACAGGACATTTAGAAAATGCCTGTACCAAGTCAGGAATACCACAGTTGTTATCCATTCGTAAGTTGTGTTTGTGCTTGTGATTTTGTCATTTGATTACGGACTTTAATTCATTTTTGAATTTTCCTCGGAGTTCAGTATTTTTGTGATTTTACTTTTTTTTATTTTCAAAATGTAAAATAATGGAAATGGGGAATGTGTTAAAGAGACAACAACCCGACCAAAGAGTAAAAACAACCGAAGGACACCAATGAAAAAATCCCGCACCCGAAAACGGACTTCAGCTGTGTTTTGTATATACACAATCATGTAATACAGAGAATTATCTAAAGTTACTATACACGCAAAACATGTTAGTTAACCAAACTATCCTGTGGATATCCGTTTACTGTAATAGGCGCAATCCTTCTTCCTAGCGTGTACAAATGTACTTATTTATGTCAACTACTCAAATATTATAAATTTAAAAGTAAGGGATTACATTTTGTGATAATTTGATAACAATACAGCAGATGGTAAGTCCTTTTGTTACGTGTTTAACTTTTTTAACCACGCGTTTCTGTGTAATTTAGGAATTTACATACATTTATATAACTACATTTCAACAAGAGACATATCGTACATCGGTCAAGCCACAGGCTCTTGTTTCTTTCCATGGCCATGATCGACAATCCATACAAATATATGTATAGTCGACCTTCTCAATGAATAGAAACAAGTGCCTGTGGGTCAAAAGTTTTTTTTTTTTTTTTGGTGGTTTCTAGATGATGGGGAAACTAAACTCTATCTTTATTTTTCAATGAAAAGCAAAATTTCTATATTCTTTCAGCAAGACATAATGATTATCATCAAATTGAGAATGAAAATGGGGAAGGTGCCAAAGGGGCAACAACCTATGTAAGATTGCTTTTCTTCGTTACGTCGCTGTAGCAAAATCAAAAGGAAAACAATAAAAATTTGACGCCATTGGTTTACTAATCTTGCACAATTTAAAGAACTGGTTTTACACGCTGATAGAAAAATATACAATTGTTTGTAGTTAATCAGCTGAGAGTTAAAAAAAGTTCTTATAAGTATATTTTCTTTAAATTTCCGTCAATATATTTAGAAATTATGAAAAAAAAGAACAACAAAGGTTTCAACTGCCAGGTTCAAACTCTAGGCATGTTGTATTTTTTTTCTTCGTCGAAAAATAACTTTCAAAGAGAGACGGACAATTCGTAAATTTGAGTTTCACTGCTTTTTTTTGGCGGGAATTAGGAATTCGAAACTTTTTTTGGCACCAAATCGAGAAGACATCCTTCCCCCTCCCTTTGAAATTTGACAAACGCTATTACATCTGGACTTATTTTAAACTTAGTAATAGCCTTGCCTTTGATATTACCAGTCAAGACCTGATCTAAAAAGTTTTCCCAAACTACCTTTCTCATTTATTGTATACTGGCTGTTTTATGGACATCATGAAAACCCTTCTGTATGCAACCAAAATCATAGCTAAAAATGTAGAACTCCTTGGGGTTAAGTGTGATTTTCATTTATATATATTCACATTTTAAAGGAGTCATTTTTGAAGAGGAGATGCTCTGTGATTATTTTGGCTTTGTATATTTTAATACATTGCTCAAATGGCAAATCCTGTTCGGTCTCTGATTGGATGGACGAGCTATTCATACCCCAATTTGAGTTCTGTGGATTAAATAACATAGGTACGTATTTTGTAACAACTAGATGGGACCAAGGGTTATATGTGTTGTGTACAAGATGTAAGGGTTTTTGTACAAATTATAAGTTTTTTGACACACACCTTCTTGTACCAGGTGATACAGGTTTATCTTCTAAAATATTTAGTTCAATGTTTTAAATTCAAATTTATATACTTAAATCTAAGATTTAGTTCTTTTCTCCTTGTCCTCAAAGTGGAAATGAGGATACCTGAATGATTTAAATTCTAATTTTATTTTTCTCCTGATACGATATTCATATCAATAAAAAGTCTTTTTGTTGTCTTATCATGTTTGTGTAGCAATGTCCAGTATTAGATTGTATCATGTAGTTGTGAAAATATAACAAAAATATGCCAAACAAAAGACTGTGTGCTTGCATCACCCATTTGTGTTAAGCAGTTCATAAAACACTGATAATTTGTACAAAAAATCTGTACAAATTATAATTTGTACAACATTACAACTTGTACACAACATGTGCATTGTATATATAGTAAGAAGACTCAAAGTAAACCATAATTTCATATCAACTACAGGAATTATAAAAATCAAGACTATGAAAAAACAGTCTATAAAAATATTATCTACATTAGAAATTGCTGTTTATGTATCATGATATTATATATATCTGACGGTTCAAGCGATTGAAAGGCATCCCTGCTCAGTCTTTACCCTAAGAATCATTCGGCAATCCTCGGTAGAATCCGCTACTCTATGAGGGTACGGAATCGGCCGAGTTGGGACGAATGCCCTAAGAATGTGAATGAATTACAATCTTATTACTTAAAGATTTTGATTAGCCCTATCCCTATTTGTAGATGGTCTGGATGGGGTGCTAGTCTTCAATTCTTTATATTTCAATTGTTATCCATTTTTTTATTGTTTTATTTATTTTTGCTCTTTTTGCTTATTTTATTCTTTATTCTGTTATGTCATTTTTTCAATTTTTTATTGTTTTTGGTCCTTTTTCTGTATATTTTTCCCAATTCGATTCTGTTAACCCCAACTAGACCTTCTTTTCAACGCATATCATTTTTTAATTATGAGTATGTAATTGTCATCAGTTTGTATCAAAGCTAGGAATGTGTTTATTGATGAATATAAAAGTCAGAAGATGTGGTATAATTACAATCTCCGGCGCAGAGATCATATCCGTTCCATACATGCTCCGCAATACTACACTTAATACAGTATGTCATATTGAGTGTAGTGTTACGTAGTATCAGAGACATAATTTTTTTTTATAATACAATCTCTGGTAGTATTGAACGAACGGATATATGTGATCTCTGCGCCGGAGATTGGTATAATTTTCGACAAGAAAACACCCCATTAGGAAAATAAATGACGTAGATGTAAACAACTGTTTGTCACTCTAAAAAGACAAACTTATATTAAAAATTTCATCGAGAAATCTTGCGGTATGATGTATGTACATAGAGAATAATACATGGCAAAATCCGTATCATATGTCGTATCATCCCGTGACACCAATATCAGCCCAAGGGCCCTTAGCAAAAAAAACCCAAAAAAACTGAATTTATGTTAAAAAAAAAAGAAAAAAAAGGTAGGGGTGTGATAAAGGATATGCGACAAAGGGTGCGCATCAAAGTTCCGCGATATGGACTAAACAGCAGGTTATTTATCAAATATGCAAGACTACTGTATTTACTAATAATTACATTAGATGTATGTTTCATTATAATACTTTATTCTGATTGGCTAACTGCACACCACGTGTTATTCCGTAAGCAGTTGCATTGCTCAATACAACTTTTCATTCAAGATAACACGTGGTCCAACAATGAAGTGCACAGGTGAATTAAATAAAAAAAATATATAATAATCGTGTTTTCATGATCATAGCTAAAAAATGTAATTATAAGTATTGAATGCTTCTTTTTTTAACTTTATAGGGTTGTAAAAGCGTTGACCGTGCGCACATTTATAGAATGAAGCGCTTCCGCGCTTCATACAAAATGTACTTCGGTCAACGCTTTTACACCCCAATAAATTTACAAAAAGAAGCATTCAATACTTAAATAAACAATGATAAAAAAAAAAAAACAATACACGACAAACAAATTTATGATATACAGAAAAAAGTGATACTGAACCACTGAATTGAAGGATCCTGAATTGCGATAGGCACATACTGATTGTGGCGCAGTTAAATATGCCTGCTGGATCAAACCTTACATTTAACCTCGTATATTTGTATAATCGTTCAATGTCAGAATTCGCTGTGGAATATTTATCCTGATTTTTTTTACAGTTTTCAGAGGAACTGTCCAGAATAGTTACTTTACACAAGACAACAAAAAAATGTATGACATTCGCATAAATGAAGTTTTTAAGGTAATTTTAACAAACCTATTTATTTATTTATTCAAAACGAAAAAAAAGTATACAAAACTTAGGGCTGTACATGTCTTGTAAATTCAGCAAAGATTGATAGCATTTATTGTTTCAATTTTGACATGAAAATCGAAATGTGAGAATAATTGCTGCCTTTACAAGAAAAGCTACATACCAATATTAATGTCATTTTTTTCATAGTTCGTCGTCTTCGTCCGTCGTCCGTTAAAAAAACAACTGCATTTCTGAAACTACTGGGCCAAATTTAACCAAACTTGGCAGGACCATTTCTATCTCTTATTAATATGTCCTCATTTTTCAAAGTGACAGTCCAACGCTTTGTTCCAAATAATCATGATTTGTTCTCATTCTGACGTTTAATATGCAACAATGAATTATATCAAGTTATCATTAATTTTATTTGACCCTTTATATCTTTCAGAGACCAAAGGAAGTAACCATATTTGCAAATTATACAGATGTTGTCCCTGGTGCTTTAGTTAAATTTTGGACAAATTACAATACTAGAGTCAAGTGCACCGTAGACCTGGACAATCAAGTTGACTACTACATTTTCACGATGTATGGTAAGCATTATTATGGTTAGGGAGCTACCATTTGAAGAGACAGGATCACAATGTGTGTAAAAAGAACTGAGGAAAAACTAATAAAAAAGGCAGGACTTAATAGAGTGAAAATGAAAATGCAGGACAGAGGTTACAACTAAAAATATATCATATTCCTATTTGTTATTGGATAAAAATATTTTTTTTTATACAAAAGTAAAAAAAAGTATATGTTTTTGTTCGATAAAAAAGCAATGTCCCTAACAATATACAAATGATATGTGCCTAAACAGGAAAAACTTAAAATTTCATTGCAATCTTTACAGGACGAGTGCCAGGTGAGCCACAGGAATTAACTAGACGTGACTGGATTGTACCATTTAACAACTTCACTGAAACACAAGAACGTGGTTTCCGTGGCCTTTATGACTGTGAGGGATGCGGGGGATTTGTAAGTAATAGATTAAATTAGACAACATAAACCAGATACTTCAACATAGACACCAGTCACTGTGCATCATTAATTTCAATTCTGACACTTACTGACCACTGCGATCAACCCTGTTTTGGAAGGTGTCCGTGTTGCTAGATGTTTAGTTTCTGTACTTTCGCCGAGGTTCGTCTTGCAAGTAGTTTAGTTTCTGTTCTTTCGCCGAGGTTCTTATTTACCATACTATTGTCTTGTTTTATTTGTTTTGTTTGGCCTCTTGGAATCCTCTTGGTACTGTGAATTCAGAAATGAACGCGCAGTTTTTTTAAATTTATAATAATACGGCAATTATAAGAACTCGCACTCTGATATATACATGTACATACATTCCCATAAGATCGCACATTTCTGTGTTTTTTGTTTTTGTTTTTTTTGTTTGTTTTATTTTTCAAAAATCACAATAATAAATTTACGCAATAACTTCTATTGCTCTTATCTTTTCCAGAATACTGGTTTTAAGAAATGTGACCGACGTCTTGCTAACGATTGCTACAAGGCCAACGCTGTGTGTGAAAGAGATGGTGGACATGAATGCAAATGGCGACTTGTTGAACCATGTAACTGATGTTGACAGTTTTTTATTCTCCGTATCGATGTTTAAATTATTTCTTTGATCTGTGGTATAAGAATACATTGATAATAAAATCATACGGGAATTCGGTTTCATATTTATGTACTATAATTTGTGTTTTTATCTTTAATTTGTTCATTGTGGTAGTAGCTTTCAATTCTAAATAATCTAGTCTTTTCATGTAAGTCACTGTACGGTCTTCAACAATGAGCAAAACCAATACCGTAGTTGAAAGATAAACAAAGAAAAGGTCCAACATGAAATGTAAAATAATTCAAACGAAACACCAACGCCTTGTACAACGAAATTATTCAGAACAGACAACGAATTAGACAGACAGCATCCAACGAAAACTGAGTGATAGGTTACGAACCTCGGACATGCACATACGAAATGTGATGGGGTTGAACATGTTAATTTGCGGGCGCTGAACTGTCCCCGTATCTGTAACAATAATATAACATGCCGTTTGAGACCAAAATTTATAAACAAAATGCATCGTTTTTCGTCTAAATGAACATGATGCTTTTCTTGCGCTTACAAAACAGCGGGGTTTTTTTTTTTTATGTCTATATCATTTTGAAAAAATGAAAATAATATCCGTATTATTTGCAGTAGCATACGTCCTATGCGACTTTTTTAGTATTAGGCCAATAGGGTCGAAAAGCTGTATTTATATGAACAGGGCGAGGTCATCATGCTGTGTGGCATTTGCCGATTTCCATCAAATTATCATTTCATAACATTCCAAAGTACAATCTCAACTACATGTATGTGTTGTTTATATATTGACTACTTTAAGTTAATTCATTGATAATTGTGCTAGGTACGTTTAATAAGATGATAATGGCTTTGGTTTAGTAAATCAAACTGGGTCCAGTGTTTATAATATTCGCTAACTCATGTATTATTAATTGAAGGGGTAATAACCTAACCTTATTTGATCTTAATGGTTTCATTTTTTTAAATTTCATTTCTGTTATTCTGTATCTGTGAAAGAGAGGCGGAAGACAGAAAGGAAACATTCAAACTGACTCAATGAAGTCAGAGAAAAAATGACAATTCATGTAAAAAAAAAAGGGGTTGTTAATTATACAGAAACAATTAAATAAATGCCATCAAAATCAGATTATCCAAAATAATGGCTTATAAAAATGATATAATATAAGAAAAGCATGCGCGTGCACTATGGGGTCGATGATTTCGGACGAGCACGCGTTAATATATGGTGAGATTGAACTTATCAATCATAATTTTGTGAGATCTCGACATCCTTCTCCATTGTTTCAGTTAAATAGCTGTTAATCTTAAGAACTAGACTATTAAGTGCTTTAATAATGATTCGAGTTGAAGAATAAATTATTGTTGTCTATTGTTTGATCATAGTTCAGTGACCCATATTACAACAATAAATATATTGACGACGCGGTTGCCTTTTTTCCGATAATCTTACTTATTTATTTCTATTAAAAAAAAACACTTTTTAATTTGCTTACGTTCAACTTGCTTTATTTCTGGAATTATACCTTCATTAAGAACACTCGATGCCAAATATTTCAAAGCCAATGATGTATAAGAATCGAAACAGTTGAAGAGCTATGCGACCAAAAGGATCTACAAAATATAGACAAATCCATATATTAACTTACAAAGTCTTCAAAATTTTAAAATTTACAGCGGATTCCATTGAGTGTGTAGTGAAAGGTAATATCTTTGGTTAGCTTGCTTGTTAGCTGAACCGTGAAGTCATGATTAGGTCAGGTATACTACCCTCCTTTCGAAGTAGAATAGTCCAACAGACAGATCAATTGTTTTTTTGTCGGACTAGTCTATTCTTAAAGTAGGGTAGTTTACCTAACCTAACAATGACTTCACGGTCCAGCTAACAAGCAAGCTAACCAAAGATATTACCTTTGGCTACACACTCAATGGAATCTGCTGTAAACTGATCTATATTTAAAACTTAGAGGTATCATGGAATTTTAGATAATGAACTGGTCTACAAAATAACAGGTAATGCTAGGCATGGTTAACCGCAAGGTGGTCAGTACAAGGTTTATCTAAACAAAAACACAACATTCTAGACTAAACCACATTCGGCAATCCTCGGTAGAATCCGCTACTCTCCTTCTCGCCGAGTTGAGACGAATGGACTAAACCAGTTTAAAGGTAGCCTTTGCATGTTAAGCCCATATTTGGAAGAATAACTGTTACATTTCGCAATGATATTCCTTGCTCTTTAACAAGAAAACATGATTTCTGCGTCAATAAACTAAACACTAATTTCAATCATTTTCACTCAATTTGAGGTAATTATCACCATTGCAACTCTTTATATATATATATATATATATATATATATATATATATATATATATATATATATATATATATATATATATATATATATATATATATATATATATAATTAGATCATTTTATCATTGGTAGCTGTTAAATAAGGTAAGACATTTTGAAATATGTAATTTTCCTGTTTTATTTTGATTTCTTATTTTTATATTTCTACGTTCCTTAATTTCTATTTTCGATTTCAACAACGTTTCACTCAGTTTTCTGTGTTTTCTGTGAATATAGTAGAAATATTTCTCAATTGAATGGAAAAGAAAGACAAATTATATATATATCACACATCATGCTACATGTTTTTATGAAGTACATTGTAAGAGGCAAATACAAAGTTATTAGATCATTTTATCATTGGTAGCTGTTAAATAAGGTAAGACATTTTGAAATATGTAATTTTCCTGTTTTATTTTGATTTCTTATTTTTATATTTCTACGTTCCTTAATTTCTATTTTCGATTTCAACAACGTTTCACTCAGTTTTCTGTGTTTTCTGTGAATATAGTAGAAATATTTCTCAATTGAATGGAAAAGAAAGACAAATAATGAGCAAAATAACAATAGAGAATAATGGGGTACAAATTATAAGAAATAACTGTAGTGGAAATTTTAAAATAAATACCGTAATACATGTAAAACACTATAATAAATTACAAAAATAAGCAATTTACAGAATAAAGCCTGAATGAAATCATACAATTATTTAAAAAAAAAAAATAATAATAACAGTAAAATAATTTTCATGAATGTTACAGAAAAAATCGTTATCATTTTAAGATAGAGAAAAATATTAAATAATGTCATTGTTTTTTTCAATGTTTTTTTTTATTATTTTCCCAACACCGCGATCAGATTGTCATCATCGTTGTTTTTTTTTTTATTATTAAAATATTGTTTAATAAATTAATGTGGAGATTGTCTGCCCTACTACATAACAAGCCAACAGTATGGCAAGCCGTTTTACTATTTATTCGGGTTTTAAGATATCTCATATACTATATAAGATATCTTATATAATATATAAGATATCTCCTTTAATATATAAGATATCTAATATATTATATGAGATATCTTATATATTAAATGAGATATCTTATGTATTATATGATATCTCATAATTTATAAGATATCTTATACAGTTTATAAGACACTCCTAAAGTGTATAAGATATCTTCTAAAGTTTATAAGATATCTTAAAAATATTTTTTTATATACCATATCTTATAAATATCTTTTATATACGATATCTTATGTACTTTATAAGATATCTCACATAGTAACATATAATTTATCAGATATCTTATAAAGAAAATTATATGAGATATTTTATAAACTATATAAGATATCTGATAAACTATATAAGATATCTTATTAACTATATAAGATATCTCATGAACTAGATAAGCTATCTAATAAAGTTTATGTGATATCTTAAGTTTAACTTAGAACAAATAGTAAAACGGCTTGCCATATAAAAGGTACAAATAATGAGTAAACAATAATAAGGACTTCACAAAAATAAATAATAAAGACTAATGTTATTAATTCGTATATTTTAACTAATTTGATTCGTTCAGGGATAGTCACATGTTAAACTATATTTTCGAATATAGAGAGAAAACGGCGGATAGCAAAAAGCATATTGCACAGCAAAAAGCATATTGCACGGTTATTTTTTGAATATCTAAAAACCGATATACTTTGTGACGTCATGTAATGAATTTCATTTAAGAATTGAATGCTTCTTTTTGTAACTTCATTGGGGTGTAAAAGCGTTGACCGAAGTACATGCGCTTCATACTAAAAATGTTCGCACGGTGAACGCTTTTACAACCCTATGAAGTTACAAAAAGAAGCATTCAATACTATACAATTACTGTCTTTTGGTGAGGTAAATATGCGGTTTTATTGACTTTTGAAAAACTGATATTCACTGAGGCCGACGGCCGAAGTGAATATCAGTTTTTCAAAAGTCAATTAAACCCCATATTTACCGAAACAAAAGACAGTAATTGTTTTATTCCATATTCCGAGAGAAGAAAATGTATTTAATGACAAACATATTATACCAAAGCAAATTTTACAGGAAACATTTTACTGTAACGTTGCATGTAAAAGCGCGTGACGTTAAGCGCGGTGAATAACACTTTCTCAGGTGAATATGCTTTTTTATTCAAAATCCAATTCGTATAGAGAAACCTACTAAAATAATACCAATATGGAATAATTATAATTACATTTTTTAGCAATGATCATGATTTCAAACACGAATTTTATTATTGTTTTATTTAATTCACAAGTGCACTTTATTGTGGGACCACGTGTTATCATGAATGAAAAGTTTCATTGGGTCGAATGCAATTGCTTACGGAATAACACGTGATATGCAGTTAGCCAATCAGAATAAAGTATCATAATGAAACATACATCTAATGTCATTATAATATTGTGTAAAGTTTTATAAAAAAAATATCTATGATCGATTATTTCGAGAGAAAAAATTGTTCATAAGATGTAAAAAAAAACAACAACAACAAAAAAAGTAAATGAAATAGCAATTAAACATGTTATTATTGTAAAATTGCAGTTCTTCAAAACAATACATAATTTAGATGAGCAGAATGGCGGCACTAAATAACAAAATCATCCCTATTGAAATATCCATGCGGAGCCTGAAATCAGAGGCGGCTGGACCTCGAGGAAGAAGATATTCCATCAGCACTAGATCAAGTTCTACGTTCTCTCAAAATGATCTGAATGAGGCCATTATGAATATGCTTCATTCAGCACCAAACCAAAGATGCAGAAGAATATGTGTTGGTAAGTCCTCAGTATGTACATGTCACAACACGTGACTATTTTGATAGGTTAACGTGAGAGGGGGCGGGACAATGTCTTCAATTTAAAAAAAAACTGGGAAGTGTACACCAGTTACATAGCAGCAACATTACAAACATTCCAATACTTCAGAAAAAATACTTTGATGTCAATATGCGATTTACAAATTAAATGATATGTTATTTTTGAAGTCTGATCGAGTCGTCAGGAGAAAGAGATATGGAGCACCAAAGGTAAAATAAGCCAACAATCTCACAATCTCACATCTCACGTGAAACCCGAATATCCAATCTCACATCTCACGTGAAAACCGAATATCATATTATACTGGAGTGTCTTGAATTCCGTCTTAAGTACCATCATGATCTTTGCTTTTGTTCATATGGGATATGGGCTCATATCACTTTTCAACATAACCAATTAAATTGCATGATGAGCAGCTGGCCTTGGCGAATATCATATTTCTGGCTTGATAATTATTGTATCATCCCCAGTCACCAAAAGACATCAATTGTATCCTTAATTGTGATATACTTTGTTTATATTTTGTGTTTTAGCTATCTATAATACCGTTATTTTCAGTTAAGTACTATTCAATAAAAATATGAATTGAATTGAACTTCATCAAATAAAGGCAACAGTAGTATACCGCTGTTAGAAATTCATAAATCGATAGAGAAAAAACAAATCCGCGTTACAAACTTAAACTGAGGGAAACGTACGGAAGCCGGTTAGTGTCAGGGTAGAGTTTTATTTTTAAGTCGTTATAACGACTTAGCTAACTTGTTTAAACAACTAAGCTAAGTTGTTATAACGACTTAGCATATTTATCTTGTTATAACAACTTGGCTAACTTGTTTTAACGACTTAGCTTACTTGTTTAAACAACTTAGCTAACTCGTTTAAACAACTTAGCTAACTTGTTAAAACGGCTTAGCTAACTTGTATAAACAACTTAGCTAACTTGTTATAACGACTTAGCTAATTTAACTCGTTATAACAACTTAGCTTACTCGTTATAACGACTTAGCTAAGTCGTTTTAACAACTTAGATATCTCGTTTAAACGACTTAGCTAACTCGTTTATACAACTTAGCTAAATTGTTTAAACAACTTAACTTACTCGTTTAAACAAGTTGGCTAAGTTGTTATAACAAGATAAATATGCTAAGTCGTTATAACAACTTAGCTTAGTCGTTATAACAACTTAGCTAAGTTGTTTAAACGAGTTAGCTAAGTCGTTAAAACAAGTTAGCTAAGTTGTTATAACAAGATAAATATGCTAAGTCGTTATTACAACTTAGCTAAGTCGTTATAACAAGTTAGCTAAGTTGTTTAAACGAGTAAGCTAAGTTGTTTAAACAAGTTAGCTAAGTTGTTTAAACGAGTTAGCTAAGTCGTTTAAACGAGATAGGTAAGTCGTTATAACGAGTAAGCTAAGTTGTTATAACGAGTTAAATTAGCTAAGTCGTTATAACAAGTTAGCTAAGTTGTTTAAACAAGTTAGCTAAGTCGTTTTAACAAGTTAGCTAAGTTGTTTAAACAAGTTAGCTAAGTCGTTTTAACAAGTTAGCTAAGTTGTTTAAACGAGTTAGCTAAGTTGTTTAAACAAGTAAGCGAAGTCGTTAAAACAAGTTAGTTAAGTTGTTTTAACAAGATAAATATGATAAATCGTTATAACAACTTAGCTAAGTCGTTTAAACAAGTTAGCTAAGTCGTTGTAACGACTTAAAAATAAAACTCTACCTGACACTAACCAGCTTCCGTAGAAACGCATCAAATATAAGAGAACTACCGTACGACACAACAGAAACACAACGTTAAAATGTAACACACACAGAAACGAACCATAATATAACAATGGCCATTTCCCTGGCTTGGTACAGGGATTTTAAAATAAAAATGTTGGATTGAACCTGGTTTTGTGGCTACCAAACAACCCACTTTCATGGCAATGTTAATTATAACATGAAAATGACAATATTACATGACAGGACTACAATACAAAAAAATTGTAAGGGTTCCACGGAACCCAGTGTCTCACCTACTTTTGCTGAAAATCGCAGGCTCAACAAAAATGAGGAAAAAAATCAATAAAAATATTCCTCTTGATACTATCTTTTGATTGTAAGAAGCTTTTGTCCATGTTTGGTAAAAATCCAGGTTAGTTTTTGAATCTAATAACTGTTTAAAAACTTTAACTTGCAGACTGTTTGTAATGTTAACTGGAAGAAAAGTCCATTTATAAGTAAAATACAGATACACAGGTTCAAAATATTAACAAAATTTCCTTCTAAATACTAGCTTTTGATCATAAACAAGCTTCTGTCTAAGTTTGGTACAAATTAAAAATAGTATAAGAAAGTTATTATTTTTTTTTTTTAAATTATTGAGTGAATGTGCTGTATCCTAGCAGAAAATCTAAGTCCATTTAAAAGTAAAATACGGAAAAAATTGATGTAGTTTTTTACAAAATGTACTTCTGTGTACTATCTTTTGATCATAAACAAGCTTCTGTCCAAGTTTGGTAAGAACCCAGTATAGTTTAAGAAAATTTTAAAAACTTTAACCACTGAGTAAATGTAATGTTTCACCGCAGAAAAATTTTGTCCATTTATAAATAAAATACGGAAAAAATGGAATTTTATTTTTACAAAATTACTTCTGGATACTATCTTTTGATCATAAACAAGCTTCTGTCCATGTTTGGTAGTAATCCAGTATAGTTTAAGAAAGTTATTAAAATTTCAAAAACTTTAACCACAGAGTATATAAATTTGTGGACGCCGACGACGACGGAATGTAGGATCGCTTAGTCTCGTTTTTTCGACAAAAGTCGAAGGCTCGAATATAAATGAGACAAAATATAGGACAGAGAAACAAATGAATAATAGCCAACAAATGTACCAGTTAATTTATCACCCCAGAGACTAACCAGCGACGCTTCTACGCCGAATATTTGAAATCCAAGGATGTTTATAAGAATTAACGATATCAGTTAAAGAGCTATATGACCAAAACAAATCTACGAAATAGCAAAATCCCTTTAAGGTCATCTTTGCATGAGGCAGTTTAAACCTCAATATCTTTATAAATTACAAGTGTAGACACAGATCAGTGTGGACACATTTGAGTGTGGACACATATCAGTGTGGACACATTTGAGTGTGGACACATATCAGTGTGGATAATGCATTAGGATATTTGACAGGGTGCTCTTACAAAAAATTCTGTTTTTCTCATAAGGTTCAATGTGAAACTGTATTGCACAGTAACAGTCAATATATACCAAACACTGAACAATTTGTAATCTTGTTTATTTGTAATTTAGTTTCAATTCATAAACGGAGACTGATAAAAAAAAAAAAAAGTGTTTTACATTTATATAAATCATGCACGCACCAAAGTGATGACATTCTGAGTTGTTTACAGATTTTTTGGGGGGTCAAATATAGTACTACATTCTTGTATGCGCGTTTTGTTAAAGAAAGGTTAAAGATATCTAATTATAAGTCAAACTAACCATGCCATGACAAAAAAAAAACGAAAATTTGTGGTAATCTAAAATACTTCGGAAGTGTCTACAAATCCTGCTACGCACGCGGATTCTACTGATCAAGAAAAGTGGAGAATTGATATCAAAAACGAAGAAAGTGAACCCCATGAAATTGTCGTGTCAAAAGTCGCGAAGCTCATTAGAGCTTGTCTTGCATCTTATATTTATGGTTTTATTTGTGTGGAAAATTTGGTGATAATGGCATAAATTGTTTCTATCTAATCAAAATCATTATGTATAGACTTCAAAGCCTGTTATATTGTATAGACCCTTATTGGTAATAACTTTTATTGAAGACTGTTTTTTTCCCTCTAAACATTTGTTGGGGCTATTTCTATTTTTTTATTCTGTGCTATGATTTCGTTTTTCATTAGATGTTTCGGGTAGTTGGTTGGAAATTAAAAACGATCGAGATAATAATTCAATATACAAAATAATAAAATGTAATCAATTAAATCAGTAGTGTCTTAAATCAAACAATTTTTAGAGTTCAATTTCTATACAAATTAGTAAAAGAAAGATCGAAACTATCTGGTCACATGTTTTGATGGGGTTCTATGCGTGATCGACCTCACTGTACGTTATACATTTAACATTGTTTTACTAAAATCGCTTTCTCAACGGGCAACTATGTATCATTTTTTTATTTACATATTTAGGTCTTTCCACTTTTCTGTTGAAAGACCTATTGTTTTTCTTCTGATTATTTTTTTTTTTCTTCCGCCTAATTTTGTTCTTGCGATAAATATTTGTTTCGCAATATGTCGCTTAGATATTTGGTATATGATATCGAACAGTTTATGCGCTTTTGAAATTTACCCTGCGTAACCGAATACTTTTCTTTGTAGGAGTTATCTCCCCAAACACTGTTTTCCTTGTGTCCATGACTCCTTCGCAACCGAAAAAGATTACGACAAATTTATTTTACAAAATTGCTCGTTATATCCTTTGCATGATTTGTCCTATTTTGACTGAAGCGATATGAACACTCCATATGAGAGTTATTTCCCCTTATGCATTTGATATAAGTGATATGCATTTCTATCTTGTAAACCATAAGCGATAGAGACCTAGGATCTTTTGATTTGAGGTTCTTGGTCCAAAAAAATGAAAATTAGGTCAAGGTCAAAGGTCAAGGTCATATTCTTATTTTGTGGCTTATTTTCACTCATTTTCATTAACCTTATAAGATATCGACAAATTATTTTGACTAAATTGTTAGTTGCGACATGTCGTAACTTAATAATTTTAGTTGAAAGGGTGCGTAGACAATGAATGGGAGTTTTCGGCCCTATCATATCTAAAATTATGTTTAAAGTGATATAACTTATTTACCATACATATTAGAGACCTAGTGTCTTTTGATTTGAGATCCTCAGTTTGTGACCTTGAAATTTAGGTCAAGGTCATAAGTTAATTTGACGTTCTAGATTTTGACCTTTGCTTTAAATTCATATCTATATATCATAAAGCCATATAAACTGACATTTTAGACTGATTTTTAATATTTTAATATCAAAATAGATATTAACTGGTGGAAAGACCTTCAATTGTTCTATGAACAATTGGTTTTTAATTTGTTTGGTGTTTACAATTGTGTAAAGATTAACAAATCGCTTTCCGAAATATTCTACAAAAATTGAATACTTTGATGGATTTGTGCATTTCAGGTAACCCAATCACAGTTATTGGACAGAGAAAACAAATGGCAAAAATGCTGGCAGTTGTTTTACTTCCATTATTGATATTGACCATCATTACTGCAGTGGATTTTTCTAAATCCTTAACAAGTTACATCAATACCTATGCGATAGCCGAACAAATAGATTTTGGAGTAAAACTGGGTGGTTTTCTGCTGGCCCTGCAAAAAGAACGCGACATGAGCTCCCTTTATTTAAGTCAAATTGGCCTCGATTCAAAGAGAGAATTGTTGCTAGCTTATCCGGAAACAGATGGCGCTTTAGATAATTTATCTTCGTGGCCTGTTAGTCCGAGTAATAAACAGAAACAATACCAGTCACGTGAACATTTTGTCAATTTTCTAAATAGACATCGATACGAACTTGATTCTAATAATGCGACAGCAACTGCTGAAATAAATTTTTACTCGCAGACTATTGAAATATTTATCAAGTGGATGTATGACTCAGTCAGTGAGTTGGATACTGGAACTATATGGAAAACACTAGTGGGGTATCAGGAATTGATCATTGCGAGCGAGTATATTGGCCGAGAGAGAGGCTATGGCATATATTACTACGCGACAGGTGCATTCATGGACCGGAAGCACTATTTACTCTTTATGGAAAGTCAGGACAGCGCAAGAACACATTTTGCATCTGCTAGAATGTATTCTGTAACGGCTTCTGATATTTATCATACAACCCTTGACGCTCAAAATCAAACGTTGCGCGTCATTAACGATTTCCGAGAAGACATAAAAGCTAATAATTCATCAGTCTCGGAAGGATCGCTTGAAAAGGCAAAACGGTGGTATGCAAACATGAGTATCTACATGGATGTTATGAAATCTGCACAAAAGATGTTAACCGCTAAGATCAATGGACTTCTGAAAAACAACTCCAATGCTGATATGAAAGAAATGATAATTGCGGGTGTTATCTTTTCTGGAATTGTAATAATAAGTCCATTGATAATAATGTTTGTATACAAGTTGACATCAAATATCCAGAAGTACTCATCAAACATCGCTAAGAAGTACGTATAGTCAAAAATAAGGCAATTGTTGTTTTATTTCACATTCATTCATAATGGGCTCAATACCTGACTTTACAGTAGGGATCATTCTCATTGTTGAAGGCCATACACTGTCGTTAGGTTGCTGTATCATTGACTTTTACCCTAGATCGTGTAAATTGCATTCATTCAAACTCGTAACATCTACACTTGTTTTGTAAAATACATGTACATGTATGAAGAAATTGCATTTATATTGTTTATTTTTTGTGTTCAATGAACACACACTTGTATATTCATTACACACTTGTTACTTGTTATATAGTTTTTTTTTTTATCAAATCTACAGTTTCGACCGCTTTAGATGTTAATGAAATTTATTTTAATGTTGTGGTGAAACTGCACGATAATGATGCATGTATTTATAACAAGTTTAATCTAGTTAATTCTGTATTTCTGTTTATTGCATATTAAAGAACCAAAGCTGTGAATAGAGAAAAGAAACAGAGTGAAGCCGTTTTGTTTCAAATGTTACCGAGGACGGTGGCTGAGGACCTGAAACAGAAAGGAAGCTTCAATGCTGAACATTTCACAGAATGTACAATATTTCAAAGCGACATGGTCGGTTTCACCCAACTATCGTCAAACAGTTCACCCTTTCAAGTGACAGACATGTTGAACACGTTGTTTTCTTGTTTTGATGATAGGATTAGTATCTATGATACCTATAAAGTGGAAACAGTCGGAGATGGCTACATGGTGGTATCAGGTTTTTACTTTTATTCATATTAATTAATATTCATTACTAGTACTTACTAATTAATACTTACTTATTCGATAAGTGCTAATAGTTCAATGATAATTACATTTGTCAATGTATGGCGGCGGTTAACAGGGGCGGATCCAGCCATTTTAAAAAAGGGGGGTTCCCAACCAAGGATAAAAGGGGGGGTTCCAACTATATGTCCCCATTCAAATACATTGATCGGCTAAAAAAAAGGGGGTTCCAACCCCCGGACACCCCCTTGGATCCGCCAATGGTTAACGAGAGGTCTAAATTGTTCGTCTACAGTAATCACTAGATTTCCTGTAAACTCTGAAGTTCTGATTGACTACATTCTTAAATGACAATAATGCTATAATTATATTAAATTCTTCAAAATTCTGATTTGTCGAATTTACTCTCTTGGATTGTTTCATATTTTTTCTAAAGCCTTTTCTAGCTTACTGGTAGTATGCGGTATAGGTTTTGTTCATCGTTGCGTGCCTTACGGTTATCTGTAATTTTACACAGTTTTGTAATTTGGATATTGGTCTCACTGGCAAAAGAACCTTATCATCTGTGTTTTGTATCATGTACTAGTATATGAGAATATTTATTATCAAAAACGCCAAACAAGCTCAGTTTAAACTACCAAAGATTAATTTTGCTAGACGTAGTTTCAGCTTTTTTGTTTAAAAATATTAGTCAAACCGTTTCCGTCAGCCTATTCAAAAACGGGCTCATAGTTTCTTTTTCAAGAATCAACGCTTATCCATTGTATCTATAATGCATAATTCACAGTCAGTGGTCATTTTAGTAAAAGATATATCATGCATTTTATATTTTAAGGTGTACCAAGACGGAACGGAGTGAGACATGCATCTGAAATAGCCACTTTGTCCCTAGATTTGTTATATCATGTAAACAAGTTAGAACTTCCACATTTATCTGGTGAAAGGTACAAGCTCAGAATAGGATGTCATTCAGGTAAATTTTATCAACTTTGAAACAACCTTAAGAAAAAAGTAAAATCACAAATTTAAATACTTGATTCAAATGGAAAGTCCCTTTAATTAAATTTAACCGAGCTAATCAAATGACACAAATCAAAAGCTAAAACAAATCAAACAAATGGATAACAACTGTCATATTCCTGACTTGGTACAGAGATTTTCTTACCTAGAAAATGGTGGATAAAGCCTGGTTTATGGCTAGCTAAACCTCTCAATTGTATGACAGTTGCATCAAATTCCATTATATTGACAACGATGTGTGAACAAAACAAACAGACATAATAGGTAAAAATTTCATAAAAGGGTCCACATCTTCTTTTTTTATATTTACAGCAGTCAACATTTTGCTATAATCGTAATCTAAAGGGTTTGTTGATGGTGGGATTAAAATAATTTGTCTAATTACATGAGAATTTTCCTTTTCCCTATGTTTGACAAATACAAATGCAGTTGATTGCTAGATATGCAGACTTGTTAGTTAGAACACATAATTCAACAGTTCTATCAAATAGATTTATTGAAGACCCATTGGTGGCCTTCGGCTGTTGTCTGCTCTTTAGTCGGGTTGTCAGTGTCTCTTTGACATATTCCCCATTTCCAATCTCAATTTTATTATTGATATTGTGTATGTAGGTCCAGTAGTAGCAGGTGTGGTTGGTTCAAAGAATCCTAGGTATTGTTTGTTTGGGTCTACAGTACGAATAGCAGCATTGATGGAATCATCAGGAGAAAGTAAGTGTTGTTAATGGTTTTTTACATAAAATAAACACTCAGTCAATATTTCGTATTCGGAAATGGGACGAAATCGGTAAAATTGGGGACCACTAAACAATGTGGTATAAGCGACGAATCCATGACAAATCGCCATACTGGAAAATCGCCCCACACCTAATCGCCCCACTTTTTCACAAACTCGCCCCACTTTCTAAAAAATCGCCCCAATCTTGTTTACCAACTCGCCCCACTTATTAAAAAGTGTAAAATCACATTGCAAATAGGTTGGACAACATGCCCAACTTATGAAAAGGGTTAAAATTTTGCTGAAATAAGGTCTGCCAACTCGCCCCACTCATGACAAATAGATAAACCACGATGAATTTATTAGTGCCAACTTACCCCACTTATGAAAAAAGATGCAATCCCGTTGTATATCTATGTCCCTGCCTCACTTAAATACCTATGAAAACCTTAGTAAAGGGCTATAAAATCAAATTAATGTTAATTGAAATCCTTAAATTGTATGATTATGATACAATTAACAGGTTGTTTTTTTTTCAATTGTTATACAAATAACTAAGCTTACAAGTATAAAGTTATTTTCCAATAATGATACGAAAATGTATTTGCAATTATATTTTAAGAATGTTAAACATCATTTGATTTAAAAAATATTGGTTTAATAAATTGCGTTTTTTTTTGTATTCTGTGTAGATTAGTTTTCATTTAAGTGGGGCTAGTTGGTAGAACTGAAAATTATATATTGAAGTAGATTTTAAATAAGTGGGGCGAGTTGACAGGGGAAAAGTTAACGGGATTTAACCCTTTTCACAAGTGAGGCGATTTTTTAAAAAGTGGGGCGAGTTGGTGAACAAGTGGGGCGATTAGGTGTGGGGCGTTTTGTCAGTGGGGCGATTTGTCCTGCTTCCTAAGGGACCATGAAATCAATTCAACACTCACACACAATGACACAACGATGAAAAGAATGTTATACTGTTTGGCTCGATTCCTACCCCCTCCTCCCCCACCCGAAAATATGATTAAAAAATGGAATCACAACATAATTATTGCTGGCAAGACGTAAAACCAAAGATTTCACATGTGCAGCTTCGAATTTCGCCATTTCATATTCTGTTTTCGATGTAGTCTATATATATAGTACTGTAAATTCTATAGGGATATGTGATTTCATCGAAATTCAGACAACTATTATATCTACCAAATTATCTTAGTAGATTTAAGCAGTGATAGGTCGCTATTTATAGATTATCGTTGATCATCTCAACGAGATTGATTTTCTCGCTTGAAAATCAATCTCGTTGAGATGATCAATGATAATCTGTTTATCGCTATTTTACCCATGACGACGTTGTCAATTTCATGTCAATTTCGTTAGCAACTCCACGTGCCTGCTTAGTTTCTAGCGATATTTTTCCATCTCAAGCGAGTAGCATGATATGAAAAATTTTCACAAAAAAAAGATAAAGGAAAAATGCACAAAATAGCGATAAATATGGCACGCCGTTTTTATATTTATTCAAATTTGAAGATATCTTATTTATTTAACCAGATATCTTATTAAGTATTAAGATATCTTTAATTTTTATAAGATATCTTATTTAATTTGAAAGTAAATAAGATATCTCTATTAGTTTATAAGATATCTCTATAAGTTAATAAGATATCTCTATTAATTAATAAGATATCTTATAAAGTATATAAGATATCTTACTTCTTTATAAAGATATCTTTTAAATACATACTTTATAAGATATCTTATTAATTAATAGAGATATCTTATAAACTAGTAGAGATATCTTATTAACTTATGGAGATATCTTATATATTAAATAAGATATCTTTATAACCAATTAAATAAGATATCTCTATAAGTTAATAAGATATCTTTAAAAGTTTATAAGATATCTCTATTAGTTTATAAGATATCTCTATAAGTTAATAAGATATCTCTATAAGTTAATAAGATATCTCTATTAGTTTATAAGATATCTCTATAAGTTAATAAGATATCTCTATTAATTAATAAGATATCTTATAAAGTATATAAGATATCTTACTTCTTTATAAAGATATCTTTTAAATACATACTTTATAAGATATCTTATTAATTAATAGAGATATCTTATAAACTAATAGAGATATCTTATTAACTTATGGAGATATCTTATATATTAAATAAGATATCTTTATAACCAATTAAATAAGATATCTCTATAAGTTAATAAGATATCTCTAAAAGTTTATAAGATATCTCTATTAGTTTATAAGATATCTCTATAAGTTAATAAGATATCTCTATTATTAACTATATAAAAGATATCTTATATAGTTAATAAGATATCTTATAAATTAATAGAGATATCTTATATTTTAAATAAGATATCTTATATATTTAATCAGATATCTCAATTAATATATAAGATATCTCATTTTGTTATTAAGATATCTCAATTAGTTTATAAGATATCTTATTTAACTAAATAAGATATCTCGAAATTGAATAAATATAATAACGGCGTGCCATAGATAAACGGTATTAATACATGTTTAATCAATTCAGTTTTATTGTATAGCAAACAAGATACAGATTAGCCACTCCTCTTACTCGCTATTGAGCGCCATTGGTGGATTTGAAATGGAAGAACGACAAACCATGACTGTTTTTGTAAGTTTTGCATTGTTTCTTTCGTTGTACATTTCATGTTTGTTAAATAAAGGCAGTGGCTATTTGACCGGCACTGGCTAAATAGCAAATTTGCTATTTGACCGGCACCGGCAAAATAGCAAATTTGCTATTTAGCCGGCACTGAATAAAACTGTTGATTGATTGATCATAAGTAGAGAATAAAAAACATTTTAAAATCATTTTATCACAATATCAAGCAATAAAAATACAATACAATCAAAAACAATGATATTGAGATGTTCATAAATTTAGAACTTTATAATATTAATTAAAAACATGAAAACACATTTGTATATACATTACTAAATATATATATGTTTTAAAATATTTATAAAAAAGTTGATGTCCAAATCTGTGTAAAATCTATGGTTTAAATATCCTGCCATGCGATAAACATAGTGTGATGTAAAACTACGTACATCATAAAAAAGACAATATTAAACGTTGTTTGCTACGAATTTCAAAAGGACATATGATTGTTAAAACATTTGCATTTGTTACAAAACCAATTCTTTGCCTTTATAAGTCGTAAAGTAAAGTAGAAATTAATCTAGCACAAGATAAATGTTGCCACTCCAAACAGGAACTACACATTACACTGGCTTCCTTTGAGTCTACATCATATGTGTGCATATGTTGCAAATGTAGACAGGGTTCTTTTTCTTCTTTGTACGCTCTTAATAGCTTCCCATGCATCTTTTTGACAATACTTTTTGATTAAATCAATGTTTACAATTCAGCCCTTTTTGGGATGATCAATGCTTTTGAATGAGGACATAGTTGGGCCCCCTCTCCCTTTATCTTGGGTTTGAACCCCTTTTTAAAATGGATGGATTTGCCCTTGATATGTTCACATAGGTAGTCTAGTGGATAGTTTACATGCATGAAATATCTGTCACTGGACATTAATCAGTCAATAATCAATCAATTTTTGACGAAAAACATTTCAATTGCTTGTAATTTCCAGTCACAATGTTCCATGGTTCACTCTTTTTTTGGGTACAAAGTTATTACATGGAAAATAGAACTGGTGATTACAATTTTAGATGCATGGCATTGTTCTAGCTAATCAAGCTATAAAGAACCATATTTGTTACTCTTTATTAAAATGAAAGAAACTTTTAATCGTCAAAAACTTTTTTACATCCAAAGATTAAATAGGAGGATGTTTAAAAATTAATTTGAAAACTAATTCCAAACTATTTAGTTTAATTTGGAACACAACATATTTTTTCCAAATAGCCAGTAGCATTTTTTGTTTTAATTTCTTGATTAGGATACAATGAAATCTTATCCTTGTGGTCATTCATGTGTAGTTACTTAGTAAACGAAAAAAATATGTACTATGAACATTAGAAGGCAAATTCAAGCAATTTGATTGGACGAGAAGTTGTAAGTATGTGCTAAATTTAATTTGATAGTTAAAAGTTTTTCTATGATCTTCTATGAATAACAGTAACAAAAAGTTTTTTAATATAAAATTTTGATATTCAATTATTATTCTTACATTTTAATTCCAGTGAGATATAATTTAATCAGAGCCGGCTAAATAGCAAATTTGCTATTATGCCGGTGCCGGTCAAATAGCCACTGCCTTAAATAAATGTTCGATAGTCTTGTTTTTGACTTTCATTTGTTGTCAGACATTTGAAATACTCTATGTAGTGCCATTAGAATTTCGCCCGCTACTAAGCTAATACCTACTTTTATTTTCATAATTTTATTACATATAGTTTACAAAGTTACTTTTGATAATCTTATAAAATCTTTGTTACTTTTTCATGGTCTTTAAAAGAAAAAGATGTCAATGTTACACAGTATTACGATATATATATATATATATATATATATGAGGCAACTTAATTATGAGACAAAAGCAACACAGAAAACCTAAGACCTGTATGGCCTCCAAAAGAATCAATTTTCTCTCCTACACTTTTGAAACTCATCATAAGGTTCTTCAATGTAAAATTACTGCCTTAGTGTTCTCGTAGAAGCGTGTTAGCATTCAGAGGTCGTGGGTTCTTGCTGTTTCGCCAATGAGCACGTTTCATTGAGAAGTAAGAACAAAGACTGGTCGGAGACATAATAATGTGTAAGGTGACTCATGTTTTCCTGCGGACTGTTGCTTTGTGAACTAGGACGTTAAAAATCCGGCTGAGTGTGTCTGTCTAGTACAATCAGTGTTAACTCTAATACTACATTAACATTTTCTCGTCCTGAATATACATATTAATTTGAGGCTAGACGTCAAGCAGCCATCCATCATCATCATCAATGTAAAATAAATTGACAATGTTAGTCTTGTTTATAATGTTCTATTATATTAAAAAAAAAAATCATAAATGATTGTTGTAGACGAAGGATGAATTGAAGAAACACAACTGTCCGGAAACGACCTACTGGTTGATTCAGAAGGATTACCAAGTCTGGGAAGGTTATTCTACTACTTCAGATGCCTCATTTGGATCTTCACTTTGAAATGATGTTTCTTTCATTTTTGTGTATGTAATATATTTGTGTATCACTTTTATTGAAATAAATATGATTTTTAATGTTCAAACAAAAACAAACCAGAGTGCAGGTGCACACACTGAAACGTCTCGCCTCCTTTACTAACAATTGATATTATGTTGATAGTCCTAAATATAAATCTTTACTACAACGTATACTTCACATAAACTTAACATAATCAAAGAAAATGAGGTCAAGGACTCTAGGTCATATAAACCAAACAAGAAATACATGTACACCTTATAATCATTCAATACACTGAATATAGTTGACCTATAGCTTATAGTTTCTAAGAAATAGACTTAAATGTATAAACCAAGAAAACTAAACATTGACCAATTCAATGAACCATGCAAATGAGGTCAAAATCAGATGAACCATGCCAGGCAGACATGTACAGATTACAATCTTTCAATACAACAGATATAGTTGACCTATTGCTTGTAGTTTTATGAAACACAGACCAAAACACAAAAACTTAACACTGAGCAATGAACCGTGAAAATGAGGTCAAGTCAAATAAAACCTGCAAGACTGACATGAATATCATAAAATATTTCCACACACCAAACATATTAGAAGAAAAGACCAAAACTCAAAAACTTAACATTGACCACTGAACCATGAAAATGAGGTCAAGGTCAAATGATACCAGACAGTTGGACATGTACACCTCACAATCATTCCATAGACCTATTGCATACAGTATAAGATAATAGACAGAATCACTAAAAACTATAACCATTGAACCATGAAAATGAGGTCAAGGCCAGATGACACCTGCCAGTTGGACATAATCATCCCATACACAAAATATAGTCAACCTATTGCATACAGTATAAGAAAAATAGACCAAAGCACAAAAACTCAACTATAACCACTGAACCATGAAAATTAGGTCAATTTCAGATGACACCTTGCAGTTGGACATTTACACCTTACAGTCCTTCCATACACCAAATTTAATAGACCTATTACTTATAGCATCTGAGAAATGGACTTGACCAACAAAACTTAACCTTGTTCACTGATCCATGAAATGAGGTCCAGGTCAAGTGAAAACCTTCTGACAGCCTTGAGGACCTTGCAAGGTACACACATATCAAATATAATTATCCTATTACACATAAGAGAGAAATTAACATTTCAGTAGATCTTAATTTTTTTTTCAAATAGTCACAGAACCATGAAAATGAGGTCAAGGACAATGAACACATGACAGATTGAAACTTCGTAACATAAGACTTCTATATACAAAGTATGAAGCATCCAAGTCTTCCACCTTTCTAAAATATAAATCTTTTAAGAAGTTAGCTAGCATTGCTGCCGACTCCAAATCACTATCCCTATGTTGAGCGTTCTGCAACAAAAGCCACAAGCCGGATTAAAACTATAACCGAAGAACAAACTCAATTCCAAACTTCTATCCTTATGCCACCTGATCTATTTGATAATATATTCAAAGTAAAACTCTTACTTATTTTCTTTATTCAAATATAAATATAGCTTCTATTATAAATATCACAGTCTAGCAATACAGCACATGATTTTATCACAAATACACATTAAATAAATCTAAAGCTTGAGTATTTCAAACTAAATAATGTATTACTCTTTTCATAAGAAGAAACAAACAACTTCCAGAAAAAATACTTCAATTGTACAAAAAAAGGTAGAAATCATTTTCACATATATAAAAAAATATCCCTATAATGTTAAATCACATTTACTACATGGCACCATGGTTTAACTCTATGATAATTTACTATTTAGCCCTGCTGAGTGTCAAAAATCTACGAAATAAATATCGAGTGAAAACAAGTTGTAATACTGCTATTTGTTTATCTGATTGAAATACAGATTTTGGGTCTGTCATTTGTTTGACAACAATCTGGTTCTACTTTATGGTATAAAGACCTTTTGGGGTCCTCTGGGTTTTCATAACGATATACACCTTCAAAAATTTGAAAGCTAAAATTTCATTGGCTGATGTAATGATTACCATAACAGAAAGTAGAACACATTCTCAGATCCGGACATCCTGGCATTTACATTTTTCAGGGGGTGATGCCATCAGGAATCCTCTAGATTTTTATCTATTTGAAGTTGATCACTGATAATTTATATTGCCGATTTATTTTTAACCAGAGGTTATAGTATGTTAAAAATCAAAATGGAGATATTATATAGTGTCTTTAACAATATTAAAAGAGTAAAATTACTATATTCAACTGGTAACGAAATATATCAATTAAATTAATTTGCATTAAAGTCTATGGAAAATCTAGAGGATTCTTATCCGCATCACCTCTCAACATTGATTACATAACACAAATGCTAATCATTGATTGGTCAGTTACATGTTGTGATGTCACTGCAGATCTGAAAATTGTTGCAGGCAAAACTTGAGACACAGGATCTGTATTGTAATTAGATAGGCAATTCTACATCTTAAATGACTAGACAAAAAGTGCAATAAACTCTTCATAAAAATCTCAACTATCACAGACACAACTTGTAGTATTATTTAAGTTTATGTGCAAACAATTATAACATACAAATAAGGAATTAAAATCTTAATTATCATATAGTAACATTCAGCCTTAAGCATGTTCGCTCCTCGTGTTGTTTTAAATTTTTGCCAGATATTTGGAATCCTCTGGTTTTATCCATGTAATGTCATTAAAAAGTTTGCATGCTAGCCACCAATTTTTTTCAAAATTTTATTACATATATATAGTCTAAAAAGACGCATTTCAAAATCTAGAGATAATCATTTCCTGCCACATTTTCAATGCCTGATATATCAAAAACAAGCACAAGTGTCATTTTTTTCTGCTTTTAGGATCTGTTATATATGTTGTGTACAAGTTGTAATGTTGTACAAGTTATAATTTGTAAATATAATTTGTACAGATTTTTTGTACAAGTTATCAGTGTTTTATGAACTGCTTAACACAAGTGGATGATGCAAGCACACAGTCTTTTGTTTCACATTTTTATACCATATTTTCGTGACTACATGATACAGTCTAATGCTGAGCACTAAAACAAAAACTATTTATAGAAGACAAAAAGATTTTTAAAGATATAATTTTGGTATAAAGAGAAAGAGAAAATTATAATATTAACCAATTAGGTGTCCATACTTCCAGTATGAGGACAAAGAGAATAACACTAAATGTTAGGTCAAAGTTTATAAATTCTAATTTAAGATATTAGACTGATACATTTTTAGAGATAAACTTTTATCACCTGGTGCAAAAAGGTATGTGTCAAAAAACTTATAATTTGTACAAAATCCTCAAATTATAATTTGTACAAACTTACATCTTGTACATAACATATATAGATATACTATCAAACTTAATAACAGTCTTTTAAAAAGCTTGTTACATTGAAACAGAGAAGAAAACATTCTTAAAACAGCAATATACTAAGAAAAAAAGTTAAGCAACAAACATCTAATCTTATTTATAAAAAATAATTTATTTTAAGTTTTTAACCATAAAAATAAGTATGTAATAAAAAACTTATTGAATTCAATTTAACTACATAAAAGTATGTAAATATGACAAGTCCTATGCAGAGACAAAATTTTTCTAATTCTCAAAACATGACATATTTTTAACGCACTAATAGCACCATAAAATAACAAAACTAATACATGAACTACAAATACAACTAAATTGGTATTTGGTGAACAAACATAATTTTCTTTTAAGTATAAAATTTAATATACTGAGCTTGTAATTGCAATTGCATGTGTTTCCCATTGATCATGAGTTATCTCCCATGTATCATGTTTATAAGTTATCTCCCATGTATCATGTTTATGAGTTATCTCCCCTGTATCATGTTTATGAGTTATCTTCCATGTATCATGTTTATGAGTTATCTCCCATATCTTAGCAAATTTGTTTAGAAAGTAGCTTATATTTTTTCTAATTTAAATTATCAAAATTCTGATCATTTCTAATATTATCAAAATTCTAATGAGGTTTTATCCACATCAGATTGTCAATACTATATATGGGTAACATTTTAAAAATGAAAGCCTTTCTTTAACATGGAAAAAATGTTATCGATAAATATACCCACACATCCACAATCTTTACAGCAGTTCATTAACCACTAGAGGGATAGAGCCAAGTAATCCTTACAGGAACTTGTTCCTTTAAATTATAAAAATATGGCATCAATATATAGTTGGTTCTGTCTGCAAGACAATTTTATTTGATATTTGACATTCGCCTCGAGGATTACACCCTAAGATTACAAACTGATATTCTATGTTGGACTCTAATCCAAATACACGATGGTCTTGTCGGCCATATAAAGGAACTGTTTTCCATGCTCTACTCTGGCCTAATGGTCTGTATAAGAGAAAATGAGATATTTGTTGGTCTACTGTAATGTCCTGCGGACTTGAGCTGTACACTTGTATCGAAGACGTAAACTGGCGACATAAACTTTCAACTATCACAGGCACTGCAAAACAAATACAGCAAAATATAAATATATTCTAAGGTAGGGATTTAGAATTTTCAAAAAAGGGGCCCCCAAGTAAAAGGAAGTTAGGAGTGACACTTGTAAAAAGTCTATGCAATAAGCAAATATGTAGCTTATTAGTAGGGTCTCAATCCAAGCTATTCAAATATAGGAAAATGTTCAAATATTTGGCTGAATAGCAATAATTCACTAATGGCCTCTACCTAATAAATCATGAATTAATATGTAGTATTTTTCCAAGTTTTCAAAAAGTGGTGGTCTGAAGGTTTTGACCATCAAAGTTTCCAAAAGACGTGACCACAATTTTGGTATTTTGCAATAGAAATAATAGTGAAGACCAGCACATTTCTTCAATGACCACTAGGGAAAAAAAGATTTCCAGAACTCTAATCTGTAGTTACTGTAAACCAACTAAATTTTGCGAGCAATTTATTTTCGCGACTTTCACGAATAGAAAAATAACGCGAAATTAAATCGTCGTGAAAAGGAATAACTTGGATCTTTCCCTTTCAAACTACATTAAGTAAATAAGAAAATCGCGAAATTAAATCGCTGCGAAGTTGACTGGCTGGGTATAAACGCGAAATAAAGTATTCGCGAAAATAAGTTGGTTTACAGTATTCTATTATAGACATTTGTCTCTCTTTTTCATTGTTTTGTGATTTTTATTAAAGTTTTAACATAACTCATAGTACAAATTGATGCAGGAAAAACATCCATTTGTATTTTTACGTTTATTTATAGCCTACCTGGTATAACACTTTCGCTATGCATCAAAGTTGTACATTGTACCACTTCAGAATTAGGGGATTTCCCTGCCAAGTTGCTAGCACTAACACAGAAATAGTATGTGGTTCCTTTACATAGGTTGTCTAGCAGTATAACTACATTGGCATTATTGACAGGCAGACCCTTGGTCACTAGTCTGTCATCTGGGACATTCTTCACTATCACAGTCTCCTGTAAAAAGAATTTAAAATAATATAGCGGCTACTTTTAGAAGTATCAGGGGCCTCGGTGGCCAAGTGGTCTAAGTTGTTCTACTATTGTTATCACTAGCATGTCAACACTGAGGTTGTGAGTTCAAACCCCTCCTGTGCGGGTGCATTTGACTAAATGACTAGGATTGTCAGTTTTCCAATCGAAGGTCCTGATTTTCTCAGGGGACTCTGGCTTCCTCCACCAATAAAAACTCGCCCCCACAAAATAGCCCCAAAGTGACGCTTAAAAGTGGCTTACGGTAAACACCAACAATCAATTTAAAAGGATACATGCATAAGAATCTTACATACATTCTATAGCATACGGCAAATTACTAAACAGACAGATCTTTTTTTTAAAATGTACTGAATAATACTTGTACAGTAAAATGCCTTCTTTTAACATCACAAAAATTAGACATACACACAAGGAACAATAAGGCCCTTATCTTAATAAGCCAATATATTACTACATTGCAAATTTTAAAGTTATCATACATATTCTTAAATTGGTCTAATTAAACTAAGGTGCAAGGAATTCTGAAAATAAAAAACAAATTTCACATTTAACTTGTTACCATGGCAACAAACCATGACAAAAACATTGTATATTTGTAAAATTTCTTGATTTCCCATGTTTTTCATCAAAATTTAATCAACTTTATATTTTATGAAATTATGTCAATTGTTATAATAAAGGTTTTTTAAAATCATTTTGATGTTTCTTGGCTCTGCATGATGAAACAAGAGTGCACAGGCTGAAATGTCTCGCCTTCTATATATACTAATCATTAATATTATGTTGATAGTCCAAAGTATAAAGCTAAGCTTTATTACAACTGTCACATAAACTTAACATTAACCAAGATAACTAAACAAAGACCAATGAACCTTGAAAATGAGGTCAAGGTCAGATGAACCATGCCAGGCAGACATGTACAGCTAACAATACTTCTATAGAACATATATAGTTGACCTATTACTTATAGTTTAAGAAAAATAGACCAAAACAAAAAAAATTAACACTGTGCAATGAACCGTGAAAATGAGGTCACGGTCAAATAAAACCTGCGTGACTGACAAAAAGATCACAAAATATTTCCATACACCAAAAATAGTTGACCTATGGCATATAGTATTAGATAAAAAGACCAAAACTCAAAAACTTAACTTTGACCACTGAACCATGAAAATGAGGTCAAGGTCACATGACATCTGCCCGCTAGACATGTACACCTTACAATCATTCCATACAACAAATATAGTAGACCTATTGCATATAGTATGAGAAAAACAGACCAAAACACAAAAACTCAACTATAACCACTGAACCATGAAAATTAGGTCAAGGTCAGATGACACCTGCCAGTTGGACATGTACACCTTACAGTCCTTCCATACACCGAATATACTAGCCCTATTGCTTATAGTATCTGAGATATGGACTTGACCACCAAAACTTAACCTTGTTCACTGATCCATGAAATGAGGTCGAGGTCAAGTGAAAACTGTCTGACAGACATGAGGACCTTGCAAGGTACGCACATATCAAATATAGTTATCCTATTACTCATAATAATAGAGAATACAACATTACAAAAAATCTGAATTTTTTTTTCAAGTGGTCACTGAACCATTAAAATGAGGTCAAGGACATTGGACATGTGACTGACGGAAACTTCCTAACATGAAGCATCTATATACAAAGTATGAAGCATCCAGGTCTTCCACCTTTCTAAAATATAAAGCTTTTAAGAAGTGAGCTAACGCCGCCGCCGCCGGAACACTATCCCTATGTCCAGCTTTCTGCAACAAAAGTTGCAGGCTCGACAAAAACCATTATATTCAACAAAATACAAATTTCTTTATGCACATGAAAGCAGACTTTGAAAAAAAAGTTTAAAAACACAAAATCAAATATCCACCATAATACAAATTTTCCTCCATCCACTTAAAATTGGTATAATCCATGAAAATAATTTAATCCATAGTATATACAAACCTCAATTTCAAGTGACTTCTGCTCTTCAGAACAGTAATGAATTTCATACTGATCAATAACATCATGTATACTTTGTGGTGCTGATAAAACCAGTACTACACAATCCTCACTCCTCGTACACCGGCTGACATCAACTATTGGTGTCATTGGAGCTACAAAATAAATAAAATAACAATTATATACCATGTATACTCTGTGTTGCTGATAAAAATAGTACTACACAATCCTCACTCCTTGTACATAGGCTGACATCAACTATTGGTGTCATTGGAGCTACAAAATTAAGAATTTATAAATAAATTATGTTTGCTGTACATATTGCAATTCAAAATAACAATTTCCAACATGACTTTCCTACTATATATCAACTTTAAGACAATATAATATTGGTGGCTGTTTTTTGAGATATAAGCATTTGAATAAAATATGTTTTAGTTTGAAAGGGATGTCTCTGAATTTTTGTTTTATATGAAATGGATTTGTAGAAATAAATTGTAAATGGTAGGAAAAACATATTGAAAAATTATCATCAATATTTATGAAGCTGTTTAGTAAAACAAATTAATTCAATTCTGTTTCATATGAATGCTTAAAAGGGATTGTTGAATTACCCGGTCTATTAAGGTGGTACCTAACACTACAGGGAGATAACTCTGTAAAATCAGCCAAATGTTTTGATAACGTTGTGTTGTAAAGGGAATATTAAGCTTCTCAATGATCAAAATTGGTGTTTGTCAATCTGCTATATAACCAGTGTAATTTTTCTGATAAAACGGTTGGTTCAAAATTTTTGAAATTTATATATTTTGGTTAAAGGGTCAAAGTAAATACTTTGTCAAAATTTTATGAAAATTAAACGAGCCAAATTAATTTTAGTGAAAGTGTTGGGTACCACCTTAAAATGCATTATATATTTTATGAATTATCTCCTTTATACCAATTATCTCCAACACTTACAATTAGCTTATCTTTCTGTAAAACAGAATATAATTTTAAGTTTTAAAAAGAAGTGGTTTTATCTGAAGATTAACCTTTAGTGTTATCTTTCCTATGAATTCTATTGCTGCATGATCCTCAAATTGACCTTTAAGGTGGTACCTAACACTGCAGGGAGATAACTCTGTAAAATCAGCTAAACGTTTTAATCATGTTGCATTGATAAGGGAATATTAAGCTTTTCAATGATCAAAATTAGTGTTTGCCAAACTGCTATTTAACCAGTGTAATTTTTCTGATAAAATAGTTTGTTAAAATTTTTTGAAATTTTTATATTTTTGTCAAAGGGTCAAAGTAAATATTTTGTCAAAATTTTATGAAAATTAAACGAGACAAATTAATTTTAGTGAAGGTGTTAATTGGGTACCACCTTTAAATATGGATGAAAACTTGCCACTGAACATTAAAAGCAATCAACAATCAATTAAAAAGATCCTTAATAAGATTTATATTGCTATTTTGTTCCCCATTCAAAAAACATTGGATTCAATTCAGTTTTTCCTGCAATTAAGGAAAACTTTTATGTACATAAGTAAAGTTAAAATAAATAATTGAATCGAAAGCACTGTGTCAATTCAATATAATACAAATTTTATTAATAACTGCAATTGTTCAACAATTGAAAAGATGCAATTTGATTGAATTATTGTTTTTTTTGTTAATGATGCATTCAAATAATTTTATCAAAATAGAAAGTTAAACTTGATTTCTTATTTTGGCAAACCATATCCTATCATAATTTTCTCAAAAAATATTGCAAAACTTTTCCAGATTAACAGTGATTCACTACCTACCAGATAAGTAATGAAGATCTCGTAGTACCCCTTTCTCTTTTCTAAAGTCAACAACTTTTGATGCTAGGGATTCTAAATCACTTTGTTGACTTTGAACACTTTGACAATCAATGCTAGCTTTTAGTAACCTGACAACAAAAGAAATACAAAGTAAATTGTATATTTATAGATTTTTTAGATTTGATAAAAAATGTTTGGCTGGAAGAAGAAATGTACATTTAAGGTGGTACCTAACACTACAGGGAGATAACTGTAAAATCAGCTTTTTTATTACGTTGTGTTGTATAGGGAATATTAAGCTTCTCAATGATCAAAATTGGTGTTTGTCAAACTACTATATAACCAGTGTAATTTTTCTGACAAAACGGTTGGTTCAAAATTTTTGAAATTTTCATATTTTTGTTAAAGGGTCAAAGTAAATACTTTGTCAAAATTTTATGAAAATTAAACGAACCAAATTTATTTTAGTGAAAGTGTTGGGTACCACCTTAAATGGCAAGTTCAAACTTATAATTACTTGATCGACTTCAATACTGGTATTTGATTATGATTTTCTTCCTACCACACTTCATTAAGAAGTAATTATTAGCAAAAAAGTGGTCGGTTAGATGTCATAAAATGTTTGGTTCAGCAAAATGTTTCATTGTAAATTGTATCCTTGTGAAAAAGACTAAAACATATGTTGGTGGTACAGTATCTGGTAAAAATGGATATACTCATATGGCACATTAATGCCCTGAATATGCATGTAATATTAACCACTGCAATAATATTAGCACATTATAATAAATTTACAAGTATTCTGAGATATGGTGTGTTTGTTTTAAAAGAGGGACGAAAGATACCAAAGGGACAGTCAAACTCATAAATCTAAAACAAACTGACAACGCCATGGCTAAAAATGAAAAAGACAAACAGAAAAACTATAGTACACATGACACAACATAGAAAACTAAAGAATAAACAACACGAACCCCACCAAAAACTAGGGGTGATCTCAGGTGCTCCGGAAGGGTAAGCAGATCCTGCTCCACAGTTGTTTTAATCAAAATAGATAATCCAAATGCTTTTTTTTCTTTGTTTGGATTTATTTTACAGACCAACAATTTTACTCAATAGGATGAACTAACAAAATAAAAAAACGTCTACTCACTTGTCATTTAATGAACAGGCCTCCTGAAAATACAAAAGATTATGTTTTAACTGTGTTATCTCCCCTTCACTGATTCATTATGATTTTTTTTATATTTGAAATTAAGTTAATTGCTCTGATATTTAATTTAATATTTTTACTATTTATTCAACATGTTCAAATGATCTCAATTGCAAATTTTGTTATAGAGATTTCTACTTTTGTCTTGAAATTTTTAAGCTATTTGGACAAGTGTACTTCAGGCAGATGCAATATTATACAGTTGACATGTCAAAATTTTAAACTTTTCTTTCATTTAAGATAAATATCATAATAAAAATACCACAAATCACTTTTGAATATGAAAAAAAGATACACTACCTGGCCAAAAGTATTTGTCACCTGCATTTTTTTGCTATTATTTCATATAAAAACACTCTTTTTCAAAAAAATATTTTGAGGACATTTATGGTTGGATTTTTATCAACAAGGCCTTAAAAGACGCCGGATTGTCTAAAGTATGTTTGTTTATTTGGTAATAGATTTGTCTTTAGGTGTTTTTGTTTTCTCTTGATTTAAACACATACAATAAATTTTTATAATTTAATTTGGTTGAATATATAGCGAATTTCTGAACAGAAAATAATATTTGTGTTTATCTTGTGAACAAATGAAAATGATCCACCACAAAAATAAAACCAAATAAACAAATAAACCTGTGACAATTCTGCTTCTATTGGTACCAAGTTGCTTAAAATCAAACCAAAAATGACCCCAAAATATTTTTTTGAAAAAATTTGTTTTTATATGAAATAATAGCAAAAAAATGCAGGTGACGAATACTTTTGGCCAGGTACTGAAAAATTTCATGAACATGATGTTTATTGTACTAAAGTAATTACCTCAAGGAATTCTGGGACATTTTCTTTGAGAAGTTCTTTTGCAAAGTTTTGTAGTGCTTGAGATGACCCCTGTATTCTTTCAATGGCTTTTACCATGTCTTCCATGTCATTTTGTCTAATTCGTTCTTCATATTCAAGGTCAGCAAGGAAAAAATTTCTTTTATTTTCTATTTCCGCCATTAATGCATCACAATGCATATTTATTTCATCTCGTCTTCTATTTATAGCTTGCTGTTTAAAAAACAAAAAATAAAAAAGTTTACATTTCTGTTTAGGTACAAATATAAATCTCATTTTCTAACAAATTACAATTATAATATAGACAAAATACCTAAGAAATACTCTACATTTTATGTCTGTTGATGAAAAAGTAAGCTTGATTTTTTGTGGATAAAGATATATGCCTTTCAAATGTAATATTTTGATAATTATTTGAAAATTAAACAAAAAATAGATGGAGTTATCTCCCATTACAAACTGAATATGGCAATTTCAATATTCATAAGACATAGCATTATTATATATCTGTCTAGAAAGTCAGATAATAATAATCAACTTTAACTCTGCAAAAGAAACTTGACACAAACATTTATGTAGTCTTAACAATTAAGTAAAATGTCTTTGTGTTTTTGTTTTTCTTTCTTTTTTTTTGTTTTGGGCCTAAGTGGTTTAGTTTTCATTTACAGCAATCACTATCCTGCGAACACTATATTAAAGTAACAGTGTGTGTTTGAAACCATACATTGCAGTTGCCTTTGACTAACTTAATTGACTGGAAATGCCAGTTTCCCTGCTGAAAGTTGTGGTTTTTAAATGGTAATCCGTCTTCCTTAAAAATTATCTGGCCGACTAAGTATAATCAAGCATGCTAAAATTGGTATTAAGGTGGTACCCAACACTTTCACTAAAATTAATTTGGCTCGTTTAATTTTTTAAAAGTTTGTCAAAGTATTTACTTTGACTTAACAAAAATATAAAAAATTTCAAAATTTTGAACCAACCGTTTTGTCAGAAAAATTACTCTGGTTATATAGCAGTTTGACAAACACCAATTTTGATCATTGAGAAGCATAATTAATATTCCCTTTACAACACAACGTAATTAAAACGATAAGCTGACTTTACAGAGTTATCTCCCTGTAGTGTTAGGTACCACCTTAAACACAAACAAATAGTCAATCTATTTTCTATCAAATGATACCTTGATGAATATAAATGAACTCCTGATTAAGAACTAATAGTTATAAGAAGATGTAGTATGAGTGCCCATGAAACAACTCTTCATACAAGTCATAACTTGTAAAAGTAAACCATTATAGATCAAAGTACAGTCTAAGTACAGTTAAAGAAATACCTACCTGCATATCTTTTAGATTATCTCTTTGACATTTTAATGAAGTTGTAACATGTGCTTGATTGTTGTCTAGTTTGGATAAACTGTTGTTTAATGAAATCTAAAAAATAATTAGAAAATAATTTGAGTTATCTCCCATTAACAGATTATTCAATTTGATTCAGGTATCACACCATTGCCACCAATTCAAAATCTTTATATATACCAATTCAAAATCTTTATATATTCAACCATCTTTATCTGCAATTTTACAGCTGTCTGTAAATCTTATCTTATACATGTTTAAGTTAGATTTTAACTTGTATAAACTCTAAAGTAAAACTGTGAAACCTCTATGAATATTGGAAGAAAATGGTGTGTTTTTAATTTACTTATTTTGCTGAGTCTAGTTAGACAATGGAGAAAGACACAGCTACTCTTTCATAAAGTCAAACTAACAGAATCATTTCCTCTTTGACTTAAAGAAGAAGAACAACAAAATAATATTTTGAAAAAGTTGACAGTGTCAATTAGGATAAACTGTTTAATGTAATCTGAAATTATTTGAAAAAATAGAGTTATCTCCCATTAACCGATTGTTAATTTTTATTCAGGTGTCTCATCACCAGTTCAAAATCCCTCCACTGTATTTTCCACCATCTTTATACTGTATACAATTTTTAAAGCTATCTTACTGTAACTTTTTATTAACTTGCATGATACTTAAAACCAGTGTGAAACTACTATTTAAGCTCAAAATGGTCCTATATATATTTAAGAAATAATTAATGCAAGCTATAGTTTATTGTAGTTTTAACATGGGAAGGCATTATATTCGTGATTATTTTTGCCCGAGCGACAGTGAGGGCTAAAATAACACGAATATGATAAATGCCTACCCATGTTAAAACTACAATAAACTATAGCTTGCATCAATTATTTTGTTTCTGATTAGGACAATTAAGGTAATTTCTATATCTGATGTGTATCAGGGTAGAACATTTGTGCAGGCTCTTCCATGAATCTCCCGTTTTTGTTTGTTAAGAAGCAAACGACTGGGACTATATTTATTCAGAGGGAGCAGTTTTGAACAGCCAGCATGAACAGTTGTCGTATCTAGGTCAAATATGTCAATTTCGAAATGCAACATATTACAGTCATGATTAATAAACTACCAACATGTGCATCATTTAACAGTTTGGAAGTGTATTTAGTTAATAAAATATATTAAATGTACATGTATGCCAATTTCATAAAATTTATTATTCTGCAGTTAAGTCAATATACGCATGTGCAAATACATTTTATTGGATTTAGAGCATGGGTTTATTCATAAAGTGAAAGAAGCACGTCATATTAGAATTCTCATTAGATCTGCAAAATGATTGTTTTTAGCTCAACAACATCAAAAGCACAAAGTCTATAAAAAATCAAATTAGGACTATCATTATGTTTTCAAATAGATTGACTTAATTATATAATTATATGTATGACTTCAGTGATTGCTTTTTTTATTTTATCTAATGTTTCTTTTTTATGATTATCAATTTTCATGTCAAAGAACATATTCATTAGCAGTATAATAAAAATTCAAAGCAAATTTTATTTTTGTAATTACCTTTAAATCTGAATATGCATCTTCAATCAAGATTATGCTATGTCCTCTATGGCACTCCATACTTTTACACTTAGTACAACACGACTGTGAACAATCCGAGCAATATAAAGTTAATTTCTCTTTATGTAATGAGCACTTTCCTGAATGAGTAAACGTCTGTATAGGTTCAGTCTTTTTAATGAGATCTGTCCTAGGTTCCACTATTTCGTGACATGAATACGGCTCTCTGGACGGATGAGAATGTCTAAAGCACCTGCTGCAGTATGAGGAGCAGCAATCAAGGCAAGATTTTTTGGCAAGTTTTTTCAGTGACAAATCACAATGCTGACATAAAATAGGACTTTCAGCAATTTTTTCTATAACTGGTTGAACTATATTTTCCTCGACAGGTGAAGAAGATTTTTGTTTTTCTTTCTCTCCTTTTCGCTGGTCTTCTTTGTATCTACATATTATATTTTCAAGGGCTAGAACTCTTGGTAGACTACTAATTCCTCCACTAACATAACAGTTATCACGACACACAGGACAGCGAATGAAATTAAAATCAAACAGGTGTTCGGCACATGGTTCTCGACATAAAACATGAGAACAAGGTAGGATGATTGGATAAGAATATAGCTCTAAGCAGACTGGACATTGCAGATCATCGTCGACATCCATTTTTATGTTTCTGTTTGAATTGCTAGATTTGCAGGATTTTGACTGATGAGATGTTGCAGGCTGTGCTGGCCAATCTATGCTGGACCACAAAGCAGCATTATTGTTCTAAAAATATAAATAAATAAAAAAGAATCAGTATTAATAAAGACATATTGTTTGTTTCCAGCTAATCAGATGAAACCTGAAAATAATTTTGAAAAGTAGAGTTATCTCCCATTACCAGTTTGTTCATATGTATTCAGGTGTCACCCCACCATTTCAAAATCTCTATATATTCAATCATCTTTAAATAATATATAAATTGTGAAACTACTATGAATATTGGAATAAATAGTGTGTTTTTAATTTAACTTTTGAAACTAATGGGTAGTCAAAATTGGTAAACATCCTCTTATAATGTATCAATAATTAGTGGAAAACTGAATTTTCATGGATATGCGACTTCAAGCAGCCATTTAGCTGTAATACACTTAAAGCTTTTTATACATTATAAATTTTATGCCACAGCTGTAATTTGTCTAATAGAATTTATATGTATGACTTTTCAAGAAAGTTATACCAGGCCTAAGGCCGAAATCTGATGCTTTACAAATATTTCATTATAATAAACCACTAATGTTTGCTACCCCAGACATCAAATAAGATTGCTTTTGCTTCTCAGAATTTTTTTATTGTTATTCAACTTCATACAATATATATGGCTTGGACTAAATTAGACTGTTTAAATTGAAGCCCTACTCACAGATTAGTTGCATGTAGATGAAACTAGTGCATGGGGTACTAAATTACTTGAGCCTCATAATTTAACGAGGTATCAGTTTGACAAATTTTTATAATGATCCTATGTTGAGGTGAGCTTAAAATTCAGCTTACTGCAAACCAACTCATTTTCAGATACCTTATTTTGCATTCAGCTTTTTCTTTCCCTTGCGATGTAAGTTTGCGATTTTCAAATTTACTTGATATATTTATATAGACAAGGAATGGCATGATCCAGGTTCTAAAAGAACAAGACAATACATATTCACATCATTTTTCTTCTCGCAAAAGTTGTTAAATAAATCGCTCACAAAATTAACTTGGTATACAGTATTTAAAATTCATACCAATTGTACCTATCACTTTACATACACAACTTTCATAAAACTTGCACTATCTCCTATTACACACACTTTAAATATGTTAAGCAGTAAGTTTAGAGTGTGACAAGAGAGAATTCATTACATAAAAACCTAGTACTATCTTCAATTATGCACCTTTTAAACATGTTAAACAGTAAGTTTGGAAGGTGACAAGAGATAGAATTCGAGAAAATTCGTTACATTTAATTGACAGGTTACTTTAGTAATATCATACAACAAAGGTGTGAAGAGGATTTAATTACGATTACCTACAGATTTATTATTGACAAAATATCTTTGTACCTACGATTCTCTGATATTTTTATCATTAAAAGTTAATATAAACTGTCCATAAAGATAGGCTACTGCTATTTTAAAACTTTAATACTGTGATGCATTTAGTATTTTATACCTATCTTGAACAAATTAAAATGCGGGAGAAATACAAGGAAAATTTAAAATTTTTGTACAATAAATCTTAAGTTAGATGGAAAATACATTTCTGCACAATTTGATCTTGAGGAGATTTCCAAGGCCCATCTAGATAAGCAGATAAAATCATTTCCATTCAAGAGGCATGCATATTTTTAATTTGATTGTTGGTTGCTGGATGTCCAGTGACAAGTATTTCATGCATGTTCAGGATGAAAACAAATTTACAATAAATGCATTAGGTCAGTCCTGTAATAAAAGCCATCCTAATGTAGGAAATTTAGACTGCAACAAGGAAAATGAGGTTATATTAGGGACAGCAATTGTGTCCTTAAATGAATTGTTGCTTAATGTCTTTACCATGCAGAGAACAGGGCACACTCTCTTCATGAGGCATCAGATTTATAATGTCCCTGACCTGACCAGAAGCTTTTGCTTACTTGTACATCCTTATTGCACAAACCAACTTTATAGCAAATGTTATACAGTCAGTCCCAAGAAGACCTAAGTGACCATATTTCTATTCTCCAGTCACCTTTTGGGTGGGGGGGGGGGGGGGGGAGTTCAAGCCTGAGGTAATAGTTATAGGCAATTAAGCATTTTAGTAGGATATAAAAAAATCATAATTGCAAGATATATCTATTTGCTTTTGTAAAAAATATGAATTTTAAATGTGTATACTATTTTAACTTAAAATTACCTAGTATATGATGCTTTTTATGACTTTTAAAAAGTTTTCATATATACATTGTAAACCAAATTTAATGCAGTAAATAAGTCAGGTATTCATTGCAAGTCATTTTGACTTATTTAAAAAAGCATAATCTGACCGTAGCACTACTTTAACTTAAAATTACATATCTTAGGCTAGTTTGGACTTAAAAGTTTTTATTATAATGTATAGTAAACTAAAGTCGATGCAAAGATGATCATATAAACTGGAACTGAAAAAACATACCATATACCATGTTGAATCTAAAAAATCATCCATTTATAATCAATGAAAATATTTCTTAAAACACCATACAAAATTAGAATTGCTAATCAAATGTTACCATTAACATATTGCACAGCTAAATTCATTTTGAAAGTCTTCCAAATGATAAACTCTGGCAATACACAGTAAAAATTAAGTGTAATCCAGTTTAATCAGCTTAAGATTAAAGTTAACACTATTTCACAGTGGAAAGTTTGACATATGTCTGCTTGCATGTATTATAATCAATTTACTTTTCTTATAATCAATACATAAAGGAAACTTAAAAATTAAATACACAAATAGTCTGTATGTACAGAAACAGTAGTTAATTATGAGAATGGAGAAATATCAATTTTTATGTTTCAGAGTTTAATGAAAATCAATAGTTAAAGTCATTTACTTTACAAAACTAATTAAGACCCTAAAATTAGATGACTTAGCAGAATTCAATATCAATTAATAGAGTCGTGGGGTATTTGTCAATGAGACATTAACTCAAATATAACAAGTTAAACCAAATAGAGAGATATAAGAAGATGTGGTATAAGTGCCAATGATACAACTCTCTATCCAAGTCATAATTTAAAAAAAAAATAAACCATTAAGGTCTTCAACATGGAGCCTTGGCGCACACCAGACGCTGCATGCTATAAAGGGCCCCAAAAAATTACTAGTGTAAAATCATTAAAACGGAAAAACCAACAGTCTAATCTATATAAAAAACGAGAAACGAGCACCACTTAAATGAAGCACATGAACAAACGACAACCACCGAACATCAGATTTTATTTTATTGTAAAATAGGTATCTTTTTGTGTTTCTAAGATCTAACATTTTTATTGGGCTACCAGGTAATGCCGCACTTAAAAATTTAGATAAAAATCAACAAATCTGTTATTTGAGGTTGTTGCAGAAATCTTTCAAATATGCAAAAGAAATCTGCAGTATATATTCCAGAGCATGTTGAGGTAGTGTATAAAAAGAAATATCGACATACCTCACAATTCTGAGATTTTCCTATTTTTTACTTGAAATAAGTCCAATTAAGCTAACAGACGAATTCTTTATACAGATCTATATATTAAGAAGATGTGGTATGAATACATTATGAGACGACTCTCCATCTAAGTCACAATTTATAAAAGTAAACCATACTAAGTCAAAGTAGGAACACAGAGCCTTGTTGCCCCTTTTTCATTTAAGAAAACTGCAACCAAATCTTAATTCAACTTTTAACTGTTAAAATCTGGCCAGTTTGCATGCTGCTAACATCGAGGTGCATTTATAATAGAATTAAAAGGCAGTATTATCATACATGAAATTTATTATTCAATTTCATTCTATGGAGGTAAATTTCATTAAAATACCCATTCAGAAAGTAAAAAGAAATCATAAGATAAAAAATTTATATCATATTTTAAATTAAATAAATATACGTTCAAAATTCAATTCATTTTGCACCTATAGGAAATAAACAAACCATTTAAAATTGTATAGAAATTCATAACAAAACCTCAAATCAAAGTTATACCTTAAGTGAAATTTAAAAGCAATAAAAATCTTTTTTGAACTGATACCAAATTTAATCTAATAAACATGTTTTAACAGTTATCAAAAAGTCCAACTTTTCAAACAAACTTTCTTAATGATTCGAAACTCATGTAAAGGAAAACTTTTAAATAATATGATTTAAAATCTTATTTTGTGATCTTAAAATTGAACATTTCATTTTTGCACTTTTTTTAAATGTCAAGTATTTAATACCTGTTACCAGCCTCCAGACAGAAAAGTTGGGTAAAGTTAGTTTATTTTCTTTACGTTTTACATATTCTTTTCACTAATAAAAGGAAATAATCTGGACTTCACACTGGTGGATCTAGAAATTTTCATAAGTGGGGGCCCAGACTGACTGCCTAAGTCACACTTCAGTGATTCCCTTTATAAGCAACCAAATTTTTTTCCAAAAAGGGGGGGCCTGGGCCCCCTGCCCCCCTAATTCCGCCTCTGCTTCAATGACACTACATATAATGCTTACTACATATTTCAGGACTTTGATGCTGCTTAACCAAAATGTCCATCAGATGTAACAAATTAGAAAAGGGAGGGAGGCAGGGGACACAACTACTTTTTTTTTTGTCTAAGGGAAATAACTTAACAGTATTCTAGATCAGATTCATAATTTAAAAAGAAAACAGTTAATTTATATATTAGCAAATTACATGCATTTTTTGATTTGCAAAGCAGTCATAATATTTAGTTATATGTGAAAAACAAAATCCCAAAATAAAGATAATTTTAGAAATTATTACATTTCCAAGAAGTCTTATTATAAATGCTTAATTTTTCTTGTCCTGAACAATGCATGAAATATTTGCCACTGTACCTAAAACAAAAAATAATAATCATTTTAGTATTTATTTCTTGGCTGGTACCTTTAAAATCCACTGCATTTGTTTGCACTGAGGTCCTAAGTCAAAAACATGATGTTCAGAGGTTGTTGTTTGTTGATGTGGTTCATAGGTGTTTCTCGTTTCTTGTTTTTTTATATGGAGAAGCCACTTGGTTGTTCCGTTTAAATTATTTTACACTTGTCATATTTTGGGCCCTTTATAGCTTGCTTTTTCAATCTGCACCGCTATGTTGAAGATTAGCTGTACTTTGACGTATTATGGTTAAATTACTTCTACAAATTGTGACTTGGATAGAGAGTTGTCTGTCATTGGCACTCATACCACATCTTCTTATATCGATTTAAAATACAAAGCTATCAATAGATATCCAAGATGTACCTTGTGACAATCAAAAGCACTGGATGTTGAAAGCTCATATTTCCAACTATAGTCTTATCATTATTCTGTTTATTAGAGAGTATACAGTATATCTACCAATTTCACCTGATCAGGCTATATTTTAATTTTCAATGCAAGTGACTTTAATCATAGAATATGATGTTTATATTGATTATTTGAATAGTGATGCTACCAGCATATTCTATGTTTGAACATCACAAATCAATAAATCTGTATTGACTTCAATAACATTGTGCAAACTTAGTAGTTCAATACAAAAATCTGCATGTATTACATTAAAAAGTATAGAATATTCAATAAGATGCTCCCTCACCTTATAGTTCTTATAAAATCAACTTAACTTGTAAATTCTGTGAAAGCTATAGCTAGGTCAATACCAACCAGAAAAAAATAATAAAAACTAAAATGATTTTTTAAGTGCAGTGGCAAATATTTCATGCATTGTTCAGGACAAGAAAAAATTCAGCAACAATTCAAATAAATAGGTGCTGTAAATGTTGGTTGTTGTAAATTGAGGGTGAGACATAAATACTACCACTGGAGAAAGAGATGATTTTTTTCAGAATAAAATGTTACTAAAACATCACAGTACTAAACGAGTAAAAATACTGATTCTGTGACTATTTTTTTTAAACAAAAAATTTTAACATCTTCAAGTCCTCAGTCATATTTTGTACGTTTCTAAAAATTTAAAAACCAAAACAAGATGCACATTTGACTTTTATCATTACTCATCCATAACACACATACATCAAAGAATTTACACACACAAAATCAAATTTTAATTTGAAAAGTCATCCCGTCCTAAGTCACATATTGTAAAATATATCCAAAACTCAAAATTTATTTCACTGTTGTCATAAAACTAAGTACCATTATAATTGTTTCTTTTAAAGTTTAACAAGTAAAAGTTCCAAGAGATGATCACAAACACTTAAAGGATTAGATATATTGTATACAAATAAAGGTATTCTATCGGTAAGAGGTTTCGTCAACATTTTACGGCTATTATAGCTATAAAGATCATTCTGTGTCTATATGAAAAGAAAACTTCACAGGATATAAAAATATTATTGTTACCAAGTCACTAAATTTAAAGTCAACAATTTGAGATGATGTAAAGGAGAAGAGGGCAGACTTTTAAAGCTTTCACAATATGTTAACGGAGATTAAGAGCCATTATATCTAAATCTGGTTTGGGCTTGCCTCAGGACTATTTTAAGTTTTGTGTGAACTTCAAGGTCAAAGGGTAAAATGAATGACACTTATGCTTCCATTTATCATAAAAAATATTATGTTTGTTTGAATTTACTGTACCATCCATGTTTTAAGTTACATTTTCCCATGTTTTAAGTTACATTTTTTCCATGTTTTAAGTTACATTGTTTCCATGTTTTAAGTTACATTTTTTCCATGTTTTAAGTTACATTTTCCCCATGTTTTAAGTTACATTGTTTCCATGTTTTAAGTTACATTTTTTCCATGTTTTAAGTTACATTTTTTTCTTGAAGATTGAATCGATAATTCAATGTCTGGAGAAAATAAAGTCGGTCAATGTCTTTGGGACAAGAACTTATTTAGCCATTGACCGTACAATATGTTTTAGTGCTGTTTTCAGTTTGCATCCAGAATGATGCCAAACAGTTATACTATTTAAAACTACAGATAAATCAAGAGGTGATTCAGTTACTGGGAGCATAAAAAAGATTTCAGGTGTATTTTTACAGAGACAGCAACCCACCAACACATATAACCAAAGATATCTGGAGGCCTATGTCAACATACTGTCAGTCTTTAACAAAAAGAATTAACAATTTCAAAGTTTTGTTATCAAGTCCAAATTCTCTAGAAATTGAGAAACATTAAAATAATACAAAACATAGAACCTCATGGGCTCCAGAGGCTCCTGATCTGGAACTTTAGGAATAAACTGAAACACAACACTAAAAGACTGTTTGGTGAACACAGACCTATTAATAACACTATGTGTCCTTAAGTGTACTGAAGCATCACTTTAACCATGCTTAGTGTTTTAATACACAACACTTAGTCACTAAATGATGATAAATTTGGTAAAGGCAACATGTATAATTCATCAGTTTAAGCATAAAAGATGTCATATGTCACTGGTATACATAAAACTGAGCACGAACAATGAGTCTAACAATAATCCCTTCTTAAGCACCATTCGGGACATACTAAGTGTTTAAACGTCTTATGATGTTTCAATATTTACAAAAGATATTACATAGATTCTTCAAAATATACAATGTCTATGTCCTTAAGCCTATAATGGGTTGACATAAGGACTTAACTTTTTTGAAAGAATAAAAAGTGTATGCATACAATTTTTCTATACCAATGTGATATTTACCAAACGTATACATTACAGAAAATTTGTGAACTTTTCATATATAGCACAGACATTTTGCATGAACCTTAAATATACAATTGTGAACGTCTATATCTCTTTTTTTTCTACTCTTGAACATGTTGAAGTTTGGTTTTTATTGATTCAAGATAAATCTGACTCATGTTCTGCAATATGTTAATTAAAATAATATTTAAGCCTATGAATAATTTTAGGTACATAACATATATGAAAAGTTTCTGATCATCATCTTTAAAAAATTTCAGGGAAAAAGACATAATATAGTTGGACTTTTTCACAAAGGGCCCATTAGAAATTTCATAAGGGTCAGCATGACCTTTATAATTGCCCTGGCAGAGTTGTCAGATCTTGCTTTTGATCAATGTGAAAGAAAAAAAAAAAAACTTCAATATATTTTATAAATTATCATTTTCATTTAAATTTGAATAAAACTAATTTCATAGAAAACAAAATACAATTGACATGATTTGAACTTTGAATTTCAAACAGTTTTTCTAACAGTAGATAAAATGTAAGTAAATTTTAACCTACCTACCTTTGAGTCAAATGTCATGAATGTATACTAAAGAATCATAGTCCTAATCAGTATCTATAGTAAAACTGTAAAACTTAGATTGTTCACATATCAGTTTTGTTTGTTTCTCCATTCAATGAGAAATGCCATATCTTATACTGTAAATTTTAAATTAAACTTTTCAAATCTGTATGTATTATAATAGATCTGAAGTGGTTTATTACGGGGGTCGAAATCTCTCTGGTATGATGTTATAGTTTGATAAGGCAGTATGTTGAACAATACTTTTACGAATCTGATGTGGGTAATATTACAGGTGCTTTAATCTCTCTCGGTATGATGTTCTTTGATAAGGCAAAAAGTTGAACAATACTTTCTCGAATCAGATGTGGGTAATATTACAGGTGCTTTAATCTCTCGGACCTAAGATGTAGCCAGATAATCCAATATATCAAACAAATTACTTTCTCAAACAGAGCTAGGTGAAGTTTAATTGGCGGAATAATAACGGTTTATCTTACGATTATTAGTCACAATGTTTGCATGTTCAATAAAAAGTGAAAAAGTAAATTGTTTGACTTGGTAAAGATAAAATAAAATGGAAATGTGACTGCATTTAACTGATCTTTTGATAAATTACAATTGGTGCATGATTCAACATGTGATTAAAGTTTAATGAATTTGTTATAACTGGGAAATTATTCTAACTGATGATTTTCAAGATATATAACACACAAGGAGGTCATGTCATGTTTTCTCCTTTGAATATAATAAATCTAAAATTAATGCTATTTATGTGGGTGGGTGGGGTGGGGTCTGAATATTTAAGAAATATAATATAATCAACCAGTTTAAATCCACAAAAGGTGGATCCACCTATGAGAACAATCTTGAGGGGGGATAGGACCTTTATCTGGACTCCAGGATCGGGTGTTTTTAAGCTCGGGATTTCAGGATTGACCCTTTCGGGCCAGGGAATTCTTTCTTTTGAATTTCGGGACCTCAGGATTTCGTGTTTTTAAGCCCGGCATTTCGGGATTTCATGTTTTTAAGCACAGGATTGCGGGATCAGGACCCCTCCTACCCTCCCTCATTCTTATTATAGCAAAAGAAAAGTTGATTCCAAACCAGTCTCCCTAGGAAATGTAAAAAAGAAAAATTCTCCTTAGTTTTATTAGTATTTTGAACATTCATCGCTTATCTCCCCTGATTTTAGTTCAGAAGCAGGAACTGCTACATTGTATGGTTTTAGGCAAACTTATTTGTGCATTTTGTTGCATAATGTAGCTGTAAACTAACTTAATTTTGTGTTATAAGACTTTTCTATCCAATATCACTCTGAAATAGTGTTGTAATTTTTAAAGGTTGCATGTTGCTATATTCAAAATATGCAAGATAAGATTCAAAATTTTACATATTTGCAACGATTTATATTCACATTTTTTTCAACTCTAAAATAAAAAGCTCACAAAAAGTATTTAAAATTATAAAATTTAAAAATCTATTTACGATTATTATCCTTTTTATCAAAGTCAAACTCATTTCAAATTTTTTTCACGACAATATATGCAACCCAATTTTTAAACTCAAAACAGACAGAAGTGAAACAAATAATTACCTGGTATTCACACAGCATCCTTGTGTTAAAACTTTCACTCTAGAAACCATTTAACTTAAGTCCCATAAAGACTCCCATGTGAATAAACTTTATGACTTATAGAAGCCAGGTCTTGTTCACAGAAAATGTTTTAACTTCACTTTCTATTATAGAATTGTATTAAAAGTAATTTGTATATTTAATGAGTTTAAATATATTCAATAAGTGTTTAATGTGCAGAACGTCAATCAATACATATCTCTTGTTCATACAATACGGGGCTCAATCTAGGTGAAATATTTGTATTCATGAAGTTCATAAAAACAACATGTAGTACAAGTATATTCAATGCTCAAATTTTTTAAGATAACAAATCATGATATTCAATGATATTTAGGAGGTACAGGGGTGGATCCAGCCATTTAAAAAAAGAGGGGGGTTTTCCAACCATATGTCCCCATTCAAATGCATTGATCGTAAAAAAAAAAGGGGGAGTTTCAAACCTCAGAATTCCCTCCTCTGGATCAGCCAATAGGGTGCTCTAGATGATATTCCATTAAATTCAAAATTGAATACTTTATCAGTGATGAAACTAGTGTGAACAAAATGTTGTAATAAACATGTATTAGTAAAGAATATTTGAAATAAATAAAAATCTCTTGAGGGGCCTTAGTGGCTGCGCGATCTGAGAAGTTCATCTACTGTATATAGATATAGAAAGATGTGGTGTGAGTGCCGATGAGACAACTCTCCAACCAAAAAGCAATTTAGTAAAATTTTATAATAGTAAACCATTATAGGTCAATGTAAGGCCTTCAACACAGAGCCTTGGCTCACACTGAACAAAAAGCTATAAAGGGCTCCAAAATTACTAGTGTCACTAAAACCATTCAAACGGGAAAACCAACAGTCTAATCTATATGTATCACTTAAAGCTGCTCATGCAAGGTTGTAAGTTTGAACCCTTCACATAAGCTTCCACAATGTTTCTAATAAAAAAAAAAATGACTGCCACAATATTATCCAATAGTGCTTAAACAGTGGCTTTAGTTCCCACAAATCCATGACTTAGAGACCTCATAAGGTGAATGTACTCGACTATAGGTCACAATACTGCCTTCAACAATAAGCAAAACCCAAACCCCATTAAATAAGCTATAAAATGTTCATTTAGACATGTTGGTAGTGTTACAGACCATTTGAATTTCAATTAGAAACTTCTAACAGATATTTTATAAATCTTATCATTTACTAAAAAGAAAACTTTTATAAAACTGTGCTAGCTAGCTTAGTCTAATCATTTCTTCAACTACAAAATATTTAGTGATATATGCACCCTTTAAATACCTCCTTGTCATTCATAATGAAAACAAAGACATTTTAAATGTAAGCAAAGCTTTTCTTGTGAGCTATTGTAATCTTGAACAATTAAACTACCAGGTTCTTTTGTTACTTAGAGTTAACGCTTCTTTTTTTATCAATAACTTTAAATTTTGAATTCCATTCAAGTTTTCATTTCATCCTGTTAACAATGCATATCGAAATATTAAATTCTCTTTAACAAAATCCAATACACAACTAATTAATTCAGCTATTTACTGTGTTCCCTTTTAACATCTTTCGCACAATCTATACATAATTATAAATATACGAAGTCTCCTTTTTAAATATAGTTTGATATTAATCAAACTGCTATAGATCTGGGTTTTCTTAGGTTACTATGAACCCAATACAATGCAACCTTTATTTATATGTATAATAAACAAACACTGGTATATATACTCAAAACATTCTCTAAAATGGTTTGAATTTCTTTAAAACAATATTAAAATCTTTTGATTTTAAACAAATATATATACTCAAAACTTTCTCTAAAACGGTTTGAATTTCTTTAAAACAATATTAAAATCTTTTGATTTTAAACAAATATTCAAGTACTATTTAAATATTTGCTTTTATCAATCAAATCCTAAAATATTATAAAATACACTTACAGAGCTAGAATTGTGTAATTAAACCACTCGATATTGTAAAACAATATGTACAGATCGTGTCAAGTTGACAACTTAAAAACTTGGCAATAATATAATGTCTTATTATATGCAATGTTATGATATGATTTGTTTAATATGCTTGGTTTAATTTTAACTTATTTTTTCCTGGTAGTTATGGTCTTCTAATCAAAGGTTTTAAATTAAAGATCTATTTATTTTTTCAAATACGGTAGGCATGGCATTAAAAACAGTGAAAAAAAAATCAGAAAACATGAACAATTTAATCTTTTAGAAATTGTGACTTGGATGTCTCATTGGCACTCATACCCCATCTTCTTATATCTATGAAGTCTTTTCTAAAGATAAACATGTGTATGGATATCAATTGTAATCCTCATACCCATAGCCAGGGGGGTTCGGAGGGTTGGGATGAACCCCCATTGAAAACAAATAAGCACTGTTAAAGTCAATGTTCTGTTCGAATTGTGACTGTTAAAGTCGAGTTCGTGAGTCCAAATAACTCCCCTTGGAAATTCCTCGCTTAGTAACGGGCCTGATCCTCCCGAGCTCTGGACACCTTGCCCACAGACAAAAAATTACAAAATTACCCATTTATACTTTAAGGAAACTTAACACTAGTTTTAATAGCAGCAGAAAACAATCTTAGTCTGTATATAATAATAAAAAAAGAAAATGTGGTATGATTGCCTATGAGACAACTCTCCACAAGAGACCAAATGACACAGAAATTAACAACTATATATATATAGGTCACTGTACAACCTTCAACAATGAGCAAAGCCAATATACCGCATAGTCCGCTATAAATGGCCTGAAATGACAATATAAACAATTCAAACAAGAAAACTATTTCTTCCTTCGGCTGAGACCCTTTACCATTTGATTGGTCCTAATTTATAATAATAATAAAAAAAAACTCATTCAAATAAGAAGGTTTGATGCATATAACAATGTCTACTTTGGCAATTCTTGAAGTCCTCTCCAGTAGCTCTACTCAGATAGCATCTGATTAGCAGTTTATTTTGTACAAAAAATGAAATTACAATCTTAAATCAGGATGAAACTGTGCTAGCATTTTTTACTTGCATGTCCCCACAACTGTTAGGTTTAAGTCTCTGTATACATGATATACAGGTATAAATGAAATGGACCTTATGAGTTCATCTGACCTCACTTGTTGACTTCAGATGGGACAAAATTATAAAAGATCCCTTTCACAATTTTATGAGTCAAATTGATGAGAAAATTAAAACAAATTAGCTCTTACTATATTTTGGAAGCATCACATTTTTAAATCAAAATTGAAAAAAAAAATATATATAAAAAATATAAGGTATAATGCTTACCTCAGAAATTTATCTTATTACTTATAGCACATACTATTACCTCAAAGTAAGTAACAATTTCAAGTTAATCCCAAGATTATCCAATAAATACATTTTTTCTCAATTTCTTATAATAATCCATATACTGTATATATACTAAAATTCTAATCCAAAAGCTACCGAGCTATTTAAACATGAGTATTATATATAAGGCCAATACACAAACGACCCCTACCTGTTTAAGTTGACACAAAGACAATTTTATCATATAATCTTAGTTGTAATCTAAATGTTTTGGCATAGTTTAATAATCCTATCACATCAAAAATTAAACTATCAATTAAAACATCAATAAGAAGTTATTGAAGCATACAAATAGTTTGTTAAGTAATTTGTATAAAATAGTTTAAAGTTGTTATATTGCACCAGGAAATCATTCGATCAACAAGGGGGTTCATATTGTTTAAATGAATATAATGCAATTTAGTGAGTTTTGGCTGGGAACAGTATATCTATGGTCAATATATATATGTTCCTAGTTTTGGCAAATCTGAAATTTAATATATTTATCTTTATGCAGATCCATTGAAATGCAGGCTCCTAATTTGAGACATACACATTGAGAACTTTGCTAAAAGTCAGAAGATATGCTAATTTTGTTATAAAAATTGAAAATGTACAAAAATGAAATTTGGGGCAATTAACACAAGATCCAGTCTCCCAGCTAGCTCCATCTTTATTTTAATGTTGGGTTCCAGGCTCCTCTTATCCATAGTCTGAAGTTTGAGACTTTGTTAGGCACAGAGCTCCAGGGCTCAATGATTCTGCTATGAGGTGCATCACTAGGGTCCAGTCTCAAGATTCAAGGGCTTGAGGGTCCTATTGTGAAGCCTGTATTATAATCCCATTCAATATACAAGCCTATTCATGATTACATCAAAAACTTAAAATAGCTCATACCTTGTTCTTTCTTGATCTTAGGTTAGACTTGTCTTTGTGCCTTTCTGTACTCCAAAAACTACACTGGGCCATTACCGTTTCTTGTCTCTAGCAGCACCACCTACAATTAAAAAGAAACAAAATTTGTCAAGGCCTACAACTCTGGAACAACACACAAACTCCATAAATATAAAAGAGGGGCAAAAATATCAGGGGACATTCAAATTCATAGATTGAAAAACAAACTGTCAACGCTGTGGCTAAAACAGAAAAACTTTTAAAAAAGTAACAGACAATCAATAGTACACACTTAGACCACAGGGGCTTGTTTAGTGGGTCAGACGAGGTTTTACTGTCAATGGCGATCGCTATCCTATATAAACTTGGTATTTTATATAGGATAGCGATCGCCATTGACAGTAAAACCTTGTCTGACCCACTAAACAAGCCCCTGTGCTTAGACACATTATAGAAAACTAAAGACTAATTTAGCAACACTAAATCCATCAAAAACTTGGGGTGAGTCATCAGGTGCTATGGAAGGGTATAAACAGATTTTGCTCCACATGATGCACCCGTTGTGTTTGTCTTCACAAGACTGCATCAAATTTAGAAAATGTAATTTTATGTTGACACAAAATTCAACAATGTTGTAAACATCACACAAATTTTAAGGAGATATACAGCAACCATGATAGCAACAATGCATTTACATGGATACTAATGATTCAGGAGTTTTGAAAATTCGGCATACAGAAACTTAATATAAATTATGTATTTTGTTTAACACATGAATCTGTGTGAACACTTAAAAATCTAAAGAAAAGTACCCCACCTGTAATGCACCCATAATACTATAAGTTAGGAATAGTAGAAAAATAAATCCAAATAAAGGCTTGGTCTTTCTATCTTTGACATGTTTGATATACAAGTATAAGACCAAGTATTTAATTTGTATCAACTGAAAAGGATTTACTTTTCGCGAGTTAACAGCCCTAATGCTAAAGCAAAGAACCAAATTAAATATATGCAATAACTTTTAAATTAAATTAAACTTGCTCAAAGAAAAACTATAAAACTACAAAAGATTTGAAAACTGAACAGATTAAATACCTTACAATATTGTTGAAATAAATCTCTCATTTTTTTCCCACTTTTCCATAAATATGTAAATGGATCAGGCTCAGTTATGTCATCCCGGTAAAATATCTACCGTTAATTAAAGACGTTTCAATGCATTCAATTTGTCAAGTAATAAATTGTGCTTTTATCACGTATAATCTTTTGACAAAGTTAAAAATAAAATCATGCTTTAGTACTCGAATGGAAACCTTACGTTTCTACAGATAACATATATATGTATACCCATTTGTCATGGGAATTAATTATTCGTTTAACTTTGAAAGTGTACATGGAACTGCCGTATGTGTTAAAACTTAAACAAGTAATAAATCGTGGTCGATTAGTCTAACTATTGTTATCGTTACCTGAACAGGATAAAAACTTCAGAAGCCTGCGATTTAAAAATCAATGTATATGTTTTCTTTCCAGATAGATAAATCCATTCCACTTAAATGCATTTTAAACCTGAAATGAAATTTTCGTTCTTTTCTTATTGTAAACCCATTCAACCAGATCATAGCATCCCTTTCAAACAAATTATTAATCCTAATGTAATATCAATTTCAAATTCAATCCTATTGAAACTTTCCCTCTAAAGTATGGACAGGTTAAAACTTATAGAAAAGTCATCCCATCAAGGATTTTGATCTGATTTTCAATTCATAAACTACTTAATATTCAATTTTGGCTTAGGACATTGGCTTACAGTTGTATTATCCATCGTGAAGTGCATTACCGTATTATTTCTTATAAATATTACAACTACAACATCATAAGTGACTAGTTCATGATGAATGTGAATAAGGGATCATGATTTTAGATTTGAAAGAAATATGACTTTTTAAGAAAGGCATTCAAACTTAATTTTCAAATTTTTAAAAAGGAATATCATTTTGGTAAAACCATTATCCAAGCTATAATCTGCATCTTTGTTTAATACCCAATAAATTTTCAAATGGTACCATTTTCTTCAATTATTACAAAAACAGGTATGAATTAAAAAAAAAAAACAAGTTTGCTAATAGTTATAATTATTCATATAAAGAACAAATCAGGGTAAAACAACTTTTTATTTTATGTATTTTGAATTTTTCCTGGTATCAATAAGGAATTTGGAATTTTCTGATTATTCGTAAGCATGGTTAGTCGTCAAATATTTTTTTAAGGTAAAGTTGGTAAATTTTATATGTCTGCTGACACAAGCATTAAAATTAATCCCATTTTAATTAAAACTAACTAAATATGCTTATTTGACATCATAATCCAAATGTATATGATTAACCATAGAATTAAATTAGTGCATATAATTTACAGATTAACATCTGTCTGATGCTACTTATAACAGTCAGGCATTACTTAAAGTTAAAACCATAAGTGAAAACTTTATATTTTCCCCTTAAAGCAATTGACATTAGACTATATTTCAAATGGAATAAGTTGAACAGCTATCAAAGACTGACTAACTTAATATTCCATACTAAAGAGAGCAGATATTTGATTAGTTTAATGAATTAAGTAGGTAGGCCAATAGCGGTGGATCTAGAATCTTTCATAAGTGACGGGCCCACTGACTGCTTAAGAGGGAACCCTGACTTTGGTCATGCTAACTCAGTGATTCCCTATATAATCAACTAAAATTTTTCTCAGAAAAGGGGGTGGGGAGGCTCCCTGGGCCCCATCTTAATCTGCCTCTGGCCAACACTGTTCAACATCACAATCAATTTACCTTTCCACAGGTTAATGAGAATGGACAAACAGATCTAATGTATGATTTCAGTGGCGTAGCTTGCCTTCTGTTTATACAGAGGCAGTGGGTTGCGCTCCCCTGAAGCTATAGAGGTTTTTACAATTTGAACAAAAAAAAATCGTTAAAAATAGTTGCTGTTCAATGTTTTTTCATCATAATAATGTTAATTATATGCCTTACTATCTATACTCCAAGCTATATAAAAAAAAAAATACGTGAAGGTATCACATTAGACAACCAATGAAAAGTCAGTTTCCTGACTTGCTAGCAGTTACAGAAAGCAGGAACATATATATATTGACATACTGTTCCCAGCAGAAAGATAGCTCAAATGACTAATGGCTCCCAATATATGTCCAAGTACACTCTAATATAGTTGACTGTACCTCACACATCATATCACAAGAAATCATGACCTTGCTCGGTGGATAGAAGAAACCTGTACAAAATGTTCAATACAGAAAAAAACAAATGCAAATATTAAGGTTTATTTGTAATAAGTTTTGTGTTGATCATTTATTTGGTCGTAGGTCACGAATCAACGAATTATAGATAATCACCACAAAATGACAGCTGGATTGAACAAACGAATTTCAGGATAAACTAGGAGAAAAACATAAGCTACATGTAAAAGTGTAGCACGGCACTTGTTTTAGTGGTGTATTCCTTCGAAGGTCTTGAAATTACATATTGAATGATTTTCAACTCTTTTTTTTTCATTCACGATGAACATGACAACCGGCGAATAACTAACATTTAGTTTATTCTGAAGTCTTCATTATAAATGAACAGTATTTGGTTGAATTTTTTATATATATTAATAACTGACATTATGTATTAACTAACAGACATATTTCTCTGGAATTAGTGATTCCTTTAAATACTTTAAATTCCCTGCTTGTGAAAACGTACTATGAATTTAAAATAGCGAGAATAAAACTTGAGAACCACAACAAATAAATTATTTTCTGTGCACTATAATATATAAATGCATATTTTGTTTTGTTTAGTACCAAAGTCAATGAAAATAGTCATAGAGGAACATATGTCAACGGTTATAAATGAGGGTTTGAATGCTTAGAATGGGATTATCAAATATTTATTTTTTAATCATTGTCGCCCATAATTTGATTTTCCTTTATTTTATAATTTAGCACCATTTTAAATCCATATTCTTTTAAATTTAAATTAATTTCAGGGCCGATTTTTCTATTTTCTTAAAACCTCATCCAGGCCCTCATATACTAGAAATTATTCTGACACAAAATTAACTAATTGACCTAATTCAAAGGTAAAGTGATTTGATCGGGTGACTCGTGAGTTGCATCCTCATCTATTCTACTCATTGTTTTCGCTTGCAATAAGGTAGGACAAAATAAATTTGTTGTCGATTTCCTTTTACTCTGACAAACTTGAATTACAGAAAACTACCGCAAAGGGTATTTCCAAGTAGAGGAGGGGAAATTAATTCAAATGTTCCCATAAGTCTTGAATAATTCGTAAAGGGTATGAATCAATAACCGCACCAACAAGACATAACAAGTTGCTGAACATTATTGTTTAGTAGCCAGTTTGCTGCAATAATCATTTAAAAGAAAATACAGTGAAGGAAAATATATTTTTTTTTTTTTACCGAGGCAGTTTACCGAGGCAACTGCCTCGGTTGCCTTAACGTAAGCTACGCCCCTGGATTTACTTTTCAAATTGTGACTTGGATGGAGATCTCGAGTTGTCTCATTGGCACTCATACCACATCTTTCTAATATATATATCTAATGAATGTTATTTAAGAGGGGGGATAGGAGGGATCTTGATCCCGAAATCCTGGACTTGAAAAAACGAAATCCCGAGGTCCCGAATTTAAATAAAGCAAATCCCTACATCCCGAAATCCAAAAAAAAAGGATTCCCGGATCCCGAAAGGGTCAATCCCGAAATCCCGAGCTTAAAAACACCTGATCCCGGAGTCCCGATAAAGGTCCTATCCCCCCTCATTTAATGAACGAAAAAATGTATAATTTTTGGTAAATTATTCTGGAAAGCATTCTCAAAAGAGATATAACAAAATGCCTATTTATTGATATTTTAAGTCGAAAATTTTGAAATTATCCATGTTATCAATTTAAAAAAAAATAAAATAAAAAAGGAGCTGAAATATTTTTTTCATTTGTGACTTTGTTTATATATAAACCCTACTTTTAACATTGTGTAAATATTTCATTATAGGATATATATATATGAAATAGTATAAAGGTTTTGATGATTAAATATGTTTAAGTCCTATAACTCTGGAACAACAAATCCAGACCTGCCAACTATCCCGATTTTCGTGGTATTATCCCAATTTTTATCCCTCAACCCGAATCCCGCTAGCGGGATCATAAAACTAGTCAAAATCCTGATTTTCACCAAATATACCCGATTTTTTTTTTACCTGGGGACATATTATGACAAGTTAACGACCCTACGCTAATCAACAGTCACAACAGGTGTCATAATTAGTGGTTGTATGTAACCTTAAAATCATCCATACCTAAAGGTATACATAAGTGTAGAGGAAGAATCTTTTATGGTACCCTTTGTCCACTAATTCATCCATCCACGACATTCCTGGAAAGGATCTCTGAAAAAGGCATGCATAAATAAATTATCACCAAATTTTTACACAATTATTATAAGGCTTAAATACATAAAAAACAGCAGATATTAATTTTCAATATATATGTAAAGACGCACCTCCCTCCCTTCGGTTGGAAATAAGATAATTTTTGCTTAGATTGTAAAAAAAATCACCTTGCTTTGCTTGCCCTTGAAAATCTCTCATTTGGGCATAAAGAGAATAGACCACTTTTGAGTTTGTCCATCACCGGAAAAAACTTGTCAATTATGCATGCCTTTATGAAGTCATTTACCAGATAAAGGGAATCGCCTGTATCCCTGCACTCTAAACATTCATCAAGTGTCTTAGTGATCGTCATTGTGTGCAGGATTAACTAGAAATAATATTTGTTCTGTAGGTACTTAATCACAATTCCCTATAATGACAGCAGTGCTGAAAGACAATTATGAGAATTCAATTTGCCGAATAATTGGTGCAATATAGCTTTATAGTTTTCCAACCACTCGCTCAACATTGGAACTGAAATGACTACGCCCCTAATTGCACGAATGATGTTCACTAAAACCAACGATTTTGTCGGAAATGCGTTGTACCCAAAGTTATCTATTGACATACTCCAACAAATTATTAGTTGATATCTTGAGTTATCTCTCCTGGTCTTGATAGTATAAATTGTTTTGGTTACTCACTGAAATGTTTAAAACTATTTTGTGTTTGTAACTTGAGATACCATGTATAAATTTACATGTTAATATATAGGCCCTCCCACATTCTATACATTTGCCTGTTCAGGAGCCTGTGGTTCAGGTGTTGTATATGGTTTATGTCTGTCTTATTGTTTTTTGAAAAATGTTTTGTTATAAATTAGGCCTTTAGTTTTGTCATTTGAATTGTTTCATACTTTTCATGTAGGTGCCTTTTAAAGCTGACTATATGGCATGGGTTCTCCTCATTAATGAAGATAGTATGATAGCCTATAATGCTTACATTAATTTACTGTGTGAGAATATTTCTCCTCACTATTGAAAGAGGGCGATATCTAAAAATAGCAAAGCAGAGTAGGGTATGTCTTTGCTGCAACAATGGAGACATTGAAGATGAACTACATTTTCTTTTAAAATGTTCCTCTTATAACTATGTGAGAGATAACCTCATTAAAAAATTAAATAATGTCCTATTGAACAACAAATTACCTTCCTTATCACATAACTTGCTTAGGCAGCAACCATTTGATTTTCTGGGGGGGGGGGGGGGGGGGGCTATGGTTTTTTTTTCTGTACAAACTTTTTTTTTTCGCCTGCGGCGAAAAACAATCTATTTTTTTCGCGACAAGTCGAAAACAATTTTTTTCTTTCAATTTTAGAATTACATATAGTGGCAGCTGAGGGTGTAACAAACAATTTTTTTTTCTCAGAATCAAAAACAAATTATTTTTTTCTCCAAAAACTGGAAACAAACTTTTTTTTCCAAAAAAAAACCATAGCCCCCCCCCCCCCCCCCCCCAGAAAATCAAATGGTTGCTGCCTTATATCAATTCTAAATAGTAATTCCCAAACAATATTAAAAATTGTTGTCAACTATTTGAATGAATGCTTGTTGGTGAGAAACTCATTATTAAAAGGTACTTAATTTCTGTTATAATGTATATGCTTCTCTTTTATTTTTATATATTTCTGTCATAATTATCCGCTGTCACTCCTTCATTGTAAATATGTTATTGTAGTTTGTCTTTAATTTGTTGCCATAACCATGATTTATTGTCAATGTGTTTGAGTGCTAATATTTATCTTATCTTATCTTAAGGTGGTATTTGGGTGTCTTCCTCCATCTTGGATTGTAAAAAACAGTGAACCAAAGGTCCAGATTTTCTTAGTCTGTAAATAATCAAGTTAGCAAAATTTGATGCAGGAATGCAGATATTAAATATGAATTTTCATTTAAAAGAACCAATTTATAAGAATATAACTTATAAATATTAATATTTTTGCAAATGTTGATTATTTTTGTTTGTTTTTTATGTATTTTTTTAAATTGCCATTTTAAGGGGAGGTAACTCTAAAATAGTGCATTTTCTGAAGGATTCTACATGGAATTTTCCTATTTCGTATTTTAGCCGGAAAAAATTCACTGTGACCCTATCTTTTCTTTTGAAATTCTCAAGGCATTGTCTGATTGAAAGCTATATCTTTTCCTTAAGTATTTAACAATTCTATCATTTTGTTTAATTTCTAACCACAAAACGGTGTTTTTTCCTGTATAATCCTTACAAAATGTGTTATTTTGTCGCGTCCTGTAGCTTGAGAAAATGCGCGGTGACCTATCATTTTTATTATATATTTCAACATATATCAATAGCAAAGTATGAACAAATTCTATCATTTTTATTTTAGACTCTGGAATACCACCTTAAAAGTGAAATATCTGTTCTCGGCAAATGACTAGTCAAAATTTGATTATGATGTCAAAATGTTTTTTTTTTCTTCTAAATTTTCCTATTGTGACGTCGTCATGAAAAAAGGCAACCATTTCTGATGACGTCGCACATTTTAAGAACACAAGTTTCTGAAAATCTTTGAAAAAGAAGGATAAAAATCATCAGAGAAACAGATTTTTTTAAACCGGGACCTCAGGATTTCTAGGATAAGCCCTAGAAAACAAACTACTCCCACCCCCCCACCCCCCCCCCCCCCCCCCCCCCCCCCCACCCCCCCAAGATTATCTTGATATACAAAGAGAGATAACTCCTAATTTTAAGTTTTCTAAAAATAAGAGAATTTATCAATTATTTTACATTTTATATAGCAAACAATAATATGATGTTTTTCTTTTTTATATTTCAATAGTATGTATCGACCTTTTTGTCTTATGATTCAGTTCACAGGCACTTGTCTTATCCTCCCCCTGCTCCCTCTATATATGACATGATATACCTTTTTTTCTGAGACAAGTGCCTGTGACATTTCATTGTGATTGGTTGACTATTAACAAACGTTATAACCGTGGAAATTCAACTATTCATTAACATCATCAGAATGAGTCACAATAAAAGCTAGGGATTTTCAACTCATGACTAGCTCCTTCTTTTTCTTCTTTCCTCGGTATCTTCCTCCATTAGTTGGAGTACCACAGCCTTACTATGCAAAGGTTGGTCATACCTGACAGGGGAGGATCCAAGCATTTTCCAAAGGGGGTGGGGGTGTTCCGGACACTATATAAAAAGGGGAATTCCAAACATATGTCTCCATTCAAATGCATTGATCGCCAAAAAAAAGGGGGTCCAAACTTGAAGATCTAATCAAAATAATCCTGAAGGGAATGAAAGTAATTAAGTGCCCTGACACAATATCCATTCCCAATGATTAATTTAAAACCCAATGTAGCATTATACAAACTTAACTATGAAAAATAACAAATCTAAGAATTTTTTTTATAGTTTCTAATAAAAAAGTATGACCAAAATTTCATACACGGCCGTTCTGTGTTATAAGAAATATGTAATACCTGAAGCAAGACACGGCCAAATACAGTACACACCATATGTGACAGTTTGGTGCAGTGGATAAGGACCAACAGTTAGTGTACGGTTTGCGGAAAAAAAGATTGTATCCAGTTTATAAGGATGTACTTAGGTGAAATTAAAAGAAACAAGAATTTAACAGTCACTGTTGCGGATCCATAACTTTTCATAATGCTAGGGGCCCTCTGACTGACCTAAGGGGGCACTCCAGTCATGCTTCAATGATTCCCTATATAATCAACAAATTTTTCCCACGAAAAGGGCCCCCCCCCCCCCTGGATCCGCCTATGTTTAAAATTGATAGTTTTAGTTGGACGAGCATTAGCAGAGGCGGATTTAGGGGGGCCCAGGAGGCCCGGGCCCCCCTTTTTGGGGAAAAAATTGGTTGCTTATATAAGGAATCACTGAAGCGTGACTGGAACGGGCCCCCTCTTAGGTCAAACAGTGGGCCCCCACTTATGAAAATCTCTGGATCCGCCACTGATTAGATAAGGAACAAAAAAAGACTAAATATATTGATAGGTCATGGAGCTGCTTTTCGAGATATTTTATTTTAAAAATATGGCGGGAAAAGGCTGACTCGGACTTATCTTATATCTGCATTGGTTTTATTAGGGTCTCAAATCAAAAGAATAAAAATCAAGAATATGCTTAAACTTTGGCAAATGACCTTCTATTGGCTATTCAGTATTGTATGAAAAGATAAATGAATGTTATATATATATATATATGGAGTAAAATATTTACATTGTATCATATGGAAAAAAAACAAGGAGTCCGAACATTTCGATGAGATGCCGTAATAATAATTAAATTGTTTTGAATGTTTTTTATTATGATAATTCTAACTTAATGATATGAAGGAAAGGAGACGAGTTTTACACGATTGTGAACTTCGGAAGCTATCATGGTTGGAAATCATAGAGGATGTAATTATTTTCAATGTTGTTCATTAAATGCTTTATTACTTTGTGTTTCACAAACTTATAACAGATGCAAGTTAATGAAATGGGTCTGTAATTTACTGCCCTTTGTTATTGTTGTACCAACTCTCTCGACTATTGAAAAGTTGTTTAGTTAATTATTTTACAAGTTAATGAAGCCTTGCGACAACCCTGAGGGGTCTTTATGTTGCCTGTTAAAATGTCTAGCCTATCGAACACACCATTCGATATGAAAGTAGCAATCCAATTGGTGTGAAATTCATTTTTGCCACCCTATCAGAACCTACCTGTCGTGTTTAGAATTGTCAATAGTTCGTAGTTGCATATGCATGCCACAATTGCCACAGGAAATAATGCAGGCACCAGTGAACAATCTACCAATCATGAATCATGAAATTGTTCAACAAAAAGCTGAGTCAATGTTATGATAAATGAACAAAACAATGAAAGATACGAACATTTGGTGACTAGTTGTATGAGTCACCTTGGAAAAGAGAACCGAAACATACCAGAGGAACATTCAAACCCAAAAGTCGATAAAACTGATAACCGCGCCATGACTATAAAGGTAAAAGACAACAAGACAAACAATAGTATACAAAAAACAACATTGGAAAAAAAATACTAATCAAAACGAACCCCACCAAAAACTGGGAGTTATTTCAGATGCTCCAGAAGGGTAGGCAAATCCTGCAGTGATCATGCATATGTGTGTTGCTCATGTACAAACTCGATGATTAGTCTAATTTGGATGGTCACATTCAGGGAAAATGGACGGATTGTAGTTACGACATTAGGAACATATCCGTTATCATCTGTGAAAATAATATTACATAATGGTAAACCAGCTCATGACGGCATCCGTAAAACTAACAAATGGCGGATTTCAACTTTGCCACTAGGAACTCTTGGTGAAATAGCTTTCTTGTGAGCAGTAACCCTCTACCAAGGAAATCATGATAGGAAATACAAGCCATGGAAAATTGCATCAACTGGAAAGTCATGCCCAACAACAAAACAACACAAATAAAAGAAATTATGTCCTCTGGTACCAAGTTGCCCACAACAGTAAATATACAAAATAGTTATCTGCTTTAATTTAATTATAGTCCTGACAAAAAGGGTAAGAAACAGATAAACAGAGGTCTAAAAACCCATTTGGATCACGCTAAAAAAATATGTTCATCTTTAGAAAAAAAATAAAAAAATATTCCATTAATGTTTCAGTGTTTTATTATCTCAACCCTGACCAACCTATAGGTAGCTACAATGTATAAGTAAATTGTTAATTTTCTGTTTTGTTTTGTTGTCTTTATTTTTATTGACCTAAAATACACTTTCTTTCAATCATTTAGCTTGACGTAGTTGTTTTTTTTCTTTATATTATGTATAGATTTCTTTTCTCCGATTTCTTGAAACACAACAAATATAAGAGGAGAACTACAATGCAACATGCAGAAACACAACACTAAAATGTAACAAACACAGCAACGAACTATATATAATATAGCAATGGCCATTTTCCTGACTTGGCACAGAACATTTTAAGAAAAAACAATGGTGGGTTGAACCTGGTTTTGTGGCTAGCAAAACCTCCCGCTTTTATGGCAATGTTTAAAATAACATTAAAATGACAACATTACATGACAGGACTACAATTAAATGGGAGAACATATAGGACAGAGAAACACGGATAAAAATTATCAAAAGGTACAAGGTCTATTATATAATACGCCAGACGCGCGTTCCGTCTACACAAGACTAACCAGTGACGCTCAGATCAAAAAATTTCGAAAGCCAAAACAAGTACAAAGTTATAGAGCATTGAGGACCAAAAGTTCCAAATAGTTGTGCCCTTCATGGCTAAGGTTTTCTGTCTGGGATAAGAATATCCTTAGCATTTAGAATAATTCATACTTTTCAAACAGTAAATTTATAAAAATGACTATATATAATAGATATACACATGAATGATAACATCGAAGTGGTGACTAATTACAGAATATAAAAACGAATACATAAATCAACCTTAACCAGCACATAAAAAGTCACGACCGAGTTAGCCGAAGAGATCGACGCACAAAGTGACGTCACATTTGAATTTCAAAAAAATTCCCAAAAATAGGATAGAATTAGGATAGAATTCAATATTAGGTTTGTAATACGAATATAACATTTATTAATAACAATAAAAATTACAATACTAATTAATATACAATTGTGGTAGAAATTAGATAATTAATTGTATTATGTTATAGATAATGCATATTTTAAGGTTTTTCTTGTCGTAGAACACACCGAGGGGTGTCAGGATTGATCAAATGAAAGACCGACCGGAGGGAGCTAGTTATGTAGGTGTTTCTTCTAAATTAAACTGTAAACCAAATATATCGTATAAATTTAGTTGACCTAAACTAAAATCTAATAAATGAACTGGGGGATTAATTATCTTTACCATAACACACGAATACAACAGAAAAAAATAAGATTTACAACTACAAACGATAAGACATTTGACAAAATTTCGTTGAAAAAAACAAATATTACATCAAAACTAAATACATGAATTTTGGATAGAAAATAAAAGTACCATGACACGTCTTATAGCAATGCGAATTCAAACTCAGCAAAACAGTCACACTCGGGAATAAGTCACGTTCGGCATTAAAAGATCAGACGACGTTATGACAAACTACAGTCTAACACGTGGTAAAAATGTCCTAAGTTACCGCTAATACTTTGAGTTCTTTATTTCGTTCTTTTTTTGCATTTTACTTATTTGGTTACAGACTTAGATCAAAGATTCCAGATCTTTCCAATTAATTTTTAAGGTGTGTGTTATATTGTGATGTTACACCACTGTGCTAGGTTATTGAGATGCATTCCGGGACGGGATTTTCTCGCTGTGTTGAAGTCCCATGGGTGGCATTGGGCTGTTTTCTGCTCTGTGTATGGTTGTTGTCTCTTTGACACATTCCGCAATTTCGAATGCAATCTCAAATTTATAGTTTAACCCCGTAACACCCACAAAATATGTACCTTATACGGAGGATACTTTCAGTCGTCTTTAATTGTTTTACGATCGTTGTTTTGTGTGAAATCAGATTTTCAGATTGTTATTTTTAATTGTTGCGATATAGTGATCACGGGGCCTTTTCTTTACATGTGTGCGTATTTAGCTCACTGTTGTGATGGCGGGAAGGTTATGTCTTTTGTCTTTTTGTCTTTAAATTTATCATGTTATCTCATGAGCAATCCCATTTTTTTATAGACTAGTCTACGAACATCGGATTGTCAATAACATTTTATATTTTTAAAACATCGCTTTTTTATTTTAAAAATATACACAAAAATCACTACATATTAAATTCAAATTTAAAATTTCATTTTAATTGACAAACTATTTACATATCACAGCATTCAATAAAACAATCAATACCCAGTCATAAATTTGACATATGAGACACTTAACATATGCTTGATATATACATATTAATATAGTCTCCCAAACAGAAAAATAAATGAACAAATTGCTTTCAAATCGTATTCAAATCTCTTTCAAATCGTGATTCTGCGATTTGTTAGTACCATTTGCTTGTGATTCATTAAACAAATCAATAACAAATCAGAATTTTCTAAATTCCCTAAAACTGATTTCTTTGCGATTTCTTTCTATTGTATGATTTGTAAGCAATTTGTTTCTGTTTGAGTGTGATTTCTTTATGATTTGTTTACTTAGAATATCTTATGAAATGATTTGAAAGAGATTTGTTAACTTTGTAAGCTAGAATGGTGTGATTTCGTTATGATTTGTTAACTTACAATATCATATGAAATGATTTGAAAATGATTTGTTAACTTTGTTAGCTAGAATGGTGTGATTCATTGATGATTTGCTACAATGAATAAAATGTTAATGCTTTTCAATTTTCTTTGTTTATCTATCTCTCTAACTTCCGGTTGAGGTTCAATTCAAATTTCAAATACTGTTCTATATCAACTGAACAAAGAAGGTTGCAAGATGAGGAGTTTTATTCAGTTTATGAAAGATGACGATGGTAAGAAATCTCTATATTTATAATTTCACATATTCAACTAATAGTATTCAAACGTTAACCTTCAAAATTTAGAAACTGTGCATTTCAGTATCTCATTATCATCATGATAATTTTGTACTGTAAGGATTAATTTTCAAAAAAAAATGTGTAAAAGATGTGTAAACAGATCGAAACATTCATTTAAAGACTGGCTTCCAGAGACAGCAGACATAATACACTGGCAAGTTTAATGTTTTAATTGTGCATAATGTTTACTGACCAGGTCCCGGGCAAAATGGGCAAAGCTATATTACAATATAGCAGAATTGGACCGAGACTAAGAGCCATCATCTATTCGACACCATTCTACGAAGTACATGTGGGTGCCCGTGTTTTTTTTCAAATTTCGTTATAGTCAAATTCGGGAGAGAAGTAAGAGAAACTTACACAAAGTGAACAATTCGTCCCTCATCGCAACCAAAGATAGTATTCCTTTTTACAATTAGATGAGTAGCTATTTAAGGTAAAGTTAAAACGTTTAGTGGTTTCAGGTTCAGAACATATTTTTAATCTGGATGTAATTGATTTAATCTGTGAACTTTTGATTGAAGCCAATTTATTTACGATTTACTTCTGATTTGTTTAAGATTTGATAACAATTTGTTTATAATTTCTTAATAATTTGAAAACAATTTGTTTACGATTCGCTTGAGGTATGAATATGATTTACTTCTGATTTGTTAAAGATTTGTTAGCAATTTTTTTACAATTTCTTTACGATTTGAAAACAATTTGTTTGTGATTTGCTGGAAGTAGGAAAGCAATTACCTCTAATTTGTTAATGATTTCAAAACAATTTCTTGACAATTTGTTTATGATTTGCTTATGAATTGTAAGCAATTTGTTCGTGATTTGTTATTGTGATTTGTTAGCTCATTTGCATGTGAAATTTTATCACTTTCAAATCACAAAGAAATCATACGATTTTTTTATCATTTGTTACCATGATTTGTTCCTCAATTTTTTTTTGTTTGGGGCGCTCACAGTAAAATTCATAAAAGTCATAAAAAAGTTAAAACATATTTTATGCATTTAAAAGCATACTGTAAAAGCACAAATTTTCGTGGGGGATTTAATTTCGTTTATTTCGTGGATCAGAATTATCCACGAAATTAAATTCCACGAATAAATAGGAAACTGGTTAATTGATTAGACATCGATATTCAAAGGTTTTCTTTAAGTCAGATGATAATCCTAATCCTTTGTTTGTACAGTAATTAATAATCGCCAAGAACTGTCAACCAATGTCATTTAACAGTCTAATGCGTCTGTAATGCCCTCAAGTTGTTATACATTTATTACACAATCTTTGTCCTTGGATAAAACATCAAATGTGTGTAACAGCCAATTAGTTAGAGCAGGTTACAACACTTGATTTGTGCTCACTGTTACTATGAAATGCAATTATTGATTTTTCCCAACGACAAAAGTTCACATCAGTCTTATTGAGTATTGTCAATTATAAAGTGACATTTGTATAATTTTTTTCTAAACTTAAAAACCACGAAAATTAATCCCCACGAACTTACCTTTGGATACAAAACCACGAAATTTTAACCCCACGAAAATTAATGTTTATACAGTATATAATTTTAGCAAAAAATAAAAATCTTAAATGAACACTTCCATACCAATCTTTCTCACTCCGCTTATTCTGATTATGTTAATTGTAGGGGTGCCAATTGTAGTCAGTACATTGAACATACCTAAAAGGGATTGTGTAACGCATAATTCATTAAAGTCCAGTTTGTGTATAAAGGGAGATAACTCGGATTGATATAATTAGTATTTTCTCAGGTAGATAATTATAATTGAATGTATACAGATTTGTAATAACAAGCAATTGCCAGTGACAGCAAGATTGTCAGTTTTGAACGATTCCACACCTTTCACAGCCTTTTATGAATATCAATGGTAATGATTTCTTCGTCTGCCTTCAAAATATGATCACCCGCTTCTACTTATAATTACATGCTAAATATAAGAAATATATTATTTAAGATTTAGTGCATTTTTCAGCAAAAAAAAGAATAGTCAAAGAAGATAGTGATAAACAAATATCATAGATTCGCTATTTATGCCTATGTGTCTTTGAATAAAAAAACTGCATAAACTTTTTTCATCATGTTCATTAAAAATCTTCTTGCTGAATCTTTTCAATTATCATACTTTTTTTTTGATTATTAAATTATCGAATATCTGTGCCACAAACAATCAAGGCGTATATAAATTATACATGATAGTTTAGTTCATTTACGACTACTTGATTTTGTTATCTTACAATCTGCTTCAAGTGAAGTTATATACCACAATGAATATATTATAGTTATCAAAAGTACCAGGATTATAATTTAGTACGCCAGACGCATTTGAAAATGCCTGTACCAAGTCAGGAATATGACAGTTTTTGTCCATTCGTTTTTGATGCGTTTTGTTATTTGATTTTGCCATGTGATTATGGAATTTCCCAATTGATCTTCCTCTAAGTTCAGTATTTTTGTGATTTTACTTTTTTCGTCTACATATTATGATTGGAATTAAGGGATGGTACACATGTATATAACTTTCCCCCCTAGTAAACGGGAGATAATTCAATTCAAACAAATCTTAATATTTATGATATTTGGTATCAATTATGCATGATCTTATTTTCCCGAAAGTCTCTTACGAAATATCGTGGTTTTTTTAACCGGTCTTGCTAAGTTGGGAAGCAACAAGGTTACCTTTCCCACTGCACATAGATAATGTCCTATTCAAACGGACAGCGTTGTTCGTAATAATGTTTTGGTGTATTTTTGTTATTCCTCTCATCTTTTTTCTTTTCAACGTTTTTACGATTTAAGCGTTACACATGAGACACATGCATTGCTCTGGTACGATTATATTGTTTCATGTTACCAACCTCCGTAATGACATATAATCAATGTTTTGGTATAAATAACATGAATAACGAGCGTTTCATAATTAATACTTGAAATGTTTGACTTAACTTCTTTGTTGTAAATCGGATTGTGAAGAATGCTCGAATATCATAAGACAGAAAGCAACTTCGAAAGTTGTCCAACGTGACCGTTCCAACATAATATTGAAATTTATTAATAATTAATGTTACTGAAAATTACCTGTTTGTTAAAGGCATTCCTCTAATATTTGAAATAGCTGTATTGTCATAACTGCTGGCCGATTCCTCTACACCAAATGCCTCCTCTGTAATAGGAGGAAGTGGTATCCGACAGTTTCGTGGATCATACGGTTCAATTGACCGAAACTCGTATACTTTTGCGTGATCAGATATCTCAAGTTCTGTATATCTTGCTCCACTTGGAACTACTTGAGTTCGATAACCAGGAGACTCCACTTGAACAGCTACACAATTATAATTATGTAAAAAACGATTATTATTGGGATTGTTAAGAAAGAAAAAAAGAGTTGAAAAGCGAACGGATAATTAAAAAAAATATCTGCTTACAAATACATACAAACTTATGGCATGTTTTGGTTTCCCGTATTTTATTCAGGTAAACTAACCAGAGAAGATTATATTTTGGCAGTGCCTTACAGAAAACAAGTTTATTATATCTCGTTAAATTCGTCCGAAATCAAGACACCTTTGAGCGTATAAGAAATTATTTTTTATTAGACAGAGAAAATTAAAAAAATAAAAACTACCTTTAAAAAGCACCCGACTTCAGACGAGCAAAATTTCTATATTTTTTTCAAAGATTCTAAAGTATTCCTTTGATTGCGATTAATTGACAAACGGCACACATGGCTGACACAGGACAACTTACAACCAATAATGAGCACTTAAAGTCCAAAAATTATGGTATCGACACTATAAAGCTTCAATAAATGACAAATATCGTTACGAAAGTAAACTTATTTGAAACGCCTTTTATAGTTTACTTTATATAGTATACGATATTGGGTTATCTCAATGTTGAGGTCCGTACTGTTACTTAGTCTACTTCCATACCTTCTTATTTCCATGGAGCCTGTCATGCTACTTTAAAAAAAAAAAAATTAGAAATTCAAAAATCGTCAGTTAAAATATTGCAAAGTATGTCTTATTTGGTTTCCGAACAAATCAAGATAGTTCAACATCTGAAAAAGGCATACTTTTACATTTTATATATTCAGTTTTCCAGAAAAGGATTGTTTGTGTTTGGCTGGAATGAATTGAATAAAAAAGTGTTTCAAAAATTTACAATAAATGACATAAATTAGGAAATTAAGAAACAAACATGCCACTGCTGGTGGACGTTTCGTTCCCTAGGGTATCACCAGCCCAGTAGTCAGCACTTCGGTGTTGACATGAATATCAATTATGTGGTCATTTTTATAAATTTCCTGTTTTCAAAACTATGAATTTTTCGAAAAACTAAGGATTTTCTTGTCCAAGGAATAGATTACCTTAGCCGTATTTGGCACACATTTTTGGAATTATGGATCCTCAATGCTCTTCAACTTTGTACTAACTTGTTTGGCTTATATAACTATTTTGATATGAGCGTCACTGATAAATAAAGGCAACAGTAGTATACCGCAGCTGTTTAAAACTCATAAATCCATGGACAAAAAACAAAATCGGGGTAACAAACTAAAACTGAGGGAAACGCATTAAATATAAGAGGAGAACAACGACACAACATTAAAATGTAACACACACAGAAACGGACTAAGCATTAGATAAAATCCTATGAGACTAACAAATATGTAGACGCGCGTCTGGCGTACACAACTATAATCCTTTAGCCTTTTTCACAAAAAATCTTAAGTGTAAAATTAATCTTACGATAAAAATATTTAGTTGAATTGTCAAGGAATATCTTAGACTTACGATAAATTTTACATTAAGATTTTTTGTAAAAAGGGCTACTGGTACTTTTGATATTAAACTATTAATTTATCAACTTTAAAGACAAATATACATCTTACCTTCCATAATGATTCTGTATGTAAAGCAACCTTAAGTACAATTTAGAGATAGGAACTATCTATTTTTCTGTAAAAAAAAGTGATAAAATGAAGTTGTTCTATAATTAGGTTGACATTTATGTACAGAAAACATATCTACGAATTAAAGAAGCACTACTTTTCAGTTACCTGAAATTAAAATAGTACGCTGAGTGTGAATTGTGTATTGTATCAGGACTTGCATGTGTAATACGTAATTAAACGTATGAATATATATCCCATGGAAAACACCTGTTCTTAAAATAACTTATCGATTGCATAGTTTATCTAGAACTTGTTATAGTGTGTGATAACATTGTGTGAGGGAATTCGACGTTTGATGTACCACTGTTCACTCCAGTGCAATTTATGACAATACCACTGCATCAATCAGAATTATTTCTTTTGCAGTGTTTTAAGAAATGATTTTGCTTTGTTGTCGCGTATTATTTGTGAAACATTCAATGTTTTAAAAAGGCGAATTTTCTTTATAAAGTCAATGATTATGTTGACTTTTGAAGGCCAAACTTTCTACAGCCTTAAATACGCTAATGAAAGATCCAAAAACTATACCAATACATAACGACATGTTTATGAAATTATAACAAATCTATTGGTTAACAAATTTTTACTCGTTATTGCAAAATAATGAACTTAATATATCTGACATTTTCTCCCTACCCAGTTTACCCCTATACATTTTTATGATGTGGACTGGTCATTGTTATTGAATCGTAGGCAATTTGATTGGATTAAGTTGTTATTAGTTTACCTTCAAACTTGTTTATGCTTTTCATACATGACTATTGATTAATTAGAACGTGCATGAATGTGTACGGTAACTAAAATGACCTTCAAACTGGACACTGGACGAGTCAATATTATGTTTTATCAATGAAAGTTAAGGTATGAAAGGTAAGAATTGCCACTTATTCGATTTTCACAAAATTTTCGGAATATACAGTTGAAAGGTTATTTTTAAAAAGCCTATTGTGAAGAGTAAAGAGAAAGTTTACAAATAATACGTTTTGTTCCATTAAACAAGTCATTTTCGTAAGAGAAATACCGAAATATATTTTACGCACGACTACGGCAGGTAAAATTATTATTTATCATAATAAAAAAAAGCATTTTTCAGTCTCATTGGAATATGTTAATTACAATTAATCCCAAACTTAAGAAGTAAGTAACTAAAGTCAAAATATGTCCGATCTGCCTATTTCTGCACATCAAAAGTCAATACGATCGTTTTAAAGTCAATTTCGTCTACCTCACAAAATCTTGTTAGGCACTATAAGCAAATTCTTATAACCCTGGTGCCTTTGATAACTATTATTATAGTGTCACATTAGAATCAATAATTATAACATTTAAAAATTTGGGTATTTAATCGTCAAATGTGAATCCTATAATTCTATTAGCAGAACGAAAAATTGTTTTTATGAGTTTTTTTTAGCTCTAAATATGTCCATCCTGACATAAAGAATTATTCATCGATTCATTTTTGATTTTCTATGAAACTATATGATTTTCATTATAAAGTGTAAAAATGGTCAGTATGGTGACAAATGAGGAAACATTTGAAAATTTAATGAACCGAAATACCTCACGGCTAGTTTTGGTCTTATTTTGTACATAAATATAATATCCTTTGATTAAAGCATGTCGTGAAGTGTCGAAGTGATGTAGATTTTTGAAAACTGCGTTCAAAGATCAAAAGGGGGGGATTTTAAAAAATCGAAAATTTTAGACATTTTTGACAAATTCTCGGTAGTCTCCCATCATTGCCCATGTTAAATGAAAACGGCAATTTGACTATTCGTACCTCCATGCGGATATGCGCAGACACTGCCATTTTACTTAAGGGACGGTGCAATATTTATCAGACAGGTGGGACCAGTGCAATTTTGTTTTATCGCATAATAAAAGTGAATGTCCTATACTTATTTGGGCTGTAAAAACTCTATGTCCTATGACTTGAATACAGAAAAAAAAGTCTGTGTCGTATTACATTACAAACTGGTCTGAAAAAAGTAAAATCACAAAAATACTGAACTTTGAGGAACTGACATATTCTGAAAACAGAAAAGACCATATTTTGACTGGTCCAGCACTGTTTGTATATGACTCAATGTAATCTTAACAGTCTTTGATCTCATTTCTACGAATTTTCAAATCAACTTGGATTTTCAAATTACTGTTTAGAAATCTCAATTGATTTTTGACCTTATAGAATATCAGGTTGTTTGGTAGATTGGTGTATTGCTGTAAAATGTATGAATTTTATTAACAGGCAAAAAGAGCTAAACTTTTCAGTTTTAGGCAAAATTCAGATAGTCAGCTTTAAATTTTTTCATAACTTTTCCAAATCAACTTGGATTTTCATATTTCTTTACAGCTATCTTATTTCTATATTAATCTTACAAAATACAAGGTTGTTTGGTAGATTGGTGTATTGCTGTACTTTTTATGGATTAAATCAAAAGGTAAAAAAATGTAAACATTTTCAGTTTAAGGCTAAATCCAGATAGTCAGATGTATTTTTTTTTATAACTTTTTCAAATCAAGTTGGATATTCATATTACTCTATAGCTATCTGATTTATATATTTATCTTACAGAATGCTAGCTTTTTTGTTTGTTTGGTGTATTGCTGTACAATTTATGGATTTAGTTAGAAAGGTAAATATTAAGGCCAAATTCAGATAGCCATCTTTAAAATTGGTATAACGTTTCCAAATCAACTTGAATTTCATAATACTCTACAACTATCTCAGTTTTATATTGATCTTACAGAATGTCATGTTATTTGGTTGTTTTGTTTATTTTTGTCAAATTCTATGATTTAATAAAAAGGGAAAAAAAACTGCATCGAAGTCAAAAACTTGTCTGCCTTTGCTTTAAAAAGATCATAATTTCTTTCTTGAAAAGTAGAATAGATAAAGACATTGTATATTTGAAATATAGACATGCACTGTTATTAAGATAATAATGAGTAACACAGCATATGCTAATATGTCTGGAGCTATGGTCCCTGAATTTAAATCATTTCCTTTATTAATAAGGTATTTAAAAAATTGTATACAAATGGGGTCATTGGATATTAAGTTAATAAAAGTGTTTGATTGTTTACAATAGTTAAAATAAAGTTTCACGTCCTAGGGAAATATGACAAAAGTTTCATACAAGGCCGTTCTGTGTTATAAGAAATAGGTAATACATGAAGCAAGACAGGGCCAAATACAGTACCTTGACTTGTTGAACACCAGATGTAAATCAGTGTCAAGTAAACTATAAAATAATACTGGAAGTGACATTTTTTTCAAACCAGAAGTAACAAAGTATCTCTTTCAAAATAAATGTCTAGAAACCATATATTTATGAAACCAGCGTACAATAAGCTATCATTTGACGCTGGACATGACATTTTAAACCAAAATTTTGATATTTCAGTCGTATCAAAATAGATTTTTTCGGATGGAAAGACCTTCAGTATACAGAGGGAGCAATATTTTCAGTCATCCATTATTGTTTTCTACTCACTGTGAGTGAACTCATGCTTTCAGTTTTGACAATGTCCTTTTTAATTGTTGCATTTTAGTCATCACAGGGCCTGTTCGTTATATGTGTTAAACGTATTGAGCTCACTGTTCAGTTCAGAATGCGATAAGGTGATACCTTTTGTCTTTTTTTTTATCATGTTGTCGCATTAGCAATCCCATTTCTTTCAACATGTTCAAGACCAGTCTACGAACATCCGATTGTCAATGAAATTTTTACATGTATAAAATATCGTTTATAATTTTAGAAATATACATAAAAATCACTATATATATAAATATTAAATTCAAATTAAAAATTTTCATTTTTTTTTAATTTCTTAATCTCAGGGCACTCTTGGGCATTACAAAATTTAACACACTCTAAATTATGTTGCTCAGTCGATTAGAACATATAAACATGCATGCATAAATCACAAAAGTCCAGTTCTTGAATAAAGAGAGATAACCCTAGCTGATTGTTATAATTAGCCTTTTCTTTTTTAACAGGTAGAGTGAGTACAGTTACATAATAAGCAATGGACTGCAAAATTGTCAGTTTTGATCGATTTCACACCTGTTTACAGCTTCTAATGCATATCATTGTTGCTGCTCTTTTCTTCTGCTTCGGGATCACTGGCCTCCACTTGCATACTAAACATAAGAAATATATATTATAAGAATTAATTAATTGTTTTTAATAAAAAAAAAAGAATGGTCAAAGAAAATCATAGTGATTAAGAAATATCCTAGATTAGCTATTATGTCAGCGTGTCTCTGAATAGGAGAAAGCATTGGTAGAATTTAAAGTCTAAAAGGAAAAGATAAATCATGCTTAGTATAGACAAAATCACTAAAGGAAACAAACAAACAATTCTCTGAAATAAACATGATCAAGATGATTGAATATTTTGTTTTTCAACAAACGATTGGAACAGACTTCTCTAACCCTCTTTTTGACCACTAGATCTTTTATTCGAATAAAGCAGATTTCATACAGGTGCTTCTCAAGAATGATAAAAATAAGGCAATCATTATCCTTTTACTTCATGTACCTTTTTGTAAATAATGTCCTTTCAATAAATAATGCAAAGTTTGGTGGCTATATTGAAAAAAAATACTACATGAAACGTTAAATAAGAATACGTCAAATACAGTTAAGTCTGCCACATATCTTGACTTATAAATAAACAATGACAACGAGAGACGGCTGAGAACAAATTTACCGACAGAAGCGATTATTTCAGCTTCCTAATAGTGGACTCTTCTTTGCTATGTAGCAACACCCCAGCAGTACCTGCATATGAGGTATACACCTCCTAGTTTATATGATAATCCAGAGCTTTTTTCCCTATTATGATCTTCTTCTTGATACAAGTTGCTTCTGACAATGATGCTATTAAAACTAAGTTTCAAATGGTAATGTATGATTCACCCTTTCAAAGTGTTACTGACACCATATCACGAGTTGTTTAACTGCCAGTGTATTGTATATTTGGTTCGCAAAAAACAACAGGTGATAACAAATGTGTTTGAATGGTTGTAGCATCAATATGGCCCTCTCCCGATTGTGAAATCATTGAATTAGTAGTTTCGCGGATATATTCATTCAATAAGCAATATGACTGTTTAAATTATCGTATTTTTTTCAGGATAATAGAAAATGGTAAACCTTATCAAAATACAGAATATTTGTATCACAAAAAATCAAGATATTTTATAAATGTTCATTTTTTTCCGAACATCGAAATGAACTAAAGTAAGTCACTTAAGGAGGTAGACCTAGGTTCAGGGAAATAACTCTTAAAATCATCAGTACGTTTGTGTCAACCATTTTCAAAAACATATTCTAAGCTTCTAGGTTACATAGATTATTTTTAATCTGTTTCAGGTAAATGCTTAAAAAACATTGATGAACTTGACTTTTACAAACGCTTAACTGATTTAAAGAGTTATCTCCCTGAACCAAGGTCTACCCCCTTAAACGAAAGAAATCTTACTATTCTAGTAAACGGGAGATAATCATATTAAATAAATTTATTTGCTTCGAGAGTACATTGTATGTTTGGTAGCAATTATAAGTTATCGCATTTCTCCGAATGACATTTACACGACTTATCGTGGCACTTTAAACCGGTCTAGACAATAGGAGAAGCGAAAATGGTGCCTTTACTATCACACATGAGAAATGTGCTTTTTAAATGAAATAAATACTTGTTATTAATTTTTTTGTAAATTTCTTGTCAGTTCCTTTATGATTTTAAAAGAGTTAAACATGCACTGATCTGGTATCATTACTGTAACAATGGTTCTCGTTCAAACAAAGGTATCTGAAAATGAATATTTTTTTGTCTATAATGAATTTTTATCGTCACTTCTAGTAATGTCAACATATTTGACCTTTGTTGGTCAAATTGTCAAGTATGCTGTAACCTAAAGTCACACAAGACAGAAACTAACTTTGAAAGATGTGCGTAGTTCAAGCACAAGTTTAGATAAACTAAAATCTGTTGTATATTAATTTGTTTAAATTACCTGTCTGTTAACGGCGTGCCTCTAACATTGGAACTAGCCATATTGTTATAATGACTGGTCAATTCCTCTATACCAATTTTTTCCTCTGTAATTGGAAGAAGTGATATCCGACAGTTTCGAGGATCATATGGTTCAGTTGAACGGAAGACGTATATTTCTGTGCCATCATTTAAGTCAAGGTCTATATATTTTGCTGCACTAGGAACTACTTGAGTAGGATATCCAGAAGACACCGTTTGAACTGCAACACAATTAAATGACAATTTATTGTGATTGATTACAAATAATGTTGAAAAATGAACGTTATATCTGAAATATGTTTTCCTAAAATAAATATTTTTAAATGTTCATGAAATCTATAGTTTTACTGCGTTTTGTATAACAGGTCAGAAAACAGACACTCCAACTTTGTTGTGCACAGAATTTAAGAAAGAAAATAGGATTTGCGTATACGTGTGACTGAACCATTGCAATTAGACATATTTTTGTAGAACTAAACGATCAGACAAGTATAGAAAACGTTAATCCGGCAACATTTAATGTATTTTTTATTAAAAAATAAATTTCATTAGAGAGGAGCATATTGCGGCAATACCACACAAAAGACAAGTGTTGACCATAACGTACTATGAATTATACGAATTCCAGACAATTTGTAGATAATGGAATTCATTTTATTTAACATAGCATTCTATGATTTGCCACAATTAAACCCTTTAAAGACAGAAAACCATTGTAGAGGCTTTCGAAACCAGACGAAAAGAAGCATCTTGTTTAAGGTTCTAAAGTCTTCCTTTTTTGTGGATGTGTTGATTGACCGACGACACACATGTTAACGTACAATAAAGATAAATACAGTACATGTCTCCAACTAAAAGAACTCGATATTTCAATACATGGCACATGCTGATACGAAAGCAAACTAATTTGAAGGGCAATTTACAGTTTATATTTTTACATAGTATACGGAATGGGATTTCTTAAGGCTGAACGATGAACTATTTGCTCTCAAGAACGTCATTTGGTCTCCGATAAATATATAGTTATCTGAGTCATGGAAAGTCATATCTCATATTTTTAAATATTTGTGTCGTAAGGTTACTGTCGCTCAATGAGGTTTCGACATTGCTATTATCATTGTGATCAAGTAACGAAATACATTATGTCAGATTTAACGTCAATATGACCATAACACTTTGTAAATTTAATTCGTACAGCGGTGTTTCTTTAGCACCTTCTTATTTTTATATATATGTGACTGTGATAGGATATCCTAATTTTAACGATAATATTTGTAGCCGATCGAGCCCGTAGCTTTAGAAAAAAAATGGTAACAATCTGGGTAATCTTATCGATAATTCAGAAATTCAGTCATTGTCGTTTGTTGCTGTATATTATATTTATTTTTGATTGTGGTTGATACGTAAATAAGGCATTATATTTCTTATTTAATTTTTTTAATTTTGGGACCTGTTTAAGCTGTATATACGGTGTTGGAATGCACATTGTTGATTTATTTAAACCTGACTTAAAAATGTTTGTACCTGTGTCATTTGGTCTCGGAACAAGACCTCGTTATCCAAATGACCATCTTTTCTAACTACTGTATCACAAGCTTTTCGTAAGTTGTGTTATACACTAGTTTATCCCACAAACAGTCAATTATCGACAATCATACCACATCTTCTTCAGGAAATTATCTTTTGTCTGCCTGACAGAATTGCACTTATTTATAAGTAAATAATTATTTAAAATAATAACATTGAATAAACGCATTAAAGATTTAGTTAAAGATGTATAGATATATTGATTAATTGATTTTTAAAATAAATAAAAACATATCAAACTTACTCTTCATAATGAATTTTAAGTAACTTTGTACTTTTACGTTTATATTCTTTTTTCAATATAAGCGCTCAAACTGCGAATTTTCATTGAAATGTATGGGGGAAAAGCCAGTTTCTAACCGTTTTCAATGATCAATCATAGGAGAAAAACAGCAATTATGACTAAACTACCTACATGGAAGTCTAGTACTGTGTTGGTATAAAAAATAATGAAAATAAAATTTTGGTATCTTTTTGATTTTTTTCAAAAAATAAGGTAAAAAAATGCTAAAATAAGGAAAATTGAGAAAATTGAGAATTGCCAGTTTCTAATCGTTTTCATATTAGATATTCAAGAGCTTGCAGCTCCTACTCAGACTTTGTAAAACGTCATCAGTGTCTGAGTAGAAAGTTGATGAAACAGGGGTATGTCAAAGAACGTCTCGTTCTTTTTCTAAAAAAGTTCATCGGAAGGTACCAAGACCTTGTTGATAAATATTCCGTATCAACTTCTCAAATAATACACGATGGTCTTGATGTATAGATTTTTCGTACTGGTGTTGTTTATCATCTTAACAACGTGTTTTATAGTTCTTTCATTTGTCTTTGTTCTATTATTAATATTACTTTTACTGTTGAATGGTTTCATGTGATATCCGTTTCACGTGGCTCGGTACTTATACATCTCGTCAATGTCTTTCATTATTTTTTTGTGGTTTGTTTTGTATTTGCGACTTTTTGTATTTCTTTTGTTCTTATAACGTGACTCTGTACTTTAAAAGATCCCGTCAGTATGATATTATGAATTATAATATACGTTGAACCACAAACGTCAAAATCACTCAATCGCGTAGTGAAATTAACTATTTTTGGATTCTTATAAATTCTATATATAACTTTTGGACTAGTTTAAATCTCGGTCTATTTCTTAAATTTATTCTTACATACTTTTGATTTTTTAACCCTGTATGCTAACATTCCCAGGAAAATTTTAAAATTGTTTGTACGCACATTGAACGACAAATTTATGTGACGTATAAAATTTTCTGACGTCAGACACTCAAATCAATAAATGTGTTCGTAGATAGTAGATGTTTTTGTGTTCTGTTAAATTGTTCCTTTTAAAATTGTTAAACGATGATGACTGATGTACCCATATTTTGACTATTATATTTATTGTGTCTGTTTATTTAACGCATCAATGTAAAAATATCGGAAATTGATGAGACTGTCATTAAAGTGAGAGGGTTAGCGCTATAGAACCAGGTTTAATCCACCATTTTCTACATTTGAAAATGCCTGTACCAAGTCAGGAATATGACAGTTCTTGTCCATTCGTTTTTGATGCGTTTTGTTATTTGATTTTGCCATGTGATTATGGACTTTCCCAATTGATCTTCCTCTAAGTTCAGTATTTTTGTGATTTTACTTTTTTTTCAATGATCCATCATTGGAGAAAAACAGCCTTTATGACTAAACTACCTATATGGAAGTTTAGAACTATGTTGGTGTAAAAAATAATGAAAATAAAATTTTTGGTATCTTTTTGATTTTTTTCAAAAAGTAAGGTAAAAAATTGCTAAAATAAGGAAAATTGGGAATTGCCAGTTTCTAACCGTTTTCAATGATCCATCATTGGAGAAAAACAGCCTTTATGACTTAACTATCTATATGGAAGTCTAGTACTATGTTGGTGTAAAAAATAATGAGAATAAAATTTTTGGTATCTTTTTGATTTTTTTCAAGAAATAAGGTAAAAAAATGCTAAAATAGGGAAAATTGAGAAAATTTGAGAAAAGCCGTTTTTTGACCGTTTTCAATTGCCCATCACCAGAGGAAAACAACACTTATGACTTATCTACTGATATGGAAGTCTAGTACTACGTTGGTTTAAAAAAATAATGAAAGTACAATTTTTGGTATCCTTTTTACTCTTTTTCAAACAATTCAGTAAAAAAATGCAAAAAATAAAGAAAAATTGTAATATTGAGAAAATTATGCTTTGGCAAACCAACATGGTATTACATGGATTAAGTTGCAAAATACCATAAACTTTTGCATCTTTATTGTATTTATTATGTTTTAGTGATAGTTTTTGATGAAAAAAATTGAAGAAAAAAAGTTGTAGTCTTGTCGCCACTTTGTTCCTTTGGTTGACATAGGCATAGCAACCATAAAATGTACACTATTCATTTCCTGTAGGCCTTTTTTGTACAAATTTTCACCATGAAAGTACTTAGTTGGAAGATGCAAGACAATTCTCATTGAATTGGCAATTAGATCATAAGTCAATGCCACAGATACCTACAATACAATTTTTGCTGTACTTTGACCTTTGACCTCAAAGTAAAAAGATGACTTTTGTTTACAATTTTGTGTCGGGAGCATGATCTGTTTGCCCTTTGACAAAATCTTTTGATATTAGGAACATGTGTGCAGCACCTCAAGACAATCTGTTGTGTTCCAAGGACCATCATCCCCAAATTTATCCTAACCTTCCTTTTGGGGTATTGAACCATGTGAACCTTATAACAAAATTTCATAGAAATCCATTAATTTAAACTAAAGTTATTGTCCGGAAACCAATGTGTCTTCAGACAACAACAATGACGACATCATACCATTATACATTCCCAAAAATTGTTTGCGGTCGAAAATACTAAATGATTAGATCCTCATTTCTCAACCTTATATATTCTTAACTCCCAACTGGCATGACCATCATGACCATGGATCATGTCCATTTATATATTTTTTTTTGGGGGGGGGGGAGATTTTAAATCAAGGACGGACACCACATGAATACATAAGTACATGCACATATATAATTGATAGTGACAAAATCTACAAATAAGCATGCTCTTGGTTTTTTGCAAAATCAAATATGATATGCAGAGTGGTTTAGTTCTTAATTGAAGGCTGTACCTATTACTATAAACTTTTACATTGTATGGTCTCTTAATGGAGAGTTGTCTGATTACAATTATGTAGAGGCGGATTTAGGGGGAGCAGGGGGGCTTATAAAGGGAATCACTGAAGCGTGACTGGAGCGGGCCCCCCTTAGGTCAGTCGGTGGGCCCCCTCTTATGAAAATTTCTGGATCCGCCACTGTTATACTACATATTCTGATTTTTATTGTGTTCCATAGCAGTTTCTTCAAAACCTTTGGAAATAGAAGCACCGTTTATCTTCATCACTTGGTTTGTATAAAAGTCAGAATATGAGAGAGAACAGAGAATTTTTACCATAAGTCACAATGATTATGGACTAAAGAGAACTATGATAGGTACATGTAGCCGTGAAATTGGCAATCATATCAAATCTCCTTTGTTAATAAGACGGATAACTTGGCCTGATTAAATGTGACATATACTTAGCTACAGTGTTAACATAACAATTAGTTTATTCTGTTTATTAATTCAATCCATAAATTTTGATCAAGATTCAAATGCATGTACTGCACAAAACAAAAAATAACAAGGGCATACTACATTGATACTTATATTAAAGTTTATTTTTTTTGGTGTACATATTTCTAAATAGCACAGAAATGTTAACACAATTATTTAAAAAAAATTACATTTTTTGACTTAACATTTCCTTTTAACAGATTTGTTTTAATATAAATTGATCCCATTTTCTGTTACTCTGTACTAATTTGGAACTTATTTTATCAACACATATACATCTTTTTAGAAATTCATATAAACCCTTGCTTAACATAAATGACATGTATAAATATTTGCCTATAAACACGTGAAACATGATAAATATCAAAATAGTTTCAAAAAAATTTTAAATATTCTTTCAGACACCCAGTAATATTTTAAAAGATAAAGATCCATAAACAACTAAGTTGATATTCTTAAAATTGTCCTCTATCAAAATTGTCATTTTCAACATTGAGGTCTCTCAATTACTGAAGTAACTTCCAAAATATTACCAAAAGTCAAACATATACATAACTAGGAGCCTGTGTCGCTCACCTTGGTCTATGTGAATATTAAACAAAGGACACAGATGGATTTATGACAAAATTGTGTTTTGGTGATGGGGATGTGTTTGTAGATCTTACTTTTCTAAACATTCTTGCTGCTTACAATTATCTCTATCTATAATGAACTTGGCCCAATAGCTTCAGAGGAGAATGTTAGTGAAAATTTACAAATTTTACGAAAATTGTTAAAAATTGACTAAAAAAGGCAATAACTCCTTAGGAACGACATCAAAAGTTCAATGAAGGATAAAAAACTTAATTCACATAGTTTTTACACTGACCCCCACCCCCCTCTTAACTTAATTAGGGAAAAATTGATTAACCCATATGGATATATGTAAAAATCAATGTCGGATAACCAAATATTGCTGCAGTTCAACCCCCTCCCCCCACCCCCAAACTATTTAAATTAAGGTTTTTTTTTATCTTACATTGATCTTTTGATGTCGTCCCTTAGGTGGTCAATTGACCATTTTGGTCATGTTGACTTATTTGTAGATCTTACTTTGCTGAACATTTTTGCTGTCTACAGTTTATCTCTATCTATAATAATATTCAAGATAATAACCCAAAACAGCAAAATTTCCTTAAAATTACCAATTCAGGGGCAGCAACCTAACAACAGGTTGTCCGATTCATCTGAAAATTTCAGGGCAGGTAGATTTTGACCTGATAAACAATTTAAGCCCTTTGTCAGATTTGCTTTAAATGTTTTGGTTTTTGAGTTATAAGCCAAAAACTGCATTTTACCCCTATGTTCTATTTTTGGCCGGGTCACCGGACAAAATTTTTAAACAAAATACTCCAATGATGATTGTGGCCAAGTTTGGTTTAATTTGTCCCAGTAGTTTCAGAGGAGAAGATTTTTCTAAAAGATTACTAAGATTTATGAAAAATGGTTAAACATTGACTATAAAGGGCAATAACTCCTTAGGGGGTCAATTGACCATTTTGGCCCTTTGGGCCAGGTGAGCTAAAAAACTTAATAGGTATTGAAATGTTTTGTTGGTCACTTTGAGTCTCCCAAACTGGTTACAGTTTCATGTGTGTTTTTCTTTAAGCTCAGTCACCTGAAAAAAATGAAGGAATAGTCAAGCTACATATGTATACATTTATACATCAGTTTTTTGCTTGAAAATGTTTTAAATTAATTATTTTAAATAAGATGAGTTTTAATCATGTTAATATTGTACTATACATGTATTCAAGTACACATATTTGAAGTTGAATATAATTTTTTAGAAGATTTCACATTCAGGACTTCATATACATTTGTAGTGAGAGATTAAAACCCTTCTTGCATATCTGGAAAATAAATACTTGGTCTCATTAATTTTTATGTGTGTGTCATCTGTGTTTTAATTTGTTCTTAAATTAAGCTGACACTGGTCATCTTAAAATGTTTAACAATTCATTTGTTATGCATTCTAATTCTGATTTACATTATGTACTGACGTAATGTCTAGTATATTTACAGGATTTAAGATTTCACATACTTTATCTCATACGGTACTTTATCTAAATAGAGATAAACATGTAAAAAATGTACTTTAAGAGATACTGGTACTCACTTTTGAATTTTCATATTAATGCAGTAGGTTAACTTCAAAATCAAGTTGACCCATTTCTCTAATTATAGCTATAGGCTCCTCTATATGTAAGTCTGTCATCTGATGTATCTTTTATCTGTTTGAAGAAATAACAGATTATAAGGTGATCAATTATTCTTTGAATTGAATTTGGAAAATTGTATTTAAAATCAAATTAGTTATTTTCAGTGGAAAATATATAATGAGCTGTTAGCATCTTACTACATTAAAACATTCAAAGTTACAAGACTTTTAGTATGATTAATTCTATTTTTAAATGGACAGGTTAATGTATGAAATGATCTAAATGAACACTTTAAAGCAGAAAGGTAAATTGTGATTAACTTATTACTAAACAAGTTTACTTGATATATTTGAGTCAAATTAACCTTATATGCTATGCGCTTCAGGATCACACATGTACATGTACAAATGTATCTAAATACTAATGACAAGATCTCAAAATGAGCTATTTTTTAAATTTTTTTTTCAGTTTTGAACTAAATGTTAAAAGTTTGAAATCCTTGCAATTGTATCATGTATAAATCATATGTCTAGATTTAGTTTCTAAGGACACGAAGGACAATAAACAACAAATTTATGAAACAAAGGTATTGCCGTCCCAAAAGATCCCATCTAAATAGTGGATTAGGAATCTAATTATCTTAAGATTTGATATACAAGTTTTATTTTTATAAATAAATATATATGCAAGCATGATAACCACTTTTCAATATATGTGTGTCTTTCATATGTCATAAAATATAGGTACACTGTATATGTAGCAATCAAAATTACAGAAAATTTAAATTTGACGTTCCTGATTTTTAACTAATTAAGCTTATATTACTGTTTACATGTATATCTGACATAAACATATACAATGTATATGACTATCCTGATAACTGTAGGATTGTCTTTACTTTTATAAATTGTGACTTGGATGGAGAGTTGTATCATTTGGCACTCATACCACATCTTTTTATACATTTATCTATTCTACATGTACATGTACATGCAAATGTATTCATTTGTAGTTGCATTTTGCTTACATGTACATTCATTTTGGCACATGAACATACATTACTGACATGTACATATTAATGATAAGCATAATAAATAAGGTGACAGACATGTATGGTCTGTTGTGTATATGGAGGATAGTTGCACATGTGATTTTCTCATTGGCAATCATCATGATCATAACCAAATCTTCTTTTTTTTGTAACTTTTGAGTCTGATAGTTTTATTTTTTTTTTATTTTAAATTATTATCCTATTCAAATAATGTTTGAACATGATGAATAAAATTGTATAAAATTGCTTTCAGCACAGATCATACATTTGCAGAGAATAATTTCACATTGTAACTTAAAATATGGGGAGAGGGGGAATTTATTAAAATTATTGAACGGGCCACATGATTTATCCGAGAAGTAATTTTAAACTTCCATAATTTAAACTATTACCTGTTCCAACTGGTATAACTGTCGCAAAGAATTCTTTTATACCCTATAACTATCATCTGCTTCAAAGGTATCCGCCTTTCCAGTTTTCAAGATGCCCAAAATTATGGCATTTAGATCTTTCTTTGCTTTTGGTGTCCATGATATACCATGTATTGTTTTAAGGTGGGAGAAAACTGTATGATTTCCAGCATTTGTCCAGCTGAATCATCAAAAACTACTCACGGATGGCTTTAAATTCCTCATATTCCACATTTCCAGCAAAAAATACAATAATTTCAGTCTTATGAATAATCTTCATTCCCGTACAGAATTTGTAACTGCCTCTGTCTGGAAGTGATCACCCGTACATGTATGCAACAATCTCCTGGTGAGGGAATAAATAAGTTTCCCTTCATTTTACAGTTAAAACATTTCCAGCTGATTACAACCCTTTATCGGTTTTTAAATTGAAGAGCATCACTTTTGGTATGTCTAAACACCAAAAAGTCGAAAATAAACTGCTGTTTCCTGACAGTTTACTGCATTAGAACATTTACATATCAACAGATACCAGAGATGTTATTATCATTTCCTGCTGTATTCATGGTCATCTTTTAGAATATATATCAATTGTTATATTGTAGGCTGTTTTTGTTGAGAAATTAATACCCCTATTTCCCTATATATAAGCAGTCAAATTTACTGAAAAATCAAATTCATTTTTTTATACATAATAACCCAATATGACTTTTAAAAATGTCATTTCCCAACAAAACAAGGTGGATACAATACAAAAACACATTTATCTCAAAAAGGTTGTTGAACAAAATTTCTAACTTCTGCCTAGTTTTCTCTGGCATTGCCTCTTAAATTTTGCAACTAGTCATAAATAGACTGAAGAGTAATTCAGATTACGCCAGTTAAACTACAAAACTCCGTATATTACGCTAACTTTTTACCTTTTGCTATTTTTAGAATTCAGAACTTATTAGTCCAAATGCTACATCTATGATGGCAAATGCTAAAACTATTAGTGCAAATGCTATACTTATAAGTCCAAATGCTACATTTGTGATGGCAAATGCACCATTATATACGTTTGAGCCTTTTGATACGTAAGTATACAGCATTTGCTACAAATACAGGTAAAATACCTTTTGCTATAACAATTACAGCATTTGCAGTATTTATTATAGCATTTGCACTAATTATATAGCATTTGCAGTATTTAATATAGCATTTGCAATTGAAGATATAGCTTTTGCAACAAAATATACTTTTGACCCTTTTGATACGCCATACAGAAAGAAGTATAAGGTAGGTAGACACAATAATATTAAAATCGATATTGAAGATATTGAAGATTAATTCTAAAAATAGCGATCGAAAGGTAAATATGACGTAGTATGACGGAGTTTTGTAGTTTGGCATTATCTGAATTACTCTTCTTCAGTTTATTTATGACTAGTTGCAAAATTGAAGAAGATGTGGTATGATTGTCGATAATTGACTGTTTGTGGGAAAAACTAGTGTATAACACAACTTACGAAAAGCTTGTGATACAGTAGTTAGAAAAGTTGGTCATTTGGATAACGAGGTCTTGTTCCGAGACCAAATGACACAGGTACAAACATTTTTAAGTCAGGTTTCGGCCATCAAAAATGTGCAAACCAACACCGCATATACAGCTTAAACAGGTCCCAAAATTAAAAATTTAAATAAGAAATATAATGCCTTATTTACGTATCAACCACAATCAAAAATAAATATAATATACAGCAACAAACGACAATGACTGAATTTCTGAATTATCGATAAGATTACCCAGATTGTTACCATTTTTTTCTAAAGCTACGGGCTCGATCGGCTACAAATATTATCGTTAAAATTAGGATATCCTATCACAGTCACATATATATAAAAATAAGAAGGTGCTAAAGAAACACCGCTGTACGAATTAAATTTACAAAGTGTAATGGTCATATTGACGTTAAATCTGACATAATGTATTTCGTTACTTGATCACAATGATAATAGCAATGCTGAAACCTCATTGACCGACAGTAACCTTCCGACACAAATATTTAAAAATATGAGATATGACTTTCCATGACTCAGATAACTATATATTTATCGGAGACCAAAATGACGTTCTTGAGAGCAAATATGTCATCGTTCAGCCTTAAGAAATCCCATTCCGTATACTATGTAAAATTATAAACTGTAAATTGCCCTTCAAATTAGTTTGCTTTCGTATCAGCATGTGCCATGTATTGAAATATCGAGTTCTTTTAGTTGGAGACATGTACTGTATTTATCTTTATTGTACGTTAACATGTGTGTCGTCGGTCAATCAACACATCCACAAAAAAGGAAGACTTTAGAACCTTAAACAAGATGCTTTTTTTCGTCTGGATTCGAAAGCCTCTACAATGGTTTTCTGTCTTTAAAGGGTTTAATTGTGGCAAATCATAGAATGCTATGTTAAATAAAATGAACTCCACTATCTACAAATTGTCTGGAATTCGTATAATTCATAGTATGTTATGGTCAACACTTGTCTTTTGTGTGGTATTGCCGCAATATGCTCCTCTCTAATGAAATTATTTTTTAATAAAAAAATACATTAAATGTTGCTGGATTAACGTTTTCTATACTTTTCTGATCGTTTTGTTCTACAAAAATATGTCTAATTGCAATGGTTCAGTCACACGTATACGCAAATCCTATTTTCTTTCTTAAATTCTGTGCACAACAAAGTTGGAGTGTCTGTTTTCTGATCTGTTATACAAAACGCAGTAAAACAATAGATTTCATGAACATTTGAAAATATTTATTTTAGGAAAACTTATTCCAAATATAACGTTCATTTTTCAACATTATTTGTAATCAATCACAAAAAAGTTTCATTTTATTGTGCAGCAGTTCAAACGGTGTCTTCTGGATATCCTACTCAAGTAGTTCCTAGTGGAGCAAGATATATAGACCTTGACTTAAATGGTGGCACAGAAATATACGTCTTCCGTTCAACTGAACCGTATGATCCTCGAAACTGTCGGATATCACTTCCTCCAATTACAGAGGAAAAATTTGGGATAGAGGAATCGGCTAGTTATTATAACAATTATAACAATATAGCTAGTTCCAATATTAGAGGCACGCAGTTATCAGACAGGTAATTTAAACAAAATAATATACAACAGATTTTAGTTTATCTAAACTTGTGTTTGAACTGCGCACATTTTTCAAAGTTAGTTTCTGACTTGTATGACTTTAGGTTGCAGCATACTTGACAAACAATATTCATTTTCAGATACCTATGTTTGAACGAGAACCAGTGTTACAGTAATGATACCAGATGAGTACATGTTTAACTCTTTTAAAATCGTAAAAGAACTGACAAGAAATTTACGGAAAATAGATAACAATTATTTATTTCATTTAAAAAGCACATTTCTCATATGTGATTGTAAAGAAAACATTTTCGCTTCTCCTATTGGCTAGACCGGTTTAAAGTGCCACGATAAGTCGTGTAAATGTCATTCGGAGAAATGCGATAACTTATAATTGCTACCAAACATACAATGTACTATCGAAGCAAATAAATTTATTATTTGATTATCTCCCGTTTACAAGAATAGTAAGATTTCTTTCGTTTAAATGACTTAATTTAGTTCATTTCGATGTTCGTCAAAACTGAACATTTATAAAACATCTTGATTTTTGGTGATATAAATATTCTGTATATTGTTAAGGTTTACTATTTTCCATTATCCAGAAAACAATACGGTAATTTAAACAGTCATATTGCTTATTAAATGCACATATCCGCGAAACTACTATTCCAATGATTTCACAATCGGGATAGGGCTGTGATGGAGGCTACAACCATTCAAACACCTCTGTTATCACCTGTGAACAAAATACGCAATATAGTCAAACAACTCATGATATGGCGTCAGTTACACTTTGAAAGGGTGAATCATACATAATTATTTGAAATTTAGGTTAATGGAATCCTTGTAAGAAGCAACCTTGTATCAAGAAGATCATTATAGGGAAATATGCTCTGGATTATCATATAAACTAGGAGGTGTATACCTCATATGCAGGTACTGCTGGGATGTTGCTACATAGAAAAGAAATGTTCACAATCAGGAAGCTGAAATAATCGTTTCTGTCGTGAAAATTATTCTCAACCGCCTCGTATTGTCAATTTTTATCTATAAGTCAAGATATGGACAGACGTAACTGTATTTGTCGTATCCTTATTTAACGTTTCATGCAGCAAAATTCTTCAATAAAGTCACCAATTCCAACTTGGCATTATTTTTTGAAAAAAAAACATCATTTACATAGAGGTACATGAAGAAAAAGGATAATGCTTGCCTTCTTTCATTCTTCTTGAGAAGCACCTGACGAGTGTATGAAATCTTCTTTATTCGAATAAAAGATCTAATGGACAAGAAGATGATTAGAGAGGTTGGTTCCGACTGATTGTTGAAAAACAAAATATTCAATCATCTTGATCATGTTTATTTAAGAGAATTTGTTGTTCGATTCTTATAGTGATTTTGTGTATACTTAGCATGATTTATCCTTTCCATTAGAATTTGAATTTATCCAGAGACACGCTGACATAAATAGCCAATCTAGGATATTTGTTAATCACTAAGATCTTCTTTTATCATTTTATTTTTTAAATGAACTAATTCTTATATATTAATAAATTTCTAATGTTTAGTATGCAAGTGGAGGCGATTGATCCCGAAGCGGAAGAAGAGAACAGAAACAGTAATATGCATAAGTAGCTGTGAAAAGGTGTGGAATAGATCAAAACTGACAATCTTGCTTCGTAACCCTATACTCAAAGACAATTCTAATTATAACAATCAGGGTTATCTCTCTTTATTCACGAACTGGACTTTTGTGGTTTATGCATGCAGGTGTATATGATCTTATCAACTGTACAACATAATGAAAGTGAGCGGAGTTAAAAAGATTGGAATGGAAGTATGCATTATTGTCTTCAATTTTGTAATGTCCGAGAGGGCCATGTGATTAAGAAATTAAAAAAAATGAAAACATATATATATCTATACTATTAAACGAGAAGACCTCATTTTTGGTGTCGCTTCTCTTCTTTCCAGAATAAATTAATCAACACGCCTCTGTATCCTATAGGTACAGTGCATAGTCGCATTTGTCATCCATTCATATGATTATTCAGATTGAGTTATTTTAGGAGAAAAACGAGAAAAAAGGCATCCGGATATTGTCCCGTCATTGTACGAAATTTTAAGTCAGATTAGACTTCCGGTTTGCGTTTTTCTGTATACTTTGAACATACATATGCTACGAATAAAGTGTATTTTCAGAATTTTATCTGCTATCATTTTCAAGTTTACTATCCACGGCGGTCACAGAGTTTATTAAATAGAGAGGGTCTGTATAGTATATCAATGATCACCATGGATCGATTAGTAAACTTAGAATTGAAAGTAAATACGCTTTATTTATATAGTAATGAATGTTCATAATATACAGATAAGCGCTAAAATTATTCATGTGAACTTTTGATACTTTTTCTGAAATTCTCCAGTCATTATATCTTTTACAAAATTTATTGATTACATAAAAAAAAGAAGATGTGGTATGATTGCCATGTTAAGACAACTCTCCACAAGAGACCAAAATGACACAACTATAGGTCACCGTACGGCCTTCAACAAAGAGCAAAGCCCATACCGCATACTCAGCTTCAAAAGGCCCGAAATGACAATGTAAAACAATGCAAACGAGAAAACTAGCGGCCTTATTTATGTACAAAAAATGAACGAAAAACAAATATGTAACACATAAACAAACGACAACCACTGAATTACAGGCTCCTTACTTAAATACATGTTCATAACATACTAAATGTATGTTCATATTGAAATTGATAGAAAACCAAAAATTGGGAACTTTGGAAATAAAGGTGGAGGGTAAAAAACATTTTCCTGTCCCCAATAACCTATGACTTATGATACTTTTGCTGAAATTCTCCAGTCATTCTGTATTTTACAAAATTCTTCCAACAACACTTTACATACTTTAAACTACGCTCTGAATGCCCGCGATTTCGCGGGTGTGTTCTAGTATATAGTGATTTTTATGTATATTTCTTAAATTAAAAAACGTTGTTAAAATCATGTAAAGAATTTATTGACAATCCGATGTTCGTAGACTGGTCTTTAAAAAAAGGGGATTGCTCATGCGACAACTTGATCAAAAAAGATAAAAGAGAGTATCACTGTATCGCCTTCTGAGCTGAACACTGAGTTCAATACGTATATAACGAACAGGCCCCGTAATGACTAAATGCAACAATTAAGAAGAACAAACTAAAAGCCTAATTTCACTCAAAACAATGAGCGTAAAACAGCTATGGACGACTGAAAATCTAGACAAATTGATAAGGAGGGTCGGTTGACAACAAAACTTTACCACAAAAGAGATAATTTCTTACTATTAAGTATTATTCCAGAGTTATTTTTGGAGTGTATATCTCCCAAGGGATACGATATTGCCGGGCTTCGTTTTTCTATCATGATTTCCTTGATAGAGGATTGCTGCTCACACAGGAAGCTATTAAATCAAGGGTTCCAAATAGAGAAGTTAAGATTATCCCTTTTGTTAAATTTACGAACAACATCACAAGTTGGTTGACTGTATGGAATAACCGTTTCACGGATTATATCGAATATTGAAAAAAATGTGTCTGTTATAACATACAAGAACAATTTTGAAATTATTGGCTTACCGTATGTGAGTAAGATAAGTTAAAAACCGACGATCTTCCTTTGTATCGTATAAGATATAAGAGGATATAGGAAAATTGTTTGTTAGATCAATACAATATCGGAATACTGCCGTAGAATCGTACAGATAGGAACTTGCCAAACGAAATTTGGGATACGTTTTATTGATATTTTGTTTTAAATTTCAAATTTGTGTGCTAAACGTCATGCGTGTGGCTGGGACTCTAGCTTGATGTTCGTATGATAAATACATGGTCTTTCGATCGGTCTAATTTGGGTATCGGGCTGGCGTGTACTTTTTCATGTGTGTGTCATTGTCATTTTCCTTGGTTTCCTTTGTTACATCTACTTGCATCGGACTCCTATGGACTGAGTTTGTCTTTGTGGTTTTTTTTACATTGACTGTAGGTATTTGAGAAAGGGAGGGGTTTCAAATCGCATGTTTACTCTCGGGTTATGTTTAGCGCCTGTTGCGGTTCAGGACCCTCTGTCCTTCGTTAGTTTTTGTATAATTTTTCATCTGTATATTTAAGGAAGCACAATACAAAGATTTTATAACTCCAACTCTCAAGTTTTAAAATGCTGCAACTTTCTTAACAATTCTTGAAAATTTATAAAAGTGGTAGTTTTGGATAGCTAACAGATTACTCTTTCAAGTTAATGCAATGTTAGTATTATGCAACAATTATGTAACCAATTATAATGTTAACTGTGTCTAAAATATTTTTCACCAAATTTCCACTTTCAAATGAAATTAGCTTCTGCATAGGTATCCCTAGAGGGTTGATTTTATTGTATGTTGTTCCTATGGCCATTATCTTCAAAAAGGTGTCTCAGATTTCAGATAGAATGTATAGAAAAAAATTTACACCTAATTAAACATTATCTTCTTTTATGTGGTTAGGATGTTTACGCTAATTAGAGATTTATGAGAGAATGGAATACCATAGAGACAATCTGGAGACACCCTTTTGAAGCCCGTGATGTGTTGATTAAGATTTCGTTAAAATTTTCCGTATAGTTAGAGATGATAGAGCCAAATTCATTCAAGTGAACTTACCCAGATTATGCCACTAATTACATAATAATTGATTACAATATGATTGCATAATAAAAATATTGCATTCATTTACAAGATTAATCTTTTATCTATCTATATATACCTCTTTTATTATTTTCTATGCATTCATAAGAAAGTTACAGCATTTCAAAGGTTAGTGATTGGAAGTAAACAAATCTTTGTATTGTGCTACCGTAAGAGTTTAATGTTGCGTCTATAATCACTGAATTAGTACTCATTGTTTGTGTTATATATATATATATATATACAACTCGTCTAAACATCAACCCAACAACGTTAGATCTGTAAATTTGCTTTCGCAAATATTTTGTTCTTCCCTCGCCGCGATTCGAACCCATGCTACTGTGATATCGTGACACCAAATCGCCTGCACTGCAGCCGTCCCGCTAGACCACACGACCACCTGGGCTCTACAAAAATAAAGCTTTCAGTGGCCGTGTGTTACCTTTCCTCGTCAGTTTTAATCTAGCGGCGTACTACAGTACATGATATATAAGGCATGGAGATGTTATTGTTACAGATCAGCTCAATTATCTATAGTAAAGGATCCTACAAATTAATGCAAGATACAGTCACAGAAAATAATTATATTCATAAGTACGTCTGAGTCAGTGACAACTCTATAACAGATGTATCCATCGGATCGCCATCGATGATGGTGATACATGGCTGTGTACATTATGTATATACAACTCGTCTAAACATCAACCCAACAATGTTAGATCTGTAAATTTGCTTTCGCAAGTTTTTTGTTCTTCCCTCGCCGGGATTCGAACCCATGCTGCTGTGATATCGTGACACCAAATCGCCTGCACTGCAGCCGTCCCGCTAGACCACACGACCACCTGGGCTCTACAAAAATAAAGCTTTCAGTGGCCGTGTGTTACCTTTCCTCGTCAGTTTTTATCTAGCGGCGTACTACAGTACATGATATATAAGGCATGGAGATGTTATTGTTACAGGTCAGCTCAATTATCTATAGTAAAGGATCCTACAAATTAATGCAAGATACAGTCACAGAAAATAATTTTATTCATAAGTACGTCTGAGTCAGTGACAACTCTACAACAGATGTATCCATCGGATCGCCATCAATGATGGTGATACATGGCTGTGTACATTATGTATATACAACTCGTCTAAACATCAACCCAACAATGTTAGATCTGTAAATTTGCTTTCGCAAATTTTTTGTTCTTCCCTCGCCGGGATTCGAACCCATGCTACTGTGATATCGTGACACCAAATCGCCTGCACTGCAGCCGTCCCGCTAGACCACATATATATATGTAAATCTTAAGCATGCCTCAAGTTGCGGGATTCACTAGCTGTGTTAAAGACCAATTGGTTGACTTCTGCCGTTTTCAAATGTTTTGTCGGGTTGTTGTCTCTTTGACACATTCCCATTTCCATTCTCTATTTTATAAACAACAGAACGTAGGAATCGACTTTTTGTTGATAATATCCTGGGTCAAGGATCACCCATGGTTGGTTCTATAAGTGGTTTTAACCACGTTCCATTTAATCAGAGATGAACATAATGCGACTGTGCCTTAGAAACAGACTACCAACCTTTGTATCTATGATGAGTTTATTTTCAACCACTGGGTCGATGCCACTGCTGGTGGTAATTTATTTTCCCGAGGGTATCACAAGCCCAGTAGTCAACACTTCTGTGTTGACTTGAGTTATCATTGATATGTTCATAATTATAAGTTAACTGTTAACAAAACTTTGAATTTAAAAAAAAAAATAAGGCTTTTCTACCTCAGGAATAGATTACCTTAGCTCTAATTGGCAAAACTTTGAGGAATTTTTGGTCCTCATTGCTCTCCAACTTCGTACTTTATTTGGCCATTTAAAACATTTTTGATTCGAGCGTCACTGATGAGTCTTGTGTAGACGAAACGCGCGTCTGGCGTAAATATTAAATTTTATTCCTGGTATATATGATGAGTTTATTTGTACTGCACAGAATTTAAGAAAAATAGAAATTACATATGACTGAAACATTAAACTAGAGGCTCTTAAGAGCCTGTGTCTCTCACCTTGGTCTATGTGCATATAAAACAAAGGACACAGATTGATTCATGACAAAATTGTGTTTTCGTGATGGTGATGTGTTTGTAGATCTTACTTTACTGAACATTCTTGCTTCTTACAATTAACTCAATTTATAATGAACTTGGCCCATTAGTTACATAGGAAAATATTTTCTTAAAATTAACAAAAATTTACGAATTTACAAAATTATTAAAAATTGACTATAAAGGGCAATTACACTTTAAGGGGTCAACTGACCTTTTTGGTCATGTTGACTTATTTGTCGATATTACTTTGCTTAACATTATTGCCGTTTTCAGTTTATCTCTATCTATAATAATATTCAAGATAATAACAGCAAAATTTCCTTAAAAATTTCTAATTCAGGGGCAGCAATTCAACAACCAGTTTTCGGATTCATCTGGAAATTTCAGGGCAGATAGATCTTGACTTGCAAAACAATTTAGCCCGATGTTTGAATTGCTCTTAATGCTTTGGTTTCAGAGTTATAAGCCAAAATCTACATTTTACCCCTACGTTCTTTTTTCAGCCATGGCGGTCATCTTGGTTGGTGAGCAGGATCACCGCACATATTTTGTAAACTAGATACATCACTGGTGATTATGGCTAAGTATGGTTAAATTTGGACCAGTAGTTTTTGAGGAGAAGATTTTTGTAAAAGGTTAGAAAAAATTACGAAAAATTGGTAAAAAATGACTATAAAGGGCAAAAGCTCTTAAAGGGGTCAACTGCCCATTTTAGTCATGTTTAACTTATTTGTAGATCCTACTTTGATGAACAATATTGCTGTTTACAGTTTATCTCTATCTATGATAATATTCAATCTAATAGTCAAAAAACGGTATAATTTCCTTAAAATTGTCAAATCAGGGGCAGCAACCCAACAACTGGTTGTCCAATTCGTCTGATAATTAGAGGGCAGATAGATCTTTACCTGATAAACAATGTTACCCCATGTCAGATTTGCTCTAAATGCTTTGGTTTCAGAGTTATAGGCAAAAATCTATATTTTACCCCTATGTTCTATTTTTAGCCATAGCCACCATCTTGGTTAATTGGCCGGGTCACGCCACACAGTTTTTAAACTAGATACCCCAATGATGAGTGTGACCAAGTTTGCTTTAATTTGGCCCAGTAGTTTCAGAGGAGAAGAGTTTTGTAAAAGCTGACGACGGACGCAAAGTTATGAGAAAAGCTCACTTGGCCCTTTGGGCCAGGTGAGCGAAAAAGAAATATTGTGTAACTCAACGATCTGGCAATTGCCAAATAAATCCGGTAAAGTTTTATGAACTACTTGTTTTGAACTACACATGTGGTGAAAATGAGATGTGTGTTAAACGCCAATAAGACAACAACGCAACAATACATTAAAAAATTGAAGACTTGTATTTATAAATGAACATATACATGTAGCAGAAATGACACACAAAAGACAAGTGTTTATTATAAATCATGCTATAAATTGCCAAAATTCTAGACAAATTGTATGAAGGCCGTACATTGACCTATAATGGATTACTTTTTTTAATTTGTTATTTGGATTGAGAGTTGTCTTATTGGTACTCACACCACATCTTCCTATATTTATAATCTGTCACAACAAAATTTTTCAAGGCAAAAAAAGAAAAAGTACCTTTTTAAGCTTCTTATGTATATTTTTTTTGTATCGATCTGTTAATTGACATAAATCACATAGAAAAACTCAGAACAAAAATACTTACTGAAACGTCGCCATCATTCGATAGTTTTGTGTGATGTCTCTTGTGTTCTATTATTGGTCTCTTTGGCTTTTTTTTTTATTCATGACGTTGTACGTATATTTTCGATCTATGAGTTTGTCTGTTTGTCTGGTATTTTTCACTTTCAGATTACTACACTTTATCATATGCATGATATACGTTATAGGGTTCGTTGAACTTAGCACGGTGACCGAATGGTGCTTTCGGCCACGTCATTTAGTTCATGTTTTTACATACTCGTGTCGAAAAGTTGCTGTCTCTCACTATTGTATCAACATTGCTATCATCAATTTGGTCAAGTAACGAAATATGTTGTGATAGATTAAACATTAATATTCTAATGTATATTGGCTAAAAATATATGTAAAAAAATGTTAAAAAGTAAATATATTAATTTAAATCAGAGAATTAAAAAAAAATATACAGCTTACCTTCCATAATGAGATTTCCTATTGATTTATATAGTTTAATATCACAATAATTATTTAAATTCATTGTTTAATATCGCAACAATTATTTAAACTATCATTGTTTAATATCACAATAATCTTTTAAACTATCATTTTTATCTCTTGATTAAGTTGTAGTTATTTTTAGAATATAATTTTATAAACAGTTATGAACCATACGATGAGGAAGTAATTTTGTGAATAAATTTATTCTGTTTTATCAATTGAAGTCAAATTGGGGCTTGAAGATTTTCGTAATCTTCTAACGGAGCGTGCTTATTGTATCTTTTGGATATATTACATGACTGTGTAATCGATTGATTTTTTTTCTGGTTATCCCCATTTAAGCACTCTATATAGAAATATATATATTTATTCCATATTGGAATTATTTTAGTAGGTTTCTCTATATGAATTGGTTTTTGAATAAAAAAGCATATTCACCTGAGAAAGTGTTATTCACCGCGCTAAACGTCACGCGCTTTTAAATGCAACGTTATGGTAAAATGTTTCGTGTAAAATTTGTTTTGGTATATGTTTGTCATTAAATACATTTTCTTTTCTCGGAATATGGAATAAAACAATTACTGTCTTTTGTTTCGGTAAATATGGGGTTTTATTGACTTTTGAAAAACTGATATTCACTTCGGCCGTCGGCCTCAGTGAATATCATTTTTTCAAAAGTCAATAAAACCGCATATTTACCTCATCAAAAGACAGTAATTGTATAATATTGTGGCAGTGAATTTTTAATTGAGAGGAAAGCTTGACATTTAGAAGGAAAACTTCGAATCCTTGTTAATTCAGATTGCACTCGATCACACCTGTTTCGAGCGGTGTCTGAAATCAAAATCTCAGTATTAATATCCTAGACCGAGTGACAACGGTAGATGAAGAACTACCTAAACCATTTGGTCACCAAGGTCCCTTCGTTCGTTTGGAAAATATTGTCAGCATCATTGACCATACTTATATTTTCAACAGTTTATTCATCATAGAGAAGTCTGTCATAACTGTCGATAATTTAGATTAATGTTTCATTAATTTTTCTGACTTTTTTAATGCAAGAATAATTATAACAGTAACGCTTGATTCCTGGTTGCTTAATGTCCAGTGTAACAATATAGAAAATGTATCTATAGTGATGAGGGCCAAGTTACATGTAATACCGATAAAAATTCCAATACATTGAAGATATAAAATGACCAAAAATACTCAGATGCAAGAAATCGTTAGCCTTAATTAGATTGCATATGTCAAGGAAGTATTGCAATAGTCTAAATTCAGACCAAATTTATCAAATGCCAATTATTTTTCTTTCATTTTTATCTTCCATTAGCTTATTTGAAAGAAAATCAGATGCGAAAAAAACAGTGTATTATAGAATATAAACATCAACAGATTAGAATTCTATACTTAAAAAATCATGGATGCATGCGTTTTGACAGAATTTTCAGAAGAGGTTAATAATAAGATTATTAATAGAAGCAAATGGGACCAAAGCGATACTTAATTAAATTAATAAGTATGTACCGAGAATGCCATAGCTAAACAACTAAAAAAGACAAATTGATTAAGAGTATACCAGACAAAACAAATTGATTTCAAAAAATTATAGAAAACTAAAATATGAGCAACACGAACCAAAAAACCGGGGACGATCTCAGGTACTCTCTTAAGTAAGTGCAGAAAGCCTGATTTACATGGCGTCTTTTGTAACTAAGCGGTAGTAAATAATAAAAGGGATAATGTGATTTTTACTAGTGGTTTACTAAAAGTACAACCGAAGAGGGCGAAAGATACCAGAGGGATAATCAAACTCATAGATCGGAAATAAACTGACAACGCCATGGCTAACAAAGAAAAAGACAAACACACAAATAGTAGTATTCAAGATACAACATATAAAACTAAAGACTAATCAACAAGAACCCCCCAAAAAACTGGGGGGTTGATCCCAGGTACTTTGACAGAGTAAGCAGATCCTGTTCCACATGTGGTACACGTCGTTATGCTCATGTTATTACAAACCCGGTAAATATTCGCTTAGTCATATTCGTGAAAAGGGAAGAAAATTGAAATTACGACATCAGGAACATATTCGATATCATCCGTGAAACGGTAATTCCATACAGTCAACCAACTTGTGATGGTGTTCGTAAATTTAACAAAAGGGATAATATTAACTTCTCTATTTGGAACTCTTGATTTAATAGCTTCCTGTGTGAGCAGCAATCCTCTATCAAGGAAATTATGATAGGAAAACAAGCCCGGCAATATCGTATCACTTGGGAGATATACACTCCAAAATAACTCTGAAATAATACATAATAGTAAGAAATTATCTCTTTTGTCGTAAAGTTTTGTTGTCAACCGACCCTCCTTATCAATTTGTCTCGATTTTCAGTCGTCCTTAATTGTTTTACGCTCATTGTTTTGAGTGAAATTAGGCTTTTAGTTTGTTCTTTTTAATTGTTGCATTTTAGTCATTACGGGGCCTGTTCGTTATATACGTATTGAACTCAGTGTTCAGCTCAGAAGGCGATACGGTGATACTCCCTATTATCTTTTTTTGATCTAGTTGTCGCATGAGCAATCCCATTTTTTTAAAGACCAGTCTACGAACATCGGATTGTCAATACATTCTTTACATGATTTTAACAACGTTTTTAATTTAAGAAATGTACATAAAAATCACTATATATATGTTTTCATTTTTTTAAATTTCTTAATCACATGGCCCTCTCGGACATTACAAAATTGAAGACAATAATGCATACTTCCATTCCGATCTTTTTAACTCCGCTCACTTTCATTATGTTGATCATATACACCTGCATGCATAAACCACAAAAGTCCAGTTCGTGAATAAAGAGAGATAACCCTGATTGTTATAATTAGCATTTTCTTTGAGTATAGAGACAATCGGTCGGAACCAACCTCTCTAATCCTCTTCTTGCCGACTAGATCTTTTATTCGAATAAAGAAGATTTTATACAGATGCTTCTCAAGAAGAATGAAAGAAGGCACGCATTATCCATTTACTTCATGTACCTCTATGTAAATGATTGCTACATGGAACGTTAAATAAGGATACGACAAATACAGTTAAGTGTGCCTCATATCTTGACTTATAGATAAAAAATGACAATATGAGGCGGTTGAGAATAAATTTAACGACAGAAACGGTTATTTTAACTTCCTGGTAGTGATTTTTTCTTTTCTATTTAGCAACATCCAAGCAGTACCTGCATATGAGGTATACACCTCCTAGTTTATATGATAATCCATAGCTTATTTCCCTATAATGATCTTCTTGATACAAGGTTGCTTCTTACAAGGATTCCATTAACCTAAATTTCAAATAATTATGTATGATTCACCCTTTCAAAGTGTAACTGACGCCATATCATGAGTTGTTTGACTGTATTGCGTATTTTGTTCACAGGTGATAACAGATGTGTTTGAATGGTTGTAGCCTCCATCACAGCCCTCTCCCGATTGTGAAATCATTGGATTAGTAGTTTCGCGGATATGTGCATTTAATAAGCAATATGACTGTTTAAATTACCGTATTGTTTTCTGGATAATGGAAAATGGTAAACCTTAACAATATTCAGAATATTTATATCACCAAAAATCAAGATGTTTTATAAATGTTCAGTTTTGACGAACATCGAAATGAACTAAATTAAGTCACTTAAACGAAAGAAATAGTACTATTCTAGTAAACGGGAGATAATCAAATTAAATAAATTTATTTGCTGCGATAGTACATTGTACATTTGGTATCAATTATAAGTTATCGCTTTTCTCTGAATGACTCTTACACGGCTTATTGTGGCACTTTAAACCGGTCTTGTCAATAGGAGAAGCGAAAATGTTGCTTTTACAATCACACATGAGAAATGTGGTTTTTAAATAAAATAAATAATTGTTATCTTTTTTCCGTAAATTTCTTGTCAGTTCCTTTACGATTTTAAAAGTGTTAAACATGCACTGCTCTGGTATCATTACTGTAACAATGGTTCGCATACAAACATAGGTATCTGAAAATTCATATTTTTTGTCTATAAAACAAAAGTTTATCGTCAATTCTAGTAATGTCAACATATTTGACCTTTGTTGGACAAATTGTCAAGTATGCTGAAACCTAATTTTAGATTAACGATAGACGTAGAAAAGGAAGTAGAGAACTTTTGATTAGATAAAACCTCTTATTAAAATATTCGACTTTTTAAATTCGGTAATTCAGATATTCTGATTGCATAAATCCGCTCTATGGTATCTTCTTATCGAATGTCATTTCTTCTGAAAATCAAATGAATATATGGTTCCCTCGTTTTTTTACCTTTTTTATTATTGCTGTCTTATTAATAAATAATAATTTTTAAAAGTAAAATCATATAGTGTCAATCGAAATTCAAAGATAGATAACTGGATTAACTACGGTTAAAAAAAGTTTGGAATCGTAAGTATTACATGTACGTAAAACATAAACACATTAATTCTTGGATTAAGTATACATTTCCCGCTCTTTCGTCGGGTTGTTGCCTCTTTGACACATTCCTCATTCGAATTCTCAATATTATTAGACATTTATTTTCAGCACATTTATATCTATCTTCTTTTTTTATCTCAACTATCTCTAAAATGTTCTGGACTTTTTTATTATCCCAATGTTCAGTAATAGCAGGTATTATGTTACAAATATGTAACTATTAGTATTAGTACTTTAGATAACCTCTTTTTCTAACATCATCAGATGTGTTTCCTTTCTCGTGCATCTTTCAGACAACAATCCTTTAACATAATCATGGTATAAATATGAAGATGTGGTATGATTGCCAATGAGACAGTTCTCCACAAGAGACCACATGACACAATAATTAACAACTATAGGTCACAGTAAGGCCTTCCACAGTGAGCAAAGCCAATAACGCATAGTTCTTTTTAATATTTAACTCATAGAATAAATTTCATAGTAATGAATATTTCAACTGCTTCCTTCTCTTTTTCCTAGCTTTTTTCTACACCATGATATTTATACATATTCTAGATAATTGGGTTATACAATGCCGATGATTTAGTTTTTATTTGTCAAAACATTATATCTTAAATCACAAAATTCTCTTTAATCTATGCAATGTAAAGATTTCACCACTAGAGCACGGATTTAAAGATGTTGTAGAAATTGGTAAACTATCTATTAAACCTTGCGTTGAGTCTATTGCTTCATTTTAACATGTAGCATTTGCAGCCACAATTTGAATTTAGGATGGACACCAGTGTTGCACATCCCTTGGTACAATATGATGAAAGAACATTCTTCCAGCCAATGAAACATAACACCTTATCTCTTAGTTTCGAATTATGTTAAGCCAAAATCATATCATCTGAATTTGGAGCTTGCAAAAAGGGTTGTCTCTAAAAGAGAATAAAATGGTTGGTAAATAATTTATAGGCAGTTAGGATATCTAGGTTCGAGGAATCACACTATTTGTTCTTGCTTTAGTATTCGCTCTGAAAAGAAGAAGTGCAAAAAAACGTGTCGGGTTTATTTCATCAGAAAAAGGACTTACGAAAGAAAATGATTAACAAGGTCAACGTAAGAGGATCCATTTAACTTTCTATCTACATAAACAAAAGACGCGAAAGATATGTTGTACAATTGTTATTGAGACAAATGAACCGAAGTGGCTATTTATACAAATCAATAAGCTAATAAAACATATGATTGCAATCAACAAAACAACAACAAACATTGTATGAAATACAGCCTCCTTACTTTTGATACGCACATATAAGAGACGGTAGTGAGGTAACAGATGCCTAGGACAATCACATAACTACTACATAAGGCATGATAGGTACTTTTCTAGATTTTCATGCTTTTTTTTGTCACACTGGATACTCTATTATAACACGAAAGGACGCAAAAAGAGACGATTGTTTATTTACTGTTGTTAACTCCTTTCTGTAGAAGGTAGTGTTTTTTCCTTTCGTAGGGTATACATATTTCCAAACTCTTTCGATATGTCCGTTAATGCAGTGACGTTTTAAATATCAATCAACGTAATCTTTGTATGGCTGATAAATCAGTTAGTGGGATATTTTGTTACAACAAATGACTTTAACAAATTATTTAATAGAAAACAAATATTTTATTATATCATATATATGTGTAGAAATTTAATCACAAATTGTATACCACATTCTAATTTTAACAGATATGTTCTTTAAAGAGCTAGTTAGTTTTTGTCTCTCTTTATGGTTTTTGATGCCTCTCGTCATTGTGATAAGTTCAGCCTTTTCCAACTGATTTTTTATAACTTATGTTGTGCTTTTCGTCACTGTTCCAGGTGACTAAGGTGAGAGTGTCTGGAGCTAAAACGTTACATGTTATTTTGTCATCGTCTTATTTCCAAATTTATATAAGTCGTTGTATGAAATAAGAGCATCTTTCTATCGAATTAGTAATAAGTTGCGACTATATATAAATCTATAACAAATCCTTCATAATTTAATTCATTATTATTCAAATTTGATTTATAGCGATTATATTGTTAAGCATGTTAGGAAAAATAAATATGAATCAAAATCATCAACAGCAGGCAAATTACATATTAATTAAATGGATTACTTATAATATTCGCTATTGATTTCTGATACGGATTTTTGCTCACCTGATAAAGAAAAGAAAATCTGAGACTCAGACATTTAATAAAATCTTAAATAAAGCGATCCTGATTTGGTTAGGGACGTACCTTTTTGAAATTTTCTCTGAGTTCAGTAGTTTTGTGAATTTACATGTTCCTGTTGCGTTGTTCTCCGTTAACTACGACAAAGGTTCTAATAGATATAGGAAGATGTGGTGTGAGTGCCAATGAGACACTGTTTCCGTTCAGATATACAACCATACAGATATTTGCAAGCTAGATAAGATAAGAAATTTCTTTGGGATTTCATTAAAATCACACTTTACGTTAACTTGAATTCTAATATTCTAAATACTTAGAATACAACAAGATAAACAATTTCAAGATTAGTGCAAGTCATTAGTAGTTCAAATACAAGCTTAAATATATAAATGTTTTTTTTTATATTGAAAACGACACCTGGAATTGGCATGAGTGTTTAGGTATAAGCACATGTTTGAAAAATTTATACATAAATTTCTTATTATCGTCACATGAAAACCACGAGAAGTATAATCACCGAAAAAATTGTCCTATCAAAACTACACAATCAAATAATATTCAAGAGCTGTTCATATCGAAATGATAGTCTCAGACAAAAATTCATTTACCAGTGAAAAATCAGTACTCTTGAAGCTATACTAAACGATTATTTTAATGAAATACATGTTTTATCAAAATTATTTTTGAGATTTATCTTTAGATTTGCAAAAATATGTTTTCCATGGATAATTTTAACAAAACGATCCAATTTTGCGCAACTGGTTGCTTAAAAGATAGCAATGTGACCCATACTTTTTCTTAAACTTTCGAAAATCATGACCAAATGTACATTTTGTATAAGAAAATTTAATATGGAAAAAAATTTATTGATGATCTACCTGAAAACATGTTTCTATGTTAACATTAAGGTAGTATGGGTGTTTTTCGCCATCTTGGATTGTAAAAAAACAGAGAACTTAAGGTGGAGATTTTCTGAAGGCATCCACATGGAATTTTCCTATTTTGTGTTTTTGCCGGAAAAAACGTACGGTGACCCTATCTTTTCATTTGATATTCTCAAAGCATTGTCTGAAAGCTATGTTTCCTAATTTATTTTACAATTCTATCATTTTCTTTAGTGTCTGATCACCAATGGTGTTTTTTCCTGTATAATCCATACAAAATGTGTTATAATCTGTCACAACCTGTAGCTTGAGAAAATGCATGGTGACCTATCATTTTTATTATATTTTTGACCATATATCAAAAGATTTTACGTTTTGGTAAAGTCAAATTCTATCAGTTTTTCTAGACTCCTATACCACCTTAAAAAGTATATGCTCAATGGACCCTCTATTTAATTTAATTTGTATAGTTATAACATGTATTATAAGTTATATGGTTCGCTACTGACCCCATACGGATCCATAGAGGGTTAGTAAAATCATAGGGGGTGAGGCCGGAGGCCTAAGCTAGTCCCCTATGAATTTTATTCACCCTCTATGGATCCGTAGGGGGTCAGTAGTTAACCGTATAACGAATTTATCGGACGCTGGACTTTTTCTGCGGCGTTTTGTTGAAAAATAAACAATGAAATACAACAACATAAATAGATGACGTCGCCATTAACGCGTCGTGAACCCCATATGAAACTTACTAACCCCATACGGTCTCATAGGGGGTCACCACGTGACGGCGTTTAACCAATCACAACGTGATAATTCATCTGTGGTCCGATAAAATAAGATATCAGCATCACATGTCAACAGTTAATCCTATTACAGAACAATCTATTTATTGTGATACGATTAAAAAGTCTAAAGGAAATAGGAACACTAAATTTAAATATATATGATATAACACAAAGGAAGTCGTTTATATGCCATTTGATATCATTGTTTTTCTTGGAACTTTTTCGCACTTTGGAAGTTGTTTTCTTTATTTCATAAATAAAACTAATAATCATTTTCACCAAATGATTCAAATGAATGAATCAAATTACAAAAATGCGTCAGCAGTTATCTAATATGTTATAATCGTCTTTGTACTTTTTATAGAAAAAAATATTCTGGTCGAATATGATAGTTTTAGTCAAATTTTATTCACTCGTTTATGTATAGGCTCGGTATGGATTAGAACTGCATATGTTGTAAAGACAGATTTGTTCAGTAGCTGTATATAAATATCATAAGATGTGGTGTGAGTGCAAATGAGACAACTCTCTATGAACATGATAAAAGTCACAATTTAAAAAGTAAACCATCAGAGGTGAATGTACGGTCTTTAACATGGCGCCTGGCTCACAACGAACAGCGTTGTCAATATCATAGAATTATATGGGATTGGCATGCAAGTGGATGGTTAAGCTTGCTATAAAACAAGGTTAAATCCACCATTTTAAGCTCACCTGGCCCGAAGGGCAAAGTGAACTTTTCACATCACTTTGCGTCCGGCGTCCGGCGTCTATCGTCGTTAACTTTTACAAATATCTTCTCCTCTGAAACTACTTGGCCAAATTAAACCAAACTTGGCCACAATCATCATTGGGGTATCTAGTTTTCTAGATGGCCGACATGGCTAAAAATAGAGCATAGGGGTAAAATGCAGTTTTTGGCTTATAACTGAAAAACCAAAGCATTTAGAGAAAATCTGACGGAATTAAAATTGTTTATCAGGTTAACATCTAACTGCCCTGAAATTTTCAGATGAATCGGACAACCCGTTGTTGTGTTGCTGCCCCTGAATTGGTAATTTTCAGTTGACCCCTTTAGGAGTTATTGTCCTTCATAGTAAATTTTAACCATTTTTGGTAAATTTTAGTAATCTTTTATAAAAATCTTCTCCTCTGAAACTACTGGGCCAAATAATTCAAAACTTGGCCACAATTATCTTTTGAGTATTTAGTTTGAAAAATGTGTGCGGTGACCCGGCCATCCAACTAAGATGGCTGCCACGGCTAAAAATAGAACCTAGGGGTAAAATGCCGTTTTTGGCTTATAACTCAAAAACCAAAGCATTTAGAGCAATCTAACATGTGATAAGATCTATTTGCACTGAAATTTTCAGATGAATTGGACAATCCGTTGTTGGGTTGCTGCCCCTGAATTGGTAATTTTAAGGAAATTTGGCTTTTTTTGGTTATTATCTTGAATATTATTATAGATAGAGATAAACTGTAAACAGCATTAATGATCAGCAAAGTAAGATCTACAAATAAGTCAACCTGACCGAAATGGTCAGTTGACCCCCTAAGGAGTTATTGTCCTTTATATTCAATTTTTAACAATTTTCATAAAATTTGTAAATTTTAACTATCATTTTCCACTTAAACTACTGGGCCAAGTTCATTATAGATAGAGATAACTGTAAGCAGCAAGAATGTTCAGTAAAGTAAGATGAACAAACACATCACCATCACCAAAACACATTTTTTGTCATGAATCGATCAGCTTCCTGTATTTAATGTTCACATAGACCCAGGTGAGTGACAAAGGCTCTTTAGAGCCTCTAGTTTACATATTAAGAAAATGCTTGTAATGTACTAAGTCAGAAATATGACAGCAATTATCCTTTCGTTTGATGCGTTTAAAATTTCGATTTTGTCATTTGCTTACGGAGTTTGTTTGGCCATTTTTGGTATTTTACTTTTCATATTTATCTAATCTAGATGAAAATGAATATTTGTTTTGAAAGAAAGCACTATCATTTAGTTGGGCCGAATACTGTACAAATTTGTGATGATTTTTATTTCCCGTTGTAATGCCTAGAATTGTGGATGTGTGAACTGTAGAAATGACGAATGTTTTTGCATATGCTTACCTGACACCGAAAAGATCATTTGTGAGTTCGGAATTAAAGGGAGAATATGTATAAAATCTTGCTTCTTTGCATTATTATCAAATATTCAAGAATGGTTCCTTTCAAATATATAATCACAAAGGCTGTGTCAATGCTTAATCAGACAATTTTTAATTTTTGCGTTTCACAGAAAACGCACTAAACATATACTTGAACTTTGATATACTTAATTTTCTCTAATATACTGCATCGAGATTGTTTTCTCATATGAGCCGGTACGGCGAAAGTAAGAACAACAATTGAGTTCAGATGACCAATGATAATCTGTTTATCGCTATTTCACCTATGACGACATTGTCAATTTCATGTCAATTTCATTGACAACGCCACGTGCCCCCTTAGTTTCTAGCGATAATTGTCCACATCACTTGACTCGGATGAGAAAGGAAATTATCAGTCAGCAATAGCTGTAAGAAAAATTATTGCTAAGACGGCGCACTTTTCTCACTTTCGACGTACCGGAACTATATAAACTACATGAATGATAATGATTATGATTATGAACTAATCATTATGAATGTACCTTAAATTCTTCATTTTTAAGCTCCATTTGTGTTTATTTTAAGCACTATTTGTTGTGTCAATCAAGCCCTTCGAATTTTTTCTCAACAAAAACAAAACTTAAACGCCTGGTGAGCGATATAGGCTGCATGTAACCACTATTTGATTTTACTTGACTGTATATTAATTACAATATATCAAACCAATATGCCAACATTAATTCTAATCTGATTGCATAACAATTATTGTATTACGATATGATTGAAAGCTATAAGGAAACAAATCGAAATCAATAGTGTTTGATATAATATGATATAAAAGAAGTTGGTGAAACGTCATTTGGTATCATAGTTTACTTGGAACTTTGTCACACTTTGTAAGTTGTTTTTCTTCATTCTATTAAAAAAGAAAAATACATTTTTTTCACCATTATATGATTTAAATTTTTAGTTAATGTAATAAAAATTGTCAGTGATTATCTATTGTTTAAATGTATATTCTTTGTTCTATTAAGCGAATTGAATGAATTTACCGATCTTTCTTTTTTTAACATATTCACACGATTATAGATTGCTTATACTAGTTTCATATTTTGACTAGACAACCCTGGGTTTGAGCTATATGCTTGGGTCGCGTCAGTGTCGTTCAATTAGCACAGCATACATCGTAAATTCATGTTTCGGTTGCAAAGAAAATCGCAGAATCAAGACAAGGGTGCAAATCCGGCGCCAGCAACGTTACTATTTGTATGATTCAAAGCTGTCAAAACTGTCAGTAGGTAAAAGGGCTGAATAAATATCTTGTATATAAACCCCAATTATTTTGGGGTCAATTGTGCTTGAACTATTTCATGGTACAGCGACTGCTTAAAACTGTATATTTGTTTTGTAATTGGAATTATAATGAGTACGAGGATAAATAAATATATACATGTAGAATATATGTAGTCAATGAAAAATGCAATGACTACATGCTCGGCTGTTGTTTGCTCTTTGGTCGGATTGTTGTCTCCTTGACACATTCCCTTTTTCTATTCTCAATTTTATGGGATCTTTGCAGAGGTCTACACGACCCTCGAACAGGGTTAATCTTTTCCAGAAATGTGATAATCATAATTTTTAATCCTAATCGATTGTAATTTATAACATTTTTTTTTAAATAGACAGTAATCTGTAATCATGGTAATGATTGACAACATAATTTTATTATAATCGTAGATTACAGTACACATAGAGTAAAGGGCGGAAATTTAGCCCCCTGTAGCGGATACTTTCATTTTTGAAAATCTACCCTTTTTTGTTAAATGTTTTATAACTAAATTACAAGTAAAAGATACCAAAGAAATATTCAAACTCAAATTAGAAAACGAACTGGCAATGCAACGGAAAAAAACCGACCAAAAGACAGACATAGAGTCTACAAAACACAACACAGAAAGGAAATGCAAAACGAACCCTACCAAATAAAAAAAAACCGGGGAAGATCTTAGGTCTTTTGCAACGTTAGGTAAATTCCGCTCCACAATGTTATCAGTAGTTTCTAAATATTATACCCTTTATTTACAGAAGCTTAAAAACGTAAAAATGATAAAAGTCGTGCTTCTTATTCTAATAGGTAAGTAAGTATGTTTGTTTCGTATGATTTTTTTTATATGAAGAAAAAGTTTATAAATCGACTGAGAAAAAACAAATACGGGTTACAAACTAAAACTGAGGGAAACGCATCAAATATAAGAGAAGTACTACGACACAACAGAAACACAACATTAAAATTTAACACACAGAAACAAGCTATAATATAAAAATGGTCATTTTCCTGACTTGGACAAATGGTAGGTTGAACCTGGTTTTATGGCATGCCAAACCTCCCGCTTTTATGGCAATGCAAAATATAACAAGAACCATGATAACATTATAACATTACATGACAGGACTACAATACAAATAAATGGGTGAACATATAGGACAGAGAAACACACAAATAGTAGCTTACAAAAGCTACCAGGTTAAAAATTTAATACGCCAGACGCGCATTTCGTCCACACAAGACTCACCAGTTACGCTTAGATGAAAAAAGTTCTAAAACCAAAACAAGTTCAAAGTTGAAGTGCACTGAGGACCAAAGTTCCAAAAAGTTGTGCCGAATACGGCTAGGGTTTTCTGCCTGGGATAAGAACATCCTTATTATTTAGAATCATCAGTAAATTTTATAAAATGACTATATAATAGATATACATGACAAAACCGAAAAACATAAAACAACCTAAACCAGCACATACAAATACACAGCCGAATTAGCCAAAGCCATCAACGCACAAAGTGACGTCACAATTGAATCTCTAAAAACAATCCCCAAAATAAGTTAGAATGAGGAAAGAATTCAAGATTAGATTTGTAATACTGATAAAAAATGAACTGGGTAATCTTTACCATAACACACGAATGCATCAGTAAAAATAAGATTTACAACTACAAACGTTAAGACATTTGACAAAATCCGATGAGAAAAACAAATATAACAACAAAACTGAATTTAGGATAGAAAAGCACCGTGACACGTCTTATAGCAAGGCGAATTCACACTCAGCAAAACAGTCAAAATCGGGAATAAGTCACGTTCGGTAATTAAAAGATCAGACGACGCAATGACAAACCTTAATCTAGCATGTGGTAAAAATGTCCTAAGTTAGTTTGGACACCGTGTGGGTCAACCAATTCTTGATTGTGTCCGTAAAATTTACGGAGTGTCATTTTTAATCTGTCCTCCTCATAACTTTGTTGGAGCAGTTTCTGCGTTAGGAGCACACTCCTGTATATGAAGTCCGTATAGTGTGAACATGCACGAGAATAACGTACCGATTAATATATGTTAACACCATACGAAGGGGCAGAGGGTATGTTACTGCTGAGAAATGGAAAATTGATAATTGGGAAGTTGAAATCGTCTCGTTTATCATAGATATTCGTGTGAAGTCGTCCGTCTGTGTCATTATTGAGGAAAAGATCAAGGTATGGAAGAGTCCTTCTAGTATCAGTAGTATCCTTAATTTCGAGTTCACTGGGATAAATGAGATGTAAATATTGGCTGAAATATGGGTTATTCAATGATAGGACATCTTCAATATATCGGAAAGTAAAATTAAAGAATTTTGCTAGGTGTTTTTTCCTTTTGTCTTTTAGAAGGTTCTGAATGAATTCTGCTTTGTACGAGTACAAAAACAAATCGGCCAGTATGGATGCACAATAAGTACACATTGGAATACCGACTGTCTATTAAAATATAACTCCTCCAAACTCAACAACTATTCGATCAAAAGTTCAAGGATTTTGATAATATCATCTTCAGTATATTTTCTGGTAGATTCAGTGTGGTTCTTCCCAAAATATGAATTATTGTAACCCAAAACAAGAAATTTGTATCTACCTTTCCCATTTTTATAGAAAAATCTCTGTTTAATGAGATGGTTGATCTTTCAACTGAGCATAGGGTATAGTAGTGTAAAGCGTAGAAAAATCAAAAGTCTTTATGTTGCTGCAAAATTGCAAAGATTGTGATCGAAGATTAAGCAGTAGATCTTTCGAATTTTTGAAAATCCACATCTAGTTAACACCACTGGTAAAATATATCTCATCACAATATTTTTGAAGTCCATCTTTAACTGTAGAAAGAATAGTAGTTAGTACTTTAGAAAAATGTTTAGTCGAACATTTTGATGACCCAGCTATGTATCGTTTTTGATGACCCAGCTATGTATCGTTTGTGTAGTTTTGGTATCCAGTATAATGATGGTAAATTTTCTTCGTTTTCTTTGATGTTCATACCAAAAGAAAGAAGGACAGATTAGTGATTTTGTAAAATTTTATCCTTGGTAAATGGTGTTAAAGAATATATTACCAGTAGTTCTGTTTATTCCAAACTCTGTTGTGAGACATTGCAAATAAAAAAATATGAAGACAATATTATTGGAGGCTTTATCTGCTGGAACAACGACATATTTGTCATGCAAAGAGGATAAATCATTCACAACATCCGGATTCTTGAAAGGGTTAGTAACTCTTGTGCTCATAGTACATCGTAGTTTTTGAAGGCGCTTCTAAATGCATGATAAAAGAGGGACGAAAGATACCAAAGGGACAGTCAAACTCATAAATCTAAAACAAACCGACAACGCCATGAGATAGCTTTGATCCATTCAGACAAAGTGTCAAGTTTTGGTTCGTCTTGTTCGCGCTTCCATCAGTTACTTGAAGTTCTGTTTCCAGTTGATGGGCTTGGGAATTCTGTATTTTGGTCTCTTGGCTTACAACTCTCTTAGTTGTTCATTGATAACCATGCCAAGGTCACCAGTAATAACATGACCAGCTGGACTATAATTGAATTGTGACGATGCACATGAGCAATCAGGAGGCTTGGATCATGATAATATATGAATGAAATTATTTAGACAACACAAATAAAAAGCTGAGAAAACATTTGACGCGCTTTTCTACATTTGCCTTCATCAGAAACTCTTCTATTCCAAACACAAGGTACAGGCGTACACAATGTTTGAAAAATGTGTATGCTGCGCATTATGAAAATGATGTAACTCGAAAACCGATAAAATAGAAAATCATTGAAATAAAGGTATCGGGACGCCACTATCCAAAACATTGAAAGCCAAATATGTATTTTTTCCTTACAAAAGGCATAATTTACAAAATTTAACATAGAAGGATCCAAACTAACTTATGTTCTCTAATAAATGGCTTATTAGAGTAGCAAAAATGTGATTTATAGAATTCGAAATATATTTAATTGCATTTATATTTACTTTATAATAAATGTGTACTTAATCTTTCATCAAAAAACGATATCAGTTGTGCCGAATACTGTAGCAGAGTGTGATGATTGTGATGCCCTTTGTAAGAAAAATAACTGTGAAGGCGGCAAATGTGAAAATGGCGGTTGTACTTGCACGTGTTGTGGTAGTTGTGATAATCCAGATGGAGACGGAGATGTAACTACTAAATCTAGTCGTACTTTTCCACGTTTTCTTTTTAATAACCAATAATAGTCAATGTAAGTAAAAACTATTGATACATTGTATGTTTAAAGATGGACAAGATTGGTATGCCGTAGCAAAATGTCCTTCGCGCTGTATAAATTAAGAATAGATTGTTTGTCAAATGACGTCATTTTTTTGTTATTTTTTACAATTTCAAATATGACGTCACTTGGCGTTGAGGTTTAAACTTATTCGGATGTGTCTACTTTTTGTGTTGCAAATGTCTGGTTATGTAATGCATTTCAGTTGTTTCCTGCAATTAGTTAATACGTCAGTTTTATCATGTACATCTTTTGTATAGTCATTTTATAAAATTTACTGTTTACAAAAGTATCAATTATTCTAAATAATAGGGATGTTCTGGTAACTAACAGAAAACCCTGGCCGTTTTTGGCACAACTATTTTGATCTTTTGGTCCTCGATGCTGTTCAACTTTGTACTTGATTCGGCTTTCAAACTTTTGTATCTGGGCGTCACTAGTAGGTCTTGTGTGGACAAAAAGCACTTCTGGCGTATTAAAATTTTGAACTTGTTGCCTTTTGTTGGCTGTTGTTCGTGTGTTTCTTTGTCAATTGTGTTCTCCAATTTTTTTATATTGTAGTCCTGTGGTGTTGTGGTGTCTTTTTGATGTTATTTTTCACATGGCCTTAAAAGAGGGAGGTTTGGCATGCCACAAAACCAGGTTCAACCCACCATGTTTTCCTTTAAAAATGTCCTGTACCAAGTCAGGAATATGACCATTGCTATATTATAGTTCGTTTCTGTGTGTGTTACATTTTAACGTTGCGTAATTTGTTTTCTCTTATTTTTGAGTGTAAATTCACATTGCGATAAGACGTGTCACGGTACTTTTCTATCCCAAATTCATGTATTTGGTTTTGATGTTATATTTGTTATTCTGATGGGATTTTGTCTGATGCTTGGTCCGTTTCTGTTTGTGTTACATTTTAGTGTTGTGTCGTTGTTCTCCTCTTATATTTAATGCGTTTCCCTCGGTTTTAGTTTGTTACCCCGATTTTGTTTTTTGTCCATGGATTTATGAGTTTTGAACAGCGGTAAACTACTGTTGCCTTTATTTGTCACAATGTGACATTGTGTTAAAAAAGCCAAAATCAAACAACTACTTTAAATTGACACATAATATAATCAAATGTGGGTATGATAATGTCAAAATTATAATAACAAAAATTCCCATTTCGGAGGAAAATTTTAAACGGAAAAACCCGAATCAAACCTCAAACACACCAATGAATGGATAATAACAACTGTCATATTTGTGATGTAGAATATGGTTTGTTCAACTTCACATGATCATGATGGCAAACAATTCAACTTCGAATAAAAGCTTTCTGTACACACGGACATTTAAGTCACATGAATTTCACGTGAATTTCACATTCGTGATAATCACATGTGAATTCACGTGAGTTTTAAAATTAAGATTTTTCAAAATTAATTAAATTCATGAACAATTTTATTTTGTAATGCTCCCATCAATCTTCATTCACGTGAAGTTATTCTGAAATTTTTCATGTGAGTTTCAAGTATAAGCTCGTTTTAGATGGATCTGGCATGTGAATTTCACTTGTCAAAAAGTTTGCAAGTGTAGTCTAAGAGGAATAGCCTTCAAAAGGTGTTGTTATTATATTCAACGAAATGTTCAAAGTCCGATTATTACATTTGACATCTAACATTTGAACGGAATATATTAACAAGATGTCTCTGTAATACGTCAAGGAAATAGAAGATATTATGGCAAAATGAGTGTTTCGGACAGACGGACACCATCATGATATACCCCTCGGCGCGACGAACTGGAAACAGTTGCCTGGCAGAATTTGAATAGTCCCATGATACTTATGTACATTATAAGACCCTTTAAAATAAGGTATATGATTGTGTTATAAAATAATTTTTAGTTGTTTTACTGCAAATAAGCATAGTGTGCAAAAAGTTGTCACTGTTATAATGTGTGATCTAAAACTTGTTTATATCAGGACCTTTGGACGGGTAAACATATCCTGCTCTACATATGGTACTCGTCATCTTGCTCACACAAGAACAAACCTGGTCATAAGTGTAATATGGTATGTTTAATCCAAGGAAAAAGGAAGTTTTTAAAAATTTCTTCCTATGTGACGTATAAATTTTCTGACGTCTGACACGCGAAGCAATGAATGTGTTTTTAATTTGATAGATGCTTTTGTGCTTTTTTGTAAAATCGTTCCTTTTAAAATTATAACACAGTGTTGACTGCTGTACCCATATTTTGACTATTTTAATTATGTCTGCTTTGTTCACGAATCGTTGTAAATATAACGGAACTTGATGAGACTGTCGTACAAGTGAGAGGTTTAGCGCTACAAAACCAGGTTCAATCCACCATTTTCTACATTTGAAAATGCCTGTACCAAGTCAGGAATATGAAAGTTGTTGTCCATTCGTTTTCGATGTGTTTTGTCATTTGATTTTGTCATGTGATTAGGGACTTTCCGATTGAATTTTCCTCAGAGCTCAGAATTTTTGTGATTTTACTTTTTTTCCATAACGGTCAACCCACTCGTGATGCCGTATGTCTGAAGTGTTGGCTTTTGAATGACATTGGCCTTCGACAATTCATACATTTGTTCCAGGCTTCCTCTAAAAAGATTGTAAAAAGGACGCAAACAAAAGGTGCACTCGAATGAAATAGATAAGGAGCAGTACAGTAATAAGGGTCGTAAAAGTTTTAAATTCAACATTCAGACTTTGTAAGACTTCACTGTAATGAAAACAAAAACAGAACACATCACATAACCAACAGATGAGTCAAGATATGTCTCAAATTCGATGGATTGCACACACTTGATACGTATTCAACTCTGCGTGACCAAATTAGAACGGATCATGATCATGTGCTTGTTATCTCATGCCATGGTCATATAATTCACAGTTTAAGAATATAAAGAAGTAGATTTATTACTTTGTAATACAACATATAAAATTTATTACTTTGTTATACAACATATAGATTGTATTGCTTTGTAATACAACATTTAACATTTCTTACTTTATAATACAAAATATAAAATTCAACTCATTTGGTTGATTATTCATTTGATTAGGGACTTTTCGTTTAGAATTTTCCTCGGTGTTCAGTACTTTTGTGATTTTACTTTTTACTGACATTCAACCAATAAAAAAGTTTTTGCCATTAACAAGACCTAAATCACAAAAAGAAAGTGTGATGTATTTGTAATTGAAATTGGCAGACTGAGTTTGTTATTACCGCAAATAAAATAAATTTAATATAGTTATAGAAATTGTGAATTTTAGAGGGATTACTCAAATGACAAAAGAATAGAATCTAGAAGAACAAGTTCTTCCTTTTAATTCTAACCATCAGAATAAAATGAGGAATGCATTCTATACTTTTTCTCGGCCTTTTGTAACATGAAAACAGTTTCATTTGAGGTCACATTTCTTATAAAGTAATTACCTATCCTGAATAGAAAACGCTGATGAGCAAGTTATCTCCTCTTGAAAACCCTGGTTCGTTTTGTTCAGTCTTTAGTTTCTATGTTGTGTTATGTGTAATATTGATTGTCTGTTTGACATTTTCTTTTTTTAGCAATGGCGATGTCAGTTTATTTTCGACTTACGAGTTTGAATGCCCTTCTGGTATCTTTCGCCTCTCTTAATTTGTCTGTCTGAAGGAGATGGCAATATAAATTCGATTTGTTCTAAGAATACAGAAACGATTTGTCTCTAACCTTAATTCTCTGATTTTCAATGAAAAAATCTTTATTTTCACGTCTGGTTTTTAAAAATACAATTATTTGTTTCCTGTCTGAATAAAATGCACTTCTATATAACTGTTTCCTCAGACTATTGTTTGTAAAACGCCAGTTTTGTTTTACCAATATAGCATGTATAGTTTTGATAGGAATTTTTCGACTGCCTTATGAATTGTTTATACATGGTCTCTTAACGAGAGTTATCTCAGTATCAATCATATCACATCTTACATTAACTCTTTTTCTTTTATTTCAGACGGACGCAAATGAAATTTTCGATAAGCCAAGAAGAAAAGTTAACCAAATGCTTATACACATCTTAAATGTCCCTATTGGTGCTTGATAATTGATGCTAGTATATTAAAGAAACCATTTATAAAAACTCATTGTATTAAACCTTTTGTAATATTTCAGTAATAATGCTACACAAGTTCTTTCAAAACATGATGCATTATATAGAAAAAGGCGTAGTCGTCTTTTGAATGATTTATCAATGTAGCTAAAAAGTATCATGGCGGGTGAACCCAGTGGAACACGATCTACAGATTATGTCGGAGTATCATAGTTCATCAGCAATATTATATTGGATTCGTGTTGGTTAAGATTTTTTTTTTAACTTGTTTTACTGTCGTCATTAGCAATTGATTATATTAGTAAAGACTTCATTTGCGAGAATACTGCTTTAATAGCGTGTCTTTAGTTTGTGCTAGAACTAAAACAGAAAAATAAATAGTACATATTTAATAGCATCACTATAAGGGATACAAACTGTCACCCTACCATTCGTGCATTGATTTTTTTTATAAATGCTAAATGCCAATTGATAAATATTTCGTGCAAATTTAAGGCAATTATTTTATATTAAAGTGCAATCGGTAAGTTCTGCAATGAACATTTTTTTTTTAAAACGCGAATTGTACTCGTTGAGTGTCCCAATATCTACCAGACATGGCTCCACGCGGCTCAACATATGCCCCATTGTAGCAACAGGCAGACTAGAGAGAAAAAAAGCTAAATATATTTCTATACCAGAGTCAACACTTGTGATCCAATCACAGTAGGAAACTATCTGTGATTTAACTGGTATCATGAACAAGCATACTAGTAAGACATAAGACATCAGGCATAAAGCTTTATTTAGAGTCGGTATACGCAAGCAATTACAAAACATAAGCTCTGAAGAGCTCTTAAAAGTGATCTGGTTTGGAAGATTGTAATTCTATTATCTGAAATTTTTATGATAAAAAGAGCTGTTGGATTGAAGTCCGTAGGTTCGTACAACTACAACCCAAAATCCACTTCCTCCCCCCCCCCCCCAAAAAAAAATACTCACCAAATTAACAAAACACAACAAAAACACAAAACAGCGCGCCATCTTAACACTAACAAATTTTCTTCAAAATAGGTAAATGTCTATACAATATGTCTAATGTCAATAATCAATCGTATTCAAGGGAGCCAGCTGTGCTTTTCTTCTTGACACCTTGTCCCTTTATTCATATAAGGCTAACCCTATTCAGGAGTTTTCTAGAAAGAAGGTAATTTAAAAGAAGATAACATTATCCTTTAACTCAACTTACGCTATATACTAGTTAATGATGTTCTTTCACTAAAAACTTCAAAGTTTTGTGACTATGTTGAACGCACCCATCCAATCGAACTTGAAATGAGGGGATCCAACAAATACAGTTAATTCTCCCTCTTATCTTAATATGGTAATTGACAATGAGTGTCTTTCGAGAACAACACTTTCCGACAAAATAAATGGTTTTAGCTTCACAATTTTGAACGTTCAATTGTAACCGATTCTAGCATGCGCAGCGCCTGCATAGGAATACACACACCTCCCAGTTGATACGAAATTCCAGACCTTTCTTTTTTTATCATGATTTCTCTGACAGAGGGTTGCTACTAACAAGGCAGCATTTAAACCATGAATTCCAAGTGGTGGAGTTGAAGTTAGCACTTTGACATTTTTTTACGCTAATTACCAGTTGGTTGTTCGTATATCATATGGAATATGTTATGTTCCAATGGTCGTAAACATAATCCAACTATGTTTCCCCTGAATGTGATCATATGAATTATACTTAGCAGGGATTGTACTTACATGAGCAACATGATAGGTGGCACATTCTGAACAGGACCTGCTTACCCTTTCGGAGCGCCGTGATCGCCCCCGGTTTTTTGTTGGATGTGTGCTGATCAGTCTTTAGTTTTGATGTCGTGTTGGACATAGTGTTGCTCTTCTTTTGATCGTGTTGTACATAGTGTTGCTCTTCCTTTGATCGTGTTGTACATAGTGTTGCTTTTCTTTTGATCGAATATCATATTTTGCTCTGGTGTTGTCATTTTATTTTGAACTTATTCGGTTGAATGTCTTTTTTTTCATCTTTTGCTTTTTCCGACATCATTCTGAGTCTATTTATATTGTAAACTTGAACATGTAGATCCAGAAATTCCTGAAATAGTCATGCTATGAAAAGATACACATCTAGTGACGAATTGAATTGTAATTTTTGATGGTTAGGCAATGCTTCATATTGTTCAACAAAGGTAGATATCTAGGTATAGCGGCTTTACTAGGTGCAACGATATTGAAAACAACCAAGGAATCAAAATAGACTCCCATAAATCATACAAAAAATATCAACCACATAATTAAGGAAAAATTCATTTCACCAAAGTTAACAGGTTTTAGGGTTAAAGTAGTATCTTTACATAGCAATACTTACCGCTGTTTATCTTACTGAGTTAAGATAGGAAATGAACAAAAAAGTACGTACGACGAAAATCAGTTTAATATCAACAATTTGTAAAAAAAAAAACCACAAAAAAATGAAAACTGTTTTCAAAGAATGGTCGCATTTACTCAAACCAAGCTCCATCTTCTCAATTATTTGGATATAATTCAAGATAAGGTTTTTTTTTATGTTATTTGGTGTACAATCACAAAAATATTAATATAGAATTGTGTTAGTCAGTGTGCAAGTAACTGCATTATCTAATAATGTTGGCCTTTCTTCCAAATCAAACTGTGTAGACCAAATTAATAAATCCTGTGCATATAGATGCTTTGAACTAAAATCATACAAATGCACTGAGTGATTTTAATTATCTTTGCTTTTACATACGAATAGAGAATAAAAATTAGAATCACAGTCAACTTCAAACGATAAAATACAAAAAAATATCCGATGAGAATTATAAATACAACTTCGAAACTAAATTATACATGAACGCTGGATAAACAAATACCAAGACACGTCTTAAAGCAATGTGAATTCACACTAAGCAAAACAGTCATTTTCGGGAATAGGTCTCGTTCGGTTCTTCAATAGATCAGACGACGTAAATCGCAAAACACGATCAAAGACGGGGATTGTTTTTTAGTAGAAACTCATTATTTTTCCGAATTAACTTTAATTTACAAAATATGGTACTAATTTTGTGTTATCAGCTCATACATCAGTTCTCAATTCAGATCCCTAAAACACCACATAATGAATACCTATATATTTCAGTTGTAAAGCTGGTATTTCGAAATAGTGGTATGACTGTTTCTATTTTTTCTGAAACAAAAAAAATGATAATCTATTCAGCAAAATTAACCTTTAGGCTGGTATTTCGAAATAGTGGTATGACTGTTTCTATTTTTTCTGAAATAAAAAAAAATGATAATCTATTCAGCAAAATTAACCTTTAGAGATTGTGGACCTTCTTTTTAAACTTTTAAACTTCACAGAAACGTTCACAAACCTTTTGAGTTGTGCACTTCACATTATTAAGTTGTTTAAATATAGTTTATTTTTATATTTGTAACCCCGGTCCCCTCCCCATCACCCCTTGGATCCATCACTGATCTATAATCTTCGATCGATTTTGTAATTTTTAAAATACTTTTATCTACAAAATTTTTCGTGTTAACTAGATTTAGATGTATTGATTCAATACAGGTTTTTGTTTAATTCCAGGAATAACATGCAACGTATAATTCGGAAAACTTTAAATCAATATTCGACAGATGTATACCTACATGTATCATATGTTGTAGAAATCATAGACAACTTAACGTGTAAGTATATTATAGAGAATCATACCAAATCTTCTTTTTTATAAATTGTAATTTTAAAGAAAAAAGAAATTTTATTGTAAAGAATCGAATTTATGTTGTTTTTTTTTTTGTTACTAAATTGCTAAATATTAAATAAATATAAATATAACAGCGTTTTTGTTTTAAAATAGCACACACATAATTTAACATGAATATCATGAATTACTTTTAAGTAACATGTATTTGAAACATGATACAATTTTTCAAAATATTTTACCGTATGTAGTCTATGTTGAAGAGTGCAAATGAGACAACTCTCCATCCAAATCATAATGTGTAAAAGTATACCATTATAGTTCAAAACACGGAGCCTTGCCCCACAACGAATAGTAAGCTATTAAGGCCCCCAAAAAATTACTATTGTAGAACCATTCAAGCGGGGGAAATCAAACGGTTTAATATATAGAAAAACGAGAAACGAAAAACATTCAGTATGAATATGCATTCAATTTGATTTTTAAATGATTTTTTCTTGATAGAAACACCGAAATGTCGAAATTCCTGGTTTTTCTCCTACTGGTTGGTGTTTTGGGTAAGTGATCACGTAATACTAAATTATAAATATGTAATAATACTGTAAGTCAATTATTTTCGCGACTTTCGCGAGAAGAAAAATAACGCGAACATACATTGTAGCTCTTCATGAACATGCAAAACTTTGATCTTTTCGATTCTTATTTAACAACATGTAGTAAATTTGAAAATCGTGAAATCAAATTGCCGCCGAATGGGATAAAAAGATTTCGCGAAATAAAGTATCCGCGAAAATAAGTTGGTTTACAGTATATCGTGGATTTGACCTCATAGAAATCGCATGAAAAATATTTATAGTTTTTACCTGTATGCTGTATTTGTCTTTAATCTATTTTCTCTCGCCTCTTTTTTCGTCTTTTATATAAATAAAATGTATTCGCCTTGTTTCTTATCTTTTTAAGTCTTTCCTTTGTTAGCAGATAAAAATAGAATAGCTAATGGTGTGTCCTCATTTTGATTTTGATAGTCTGAGAGTCACAATAAAAAGTTTCTTCCATAAAACGTTTATTATGTAAACTCTGAAATCGACAAAATATTTAACTATATTGAGAACGGAAATGGTGAATTTGTCAAAGAGAAAACAATCCGATTAAAGAGCAGAAAATAGTCCAAGGCGACTACAGAATGGGTCTTGAACACAGTGAAAAAATCCCGCAACCGGAGGCGGACTTCAGCTAGCCCTTAAACAAAAATAGTGTCCTAGTTCAGTGAAAATGGACGTTACAGAAAACTGAGGCACACATGAATGTACTTAAATTAAAAAAAAGGAAAACTACAAAACTAACAAAGACGTACCAGAGGCTCCTTACTTTGGGCAGGCGCAAAAATGCGGCGGCCTTAAACATGTTTTGTGATATTTCAACCCTCCCCATTTACATCTAGCCAATGTAGAATAAACAAACACACAGTAATACGCACAGTAAAACTCTGTTTAAAAGATGTCACAGTCCGATGTCAGAGTAGGTAACAAATGAAAATAAGTAAAATGACAATGATACAAAAATTAAGAAAGAACTACTAGCAGTTATTGACATGCCAGCTGACAGCTGACATGCCAGCTCCTGACCGCAATTAAACTGATTGAAAGATTATGTCTTCATCATATAAATAAAGCACAAATCCTCCCGTTAGGGGTTTAGTATCATATCATCATAAATATATGAAAACTTTTATAAAATTACCTTATAAAGAAATATCTGATGTATAATGTGTAATTTTTGTTTGATTAATTTGTAAAAGTTTGATGTGCTAATGATGAGAAACTTAATATTGAAACATTTTGGAGTTGTCCTCCTTTCCCCAGAAATGTTGAACTACATATGTTTGAATCGCACGATTTATAACAGATTAACACACAGGTACCGACAGCATTATGTTGATCAATGAGGTCACAATTAAGATTTTGTAAAATTTTACATACGACCTTGGCTCTTGAACCATAATAACTGAAAATAAAATCCCTTTGTCTCTTTTACTTTTTGAAATATAAATAAATGCATTGTTTCATTGATTATTTGAATAGTTTTATAGAATGCCGCACTTTTTAGATTTAAACAAGCCACAATATGTTTAAGCATGCAGTTATACATTTTCACAGTCCACATGTTTGGTAGAAATCGTATAACAGGAACACTATTCATGCGGTGTCCATCCATTACACAACATTAGTACGTTCACAAAAATAAACCACCCACAAAAAAGTAACGGAATAGCGCTTTTATTGCTGTTCTCCATCTGAAAACTAGGCTGTGTACTAAATAGTTAATCAACTGTTATTATAAACGAAACAAACATTGCAGGACAAAAACATCCCTGGCAAATTTCTTTTTTTCATGAGCCAGAACATAGATGAACTATTTGAATCAGAATATCTTCTCATAATGTAGTATTTTTACACCAACTATTTAAAAAACATTCGCTAAAGTTGCAGCAGGATCTGCTAACCTTTCCGGAGCAGCGGAGATGAACTATTTTTTTTCTGTTGCTCAGTCAAAAGTTTGTATGTTGTGTGTTGTATGCTCCTGTTACGCAGTCTTCTGCGGCTGAGTTTTCTTTAATAAACTATAAACTATAGTATACTGTTGTTTGTCCTCTCTTTTTTTATTTTGTGTCGTCAGTTTGTCTTCGACTAATGAGTGTAAATGTCCTTTGTATTTCTCGCTTCCATTGTATATTTAACTTTATTTTTGAAAACAACTGTTTTACAGTGATACATAATGCAGAGGGTTGGTTGTCATGTTCAAGGTCTTCATGTACAAAACGATGCAAGGGAAAGGGTTGCTCAGCAGGTAACTGTAGATTCTGGAGCATATGTAACTGTAGGGGCTGCAAAGTAGGAAGGTCAACAGAGGGTAAGTAATTCCAAAAAAATACATATTACTGTTACTTTAAGTGTTCATCCTTTATTTTATTGATTTTGTATTTACATCAAATGTGTTCGTTCAGTGTGTGTTCACTTCTGTTAATGCTTTTTTTATTGAGTTTAGCCATTTCAATTGATATTTTATAGTGTTCTTTCCATGTTGTGATTTTACCCCAAGTTTTTGGTGGGGTTCGTGTTGCTTATTAGTCTAATTAAGTTTCCTATGTTATGTCTTGTGTACTAAAATTTGTCTGTTTGTCTTTTTATTTTTGTCCAGCCTTCGACGTCTGTCGAAAAAGCGAGACATATAACGATCCTGCATTCCGTCGGCATCGTCGGTGTTGTCGTCGGCGGCGGCAGCGTCCACAAATATCCATTCTGAAACTCAAGTTTTTGAAATTTTAATAACTTTCTTAAACTATCCTGAGTTTGTACCAAACTTAGAAAAAAGCTTGCTTATGATCATAACATAGTATCCAGAAGGTAATTTTGTTAAAAAATAAATCCATTTTTTTCGTATTTTACTTATAAATGGACTTAGTTTTTCTGCCAGTTAACATTACATTCACTCTGTGGTTAACGTTTTTAAAACTTTAATAACTTTCTTAATCTATCCTGGATTTGTACGAAACTTGGACAGAAGCTTGATTATTATCAAAAGCTAGTTTCCAGAAGGAAATTTTATTAAAATTATGTTCATGTTTTTCTGTATTTTACTTATAAATGGACTTAGTTTTTCTTCCAGTTAACATTACAAACAGTCTGCAGTTAAAGTTTTTAAAGCATTCATTAGATTCATTAACTATCCTGGATTTTAATACAACTTGGACAAAAGCTTCTTACAATCAAAAGATAGTATTAAATTATTTTCCTCATTTTTGTTGAGCCTGCGATTAACAGCTTACGTAGGCGAGACACGGGGTTCCGCGGAACCCTTACGAACCTTCCAATTTTTTTTATCCATGGCGTTGTGAGTTTATTTTCAATCTATGAGTTTGACTGTTCCTCTGGTATCTTTCTCTCCTCGTTTCCACTATTGTTTGAGATAAATATAAAATTCATTCGTCTGTATCGCTCTTTCGAAACGAAATTACTATCACAAAGTGAGAACGTTGAATAATTGAAAGACAAGGTGTATATACAAGAACCGAAACAGTTGAATAGCTATTGACAAAATAGGACCTAAAGTTAGCAAAATTCGTTGAAGGTAAACTTTGCCTGATGAGGGAGTACTTATCTGATGATACCCTCAGGACGGATATTCCACTAAGAGAGCCGGGTATCGACACTGTCCAGTCAAAAATGAAGAAAAAAAAAGACGTTCTAAATTTCAATTGTTAACTGATAACTAATGTTACGGCTATTTAAAAAGACGGAACCCTGTACAAACTTGAAAACGGTTTAAATTATGACTGCCGTTTTTGCATTTGAAAAAGGATTAGTTAAATCAAACATGCACAAATATGTCCCATTGTATAGTTATTATGTTTTATTTAATGTGTTCCTTCTTTAAAAAAAAACACCACAATATTGTATCTCGTTGAGTGAGAAGTCTTTTCATCGAGTGAATACATAAAATATAATTCAAAACACAGTTATTTTGGTACATTGATATTTATCTATTTTCAAAAACAAAGTTCAATTAAAATACCAAAACATAAGCATACTTTATTTGATTCCAGGATTTGTATAGTGACACTATACAAATCCTTGATTGATTGCATGATTTGTTTTAACTTTACCGCGTTCAGTGGAAAATATTTCACGCTTTTTCAGAAGGAGAATTTATCAATACTTACAAAAGGTAGTTCCTTTAACATGTTTAATGGAGGTCAACTTTGATGAAAGGCGAGAATTTCGGAATGCTACCGAAAAAAGAGGTTATATTGGATAGGGGCAAAAGCTAAGTCGTACAACAAACTGCCTTCGGACTAAATACATTTAAGGAGTTGTGACAGTGGTAACCAAAGTAAAGAGAGCGTGACTACCCTTTCAACACACACACTCTCTCAGTCTGGCTCTACACGATGCATCGGATTATCGTCTCCATTTCTGACCTGACGTGACTGAACATTTATGCATCCCGTATAATAAAGTTGACACCCATTTTGTCAAGGTTTCTACTACAGGTCTAAGCAATACCCTCCGTGACTATTTTGCGATCCCCTAGTTACCCGCTGGGAGAACATTCAATTTGTGTAAGCTCCATTACATACATGTACTTTCATCACCATAATAGAAAAAGCACTATATTCACTACCTAATTACTTCTTATATTTGAGATATCCAAATTTAAATTTCTGAAACAGATTTCCAGTTTTCTCTGTGCCACATCGAGCACATATGTTATATTTTTACACTTTAATGGTGTTGGTTGATTTGGTGGGAGAGGGGTGTTGTTTTTTTCAGTCTTTATTTTGCTTTGTAATTTTTTTGTTGTTTGTCCTCTAGACAATCTAAAACATCCCATGGTAAATAAGAACTAGGAAGATGTGGTCATTTTGATTTTAATATATTTGTTTAGGGGCCAGCTGTAGGATTCCTTCGGGTGCAGGAGTTTCTAGCTGCATTGAAGATCAATTGATGGCCCTATGCTGTTGTCTGCTCTATGATGAGGTTGTTGTCTCTTTAATTCATTTCCCATTTCCATTTTCAATTTTATAATTGCCAATGAGACAAGTTTTTTAACACTCAACCAGAGATCTAATATCATAGAAGTTAACAACTATATATATAGGTTGCCGTACGGTCTTAAACAATGAGCAAAACCCATACTGCATGTTTTTTCGTTTTATTTGACTTATGATATTCGATTGTTCCTTCTATTCGACGTTTTAACGGCATTTTCTGGCTATATAGTCCTTGGACCGGTCTACTAGTGAAAATTGTTTTAAGGGAGCATCATTTAACGTCAGTGAGGTTGAGGAGGGGTTTCTTGGTTTATTTCTAAGTCAGAAATAAATTTATTTAGTTTATGGACGCTTTCATTCAAATTATTTGTTCAAATTTTAATACTATAAGGTATTGGAGAAATTTGCCTTCAGATTTTTTTTTCATTTGATCTGCTCGAATAGTACTTTTATTGTCTCATCAAATTGGGGATCAGAATATCATTTAAAGGAAAAAAACATACCCCATCCCTTTTGAAGCTAAATGGTTGTTCCATTATTGGATGCAATATGTTATTTATTCAATATTCATTTGTCAGACATATCAGTTTATTATTTTAGGTGTCATTGATGAAAAACATTTTGTCGAAATTGGTAAACTGAAGTGAATTAGTTTCGAATCCTATATCGTGTAATTTTGTGATTGTAAAAATTGTTAAATGCGCAAAAACGTTGACGTTTTAGGTAATCAATATCCTGAATATTTGGTCTTTAGCGCATGAGACGTTTTGTGCTCTGTGATTGGTGCATGTATCTTACGTTTAAATAAATGTACATGTATGACTGTTGGTATATTGTACCTAATGGCGTCTCAATAAGCTTTTAATCGTTTTACTCTTTTTAATTTTCAGATAATCTGCAGGAACTGGACGAAGACAACTCATACAGATAAAGATACAACAATAAATTATATAAAATTGTCGTCGATCTTTTTAATTTGTATAGAATTGTGTGATTTCAGTTTGTAAATTTTACACTTCTTACTCGCTTATCATCATGAATGCTTAAAACAGCAACACAATGAAATGAATGAGAAATGAGGAATATGTCAAAGAGACAACAACCCGACCGAAGAGCAGACAACAGACACCAATGGGTCTTCAATGCAGCGAAAAAATCCCGCACCCGGAAGTGGTTCTCAGCTGATTCCTAAATAAAAATATGTATTAGTTCAGTGAAATGGATAACAATTAAACTGTATGGCAAGCCGTTCTCGTCAAAACTATGTTTAAACCATTTTTCGAAAAAATTACACACTGAGAATTACAACAAAGCACACTGAGATTTAAAATCTTCAAAACGCACACTGAGAATTGAAAATTACACACTGAAAATTGAAAATTACACACTGAGAATTAAAAATTACACACTGAGATTTCATAAAGACGCACTGAGATTACAAAAATGAAAAACGCACACTGAGAATTGAAAATTACACACTGAGAATTGAAAATTACACACTGAGATTTCAAAAAGACACACTGAGAATAAATTAACTGAAAACACACACTGAGAATTTGAAATTACACACTGAGAATTTAAAATTACACACTGAGAATTTAAAATTACACACTGAGATTTGTGCGCACTTTTTATGCGCACATATCTAATTAGCATACTTAATCTGAATCTATTACAAGCTTAAAACAACAAGGGGACAGAACTCGTTAGTCCTTCGATTTGGTTCCAAATTATTAATAAAAAAACTTTAGAAATACAAGAACAAGAAAAATACCCACTTACTCTTATTACAAAATATAACCAAATGGTGAAAAACTTTATTAAAATTATAAGAAAACATTGGAACAATCTGCAAAAGAATGCAGTGAAATTTTTACCCAAGTGTCTATTATAGCATATAAACGTAACAAAAATATACAAGATTAACTAGCGAAACCAGGGAAACAGTTGGAAGACTTTTGAAAAGGGACCCACGGTTTTAAGTAAAAAAAATCATCCCGATACACTATTAGTAATGATCTGAATTATAGGCAATAAACTTATGAATATGAGCGATGTTAAGTCTTGAAATTTATTACGAATGTTGGTTGAAGGAATCGCATTTCATTATAATGACAAGAGTTCTTGAGATCAAGATATTAATCTGTTGAATTATTCATCTCATGAATATTCATTAGTAATTTGCATGTTAATCTCAGTGTGTATTTTGAAATCTCAGTGTGTAATTAACAATTCTCAGTGTGTGTTTTTCAATTTATTTCATCTCAGTGTGTCTTTTTAAAATCTCAGTGTGTAATTTTCAATTCTCAGTGTGCGTTTTTCATTTTTGTAATCTCAGTGCGTCTTTATGAAATCTCAGTGTGTAATTTTTAATTCTCAGTGTGTAATTTTCAATTCTCAGTGTGCGTTTTGAAGTTTTTAAATCTCAGTGTGCTTTGTTGTAATTCTCAGTGTGTAAATTTTTCGAAAAATGGTTTAAACATAGTTTTGACGAGAACGGCTTGCCATAAAACTGATTGAAAGATGATGTCTTCATTTACGATTTTTTAATTAACATTCTTCTATCTTAGGATATTTTGTGAGCAGACAACAATCGTCCGTTTACTCCTTATACGATGGACGTCAAGTTGGTTACCTATTCCCTATTCCCTATTCGTTACCTATTCCATATTCCCTATTCGTTACCTATTCGTTACCTATTCCCTATTCCCTATTCATTACCTATTCGTTACCTATTCCCTATTCCCTATTCGTTACCTATTCGTTACCTATTCCCTATTCCCTATTCGTTACCTATTCGTTACTTATTCGATTTTTAATATCCTTCCCCCTTTTTAATTAAGTTTCCCAAACAAAGTTTGGAGACTTATTGTTTCTGCTCAGTTCTTATTATTTTTATTATTCTTCTTCTTCCTCTTCTTCCTCTTCTTCTTCCGCCACTTTAAAAATGAACTTGTCCGCAGCATTTCTCCAAAACTACTTGTCAGATTTACTTAGGGTTTCATAAAATGTTAGACTAATATGTCTAGGTGAGCCATCAATCGTTCATTTGTGCATTGGGGTCTATTAAGGGGTATTTTAGGGGGCATAAAGAAGGGAGGGGTTTACTATAGAACCCTATGGGATTTTATTTTCTAAAATTTTCAAATGAATATAACTTGAAAACTGTAAGTGATAGATACATGCAGTCTTCAGAAATGATTAAAGGACAATAAAACAAATCACATGAAATATAGGGGAGTCCCTGGGGGGTCATCCCTACCCCCTTCAATTCGAGAATATGCTTTTAACTTGTAAACGGTCCAGATCCCCACCCCTAAACCATATATATTCTTGTATGGGACAATAAAACTAATCAAATGAAATTGAATAAAAGTTCCTGGGGGTCACCCCCACCCCGTTCAATTTGAGAATGTACTATTATCTTGTAAACGGTCCAGATCCCCACCCCTAAACCATATATATTCTTGAATAGGACGATAAAACAAATCAAATGAAATTAAATGGAAGTCCCCGGGGGTCATCCCCACCCCGTTCAATTTTAGAATGTGCTATTATCTTGTAAACGGTCCAGATCCCCACCCCTAAACCATATATATTCTTGTAGGGGACAATAAAACTAATCAAATGAAATTAAATAGAAGTTCCTGGGGGTCACCCCACCCCGTTCAATTTGAGAATGTACTATTATCTTGTAAATGGTCCAGATCCCCACCCCTAAACCATATATTTTCTTGTAGGGGACAATAAAACAAATGAAATAAAATAAAAGGAAAGTCCCTAGGGGGTCACCCCACCCCCTCTTGTTTGAAAACTTATAAACGGTCAACATATCCACCCCTAAACTATATATATTCTTGTAAGGGACAATAAAACTAATCAAATGAAATTAAATGGAAGTTCCTGGGGGTCACCCCCACCCCGTTCAATTTGAGAATGTACTATAATTATCTTGTAAATGGTCCCGATCCCCACCCCTAAACCATATATATTCTTGTAGTGGACAATAAAACAAATGAAATGAAATAAAAGGAAAGTCCCTAGGGGGTCAGCCCACCCCCTCTTGTTTGAAAACTGGTAAACGGTCAACATCCCCACCCCTAAACCATATATATTCTTGTATGGGACAATAAAACTAATCAAATGAAATTAAATGGAAGTTTCTTGGGGTCACCCCCACCCCGTTCAATTTGAGAATGTACTATTATCTTGTAAATGGTCCAGATCCCCACCCCTAAACCATATATGTTCTTGTAGGGGACAATAAAACAAATAAAATGAGATAAAAGGGAAGTCCTGAGGGGGTCATCCCACCCCTCTTGTTTGAAAACTTGTAAACGGTCAACATCCCCAGCCCTAAACCATATATATTCTTGTAGGGGACAATAAAACAAATAAAATGAAATGTAGGTAAAGTCCCTGGGGGTCACCACCACCCCCTCCTGTATGAATACTTGTAAATGGTGGAGATCCCCACCAGTAAGCCATATATATATATATTCTTGTATGGGACAAAAAATCAAATCAAATGAACATGGGACCATATGAATTGCGAATTATGGGAGCTTTGTTTGGGAGACTTCGTAACAGCATCCTGTTACAATTACTTCTTGTTGTTTATACTCTTATATCTGGTAATAGTTCTAAATTTGTTGAGGTAAAATGATCTTTTTATGACCTATTTATATGTGTTTGTGCTCAACCGATCCTTTTACTTTATGTTCGATACTCATTTGTTCCTTATTTGATTTTTATACGTTCTACCTTTTAACTGCTTTATGTCCGTATGTTTGAAGATGGATCTTGGTTCGAAAGGATGAAATCACCGTGTTAGCGCTTGCATAAAAAAAAATGTGGTATGATTGCCAATGAGACAACAACCCACAATAGACCAAAATGACACAGAAACTATCAACTATAGGTCAATGTACGGCCTTCAACAATGAGCATAGCCCAAACCGTGTAGTCACCTATAAAAAGCCCAGATATGACAATTTCAAACAATTCAAACAACAAAACTAACGGCCGTATTTCATATACAAAAAAATAAACCAAAAACAAATATGTAACACAAAAACAAACGATAACTACTTAATTTCAGGCTCTTGTCTAGGGACAGGCACATACTAACATAATGTGGTGGGGTTAAACATGTTAGTAGGGTGTACATCGTTTCGGAGCATGCTATTACCTTGTTTAATTCGTTCCATCACTCGCTTATAATTCGCTTATAATACGTGTATTATACGTTGCACCTTTTAAAACATGATTTTCAATTGTTTTGTTGTCTCTGGTGGTAGATTTGGGTTCTTAGAGGTGATATAACTCTATAAGCGCATATGTACCCGTTCCAGCGCTCGGATAATACCCTGTTAAATATTCGTTACTTATTCGCTTTTAATAAGTTTGTTGTACGTTGCACCTTTTAGAAAAGGATTTTCTATTGTGTTCATATCTCTGGTGGTAATAATGTGTTCTTATAGATGAAATATCCCTATTAGCGCGTATGTACCCGTTCCAGCGCTCGGATAATACCCTGTTACTTATTCGTTCCTTATTCGCTTTTAATGCGCGGGGTAAGTATATGTTGCACCTTGAAATAAATCGTTTTTTAATTGTGTTCATGTCTCTGGTGGTAACAATGTGTTCTTAGAGACGAAATGACCCTATTAGAGCGCATGTACCCGTTCCAGCGCTCGGTTAATACCCTGTTACCTATTCGTTACCCATTCGTTACCTATTCACTTATAATACGTTTGTTGTACGTTGCACCTTTTAGAAAAGGATTTTCACTTGTGTTCATGTCTCTGGTAGTAACAATGTGTAATTAGAGATGAAATTACCCTATTAGCGTGCATGTACCCGTTCCAGCGCTCGGTTAATACCCTGTTATCTATTCGTTACCTATTCACTTATAATACGTTTGTTGTACGTTGCACCTTTTAGAAAAGGATTTTCAATTGTGTCCATGTCTCTGGTGGTCACAATGTGTTCTAAGAGATGAAATGACCCTATTAGCGCGCATATACCCGTTCCAGCGCTCAGTTAATACCCTGTTACCTATTCGTTACTTATTCGCTTTAAATACGTTTGTTGTACGTTGCACCTTTTAGAAAAGGATTTTCAATTGTGTTCATGTCTCGGGTGGTAACAATGTGTTCTTAGAGATGAAATGACCCTATTAGCGCGCATGTACCCGTTCCAGCGCTCAGTTAATACCCTGTTACCTATTCGTTACCTTTTCGTTACTTATTCGCTTTAAATACGTTTGTTGTACGTTGCACCTTTTAGAAAAGGATTTTCATTTGTGTTCATGTCTCTGGTGGTAACAATCTGTTCTTAGAGATGAAAAGACCCTATTAGCGCGCATGTACCCGTTCCAGCGCTCGGTTAATACCCTGTTACCTATTCGTTACCTATTCGTTACCTATTCACTTATAATACATTTGTTGTACGTTGCACCTTTTAGAAAAGGATTTTCAATTGTGTTCATGTCTCTGGTGGTAACAATGTGTAATTAGAGGTGAAATGATCGATTAGCGAGCGTGTACCCGTTCCAGCGCTCGGATAATACCCGGTTACTTATTCGTTCCTTATTCGCTTTTAATTCGCAGGGTATACGTTGCACCTTGAAATAAATCGTTTTTTAATTGTGTTCGTGTCTCTGGTGGTAACAATGTGTTCTTAGAGATAAAATGATCCTATTAGCGCGCATTTACCCGTTCCAGCGCTCGGTTAATACCCTGTTACCTATTCGTTACCTATTCGTTACCTATTCGTTACCTATTCACTTATAATACATTTGTTGTACGTTGCACCTTTTAGAAAAGGATTTTCAATTGTGTCCATTTCTCTGGTGGTAACAATGTCTTCTTAGAGATAAAATTACCCTATTAGCGCGCGTGTACCCGTTCCAGCGCTCGGTAAATACCCTGTTACCTATTCGGTACCTATTCGTTACCTATTCACTTATAATACGTTTGTTGTACGTTGCACCTTTTAGAAAAGGATTTTCACTTGTTTTCATGTCTCTGGTGGTAACAATGTGTAATTAGAGATGAAATGACCCTATTAGCGTGCATGTACCCGTTCCAGCGCTCGGTTAATACCCTGTTACCTATTCATTACCTATTCGTTACCTATTCACTTATAATACGTTTGTTGTACGTTGCACCTTTAAGAAAAGGATTTTCAATTGTTTCCATGTCTCTGGTGTTAACAATGTGTTCTTAGAGATGAGATGACCCTATTAGCGCGCATGTACCCGTTCCAGCGCTCGGTTAATACCCTGTTACCTATTCGTTACCAATTCGTTACCTATTCACTTATAATACGTTTGTTGTACGTTGCACCTTTTAGAAAAGGATTTTCAATTGTGTTTATGTCTCTGGTGGTTACAATGTGTTTAGAGATAAAATGACCCTATTAGCGTGTATGTACCCGTTCCAGCGCTCAGTTAAATTAATACCCTGTTACCTATTCGTTACCTATTCGCTTTTAAAACGTGTGTAATGCGTTGCACTTTACCCTGTTACCTATTCGGTACCTATTCGTTACCTATTCACTTATAATACGTTTGTTGTACGTTGCACCTTTTAGAAAAGGATTTTCACTTGTGTTCATGTCTCTGGTGGTAACAATGTGTAATTAGAGATGAAATGACCCTATTAGCGTGCATGTACCCGTTCCAGCGCTCGGTTAATACCCTGTTACCTATTCATTACCTATTCGTTACCTATTCACTTATAATACGTTTGTTGTACGTTGCACCTTTAAGAAAAGGATTTTCAATTGTTTCCATGTCTCTGGTGGTAACAATGTGTTCTTAGAGATGAAATGACCCTATTAGCGCGCATGTACCCGTTCCAGCGCTCGGTTAATACCCTGTTACCTATTCGTTACCTATTCACTTATAATACGTTTGTTGTACGTTGCACCTTTTAGAAAAGGATTTTCAATTGTGTTTATGTCTCTGGTGGTTACAATGTGTTTAGAGATAAAATGACCCTATTAGCGTGTATGTACCCGTTCCAGCGCTCAGTTAATACCCTGTTACCTATTCGTTACCTATTCGCTTTTAAAACGTGTGTAATGCGTTGCACTTTAAAAAAGAAATATTTTTGTGTCTCTTTTGGTAACTGTCGGTTCTTAGAGGTGAAATAACCATAATAGAACATATGTACCCGTTTCAGCGCTCGACTGATACCCTGTTACTTATTCGTTCCTTATTCGCTTTTAATACGCGTGGTATACGTTGCACCTTGGAATAAATCGATTATCTATTGCTTTCATGTCTCTGGCGGTAATTGTGTGTTCTCTGAAGTGAAAAAAACCTATTAGCGCATATGTACCCGTTTCAGCGCAACACTGATATTCTGTTACTTATTCGTTTCCTATTCGCTTATAAAACGTGTTGTAGCGGTTAGTGCATCGGACTACTAACACAATGGTTCCTGGTTCGATTCCCGTTCGGGATGAAAATTTCAGGAACTCAATTTTCGGCTCTCCCTTGACACCATTTGCGACTATGGTCTTCAGGAAACGATGATAGTCCGTCGGAAGGGGACGATAAATGGCTGACCCGTGTTAAGAGAGAGCCATATCTCTTGCACGTTGAAGACACCCTTGTAGATTTCGAAAAAGAGTAGGCTGATGCCACTACAAGGCAGCACTCGCACCCGAAAAGTGGAAAGGGGTAAATATAAGTTGCAAAACTTGTTTCCCAATCCACTATAAATAAATGTGTTTAAATTAAAAAATAAAACGTGTGTTATGCGTTGCACTTTAAAAAAAGAAATATGTTTGTGTCTTTCGATTATCGATTGCTTTCACGTCTCTGGTGGTAATTATGTGTTCTCTGATCTGAGTTGAAAAAAACCCTATTAGCGCATATGTACCCATTTCACCGCTCAGTGATACCCTGTCACTTATTCGTTCCTTATTCGCTTTTAAAACGTGTGTAATGCGTTGCACTTTAAAAAGAAATATTTTTGTGTCTCTGGTGGTAACTGTCGGTTCTTAGAGGTGAAATAACCTTAATCGAACATATGTACCCGTTTCAGCGCTCGACTGATACCCTGTTACTTATTCGTTCCTTATTCGCTTTAAATACGCGTGCTATGCGTTGCACCTTGAAATAAGAAGTAACGAATAGGTAACAAGGTATTAGCCGAGAGCTGGAACGGGTACATACGCGTTAAAGGGTTATTTCATCTCTAAGAACACATTGAACATTACCACCAGAGACATGAACACAAATAAAAAACAATTTATTTCAAGGTGCAACGTATACCCTGCGCGTTAAAAGCGCATAAGTAATGAATAAGTAACCGGGTATTATTCGAGCGCTGGAACGTGTACATACGCGCTAATAGGGGTATTTTATCTATAAGAACACATTATTACCACCAGAGACATGAAAACAATTGAAAATCCTTTTCTGAAAGGTGCAACGTACAACAAACGTATTATAAGTGAATAGGTAACGAATAGGTAACGAATAGGTAACGAATAGGTAACAGGGTATCAACCGACCGCTGGAACGGGTACATGCACGCTAATAGAGTCATTTCATCTCTAAGAAGACATTGTTACCACCAGAGACATGGACACAATTAACAAAAATCCTTTTCTTAAAGGTGCAACGTACAACAAACGTATTAATAATGAATAGGTAACGAATAGGTAACGAATAGGAAACAGGGTATTAACCGAGCGCTTGAACGAGTACATGCGCGCTAATAGGGTCATTTCATCTCTAAGAACACATTGTTACCACCAGAGACATGAACACAATTAAAAAAACGATTTATTTCAAGGTGCAACGAATACCCTGTGCATTAAAAGCAAATGAGTTACGAATAAGTAACCGGGTATTATCCGAGCGCTTGAACGGGTACATGCGCGCTTATAGGGCCATTTCATCTCTAAGAGACATGAATACAAGTGAAAATCCTTTTCTTAAAGGTGCAACGTACAACAAATGTATTTAAAGCGAATAAGTAACGAATAGGTAACGAATAGGTAACGAATAGGTAACAGGGTATTAACCGAGCGATGGAACGGGTACACATTGTTACCACCAGAGACATGAACACAATTAAAAAACGATTTATTTCAAGGTGCAACGTATACTTACCCCGCGCATTAAAAGCGAATAAGGAACGAATAAGAAACCGGGTATTTTCCGAGCGCTGGAACGGGTACATACGCGCTAATAGGGGTATTTTATCTATAAGAACACATTATTACCACCAGAGACATGAAAACAATTGAAAATCTTTTTCTGAAAGGTGCAACGCACAACAAACGTGTTCTAAGTGAATAGGTAACGAATATGTAACGAATAGGTAACAGGGTATTAATCGAGCGCTGGAACGGGTACATGCACGTTAATAGAGTCATTTCATCTCTAAGAAGACATTGTTACCACCAGAGACATGGACACAATTGAAAATCCTTTTCTTAAAGGTGCAACGTACAACAAACGTATTATAAGTGAATAGGTAACGAATAGGTAACAGGGTATTAACCGAGCGCTGGAACGAGTATATGCGCGCCAATAGGGTCATTTCATCTCTAATTACACATTGTTACCACCAGAGACATGAATACAAGTGAAAATCCTTTTCTTAAAGGTGCAACGTACAACAAATGTATTTAAAGCGAATAAGTAACGAATAGGTAACGAATAGGTAACGAATAGGTAACAGGGTATTAACCGAGCGATGGAACGGGTACATATGCGCTAATAGGGTCATTTCATCTCTAAGAACACATTATTACCACCAGAGACATGAACACAATTGAAAATCCTTTTCTAAAAGGTGCAACGAACAACAAATGTATTATAAGTGAATAGGTAACGGATAGGTAACGAATAGGTAACAGGGTATTAACCGAGCGCTGGAACGGGTACATGCGCGCTAATAGGATCATTTTATTTCTAAGAACACATTGTTACCACCAAAGACACGAACACAATTAAAAAACGATTTATTTCAAGGTGCAACGTATACCCTGCGAATTAAAAGCGAATAAGGAACAAATAAGTAACCGGGTATTATCCGAGCGCTGGAACGGGTACATGCACGCTAATCGATCATTTCATCTCTAATTACACATTGTTACCACCAGAGACATGAACACAATTGAAAATCCGTTTCTTAAAGGTGCAACGTACAACAAACGTATTAAAAGCGAATAAGTAACGAATAGGTAACGAATAGGTAACAGGGTATTAACCGAGCACTGGAACGGGTGCATGCACGCTAATAGGGTCATTTCATCTCTAATTACACATTGTTACCAGCAGAGACATGAACACAAGTGAAAATCCTTTTCTAAAAGGTGCAACGTACAACAAACGTATTATAAGTGAATAGGTGACGAATAGGTAACGAATAGGTAAAAGGGTATTAACCGAGCACTGGAACGGGTACACGCGCGCTAATAGGGTAATGTTATCTCTAAGAAGACATTGTTACCACCAGAGACATGGACAAAATTGAAAATCCTTTTCTAAAATGTGCAACGTACAACAAACGTATTTAAAGCGAATAAGTAACGAATAGGTAACGAATAGGTAACAGGGTATTAACTGAGCGCTGGAACGAGTACATGCCCGCTAATTGGGTCATTTCATCTCTAAGAACACATTGTTACCCCCGAGACATAAACACAATTGAAAATCCTTTTCTAAAAGGTGCAACGTACAACAAACGTATTTAAAGCGAATAAGTAACGAAAAGGTAACGAATAGGTAACAGGGTATTAACTGAGCGCTGGAACGGGTACATGCGCGCTAATAGGGTCATTTCATCTCTTAGAACACATTGTGACCACCAGAGACATGGACACAATTGAAAATCCTTTTCTAAAAGGTGCAACGTACAACAAACGTATTATAAGTGAATAGGTAACAGATAGGTAACGAATAGGTAACAGGGTATTAACCGAGCGCTGGAACGGGTACATGCACGCTTATAGGGTCATTTCATCTCTAATTACAAATTGTTACCACCAGAGACATGAACACAAGTGAAAATCCTTTTCTAAAAGGTGCAACGTACAACAAACGTATTTAAAGCGAATAAGTAACGAATAGGTAACGAATAGGTAACAGGGTATTAACCGAGCGCTGGAACGGGTACATATGCGCTAATAGGGTCATTTCATCTCTAAGAACACATTGTTACCACCAGAGACATGAACACAATTGAAAATCCTTTTCTAAAAGGTGCAACGTACAACAAATGTATTATAAGTGAATAGGTAACGAATAGGTAACGAATAGGTAACAGGGTATTAACCGAGCGCTGGAACGGGTACATGCACGCTAAAAGAGTCATTTCATCTCTAAGAAGACATTGTTACCACCAGAGACATGGACACAATTGAAAATCCTTTTCTAAAAGGTGCAACGTACACCAAACGTATTATAAGTGAATAGGTAACGAATAGGTAACGAATTGGTAACAGGGTATTAACCGAGCGCTAGAACGAGTACATGCGCGCTAATAGGGTCATTTCATCTCTAATTACACATTGTTACCACCAGAGACATGAACACAAGTGAAAATCCTTTTCTTAAAGGTGCAACGTACAACAAACGTATTTAAAGCGAATAAGTAACGAATAGGTAACGAATAGGTAACAGGGTATTAACCGAGCGCTGGAACGGGTACATATGCGCTAATAGGGTAATTTCATTTCTAAGAACACATTGTTACCACCAGAGACATGAACACAATTGAAAATCCTTTTCTAAAAGGTGCAACGTACAACAAATGTATTATAAGTGAATAGGTAATGTATAGGTAACGAATAGGTAACAGGGTATTAACCGAGCGCTGGAACGGGTACATGCGCGCTAATATGATCATTATATCTCTAAGAACACATTGTTACCACCAGAGACACGAACACAATTAAAAAACGATTTATTTCAAGGTGCAACGTATACCCTGCGAATTAAAAGCGAATAAGGAACGAATAAGTAACCGGGTATTATCCGAGCGCTGGAACGGGTAATATGCGCTAATAGGGGTATTTCATCTATAAGAACACATTATTACCACAAGAGATATGAACACAATTGAAAGTCCGTTTCTTAAAGGTGCAACGTACAACAAACGTATTAAAAGCGAATAAGTAACGAATAGGTAACGAATAGGTAACAGGGTATTAACCGAGCGCTGGAACGGGTACATGCACGCTAATAGGGTAATTTCATCTCTAATTACACATTGTTACCACCAGAAACATGAACACAAGTGAAAATCCTTTTCTAAAAGGTGCAACGTACGACAAACGTATTATAAGTGAATAGGTAACGAATAGGTAACGAATAGGTAACAGGGTATTAACCGAGCGCTGGAACGGGTACATGCACGCTAATAGGGTCATTTCATCTCTAAGAACAAATTGTTACCACCAGAGACATGAACACAATTGAAAATCCCTTTCTAAAAGGTGTAACGTACAACAAACGTATTATAAGTGAATAGGTAACGAATAGGTAACGAATAGGTAACAGGGTATTAACCGAACGCTGGAACGGGTACATGCACGCTAATAGGGTCATTTCATCTCTAAGAAGACATTGTTACCACCAGAGACATGAACACAAGTGAAAATCCTTTTCTAAAAGGTGCAACGTTCAACAAACGTATTATAAGTGAATAGGTAACGAAAAGGTAACGAATAGGTAACAGGGTATTAACCGAGCGCTGGAACGGGTACATGCGCTCTAATAGGGTCATTTCGTCTCTAAGAACACATTGTTACCACCAGAGACATGAACACAATTAAAAAATGATTTATTTCAAGGTGCAACATATACTTACCCCGCGCATTAAAAGCGAATAAGGAACGAATAAGTAACAGGGTATTATCCGAGCGCTGGAACGGGTACAAACGCGCTAGTAGGGATATTTCATCTATAAGAACACACTATTACCACCAGAGATATGAACACAATAGAAAATCCTTTTCTAAAAGGTGCAACATACAACAAACTTATTAAAAGCGAATAAGTAACGAATATTTAACAGGGTATTATCCGAGCACTGGAACGGGTACATATGCGCTTATAGAGTTATATCACCTCTTAGAACCCAAATCTACCACAAGAGACAACAAAACAATTGAAAATCATGTTTTAAAAGGTGCAACGTATGATACACGTATTATAAGCGAATTATAAGCGAGTGATGGAACGAATTAAACAAGGTAATAGCATGCTCCGAAACGATGTACACCCTGCTAACATGTTTAACCCCACCACATTATGTTAGTATGTGCCTGTCCCTAGACAAGAGCCTGAAATTAAGTAGTTATCGTTTGTTTTTGTGTTACATATTTGTTTTCGGTTTATTTTTTTGTATATGAAATACGGCCGTTAGTTTTGTTGTTTGAATTGTTTGAAATTGTCATATCTGGGCTTTTTATAGGTGACTACACGGTTTGGGCTATGCTCATTATTGAAGGCCGTACATTGACCTATAGTTGATAGTTTCTGTGTCATTTTGGTCTATTGTGGGTTGTTGTCTCATTGGCAATCATACCACATCTTTTTTTTATGCAAGCGCTAACACGGTGATTTCATCCTTTAGAACCAAGATCCATCTTCAAACATACGGACATAAAGCAGTTAAAAGGTAGAACGTATAAAAATCAAATAAGGAACAAATGAGTATCGAACATAAAGTAAAAGGATCGGTTGAGCACAAACACATATAAATAGGTCATAAAAAGATCATTTTACCTCAACAAATTTAGAACTATTACCAGATATAAGAATATAAACAACAAGAAGTAATTGTAACAGGATGCTGTTACGAAGTCTCCCAAACAAAGCTCCCATAATTCGCAATTCATATGGTCCCATGTTCATTTGATTTGATTTTTTGTCCCATACAATAATATATATATGGCTTACTGGTGGGGATCTCCACCATTTACAAGTATTCATACAGGAGGGGGTGGTGGTTACCCCCAGGGACTTTACCTACATTTCATTTTATTTGTTTTATTGTCCCCTACAAGAATATATATGGTTTAGGGGTGGGGATGTTGACCGTTTACAAGTTTTCAAACAAGAGGGGGTGAGATGACCCCCTCAGGACTTCCCTTTTATCTCATTTTATTTGTTTGATTGTCCACTACAAGAACATATATGGTTTAGGGGTGGGGATCTGGACCATTTACAAGATAATAGTACATTCTCAAATTGAACGGGGTGGGGGTGACCCCAAGGAACTTCCATTTAATTTCATTTGATTAGTTTTATTGTCCCATACAAGAATATATATGGTTTAGGGGTGGGGATGTTGACCGTTTACAAGTTTTCAAACAAGAGGGGGTGGGCTGACCCCCTAGGGACTTTCCTTTTATTTCATTTCATTTGTTTTATTGTCCACTACAAGAATATATATGGTTTAGGGGTGGGGATCTGGACCATTTACAAGATAATAGTACATTCTCAAATTGAACGGGGTGGGGGTGACCCCCAGGAACTTCCATTTAATTTCATTTGATTAGTTTTATTGTCCCTTACAAGAATATATATAGTTTAGGGGTGGGGATGTTGACCGTTTATAAGTTTTCAAACAAGAGGGGGTGGGGTGACCCCCTAGGGACTTTCCTTTTATTTTATTTCATTTGTTTTATTGTCCCCTACAAGAAAATATATGGTTTAGGGGTGGGGATCTGGACCATTTACAAGATAATAGTACATTCTCAAATTGAACGGGGTGGGGGTGACCCCAGGAACTTCTATTTAATTTCATTTGATTAGTTTTATTGTCCCCTACAAGAATATATATGGTTTAGGGGTGGGGATCTGGACCGTTTACAAGATAATAGCACATTCTAAAATTGAACGGGGTGGGGATGACCCCCGGGGACTTCCATTTAATTTCATTTGATTTGTTTTATCGTCCTATTCAAGAATATATATGGTTTAGGGGTGGGGATCTGGACCGTTTACAAGATAATAGTACATTCTCAAATTGAAAAGGGTGGGGGTGACCCCCAGGAACTTTTATTTAATTTCATTTGATTAGTTTTATTGTCCCATACAAGAATATATATGGTTTAGGGGTGGGGATCTGGACCGTTTACAAGTTAAAAGCATATTCTCGAATTGAAGGGGGTAGGGATGACCCCCGAGGGAATCCCCTATATTTCATGTGATTTGTTTTATTGTCCTTTAATCATTTCTGAAGACTGCATGTATCTATCACTTACAGTTTTCAAGTTATATTCATTTGAAAATTTTAGAAAATAAAATCTCATAGGGTTCTATAGTAAACCCCTCCCTTCTTTCTGCCCCCTAAAATACCCCTTAAAAGACCCCAATGCACAAATGAACGATTGATGGCTCACCTAGACATATTAGTCTAACATTTTATGAAGCCCTAAGTAAATCTGACAAGTAGTTTTGGAGAAATGCTGCGGACAAGTTCATTTTTAAAGTGGCGGAAGAAGAAGAGGAAGAAGAGGAAGAAGAGGAAGAAGAAGAATAATAAAAATAATAAGAACTGAGCAGAAACAATAAGTCTCCAAACTTTGTTTGGGAAACTTAATTAAAAAGGGGGAAGGATATTGAAAATCGAATAAGTAACGAATAGGTAACGAATAGGGAATAGGGAATAGGTAACGAATAGGTAACGAATAGGTAACGAATAGGTAACGAATAGGGAATAGGGAATAGGTAACGAATAGGTAACGAATAGGGAATAGGGAATAGGTAACGAATAGGGAATAGGGAATAGGTAACCAACTTGACGTTCATCCTTATACGACGATGTTGTTCTTTTCTATGAGCTGGGGAAACACTGAAGTAGATAAGAAAGAAAACTTTAAAAAAAAAACATCAAGATCATTAGGACAACGAATTAATTGATATACAACATCGAAATTGAAAGTTTGTTTCTTAACGATATAACTGTTGAGTGGTCATGCGTATCCTTGTTTGGACATATATCTTATGTAGGTTATCAATAGTTGTATCAGGGTACGTCACGAAAAGCTTGGAATCTTTATGGTTTATGTAACAAGCTGTATTTGGTGAATAGAATTATTATAATGTTGTTTAAAAAAATGATACATAGAAAAGAGGAATTGATAAAAAAAACAAAAAAAACAACAATAATACAACATCAAGAGTTATATTCTAGTCTCTAATTTTGGATAATTGCCCTTGTTGCAGAAACACACTTATCCAGGTGAGATACATTATATTGATTGTTGATGATTGATCGCCACTTTAAAGTGCCTCTTTGTGTCTATTTCGTGGCGGCCTGCTTTTTGTTGGTGGAGGAAGCCGGAGTGGCCGAAAAAAAACCCAACACAAACCTTCAATAGGAACTGACAATCCTGGTCAATAAAGAATGGAGTCGAGTGCACTCACACGAATGGGATTCAAACTCACAACCTCAGTGTTGACTGTTAAAGCTAGGTTTACACTTCAGATCTGATTCAGATCAACTCGATGATCCCCATTGGCCAAATTTCCACGACCAAGTATAACCAAATTCTTGATCTGGCCTGTTTACGACTTCTACCTGACTGCTATCCGACTGTACACGAACTTTATTCGACCATTCACGACTCATTGATGACTCGATCACGATTCCAACCCGACCACTAATTGAATACATATTCGATGATTCCGACCAATGCACGATCTCTACACGATCTTTATTCGACTAGCTAGACCAAATAAACTCGTACTCGAGTTTCAAATTATTAGAAACGGACCCTTTCACCGAGACCCGTTTCTAATAATTTTGAAAAGGAAGGAGTTTGACTTTAAATCTTGAATTATGCACAAAATGTTATTAACAAAAGAAAGTTTACGTCGAAACCATGTAAGTATGGCTAATGCTGTTCTAATTAAAGCGGAAATAATTATCATTTTGGTGGGAAAAGAGTTGCACAACAAGTAGTCACTTGTTTAAAATGCTAATCAAATATAAAAGGAATACATGTTCGTTGGGATAAGTGGTTTCTAGATGACCAAAAAAAAAAACATCCGAGGATTCCGTGGACACAGCAATTGTATGACTTACCTAACAGATTTGTCTAAATCATCATTATTCGGATCGTCGTCCGAGTCCATTATAGGAAAAACGCAGAAAGTCACCGTTTGTTTTGGTGGCAGTATCCGTTTCCGCCAGAAGTGGCCGTTATGGTTATGCACCCTGTAGAAGGGTCATAGGGATAGTGGGGCATTAGTCGGGTGAGTACACTTTCAGTATAAAAAACGTCTGTTTTTTTTATATCACCCGCTGCAGCTGAGCGGGCATCAAGTGTTACCCTTGTCCGTCCGTAAGTACACACACGTACGTCCTAACAATTAGTTTCCGTTCTCTATTTTTTTGGCCTCAATCAAATTCTGTGAAACGTTAACACAATGCTTAATACCATAAAACACTGATTAAGTGCGAATTTGGAAGGCGTCACTCTTATCGTTCTTGAGTAATGACTCTTTATAGCGTTTTATGCAAACTAGGGCATTATCTGAATCCCCTACGGACACATTCTCCTTTTATTTGGTTAGATTCGGTAGTTCCCAGAATGTTTGAGAAAAAATATACATTTACAGTATCTACATTGAAATAACGCAGTTGAATTATTTGACAAGGTGGTTAGAGCTCAGATAGACCGGTTAATAGCTGTGACGGAGCTTGAAGAGAAAGTAGAAGGAGATCATAAAGGGTACACAGCAAAAGGGTGCCGAGAATCTAGATGATGCAGTGACTGACACGGCGACCACTGTGTACAGTAGAAATTGTAATCACAAAAATACTGAACTCCAAGGAAAATTCAAATCGGAAAGTCCCTAATCAAATGATAAAATCAAAAGTATGAGTGATTTGCAGGAGCTCAACAAAGAGAATCCCTATGGTTATAAAACTTCCTGAAGCTTAAGCTAGGTTCACACTGCCGATCAGATCAACTTGATCAAACCCGATCAAGACAAATTACGTGATTGGGAGACTGGTCTGACTCAATCGACAAGAATGTTCGGGATAGTCTACCTTGCTCGTCCCCGATCTGAGTTTCTACCCCATAGTTTTTGACATGTCAAAAACATTCGAGTAAGGATCGAGAAGCAAGTATTCGATCATTTCGACCTTTGCTCGACTAATGTCCGATCGTTACCAGATTAACTCGACCAATGCCCGATCACTTCCAGATCACTGCGACTTGTATATTTATATTATCCCAGACCAACTCGATTAATACCTTCGCGACCACATTCGACCACTCTTCGATCCCTTCTCGGCCATACACGAGAACACATGACTGCCACACGATTCTCTAAAATTGTGTGCAGATCTGATTAACTCTTATAACTCTTATTCCGCAACATATATTGGCAACATTATTTTTAATTGTACAAAAATTCCTCCACGTACAAAACGTGTCTTTACTTTTGCAAGGAGAGGTAACATATTAAAAGAGAGACAAAAGACACCAAAGGAACAATCAAACTCAGAGGTCGAAAACAAAGCGACACAGCCATAGCGAAAAACGGTAACCGACGAGAAGACAAACAGCAGTCCACATAGCATAGAAAACTAAAAACTTAGCAACACGTAACCCAAAAAAACCTGGGATGATCTCAGATGTTCCGGAAAGGAAGAAAATTCTGCAATTTTGACACTGGCGGTATTTTCAAATATTAAAGTAATTGTGTAATAATATTCATTGTTAGACTGCTGATGACTAATTTATCTTTCAAAGTTGGTTTATAAGAACATCAACACTATATTTGACCTGTTGTATGGGCTATTTTCTGTTTTGTCCGCCGTATTTTCCGTTTTTCAAGAAATGTTTGTTGCATAAAAAAGAAGATGTGGTACAATTGCCAATGAGACAGCTCTTCACTGAACACCAAGTGGCACAAATATTATCAATAACAACTAAAGGTCACCTTACAGTCAATTTTTTTTTTCATTTTGATGTAATTTCACACAAAAATGAGGCGAAAGACAAATATGTTTTATTTGGTGCGAATTGTTTTCTAACAGTAACTGTTTAGCGAGCACAAGTTTTGATCATTGGTTTCTAACATACTTTTGCAAGTTTGCATAAACTTTGACAAACTATACACTCGTTGTAAATGCGTCTACAGTTTGTCGTTCGTCTTTTGTTAGTTCAAACGATGCATTTCTTTCTAACTTTAACATTAAATCAATTATCTAAACGTGTTCTTACTTGTCATAGCTCAAAACATTGTAGAACATTATTCAAAATTTCAATCCCCTCTAACCAAACGATGCATCTGTTTCTACTTCTGTTACGTTTAATAAACTATAACAAACGGCACATAACGTTTACCAAACTTTGGTTAGAAAGAAATGCACTCTTGATCTTTTGATAGATATATGAAAAGTTGTAAACTGTTTTAGAAAAGGTATCACTCCAGGGATTGAAATTCTACTTTGGGGCAAATTTTGAGGAACTATGTGACATCTTTGCCCTCTTTTTGCTTGATTTTTTGGCAAATACATACAGGTTGTTGCCATACAGCAAAAAGAAAATAAATATCTTTAACCATTCAACTACTGGATATCAAACCTATTAAAAAACTGATTACATACTTATGCACATATATTTAACAAACAGTACGCCTTTATTTGTGAGAAAGCAAGGAAATGGGATGGTAACGTTTATGTATATTGCTATCTAATATAAGTACTAATCCAGTGTCAAATCCCATTTTGTGGTGTCATTTCCAAAACCAAGCAATAAAACTACCATTTCATATCAGTGTCCACTTTGAGGAAGTTTTTATAAGCATTGGGTTCCTCTTTATTGAGTTAGTGCAAGTCTCTCAAACTGCCCACACAGTGCTCGTCGTGTTAGCCACTGACTCATCTATAGATTTCTCGGCGCCTGATGTCTACACCATCTTCTTCGTCTTCTATGCACTCTACAAGCTGCGTCACAGCTATTAACCTGTCTCTCCGAGCTCTTACCACCTTGTCGACAAATCCAACTGCTTTATTTCTATGTAGATATTTCAAATGTATGATTTTACTGGGACCTTCTACTGAATATAACCAAATAAACGGAGAATGTGTCAATGGAATACCAATAAAACCTCAGCTAGCATATATAACATTAAAAGGGGTCATGTTGGGACGTGGATGAGTACGACGGACAAAGGTAACACTTAATATCCATTCCGAAGCGGCAGGGAATAATAAATTTCGGACTTTTTTATACTAAAAGTGTGCATACCCGACCAATTCCCGATTATTCTTACAACCCATATACGATCAGGTCGATCTGGTCTGGTGGAGATCAGGCTGAGATCGTGAATTGTTGATTTGGTCTAGCTAGACGATTAAAGATCGTGAATTGATCGGAATTATCGAATAAGTATTTTGTTGTCGGAATGGAGTCGTGATTGAGTCATTAAGGAGTCGTGAATGATCGAGTTAAGGTCGTGTACAGTCGGATGGCGGTCGGGTAGAAGTAGTAAAAAGGCCCGATTAAGAATTTGGTTGAGCTTGGTCGTGAAAATTTGGACAATCGGGATCCTCGAGTTGATCTGATCGGCGGTGTGAACCTAGCTTTAAGTCGTTACACTAGTAGAACAAGTTTGAGCGCCATAAAAAGCCGAGAACTGCCTCACTCTATCCTAATCAAAGGAAATATGTGTGCATGTGGTTGTTGATTTAGTAATGGAAATGTGGAATTTTACATTTTGATTTGTATAAATTAGGTTCACATGAAGAGTGTGCAACCTACACCTGTCCAATGCTTTTAAAAAGTGTGTTCACTTAAATCGTTAAAAGTACAATAGACACAACTCTAGAGGTGTGCCTAGACTAGCAGATACATATAATGCATTTTTGTAAACATTGTGTAGGAACATTGTTTAGCAAAACAAATGGTGCATATTGCAGATTAACAAGGCAAATAAACCCGTATTTATAACTAATAGTTCAATGTTGAATAGTAAATGAAACCAACATGAAATAATGACAGTTGATCGGAACTGTAAACACATAGTTAAGTTTCCGGCATTTGATGTCTTATCCTGAGACAAGAAAAGTCTGTAATTCTTTATCCCATATAAGCCAATAGCTGTTGCTGTATCAAAGTCGCATCATAAAGCTACCAATCAGAATCTATTTGTAATAAGTATTTATTTCAAGATGGCATGTATGTCGACTAAAACTAACAGCTCCGCACCATGATGCGAAGCAACTACAATGTACACATACCAGTTGGTCAACGAGCCCCCTCTCCCTCCGAGCGGCATTAGAGCTTTTAGTTTCAATTTTGTAAGTTTTTCCTGTAGATACATTAAATGGTTTGGTTTTAAAAAGAACTAATCGATCCGATCTGATGACTTGTTCTATGTATTTATGGTCTTGCTCTAAACTGGTGTTTTTTAAATTTTGTTGTTGTTTGTCTTTTTTTTCTGTAACTTGTTGTTTGTGATCTCTGTTACGCTGAATTGTTTTATATATATAAAAAGAAGATGTGGTATGATTGCCAATGAGATAACTCTAAACACGAGACCAAAATGACACATACATTATAGTTTCGGTTATTCCTATAATTCCTGTAATCATTTGCATTATATGTGTTAAAAAAAGAAGAGAAAGATACCAGAGGGACATTAGAACTCGAAGATCAAATATAAACTGACAACATCATGGCTGAAAAAAGAAAAAAAAAAGACGAACAGACACATAACAGTACACAAGACACTTTATAGAAAAATAAAGTCTGAGAAACAGGAACCCAACCAAAACTGGGGGTGGTCTCAGGTGCTCCGGAAGGGTAAGCAGATCTGCTCCACATGTGGCACCCGTTGTGTTGTTCATGTTATTACAAATCCAATAAATAGTCTAATTATGATGTTCACTTTCTTGAACAGGGAACAGATTGTAGTAATGACATAAGAAACATTGCAATCCCGTTAGTTTTGTATAAAAAGAAAGCCAGAAAAATCCTTACCGATTTGATACTCGAGATTAAGTGTCTCGAATTTGGAATTTAGATATCAAATTTAAATTCAATACCACAGTTTTATAATAGAGATAAGAAATTTGATGTGCAATATAAAGTTTTCAAAATATAAAGGTCAAATTGAATGAAATGTATTTTTCTGGGTACCGTTAATGTTTTTTTCTTGTTTTTTTTACATTTTAAGGAAAATGTTTGTGTAAAGAAAATTTTTATTTTTACTGAAGGATTTATTAATCAAAGCAATTAATGACATTAGAATAAAATCCAATTAAATTTGAAAATCTCACAATTACCTAAGCAAGCTTTCAATTTAATTAAGCTAATTTATAAATACGTCATATTCCTGTCTCAAAAGAGTGACCACCGCAATCCATGGCATTTTTACAACACACGTCACTACTGGGAGATAACTCTGTAAATTAAAACCAGCGGAAATTTTATGCTTCTCAATGACCAAAATTAGTGTTGGTCAAACTGCTATATATCCAACCATGTTTTTCCGAGAAAGAGATTGGTTCAAGTTTTTTAAATTTTTTATATTTTTTTCAAAGGGTCAAAGTAAATATTTTGTCAAAATTTCATGAAAATTCAACTAGCCAAGTTAATTTTAGTCAAGGTGTTGTGTACCACTATAATCAAAAAAGGTATTTGTAAGAACTACTGATAATGCACTGCAAGTGATCTGTATCGATGTACTATAATTATAGACACCTTTTATTAGTTTTTATCCATTTTGAAATGGTTATCGGATTTTAAAGAATATCGAAGAATACCATATATACTGGTAAAATATATTTATAAAATCAGATAACTATATTTTATGTGTAAGAGTTTCGAAATTGAAACAACTAATTTATTTACTTGTTTAACGATTTACCGTAAGAAAATTGGTCCAATTTGATCGTACGTCGAAAATACATTTCTTAGAAAAAAAAAACGAAAAAAATAAAGTAATATATATTTATTATAGTTAATAATGTAATGTTGTTTCGTTTTAGAAGAAAAACGTTTATTGTTCTAAATTTAATTGATCAGCCAGCTTGACTTTATTTAATAGATTAGATGAGGGGTAAATCCGAACACCTGTCATCAGAATTGCTTAATTTAAAAATTTAATGGAATTTTTGTGTGTAATGCCCAACATGAAAATTTGTCGACCATTTTTTGGCAGATAATTGTATACAATATCTCATCGTGTTTTTCTTGAGAAAGAAATCTTGTCTGAAAGTTTTTAGTTTAAGATAGATTAATTTAGTCAAAACATATTTATTTATAGTGGATTTGAAAACAAGTTATTACAACTAACATCGTTCCCTTTCAACTTTACTGGTGCAAGTGATCCTTTGTAGCGGCATTAGCCTGCTTTTTTTCGAAATCTACAAGCATGTCTTTTGCGTGAAATGGATATTGCTTTCTCGTAACACGGTCAAAAATTTATTCACCCCTTTCGACGGACTATCATCATATCTCAAGACCATAAACGCAAATGGTGTCAAGGGAGCGCCGAACATTCAGTCCCTTTAATTTTCTCCCCGGGATGGGGATCGAACCAGAAACCTTTGTGGCTCTCTTCCTTTTAGGTCTTTCAGTGTTCTGAAATTTATTCCCCTAATGAAAAACAAATCATTGTCCAAGGCTACTGTAGGCTAAGTTTAAGATCACGATTCAATTAAAACGGGGAAAAACTAATGATGAGCTTCGGTTACAAATAATAAAAAATCGTGATGATGTTTGTTCATTACCGTTTTAATCATTGTTACTAGCAATCTAACTTAACCTGTATCGAACTCCCTTGAGGTTTTGGTACAATTAAAACACGTCATTATAATGCTGTGCATGACATGAATTTAACTCCCCACGGAAGACGAGCTATGCTATTAAATTTTACAGAGTAGTGTATTGCAACCTTACAAACTCCGAAACAGTGGTGACGCTGTTTCGCTAAAGTCAATGTAGCGCAACTGCTGTTTCGGATTTCGTCAGGCTTAGAGAAGACCTGTATTTGGAATCTGCTTATAAATACAATAGTTCTAGTACCTTATTTTGATAACTCGAAAGCAAAAACTGCCCTAATTATAAAAGGTAAACGTGGACATTTGCATATACTAAGTTTATCATTAAATATTAACTTGTTTACCTACAGTACGTTTTAAAATAAACATGATGTATTTCATACTTGAAATACTTCGGTATAATCAATTACAGTTATAAGATTTAAGATATTGAATTTATATATTATTGATTGAAACATTACAATACAATATAAACGAAAATTCTAAGCTATTTTTCCTATTCAAGTGTCATTTCCCTATAGATGTAGCATATGAATTAATAATGTTTACTTTTCAGGATTTAGTAGACTATGAATTTCAATCGGACTGACAAATATTGAACATTGAATATAACGCTCCTAAATATTAATTATTGGTTGTTAGATACTAAACAGTGTCTTCATAAATCAAAGACATGGTCTTGAATTTAAATGCGTACGCAATAACAATTTCAATGCAATGGAGACAAAAACAAAATAAAAAATGCCGATGTGAAAAGTAATTCTGATATATTGTTCGAAAAATGACTGTTGAAAGACGTGTCCTGATTATTTTCTTTTTAAGTAAGATTTTCGTTTTAATGAATTGTGAAATATTAACAGGATTATATAACTTTACTACAATTGGAGCGAAGCAATGTTCCAGCCAGTGTTACGATCATGGAAGTTGTATGTCTTTTGTTTACAACAGAGATGTTTTGCAGTGTTTTCTTTTTATTAACAATGTTACCTTGGATGAAGAACATTCGTATAATGGTATACCTCAGACTGCACTCAAAAGACGAATGGACATATCAGATGTAAGTTTTCTTTCATCGCAGTGTTACTTTACTCAGAATTATTATTTTTAAAAATCCAAACTCATTTGTAACCATACTTCAACTAAATAAAGAATATCATATGGCTTTTTCAAATATCGCATCCGTATCAACCCGAGACACCATTATAATCCCAAGAGCTCTGCTCGAGGGATTATATTGGTTGAGGGTTGATACGGTGTGTGATATTGAAAAAGCCATATCATATACACATTATTATATACATATATCTCAAGTAGATGTTTTTATGTGACATGGCGTCATACAGATAAGGAGGATTGAAATGACGTCATACAGATTATAGTTTGACATGACGTCATACAGATTAGGGTTTTGATAAAGCCTTTGCAACAGTGACTGCAATCGATGACGTGACGTCATTCAGATTGAAGGTGTGATAAAGCTTTTTCAACCGTGCTGATATCGATATCATCACGGGTGGCTGATACAGCACGCTTGCCATTGCTTGTATTACACATACAATTTATCTGTATTTACTACTAAGTATATAATAAAAGCCAATATCAAATCACGGGAATGTTTTAAAAAAAATATAAAAAAATAAAATAGGAGGTATGATTAGATACATTTTTCGGCTTGAATGACAAAATATATTCTTAAATACACTAAATACAGCAATATAATACATTAATTCGTTTCTGTACGCATGACTTTCGGGATAGACTGAGTGTTTATGAAAACCTTTAGGAAATTTAAAAGTGCTAGTATATATACAATTTTATATACAAGTCTAAATTGAAAACTACGTTCAAACCTATGGTTGCGTTGGATAAAAAAAATGTTATACGTGTTCATGTAAAAAATATTTCGATGTAGAAGGGTCTAAATACAGCACAAACAACATTTTCATAAAGACCAAAAAAGCATATTTTAACAAAACGCATTTGACCTACAACTGATGTCCTTAAACCCTGCTGACTGCCTGTATTTTTGTGTCGAATATTCTCTTTTACAGACTAAAATTGAATTTGTGTTAATACATCTGATACAATTAAACTAACACCCATTTAACCGGTATCACGTGTGCAGCGGAACAACTAGAGACACCAAGGTGACAATACACTACACATGATTTAATTCAAACCTTGAATACAAATTGGACATACAAGGACATTAGGGAGGACGTTGGTTTTTGGCTTTACACATTATAAGCTTCTTTGAAAATCATTATATTGGAATGTGAATATTAAGTAATATAAACGAAATACCGAACTCCAAGGAAAATTCCAATCGGAAATTCCCGTTTCAAAAGGCAATAGCAAAAGCTCAGTCACGTCAAACGAATGAAAAAAAAATGTCATGTTCCACAAAACACGCTACTTTTAACATAAACTGTTTTGTTGAGAGGAAGGAGCAGTAATTGTTAGCCTAATTTTAAGGACAAAAATAAGCACCCTGTGAAATTTAACCACTGAAGCATTTCATAAAAAATTATCACAAGCATGCCATCAGCAATACGTTAAATAAAAAGGAGACCTCATCCCCACTCCCACCCCAAACAAAAAGATAAAAGAAGAATAAGACTCATGTTGTCAATATAATATGAGTAAGGCGCTACCGTAAATGCCAGCTTTACTTACTTATACATGTAGTTACTTATAGTTGATTCCCAGTACAGGATCCCTCAAGGTTCCTCTTCACCAGACTCATAATTTAATGTTTTTCTATTACTGTTTGTCCGTGACTTCCAGATATTTTGCTCTATAGTCATTATAGTATAGCTCTTCATCTGACCAATATTTGTCAAATCGGTTTTTAAAGGCATTTACGGATGGGGCCTTTGTTATGTTAGCTTTATACCAAGACAATGTTCTATATATTGATTGATTGTTGGTTGCTTAACGCCCAGTGGCAAATATTACATGCTTGTTTTAGTGATTATCGTTTGATGGTTTGGTTCATAGGTCTTTCTCGTTTCTCGATTTTTCTATACTAGTAGACTGATTGTTAACTTTTCTAAACACTGTGACTTGAATTGAGAGTTGTCTCATTGGTATTTACTCCACATTATCTTTTTTACATTTATTATTTAGTTAAAGTTGGGTTCTGAACTAGTTTAAATATTTGTGCCAACTATTAAATTGCTACTGTGCATCTTTTTGTAGTTTTATTTTGTGCCGACCACTTTCAAACTGATTTATTTAGTTGATCATATGCTGTTATGCCTTCAAAAGGGTTACTGAAATACGCTGGCCACAACTGTTTTTACGCTGTTTTAGAAGAAAAATGAAATGCATGGATTAACAGTCCATCAGATATCCTTGAATTTCGTCGATCTTAATTAGTTTGTAATTCTCCCCATGAACCAACGTAAACAACATCTAAAAAAAAAAAAAAGAAAAAAAAAATACCCGTAAAATGTAATCGTTTTATCAGATTAAACATCATGTTTGTGCCTATCCAAAGTCAGGAGCCTGTAATTCAGTGGTTGCCGTACAGAGCCCTATAGTTGTTAATTTCTGTGTCAATTGATCTCTTGTGTGTAGTTGTCTCATTCGCAATAGTAGCACATATTCTTATTTTGATATTTCCTTAAAAAAGGCAACGATGTTACAAAAACTAATCTTTTTTTTCATCTTTTGAATTGCATATTTCCTATGATCTATTTCTACATTTATATTTGATTGAATTGAACCAGAAAATGAATATCATCTAAAACAGTTTTGTCAATTACATCTTTCTAAATGTAAAAATTGAAAGTTGATACAGAAAAGCAATAATTTTGATTAAATAATAAATATTAATTTGATACCGTAATGAAATTCAGACCTCTGCAGTATCCAAGTGCATTCAAAGGACTTGCATGATAGAACAAAAACGTGAATTAAATAGAACCCATAGGAATTGCATTTTACATTTTTGAAATTGAATACTAATACACTAATGTCATCTCATGGTTAGTTGAAATTGCAATTATGTAAAAAATGCGGATTGAAATGAATACCCTCCTACTGCAATAATTAACATGATTGATATTCTTCAAATCGGGGATATGATATGTTACAGACCATCCCAAAACGCGAGTAACCCCAACATAAAGTACCATCATTTACCCCATTAATTGAAGTAATTATTGTCAAGTAAATCAGTCCGTTTTACAACACTATCAAATAGCCGAGAAAGTCACAAAAACAAAAAGTTGAAAAATTTTAGTCAGAATAACATCGAATAAACATTACAATAAAGAGGGTCTGTATATTAAACGTAATGCCAATCTTTTCATTTATGTAAAACTCTCATTTTTCCTTTCAAACCCTTTTATGCAGCCAATGCTAAAACTATGCATCAATCGAACTCGTCATAATATAGTTCAAAACAGCAAGATGGGGAAAACATCGTTTGGAATGTAGTCGCTCACACCTGTTATTACCTAATTGAAATTTTGAATCATTTTGATACTTCTTCCCAAAAGAGGACCGAAAGAAACTGAGGGACAGTCACACTCATAGATCAAAATCAAAACGCCAACACCATGGCCATAATAAAAAAAGACAAACAAATCATAGGACACAACATAGAAAACTAAAGACTAAGCAACACGAACCACATAAAAAACTGGGGTGAACTGAGGTATTCTGGAAGGGTAAGCAGATCATGTTGCTCTTGTGCCACAATCTCGCTTAAATTAGCTCCAGGAATATGTAATGCTAATTCCATTATTGCTTATACATTGAAAAGGTATCAGAATTATAATTTAATACGCCAGACGAGCGTTTCGTCTGCACAAGACTCAACAGTGACGCTTAGATCAAAATAGTTATCAAGCAAAAAAAGTAAAAATTTGAAGAGCATTGAGGACCCAAAATTCCAAAAAGTTGTGCTAAATACGGCTAAGGTAATATATACCTGGGAAAAAAATCAGACTTTTGTAACAGGAAGTTATAAAATGACCAAAGGCATATAATTGATATTCATGTCAGCCCCGAAGTGCTGACTACTGGGCTGGTGATACCCTCGGGGACGAAACGTCTACCAAAAGATCCCTAAAATAATGTTCATTTCGAACTAAATTATAAACATATTCAAAAGACTTGGACATCTTAATGTTTGATAGAACATGGGGATATTATTAGTTACACAGTGTGCTATTGACCTAATTCAATATAGATTGGGTCAGTAATTTACAAACTCCATTTATCATATGAGGTCACTAGCACAATATTTAACGAATTTATCTTACCAACTATCTTATATAAAATTAACATGTGGAATTTATATTGATGGCCATCAATGTGATCAAGTCTTCAATACCTACTTCCATATTTTAATTTGGTATATTCAAAACCAAATGCAAACAATAACAACTTGTTTGCTTCAAATATGTGTTATTGATTAACTTTAATCGCCCATATGCAATTTCTTTTATTGTTGGAACCATTAAGAGTTTCTCTTTACACCGTGTTATTGTTATAAAGGAACGTAACACCACTACTAACCGTGTATTGAAATGAGCCCCGTCTTCTAACCTAATATTGAATATACACGGTTGCTTTTAACCAATCACATATGTATAGGAGATAAGATAAATATAGGTCCTTTAAGATTTATCAAAGATGGAACACGCACATGACTTGAATCTTTCAACTACGACTGGGATAGTGCCAGAGGAATTGATATTCGCCAACTTACAGTCATATTTGCCGTTACAGAATCTAATGCATTCTGGGTAATATTTTCAGAAATGTACATCAAAACGTCGTGATTGGTTGACAACGTTCACAACAATGAAAATTCAACCAATGACGTGACGTTATTTTCATTTTGTGGTACGAACAATGAAATTCTTCATAGTCCTTTAGATTCTGAAACCGCCATTTTAAAAAGAACAGTTGGCCAGAAATATATAGAGCAGACAGAATCTCATTTCTGTAATTCTTACACCAAGATTCTTTTTCCTGACCTGTTTATTATTTCTATCTAATCAACGTGTGATTCGTTTGATCGCAGTTTTTCATTGAATGTCTATAATGTTTTGGACTACAACACTACTGCTTAGTGCTAAAACCAGCACTGCACTATATTATTTTCTCATAAGGACCCAGAAATTATCTCGAGGAAAATAGGAACGGAATTAGAGTCTTGTTGAAACTGGCTCGTTGACAATAAGCTATCTTTATACCTTGGTAAAACAGAATGCCTTATCTTTGGTCCGAAACGCAAACTGCAGAAATTGACAGATTTTGAACTACAACTCAATGATCATATAATTAAATCACAGCAAAAACTTATATAGGATTGCACAAGGAGCAAATCCTGTCAAGAGTTAATTATTTGAACTCAATTATCAAAATAATTTACACTGAAAGTTATATATTGTAAAGCCTTAATCCAGTATCAAGTCGACTATCCCTGATGATCCTCTTGGTATACTGTTGTATCTCACAATTAGCCGTTTCAGAATCTAAAGAATCATGGGTAATTTCATTGTTCGTACCCCAAAATGAAAATAAGGCCACGTCATTGGTTAAATTTCCATTGTTTATGACATTTTTAACCAATCAGGACGTTGTGGTGTACACTTTTGAAAATATTACCCAGGATGCATTAGATTCTGAAACGGCGAATTATGTGGTCTATTTAGAAGGGTTCTTATATCACCTCAATTTTCAAACAGTTACAGACTACAGTGATTTATTTAATCCGAAACAGTTACAGACTACAGTGATTTATTTAATCCGAAACAGTTACAGACTACAGTGATTTATTAAATCCGAAACAGTTTAGCTGATTTATTGATATGCAATTGTAGAAGGTCTGTTTCTATCCGACGCAGTTCATATATATTAAGTGTTCGGCATTTAACTTTCCCTTTTATTTTTATTCATGACAAGAATTCAATAAATGCCATGCCTCCACTTATTTTATAACGATTTGCACTTTAATGACCCTATTGAAAATAAGCGGAAATGCCCTTGTATGTCAACCTTGAATGATACCAAACTTATAGGGCGTTTTAGTGGTACCGTATTTATGTCATTTCATATTTTTGATAACGCATCTATGTAATCTGTACTTGAATATCGTTGATATTGAATCCTAGATTAATTTACCTTTAACCATGTTTCTAGGACTTGAAAGTCTAAACATATCACATATTGCTGTGTTGATAATCGGGATCAGTTTGAAGAAATACAAGTAACTGCGATCTAAATGACTTTTTCGGTAATTGGTAGGTACATGTACGATACCCAGTATTAATGTACTACATTTCGGCTGATGTAGGTATTTATTCATGTGAATAGAAAACAGCCCACTTATCTTGTGTAGAATATGATAACTAATGCTTTTATCATATTGATGTCGCTTGCTGCTGCATGTAAAATGTAGCGAATGTGAACTTCTTAACATCTTTCAAATTGGGCCACTTTAATTGTGGTTTTGCTGTATTTATATCTCGATATGCATTACAGAAGAATTTCTTGTTTAAGGTAAAATCATCTCCTCAATACCACCAACTGCTTTCAATCTTGCAGAGGAAGTTATCGAAAGGATGACGCGCTGTCTGTTTAGCTCTAAAAACCCATGACAAACTGACTAAGTTATTCACATTGCATAATTACGATGCATACATAACAGTTGTAGATTGTAAGAAAAAAACATTTACAAAATATTAAACATCGTTTACTGTTTTTTTATGTTATGAAAACAAATCGTCAAGTAAAGTCTATATTACTGTTATACTCTTAAATTTTCCACATTTATGATCAACATAGTTAACATGTCTACATTTTATCTAAGGTGGCAGAAACCAGTTATTTTACAATAAATCTTTAGAATTTCATGGATTTATGATTTTATTTTCTTGAAAATTCATTCAAGCTTATATACAAATAAAATGCATGGTTTCAAGGAACTAAGATGTGTGCGTGCTTATGTAAATATATAGAAAACCTTTAAATTTGGGTGTCTGTCCAGCATGGAGATTTAAAAATTTATAAATGCATTGCAAATAAGGCAAAAAATGTGATGCTTTGATACCAATCTAATCCTCACCTGCAGAATCCTGCTAAAAGCCGACAAGAATTTTAGCCAAAATTCAAAAGAGAAAGGATATTCAGTGAATTAGAGCCTTGTCCGAACCTATCCTTACCATCAAAATCTCAAGATATTTTTGTTTACATAAAACTGAATTTTTTCCCCACTTTGATTGGATGCCGTCAAGTGAGGAGACCACAATTTTGACATCTGATTGGACCTATATGTGAAGGAAATCCACAACCTGTGTATGCAACTACTTACTTGTGTAGTACAGTAGCCTAGAATTTACATTCATTTATTTTTTCAGTCCACATGATGCAATTATATACCTCAATACTTAACTATAACAAAATTTCTGCGTGGGACACATGTTCTGGTACACCAAAACTGGTACCTGCCACCTTTAACCACTCATTGAAAACAATATATTTCCATTTTTTTAGTCTGATTGAGTTCTATAGTCATTTAGCATTACAAATACATGCATTTTATATGGTTACAGCACAAAAGAAAACATTAATAGGCTTCGTAAGACCAAATTTATTAAAGCATTATTTGCGTCTTTTGCCGTCAAACTGCTTTAAATGCAAAAAAAAATATAAAAAAATTATTGTGTTCATATTTAATAAATTTTATTGTGTGAGTTTTCTGGTACAGTGTATGAATTATCCAACAGTTCTTAAAACTACTTAAGTTTATTGTTTCATGCATGATATAAAACCACTTACAACTGATCTCAAGAAGTATTTTCCCATTGTTTGAGGTATTAAATAGTCTCAATTCTTGTCACTATCATTGTTCTGTTGACTGCAGTGCTGAAAAAGGCTTAGTTATGAATAAACTAATATTTTTGGTACATATGTTTCACTTTGTAGATCCATGATGTCCTAAACTAAGTGTACATTTATTCGCAATCAGTCTCATATCTCTACTCCCCATGAGCTAGCTGTGTAGGCCGCATGTTGAAATTTTAGAATTGCCACACTATTGCTGACTAGAGAGACCAGTTTTCTTATTTCTGTAGCCTGTCCTACAGTATCAACTATGTAGTAGACCTATAAAAAAAGAAAAATTCATATATTCATAGTTAAAAAGTAAATACCCCCGGTAAATAAGAAAATGTCCATATCATATGAAATAAATCATTATAACAGGTAATATACAGTATAATCAACTTTTTCTTGTACTATGCTGAGGCTAATTTTACTTTTCTCTCTCTTTGTAATTGCTATTGCTATATACTGTGGATTCATTTATTTTCGTGGATAGAGAAAAAAAGACATTTCGTGGTATACGTAAATTCGTGGATCGCTGATAACAACAACAAAAAATCAGATACATAATTCGTGGATTTGTTTTTGATTTAGGAGATCATATAACCTCCTTGGTTTAATCAATATTAAAACAAACAAAAAAGAAGGAATTCATTGAAAAAGTTTTGAATTGTCAAAATCCTCGCTTGGTCATTTTAGGTTAAAGTGTTCATTGAAAACTTCTATTACAATAATGGACAAAGACAACTAATTATTTGTTTGTTTTACAATTTATAAATGCTTGTCGGAATTCTATAAGACAATCAAAACTTTATGATTGAAAGCTCATTTCCCTAATCACGATATAATAAACAGTCATATAAGTAAAAGGTGTGAAAATAAATGTTCCTGTCATAAACAATATTACCTACGGGCAATATCCCCGTACTTAATCCTATTGATTTTCAATCACTAGTAAACCAAACTATGACACGGTAATTAACAACTTATTTTCCATGAACAGTTTTAATCAATTTTAAAAAGTAAATTATCACTGATATTCGATATATTTATTATTGATTTAATTAAACTACTTGTATCTTCTTTCAATAAAAAACACGTGTTATGTTACAATGTTTATCGCTAGTCAACACTATACTAAAACTGCATAACATAACCGGAAATAAACATCCGACTCCATACACATTTATCGGGATTATTCTTCGTTGAATTCTTAAATTCGTGGTTCGCTGTGACGCACGAAACCCACGAAAATTGGTATACCATGAATAAAAATGAATCTACAGTAGTTTATGATATAAAATCATTGTTTGGTGAACATAATCATTTTAAAACTAATCAATTGAATGTCATTGTTTGTATTGGGATACAGAGTTATCTGTGTTGATATTTGATAATTCTTAAAATCCATGTAAAAACTATTTGCTTGCAAACAGACCTATACATTGACTGTGAATAAAAGAAATATAATACCTCACACCTGTAGAACTCTTAAAAAGGCACATTTTGTGATATGTTAAAATCATGTTTAGGCTTAAGGTGGCAGAAACCAGTTATTTTACAATAAATCTTTAGAATTTCATGGATTTATGATTTTATTTTCTTGAAAATTCATTCAAGCTTATATACAAATAAAATGCATGGTTTCAAGGAACTAAGATGTGTGCGTGCTTATGTAAATATATAGAAAACCTTTAAATTTGGGTGTCTGTCCAGCATGGAGATTTAAAAATTTATAAATGCATTGCAAATAAGGCAAAAAACGTGATGCTTTGATACCAATCTAATCCTCACCTGCAGAATCCTGCTAAAAGCCGACAAGAATTTTAGCCAAAATTCAAGAGAGAAAGGATATTCAGTGAATTAGAGCCTTGTCCGAACCTATCCTTACCATCAAAATCTCAAGATGTTTTTGTTTACATAAAACTGAATTTTTTCCCCACTTTGATTGGATGCCGTCAAGTGAGGAGACCACAATTTTGACATCTGATTGGACCTATATGTGAAGGAAATCCACAACCTGTGTATGCAACTACTTACTTGTGTAGTACAGTAGCCTAGAATTTACATTCATTTATTTTTTCAGTCCACATGATGCAATTATATACCTCAATACTTAACTATAACAAAATTTCTGCGTGGGACACATGTTCTGGTACACCAAAACTGGTACCTGCCACCTAAAATATAAGTTAACGAAAATAAAATGGATTACAAGTAATAAATAGAATCAAATGTTAACATTAGCAAAGTGGAAAAATATTTTCATTTGTTATTGAAAAAAAATCTACTCTGTTGTTTTGAATTATTAGAAGAGTATTTTATTGACCCATATACTTCATTTCTTGGTACTGTAAAATACTAACGTAATCTTATAAACATGTAGCTTAATTTATGAACAAAATGGAGTCTGAAGCGAGATGTTGCGTCAGATATTTTATGTAATACGTTGTGAAGACAAACTCAAACAAGCTTCAACATACATAGGTGCCCCGACTTTCTATTTTTATTGAGATTATTGCCTATCAACTGTTGACGGTATAGATGGAAGAAATGCTTCAAAAAAATCAATGTTTATTTTTTCGGCGGAATTTATGCATATGCACAAAAACGATGCACGTGTATTTATACCTATTTTAATCGACTATTTTGAGAAAATTTGTGTTTTATTCCATAAATTACAAGCATCTCAAAGTTCCATACTATGATTTAAGGATGTGCTTAGGTGAAGTTTTGGAATTTGTGTCAATTTGTTCGGACTCCTTGGTGTTTTTCCATTCAATACAAGGTAAAATAGTTTGCCCCATAACACCCATTTATTTCTACACATAAGACTTAATAGCTCATAAAAAGTCATTTACCAAAATTTAAGAAGATTCTTGATTTTCTTTCTATTGATTTGGGACACAAATAATACCAATGCAAATATACGGCAAAAGTCCGAGTCAGTCTTTTCTTTTCCATATTTTGAATATCAAATATCTCGAAAAGGAGATCCATGACCTATCAATATTTTAAACTTATTTTGATCCTTAACCAATGCTCTACCGGCTGATAGTATCAATTTTAAGTTCTTTATTTATTTAATTTCATCTAAGTACATCCTTAAGTATAAATAGTTAATATCAGAAGCAAAAAATGCACGAAACTTTTAAAGCCCTTAGAATCAGACGTAAATAATCCGAATATACCGACCTGAACGTTTTACCTTCCCTAATAAACAGTGTCATTTCATTTTTGTTACATTTCAACTAGATATCAGCCTGTTTTTCATATCAAGGAAGCTTAAAATTCTTCACTTATTTGAATATGGGTGAACATATAAAATACCGTCTTTCGGTTTGCTAAATGACAGTTATCGTCATTTTCGCCATCGTTGATATATTGTACAGATTATAATGGTTATATTATATATAAGTATTCTGATAAATTAGTTTCCTTCTTTATAACTATCGACAGTGGTGCATGACAACAGTATAATATATACAATAAATGGACGTCTAAAAGTAAAATTAAAACTCAAATGCCAATACCGTTTCGTCAAATATGTTGTGTACAATAGCAACACATAGAATATGCCAATACTGAATTAAAAGAAAACGCTATAAAAGTAGACCAACTCTTGTTCTTTAGTTACAGTAAGTTTTGTTTTTTTATATTAGTTCAAGATCAAAATAAATACACGTTGTTCATTAATTGATTACTCAAAACTGTATTGTACTTTTTTCTATAATTTGCTAGTTTAAAGAAATGCTCAAATATAACATAATGAGTCTCTTAATTGGAAAACGATTTAAATATTTACAACTTAATATGGACCAGTTTATTAATGAATTAATCTGCATATCATGATAGCAACCCTTTTATAACATTTAGCATGTATATTACGAATTGTTTTTGTATCTATTTTTTGGTATTTTCATTACTTTAATGTTAATGATTTGCAAAAAAAAAATCAATTGTTTAGGTATTCTGTAAGAGAAAGCAAATTAGTGTACCGTTTAGACTACATATACTCTTGCCAAGGAAATCTAGTTTTGTTGAATAAATAAACTGTTATTACCAATGTTATTTCAGCTGATCGGGCGGAGCTCATGTTTTAATTTGCATAAGGATAGTCTATTTGAAGATGTGTGTGATAAGGATGATTGCCGTTATGATTATTATTGAATTATAATCACCTATCAGTGTCGCAAAACACATATACAAACGAACAGAGTGTAAGATATGGGACGAATAACTGGACACTTCATTGATGTCTACTGTCTATAGATGGACTGGTCTTAAAAAACGAACTTCTTAAACCCCGCCCAGTCAAGTGAAATAATCTAGTAATACGAACAGTTGGATGTTGGACGTAAAGATTCACATGTATATCCGTTTCATTGTGACTGCTATGACTGCGGTATTTCTATTTGATTTTCAAATTGGCAAATGTAAAATTTAACATCTACAAACGTTTGACAGTTTGTAATGTATTATGCAATCCAAGTTTTGAGATTTACGCCAATGCTGAAATATTTGTCACACAATTAGAATGATTTATGGCATGTTAAATGCTTTTTAATACACCATAATCATTCCAAAGTAACAGTGAATCATGATGGAATCACAACCATGCATGTCTTTTGAATAAGCTTTAGTGGAACATAACTAACTGATGTAAAAAAGTACTAAAAAAAATGATAATAAGAATGTGCCTAACCATAACTCTATACAGTGTCTAACTTTGAATGAATGTTATTAATATTTGCGGTATTTTCATTTTTTTTTAATGATCACTAAAAATATGTTTGAAGATCTATTTTCGCCATTCACACGGTATCATTTATTATAATAGATATTTTGTATGTGTTTACACTTGGCACATCTATAGTTTGCATTTCTGTAAATATAAAAAATGCAATTTCCCATAGTTTCTTCCTTAGTGGCTAAAACTGTGTTACTTTTATTATGTAGTTTTGTGGAAAAAAATATATTCTAAAAAACTGATATGCACTCCCATTTTATTTAAAGGTTAACACATAGCTGTGAGGGATATTTTCAACATTTATATGCCCTGAATTAGTTACAATTTAAACTTATACTAAACTTCTGCACTACCTCTACTTCCACCTTTTGTCTACATTTGACCGCAACAATATATTTTTCTTATAAAACAACGTCTTAAAAAGAATATCCAGATTGTTTTAGCAACAAATCCACTCAAGTCTATGCTTAGGTTCGTCTAAAACCTGCAGTAAGCGGACAGTTATTTGGTTTCATGTTGAAGGCCGCACTGTGACTTTGAGATGACGAGCAACAGTCTGTTAAAGCGTTGTTCCTTTGATTATTTTTTTTTCTGTACATAAACTGGGATTTTTCCTTTTTTCCCCTGCTTTGTCTTTTTTTAACTATCGCGTTTGAACTACCCCTCTAGTTAAAACCGCCGTTTTCTCGAAACCATTCGATGTACATTATCTATCAAGTATTTAAAACGGCAATGCCATAAGGATTTTAACTGTCCGATATTTTGGATGATCTAGGGTTAGAAATGTATTGTCCGTTGCCAATCGACAATAATGTAATTCTGTTACAGTGAAGTCCGGCAAAGGCCACTTCAATGTCACTTAATTTGAATTGGCATTAGCCTGAAGCTTAAATATATATGTTTTCAAATATATTAGATAAATGTTAAATTTTTCATATCGATAAGAAAAGCTAAAAATAAATCTTGCACTTTCATAGTAATTAAATATTGAAACCAATTGAGCACCAATTGCTTAAGTATATATAATTTTGTAATTCGATTCATAGTATTTTCTTATTTGTTTTTCAAACCCAAAGTAATAGTTAAAAGTAAACAGTTGTTCCAAAGATATTTCATTGTTTAAAAAGTCGGTCATTATTATTGTTTTTTTTTTTGTCAAGAATTCGTCAAAGTTTTTTACTTTTATTAGTTCACACACTTCAAATAAACAGAATGCAGCAAAATGTACATGTATGAATAATAATCACTAAACTAAGTGATAATTACTGTTTAGTGAATCATTTTTCTTAAGGTGGTACCCAACACTTTCACTAAAATTAATTTGGCGCGTTTAATTTTCATAAAATTTGGTCAAAGTATTTATTTTGACACTTAAACAAAATTTGACACAAAGTATTTACTTTGACACTTAAACAAAAATATAAAAATTTTAAAAAAATTGAACCAACCGTTTTGTCAGAAAAAATACACTGGTTATATAGCAATTTGACAAACACCAATTTTGATCATTGAGAAGCTTCATATTCCTTGTACAACACAACGTAATTAAAACGTTAAGCTGACTTTACAGAGTTATCTCCCTGTAGTGTTAGGTACCACTGTAAAATGAAAATGAAATACTCCGATGGAAATAGATATTACACTTCATGAAACTGATGTTTCCGACGTGTTTTATTGTATTTTACCGTTAGCAAGAATGGAAAAAGACGACTAGTTAGAGTAACATTACCGTCAAGGGAACATAAGGACAATATTTTCAATATATTTCAGGTTTACCCAACCAATCAAACAAACTATATATAGTTTTATTGTCTAAGACAACTGACAAAAACAAGATTTGATGAAACATAAAACAAATGGAGATACTGTGGACTCATTATAACTCGTCGGATACCAATTTTCGTCAGTATCGATGGTGGACCACGACCTAAATGTTCAACGAATTACATGTTTCTATAGGCTTTGTGTGGAGAGATGAGAAAAACCACGAAATCAATTACCCACAAAAAGCAAGAGTTGTTCAATCCATGAAAATAGAAACCCACGAAAATAAGTGAATCCAGTGTATGTTAACTCAACAGTTTGAAAGCTAATGTTTTGGAAGCATATTAGACATTTATATTTTAATGAAGTTGGGCTGAAAATTCTTTATCGTACAACTAGTTGTATTTATGCAACTACAAATGTACCAAGGGGAAAAATATGTTTTTACTCCTATATAACATGTTTAAGGTTAAACTAATTGAAAATTTTACATCGAGCGTTGAATTGTATAACTCTAATTAAATTGCGGACAGGTCGGCGACATGTTCGAACCGAAAAATTGAAAATAAAACTATTTCTACAATGTATGCAAAAAGGTAGATGCACATTTTTCTACGATTCATTAGTTATTGATGAAACAAGCATTGAAAACCGAATGATAAATATATTTACGGTACTTTATTTCACATTTTAAACAAAAACGTAAACTACCATGATGATGATGTGAAATTAAAATGCTTCAAAGTAACTCTTTTTACACGTTTCATTTTATACTTTGAACAGTGCGTATTTGACAACAAATATAAGACTGAAATCTATATAGTTTCTCTATTGTAAGAAGTAAATAACGAAAGGTTAAAAATGCTTAGATTTCTTCACGATAAAAAATCGGAGGCTAAAACAGACCTGCCAAACTTATCTGGTTTCCATTTATTTATTTATCACAGATGATTTTGGTAACTAAAAATTATCTTAGTGTTAGTAAAGTTTAATGGAAGCTTTTGTGCGAGTTATTTTTTTCAAAAAATAATTTGTCAAAACTAAGTGGTATGTCCTGTATTTCTATCACCACATATGTCGTCTGCAAAAACTCATCTTGGACGATCGAATCAAAAAAATATGACAAAAAGACTATACATAGTGAAGTCAGTTCCAACTATATGTCCCCATTCAAATGCATTGATCATCAAAATAGAGGCTCTTAAGAGCTTGTGTCGCTCACCATGGTCTATGTGCATACATGTATTAAACAAAGGACACAGATGGATTCATAACACAATTGTGTTTTGATGATGGTGATCTTACTTTATTGAACATTATTGCTACTTACAATTTTCTCTATTTTTAATAAACTTGGCCCTAAATTTACAGAGGAAAAAAATTTGTAAAAATTTACACAAAAATTTACCAAATAATTGAAAATTGAAAATTGTAAAAAATTGACTATAAAGGGCAATAACTCCTTAGGCGGTCAAGTGACCATTTTGGTCATGTTGACTTATTTGTACATCTTACTTTGCTGAACATTTTGCTGTTTACAATTTTTGTCTATCTATAATAGTATTCAAGATCATAACCAAAAACGGCAAAATTTCTTTAAAAATTACCAATGGGGGGGGGGGGGGGGGGGGGGGGTGCAGCAACCCAACAAACCGTTGTCCAATTCATCTGGAAATTTAAGAGCTGATACATATTGACTTGAAAAACCCCTTGTCAGATTTGCTCTAAATGCTTTTGTTTCAGAGTTCAAAGCCAAAATCTAGATTTTACCCATATGTTCTATTTTTTAGCCATGGCGGCCATTTTGGTTGTTTGGCCGGGTCAATGGAAACATTTTTAAACTAAATACTCCAATGATGATTGTGGCCAAGTTTGGTTAAATTTGGCCCAGTAGTTTCAGAGTAGAAGATTTTTGTAAAAGTTGACGATGACGGACGACGGACGACGGACGCCAAGTGATGAGAAAAGCTCACTTGGCCCTTTGGGCCAGGTGAGCTAAAAAGGAGGGTTCCAACCCCTTTACCTGCCCCTGGATCAACCATTGTGCTAAGCTACAATATTTTGAAATTATATTTTATGTAATCAATGTACTGGTATTTTTTACATTTGTAGGAGAAGATATGCATATTTACAATATGTACACCTGTGCAATACCATTTTATCATGAAATTAACCAACATATTTTTATTTTCTCATTAAATAATAAACATAGTACAGGCATATTAGTATAACTCTCCCATGTGTGTTCGATATTCAGGGCCATAATGTCTTTCCAGACATTAAATTAGTCTATGTTTTATTATTTTTAAATAACTATTTGAAATTCCAACACTTGTATAAATTGATAAGCAATCACCCGAGATGCTTTTAAATATGAGCACCTAGGACGTTAATTAGTCTCCAGTTTTTATGAAAGTTTTGCAGTATTTGCTTTTTTTTCCAAGAAACTTTCAACTATTAAATATGTTGGAAGGTAGATGTACAAATTATTTCTTGAAATATCTCCTACAAATGTACAAAATGATCCAGAGCATGTTCATGCATTTTAAAACAACTGAAACCTCATGTAGACAGATTGAACTCTCTAGTTTGTCGGATTTTACATTTCTTAGTGTTTGTGCATGTTAATCATATTTATCAATATTCATATCAAAGTTCGTAATCTTCTCTTTTTAAGTAAAATTCATGAGAACAAACTTATCCTGTTTGGTTTTTTGAATGGAAGCAAAAGACGACCATTTTTAAAAACCCTACTAGTCAAACTCACTATATAATTCCATCGTCAAAGACAACTGAAAAAAACAAAAAGTTTTTCAATGTAGTGTGGATTTATTCTTATTCGTCGGATATCAATTTTCGTTGTTTTCGTGGATATATGTTGACCAAGAACTAAATGTTAAACGAATTACACTTTTCTATAGGCTTTGTGTGGAGAGATTGGAAAAACAACGAAATCAATTACCCATAAAAAGCAAGAGTTTTACAATCCACGAAAATAGAAACCCACGAAAATAAGTGAAACCAATGTATGTTAACTCGACAGTTTTGAAGCTAATGTTTTGAAAGCATATTTGACATTTATATTTTAATGAAGTTGGGCTGAAAATTCTTTACTGTTAAACTAATTGTATTTATGCAACTACAAATATTGTACCAAGAGAATGGAATTTGTTTTTACTCCTATATAACATGTTTAAGGTTAAACTAATTGAAATGTTTACATCGAGGGTTGAATTTTACATCTCTAATTACATTGCAGACAGGTCAACTGAATATTTGAAAACAAAACTATTTCTAAAATGTATGCAGGAAGGTAGATGCACATTTTTCTACGATTCATTAGTTATTGACAGTACTTAACAATAAAACAAGCATTGCAAACCGAATGATTAATTAATATATTTACGGTACTTTATTTCACATTTGAAACAAAAACGTAAACTACCATGATGATGTGAAATTAAAATGCTTCAAAGTAACTCTTTATACACGTTTTATTTTATACTTTGAACAGAGCGTATTTGACAACAAATATAAGACTGAAATCCATATACTTTCTCTATTGTAAGAAGTAAATAAAGACAGCGGCCAGCTGAAGGACGTCTACGGGTGCGGGAGTTTTTCGCTATATTATATAATAAAAAAACACGCCGGATTAAAAATTTAAAAAAAACAAACGCGTAAAAACCTTGACCCCAAATGCTTAATTAAAAATAACCTACAATTGTAAAAAAAAAAAAAAAAATAAAAAATGGAAGTCTGTAAAATTATTTATATATCGTCAAGTTAGAGTTTAAAATGTATATTTAGACACAAAAATCATTAACATTATTTGTATTTGTGATTTATATATATATGATAATCTATACTTAATTACTCAACTAATTGTCATTCAAAAACATTTAATTTTCAAATAAAGTTTTTTCTTGATTGTGGGCGCGAAAATAAACATTGCCAAAAATATGTTTATTATCCTAAGGCTTACAAACTTTTCAATTGAAATGTATTGTAGGTTGATCCTTTAATATTCATATATAAAATATGTTGTGTTTTTCAATGATCTGTACTTAGATTTTGACATAATTATACATTGGTTCGCTGTATTTTAATATTAAAATCATGTTGTCGTATTATGAAACTACGTTTTGCAAAGTCGACCCTACTTATTTTTGCAACGAATCTACTGAAGTCGATGATAAGGGTCATCTTAAACCTGTGGTGAGGGGAACGTTATTTGGTTTCATATTAAATGCCTCACTGTGACTTTGAGATGACGAGCAACTATCTGTTAAAGCGTTGTTCCTGTGCTTATTTTGTTCAATTCAAGTGTATAATTATGTTATTATGTCTCAGTCAAGTCCGCCAAAGACCACTTCAATGTTTACTTTCACTTATTTGAATTTTTTTTAGCCTATATTTTAAATATAGGTTTTTAGATATATTAAATAAATATGAACGTTTTGTTATCGATAACTAATTAGTAAATAACTGAAATCCATATACTTTCTCTATTGTAAGAAGTACATAAAGACAGCAGCCAACTGAAGGACGCCTACGGGTGCGGGAGTTTCTCGCTACATTAAAGACCCATTGGTGGCCTTCGGCTGTTGTCTGCTCTATGGTCGGGTTGTTGTCGCTTTGATACATTCCTCATTTCCTTTCTCAATTTTAGATTAAAAATGCTTAGGTTACTTCACGATAAAAAGCTGGAGACTAAGACAGACCTGCCATTCAAAATAAAATTTGTCTGGTTTCCATTTATTTCTTTATCACAAAAGATGTTGGTAACTTAAAATTATCTTAGTGTTAGTAAAGTTCAGTGGAAGCTATTGTGCGAATTATTTTTTCCAAGAAATAATTTGTCAAAACTAAGGAGTTTGTCCTGTATATCTATCACCACATATGTCGTCTGCAAAAAACTCATCTTTGACGCTCGAAAACAAAAATTAAAAAAAGGCCATGCTTAGTGAAGTTGTTAAATTTGTATGTTGGGTAAGATCTTTATTACTACACAGTTTCTGGAGTAAAATTCAATACATTTGAACATTGAGTTAAGTTACAATATTTCAGAAATTACTTGTTTTGTAATCAATGTACTGGCATTTTGTAGGAGACAATATGAATATTGACAATGTGTACACCTGTGCAATACCATTTTATCCTGAAATTAACCATCATATTTTCTATTTTTATTTTCTCATTAAATTATAAACATAGTAACGGCATATTAATGTTAAACTCCCATGTGTAATCGATATTCAGTGCAATACTGTCTTTCCAGACATTAAATCAGTCTATGTTTATTATTTTTAGATAACTAATTGAATTTCCAACACTTGTATAAATTGATAAGCAATCACCCAAGATGCTTTTAAATGTGATGACCTAGGGTATTAATTAGTCTCCAGTTTTTATGAAACTTTCGCAATCTTTGCTTTTTTCCCCAAAAAAATATCAACTGTTAATCACAATGATCCGCGACTTTAATCATGTTTTTGGATTTTAAAACAATGGCAGCATCATGTTGATGAGTTGGACTTTCTAGTTTGTCTAATTTCGCATTTGTTAGTTTCAGCATGTTTATTATTTTTATCAATATTGATATAAAATATGGAAAACAACACGTTTTATAATTATTGCGTCCGAAGCGCTTTTCTGGATTTACCTTCATCAGGAACGCTCAAAACCAAACATTTGAAATCTGAAAATGGATAAGTACCGATAATCGTTGAAGAGCTATGTATCAAAAATACCTAAAATAATAGCCAAATTTATCTAAAGCCAACTTTGCCTGAGGGAGTTGAAACCTTAGTTTTATAATAATTTCAAAATTTATTAACGGAAAATTTGTACTCTTCTCTGTTACAATATTTCTTTTTGAGTAAAATTCTTGAGAACAAAATTAATCATTGAGAATATCTTTTTGATTACTTATCCTGTTTCGTTCTTAAAGATGTTGTCTTGTCATGTTTACGAATTTTGGTCAGATTTCGGAATCCTCTGGTTTTACCCATATCAATGCCTTAAAAAAAATTGCCCATTGACCACTATTTTTCTTTTATAAATATTTGGCTTGTATCATGATAAGCCATCTGTAAAAGTCTTATAAAATCCTTGTTTTTAACAGTTTTTGAGCACTATCACTTGTCAATGATAAAGCTATGAAAAATCAAGAGAGAACATTTTCCCGCAAAAATTTCAATGATTAATATCTTGAAAAAACCAAATTGACCTTTATTTTTTTTGCTCTTTTGGTTCCTTTAATATTACCCTATCGATATGTACTGGTGTTATGAAGCTTGTTTTTTTGAAACTGAGTAGGGAACCTCCTTAATAGATTTTTTTTCTATCTGTTAAACATTCATGCAACTGTAAATTTACAAAGGGAATAAAATGTGGTTTACTCCTATATACCATGTTAAAGGTTAAACTGTTGTATATTCAAGTATCCACATTTGACTGTCCCTTTGGTATCTTTCGTCCCTCTTTTAATTATATCATATCATTACTATCAGAAAGACATCTCTTTGTGAAAAGGAGACTGTTTTAATTCTTCTCATAAAGCGGTTTTCGATTTTTGGGTTTGGTTGTTTGTCTCATGTAACCAAAAAATCAACAGAACAACAGCAAATACATCGTCATATAATGTTGCAATAAAACATATGCTGTTATTATTCTCAATCAATGTCTTAACCAGATAGTCATATTCTCTATGTGTTTCATCTAACGATTGCCATTTTGGATTTAATACTTGTGTGTTTCAAAACAGATTAATTTGAATATGTTAACGATATTTCCAACATTTTCAATCGTCTACAGATTTACTGCTATGCAAATATAGTGTTGTTTTAACGTTCTGAGTGTTCTAATATTCAGCACAATTTGTTTTTCCGACCGTACAAGGGCTGTATAACCAGTTAAGGTTGTTAAAAACATACGCCATCATTATTTTTCTCTCTATAGGATGAAGCTGGTAGATGCTTTGGTCATGGGTGCAAAGACGGTCAAACCTGTTATTTTCTGAAAGATGGATCACATAAATGTTTACATACAGGTTTGTTTAATCTTGATCACAGATGAAATAATAACAACAACAGAAACCACATAGCTTGACCCAAACGAGGTAACAAAATGATGTACTAAACAAGTACATGCCATCATCACGGGGGGGGGTAACTTCGATATTTTCTTGGTAGGGGTGTGCCATTTTTGCCTCAAAAAACGTACCCATTTTAATATAACATTCACTGAAATTCAGTACCTATAGGTATATAAATATTTAAGAAGGAATGACCTATACTTATATACAATATTTAAAATATGAGCCATGCTTATATAAGCACTGCTTATATAAGCACTAACTCACCGGGATTCATTTGGGAACTTATTTGAAAACACTTTGTTTGAAAGGTGAACTTTCAAATGAATTGATTTAATTTAATATAATAATTGACCATTAATAATGTATGATTCTCAATAGCATATTTTATATATGATATGTAGATCATACCCCGAATCAATATATAGTTATCAAACGTAAATGCATTTTAATATAGGATGTCATTAAAAAGGAGGGTCATTTTTATATAAAATCTCGCACAATTATGACCCATATTTTTGGCACATCCCCGTATACCCAATAATAGGAAGTTGACCCCCCGTGGCCATCATACAATAATGTCTTATTATTATTCACCCGTATCTCATTCGCTTTATGTTGGATTTGCATTTAATGATTGTCGTAACAATTGTGTTATTGGAATATAAAATATTAACAAGTAGTAATATATCATGCTTCTATTTTTAACTTACAGATGCTATAACTGATCATTGTATGCCTTTCAGAAATTAATTAGATAAAAACAAAGATATAGAATGACAGAAACGATATGTTTATTATAAAGGTATTCGGTTTGAGTTTTTTTTTAAATTGACTTTCAAACAAATGGTTTTGTAATGAAATCCGGGCCCAAGGGACATTTAAAAGCATTAGCTTAAAATAAACCGACTGCGCCTTGTTTAAATGTAGACGTCTTAGTCGTCATGGATAAACTGCATGTCGTCATTATCTTGGTTATGCTTAGTATGAAGCCATTATCTGGTCCTACTTTTATTGTTATTCCTTCATTACAGGCGTTCTATGAATAAATTCTTATTCACCTTGAGCAACATGGTGGTTTCTGGTAATTGTTCGAGACGGTAAAATCTTATGGAAATCTGGGGTTCACTTCCGTTATATGTGCGAATTATGTAGCTAAAGCTTTAACCGTTTTAATTGTGTATGACGTGGAAAGCGAGATATAGGTACTGCTATGCCGATGTTGGCGAAGACTGCGATGACGGTATCAACACATGTTAAGTGTTCTGCTAAGTTAGTTTGATAGATATTACTTGTGAGAGATAACTGATAATTTGTATGCACATGTGGAGATACATTACAATCAATACATATCAGTTTGTTAACGATTTTGAGGCTTAGCATCATGAGCCATGGTCCAGTGAATTCGAATAAATAAGCCATATTAAATGTTCAGTTTTTATGGTTAAGTTAAATTGATAGGACCTATTGTGGTTTATTATTAATAATTGTATGAAGATTCATTACTATCAGTTTATACTAGTTTGATGACCATTTGGAGACCTTGTCCCCCCAGTCATGGTCTAGTGACTTTAAATGAAATTATGATTTTCAATATTAAGTACTATGATTAAGCAAATTTGATAAGACCTACGTAAAAAGACAATATTTTCTATAAAGCTAAATTGCTATCTGTACTAGTTTGCAAAACATTTTAAGGTCTTACCCACATGTTGGTCCAGCGACTTTGAATTGATAAGAAGTGGTGCTGTCCATAAGTTTGTCTTTTTCTTAAATGTATGCCGACATGCGAGACATATTTCTGTGTCAAGTATATATTATTGAGGAACTGATTTCTACTTCGATTTATTTATTGTCATGTTGTTGTCGTTCTTTTTTCATTTTCTATTGGTAAGATTAAGTAAGGTCAGCTAGTATAAAGGAAACTGTTCAAGGTAAAGGTAACTGAACGGTACATGAACTGCTTTTTTCAAAAGTAAAATAAGTCAATTATCCAGTTTTTCATGGCCTTAAGCTTGGCGTTATTGAAATGAAAATAGAGTTATATGCTAGTATTGAAGGGACATCTCTCAACCTTTTTTCCTGATATCAATTCTATGACGGTGTGCTATTGTTTTCAAAAATTAATTTTAAATAAAAAAATTATATAAAATACTTCATTCGTCAAGAAATCAAACTATGTGTTACACTTGGCACTCATGCTGTTAGTGTGTTTATAACATCAATATTATACCCTTTGTTCTAGTGTGCAAGCTTGAGTAACCCTGTAAACTGAAGTACAATAGTCTATAAAAAACCATGTAATAAAGGAATGGTGCTTTGGGCACCAAATATATGTTTACGACTTAAAGTTTTGATAATGCATGTAAATGTAGAATTTATTTCCTACAACAGTAAAAAAAAAAGGAAATAATTTTGCTATTCTTTCTCTTATGCAACTGGATATATGACGTACTTTACTTTGGTGGTATTACAACTGATATGAAAGCAATGTTACGGAAAGTAAAACATCAGCACTTTACAATTGAGTCGCATGTGTTGCATACATATACCTTTTAGTGTAAATGTTGAAAGAGTTGCATATCGCGAAACACATTTCAACACAAAAAGGACTAAACCAAATAAAAATAGACATGTTTACAAAGCGAATTTGTTTATGTTTCAAATGAATACTGTGGATTCATTATTATTCGTTGGATACCAATTTTTGTGGTTTTCGTGGGTACAAGTGAACCATGAAATTGAATATTCAACGAATGACAAATTTTCTATTGGAGTGTATGCAGACTTCGGCAATACCACGAAATTACACTTCCACAACCATGCACGAAAATTGGTACCAACGACAATAAATGAATTTTCAGTATTCCACATAATATGTTTTTGTTGTAGAATGTGTGATTTCACCACCAACTGTCAATCATGCTTATATTATTGATACAGACAAAGTGTATAAATTGAAAGCCAGCGTTCACTATAAATGTGCGACAGGATATAAACTGTTTGGAAACAACGAAGTGTTTTGTAGAGCTGGTGGAAATTGGTCAAAAATTAACTTCGAATGTCTTGGTACGTCAAAATATATCTCAATTAAATAATCAATTATAGGTGCTAACTATCGAGACCTAAAGTCTCACCCTAGTGAAATTAATCTTATTGCTTTAGATTGTTGTTATCTCTATAGGAAACAAGAGTAATTTGCATCAGAATAAACTTTAATTAACGCAAACAAAAAATCAAGATATTACAAATACAAATACACATATGCATGTATATCGAAAACCGTAAAAGATGTTTGAAATAAATATATATAAAATACGAAATAAGGTGCTGTAGTGTATCACAAAGGTGAATTCAAATCCTTTTGAGGGTTAAAAGTTTTTCATTCATAAAAATCTAATTCTAACACTGTTTGGTTTTATTTTCAAACTCATAGTTTTATATATATATATACATGTAGGTTTCATGCGTATCAATTCATTTCAAGTGTAATTCTATCAATACAAATAACAGTTTAGAACTTTCATGACCATTTCTCTATTTACATTGATTATAAAACTTAAGCACAAACATTTGAAATCCAGGGATTCATAGATACGTAGAAAACTTATATACAAAAGAAACAATGAAAGTATAGCAAAACTCAACTAAGGACATTTTTGCCATTTGGATTTTGAGTCTTATATTCTAGGCAATTCCTTTTTTTATCAATGACAAATTAAGAAAGAAATGTTATAAAGCAGTGATGATATGCACAAAACATCTTATATTAAGATATCAAAGTTCATGATCAGTTCTAACTTATTGTATGACATGTAGGCAAATACGTCCGTTTTGAACTAATCTTAACTTAAGTTTTATTTATATCAGCACAGTAGATGATAGTCTGCTGTGTTCACGATATCGGATAAACTCATCATAGATACCAGGAATGACATTTTATATTTACGCCAGACGCGCGTTTCGTCTGAAAAAGACTACCCAGTGCCGCTCGAATCAAAAATCGAAATACTGTTAAAAAGGTCAAATAAAGTACGAAGTGGAACAGAGATCCTTCGGAAGACCAATCAGTCAACTCGGACAGTCTATAATGGCAACTCGGACCCATGTATTGGACACTTTAAAAATGTCATTGTCGTCTAAATGTTTCAATGTTTTCCAACAACAATTCGCCGTTTCAAAATCTAATGCATCCTGGGTAATATTTTCAAAAGTGTACACTTTAACGTCATGATTGGTTAAAAATGTCATGAACCATGGCAATTCAACCAATGACGTGACGTTATTTTCATTTTGGGGGTACGAACAATGATATTACCCATGATTCTTTAGATTCTGAAACGGCCAATTGTCAAATTGACAATTTCAGATTGTGGTCAACCACCTGCCCTGGCAAACTCAACAGTGGTCAACAAAAAAATTTTGACCACATTAGGTAGATATATATACTACAAGTGCGACTCAGGATATGGTGCAACAAATACAAAGTATAGAGTAAAGTGTCTGTCAAATGCTCGTTGGTCTAACCCTTCCGCAACGTGCAAAGCATGTGAGTTTGTCTTTTATATTGTTTTTTTCTCATTCTTTTTGTATCGATAATTTTCATTTTGTCTAATTATGGGATGTATGTCCGAGCGGGAACTGCACTAGTTCATTACTTTAAGCATATTTATCAAAAAGAAGTATTTCAATGTTCTATGGTCGGATTGTTGTCTCTTTGACTCATTCCCCATTTCCATTCTCAATTTCCAATCACATCCATTGATTATTTTTTTAAGCTATCTATACCATTTAACAGAAAGAAGTCTCAGAATTTAAATGAATTATTCAGCTGCTGTTTGCATAACTGGATTATATAGTCTGCATTTAACGAATGTAAAACATTAAATAGCTTAAATAAAGGCAAAGGTAGTATACCGCTGTTCGAAACTCATAAATTAATAGAAAAAACAAATCCGGGTTATAAACTAAAACTGAGGGAAACGCATTAAATGTAAGAGGAGAAGAACGACACAACATTAAAATGTAACACACACAGAAACGAACTAAGCATTACACAAAATCTGTTGAGAATAACAAATATAACATCAAAACTAAATACATGAATTTGTGATAGAAAAGTACCGTCCCATGTCATAGGCAATGTGAATTTACACTCAAATATAAGAGGAAACAAACGACACAACAGAAACATAACGTTTAATTGTAACACACACAGAAAGGAACTATAATATAACAATGGCCATATTCCTGACTTGGTACATAACATTTTTTAAAGAAAATGATGGTGGGTTTGAACCTGGTTTTGTGACATGCCAAACCGTAAAGATAATCATGACATATATTGAGGGAAACAATATTATGTTTTACATTCGTTTCAGTATGTCCATCTTTTCCATTGATTCCAAATGCAGAGATTAATTCAACAACGACATCAAAATTACGAGATACACAAATATTCTACACGTGTAATATTGGTTATGAACCACCAAAAATGTGGATTAAATGCTTAGACAATACATTATCAAATGATTCTCTAGCCATATGGTCAGATCCAAACGAAAATTGCCGAAAAGGTAAGTTGAATTTAAGAAGAAGTATTGAAATTGGTTTAAAAGTTGTTAATGCTAATTACAACAATATAACAAAGAGTGACAAGAAAAGTGTATACATTAATAACGTAAAATCAAAGGGTGTGACATTTAACATAAAATGAAAAAAAAAAAAACCAACAGAATACAATACAATCAAACAATTAAATCTTTTTTAACTTGAAACTTGAATACATTGCGATAAGGTTTTGAAAATATAACAGTTGCTTGTAAAATGCTAGTTGACATCTAGTTAAACGTACCAATACAAGTCAGTCATACATAATTATATTATTTGCATTCAGGTATTGCAGATCAAATGTATTCGTTCATAGTGTGTTAATTTACATTTTTGGATAAGTTAAGCCTTCCACTTGATATTTTATCGTGTGTTTTTCTTTGTTGTGATGTTATACTATTGTTTCAGAAAAAGGGAGAAGGTTTGGTACCATTAAAACGTTTAATCCCGCTGTAAATGTTTGCACCTGTCCTATGTCATGAATCTGATGTACAGTAGTTGTCGTTTGTTTATGTAATTTTTACGTGTTTCTCGTTTCTCGTCTTTTTTTATATTGATTAGACCTCAGTTTTTCCCGTTTGAATGGTTTTACACTTGTAATTTTTGGGGCCCTTTATTGCTTAGTGTTCGGTGTGAGCCAAGGCACCGTGTTGAAGGCCGTACATTGCCCTATAATAGTTTACTTTTATAGATTGTTATTTGGATGGAGAGTTGTCTCATTGGCACTCATACCACATATATCTATAATATTAGTAGTAAGTTGTCTCCTAAATAAGAGCTGTACAAAACCAAGAGCCCTATTTCGACATTTAAAGGATATCAAACTATAAATTTATAAATGTGCACGTATTGAATGTAACACATACTCAGGATTTTTCTGATGCCAAATACTGTGGGAAAATGTTTAATAAGTACAGTGAAACCTGTTGAATTCGAACCTCTTCGGGACTTAAGATTGTGTTCGGTTTTGGCCTATGTTCGGTTTTATCAGGTTGACAACGCACAGTATTTGATATGACGGTGCTTACGATCATGTTTGGTTTATACAGGTTTTCGGTTTAAACAGGATTCGGTTTAGTCAGATTTCACTGTATAATTTTGTTTCACAAAACATAATTTTATTACATTGGGAGATAATCAAGTCTAGATCTGATAAATAAACTAATTATAGATACCAGGATTAAATTTTATATTTACGCCAGACGCGCGTTTCGTCTACAAAAGACTCATCAGTGACGTTCGAATCAACAAAGATACCGAAGGAACATTCTAACATTTTCTAAAATGTATAACATGCATTTTTTTAGATAAACAAGCTGTTTTAAAATAAATTATCTCCTAGATGGATACCTTTATTTGAATGTGTGATCACGGAACCTTTTGTTCGCTGGTCAGTTATCTTTCGAAAATCTTTCTCAGATTTCCCAAAATCTCAATATTACAACTTGTATACTTAATAAGACTTGGTGGTCTTTAATGAAGTAAGTTCGCAAACTTAATTTAAGGTTTAAGAGAGAATGCAAAATCATTTGATAAGGCGGGGTTGACGGTTAAACTGTGTTGCATTATAATCTATCACTGACGTTTGGATCCTATGAAAGCAAAAAACCTACTTTTCTTGAAAGATATCAAAATCTAGCTACTATATATTTGTATATTAGTTATAACAAATTGTATGATTATAATCTTTGCATTTTCTTTTTGGACACCGATATACATAAAGCTATCTTCAATAACAACGCCAGTTTAGAGTTATCTTACTGTGTACATTATAAATTTGGATTATTACTTTTGTCTTAATATGAGGATATAATCCTTATTACATAAATTTAAAAAAAAAAGTATTTTACATTGATAAGTTTTGTAAAAGAGGCACGAATGATACTAGAGGGAGAGTCAAACTCATAGATAGAACATAAACTGATATCGCCATGGCTGAAAATAAAAAGAGAAACAAACAAATAATAGCACAGAAGTCATAGAAAACTAAAGACTAAGCAACACGAACCCCACCAAAAACTGGGGGTGATCTCAGGTGCTTCGGAAGGGTAAGCAGATCCTGCTCCACATGTGGCACCCTTTTGTAACCTTTTACATGTGAATAATAAATGAACAAGTCAGTATCATACGCTTTTGAAACGAAGACTGTTTGTTTGATAAAATGGATGATTAAAACACATGGTACAAATGTAAGTACATACTTAAGACAGGCAAAAGATACCAAAGGGACGCTATGGCTTAACACGATAAACAAACAAACAGTCAAACAATAGTACACAAAACACAATACAAAAAGTAAAAGACCATGCAACAACGCCAGTAATACAATATTTTTTTACCCAGTTGATTGCGGCCCTCCTTACGATGTTATGAATGCCAACTATGGATTTGTAAATGTGACTCTTTACCAAGAAACAATAACATACAGTTGCAATGATGGAATGACAATGACGGGATTTGTATATAACAGCACATGTCAAGCGAATAGAACATGGACGGAAACAAACTTTGTATGCGCAGGTAAGTAATGAAGATTTTGATAACAGTAATTTTTACTAGATTTATTTCACTTGACTGGGCGGAGTTTAAGAAATCCGCTCATTTAAGACCAGTCCATCTATAGTTTTGGAGATAAGTTTATCAATGAGGTGTCCAGTTATTCGTCCCATATCATACAATCAGTTCTTTTGTATATGCTTTTTGTGAAACTGATTAGTGATAAAAATTCAATAAGTATTATAACACAATCATCTTTATCACACACATCTTCAAATAGACTGTCCTTATGCAAATTGAAACATAAGCTCCGCCCGATCAGTTGAAATAACATTGGTAATATCAGCTTATCAAAATTTTATCAAAGTATGACAACATATTGATGTCTTCTTTTGTATATTTTTAAAATTCTTTACATCGAATCTTACATCGGAGCATGAAAAACAATTGTTATTTTTGTTTGGATCGAGACAATCTGTCAAATCTGTATGAATATATCAATGTATGGTATTGTAGGAAATATCTTAAAAGTGTTAACATGGTGAAATTATAGTAGATAAATCCGTGTACTAATTAAATATTGTGTGAATATGAAGAATGATTGAATAAAGATAAAAAAAATCTACAAAATAATCTGATACAGCCAATTGTCATACATTGTGAGAGGACTATCCTTGCTTGTTACAAGAAGCTTAAAAATAATGATATCGCATTACCTCACAAGATAAGGTAATGATCAATCTTATTTTTGTATTCCTCATTTATGGGCATTATGTTTTATGGTCTGTGCGTCCGTCCGTTCGTTGTCCGTCCGTCCGTACGTCCCACTTCAGATTAAAGTTTTGACTACAGTTTTTTGTTGAGTTAGTTTTTGATGAAGTTGAAGTCCAATCAACTTGAAATTTAGTACACATGTTTCCAATGATATGATCGTTCTAATTTTTATGCCAAATTAGACATTTTCTCCCAATTTCACAGTCCACTAAACATAGAAAATGATAGTGCGGATGGGGCATCCGTGTACTGGGGACACATTCTTGATTTTTGCAAATAACATTGTTTTCCCCCTTAATGTTTGATTTATAGAATAAGAAATAATATTTATACATTAAGTGCGTTCGAAGCACTTTTCTGGATTACCACATATAACAAACACTTGACATAAAGGTACAATTTGAGATGTCATGACCACACGGAAAATAAATTGTAATGTCCATGAACATCAACGACACATCTTTGTCGGATTTCTTTGAATCTTAATTTCATTAAACTGTTTTAAGATATCAAAAAAAATAATATTGTAGAAACCTTTGTTAAAAGGGTAACTTTAAACAATATTGTTTTATGTATGAGAGATGTTTTTTAGATTGTGGAGAAGTTCCTTTACCAGAAGGTGCCAGTATGATGGTGTATCGAGGTGTGCATAGCACAATGTCTTTAACTTGCAGTGATGATTATATAGCTACAGGTGACGTTGATGCTAAATGTTTAAATAGTGTCTGGGATCTTGGGGACTTTAATTGCTGGTGGAAGCGTAAGTTTAATATGATAGAGTCAGTCCGGAAAAAAATTAAGAATTTGAGACCACTTTCAATTTTATGCATTTGTGTATGTCAATCAGTATATGACAATCTAATTCAATTCATCATTATCCTCAATCATTTAATAGGATAGCCGGTATTGCTTTGTATTCGGAAGCATCATTATATTATAAAATCTTTTTGGAGAGGACAAATTTATATATTCATGTATTAGTAGCTTAACTTTACGTTTTCGTATTGAACTGTCGTTTATCATGCGTCTTTAAGTCGTAATGTGATAGCCTCTTTTTTTATCTTTTATTCAATAGTTAAGGCGTATTTACTCTAACTTTGTTTCTTTTTATGCCATTACTATATGAATAAGTGGTAGGAGTGTCAATGATACAACTCTCCATCTAAGCCACAATTTGTTTAAGTAAACCATTATAGATCAAAGTATGGTCTTCGACACGGAGCCTTGGCTGACATTAACAACAACCTTTCAGGGCTCCAAAAACTACTAGACAAGTATGAAACCATTTGAAACAGGTAAAACCAAAGGTCCAATCTATACATATATATATATATATATATATATAACGAGAAAGAAGAAACACTTATGAACCGCATACACAATCGGCTACTATTGAAAGTCAGATAAATGACTAAGAACAGGTGCAAAAAAATGCAGCAGATTGCATTTTGAATTTTCCTAATGCAGGTTGGTGGTTCGAAAACGCTTGATACATGTATCTCATGCTTACTCGTGTCGTTGCGTGACTATCTATTGGCACATACTTAACAATTTCTTAAATCAAATTGAACTAATATATATAGGAAGATGTTCTGAGAGTGCCAATGAGACAACCCACCATCCAAATAACAATTTATAAAAGTAAACCATTATAGGTCAATGTACGGCCGTCAACACGGAGCCTTGGCTCACACCGAACAAAAAGCTATAAAGGTCCTCAAAATTACTAGTGTAAAACCATGAAAACCATTCAAACGGAAAACCAACGGTCTCATCTATATAAAAAAATGATTTATTTTCAGACTGCGGTGATCCTCCATATTTATACGGAGCAAAACGTACATTTAATGGGAAAATAGTAGGCCATACAGCAACCCATATATGTAGAAATGACTACCTTGACGTAGCTGGGGTTGGGTCAGTTAAATCCCATTGTGAACTAGGTGGCAATTGGAGCACCGTGTTCATCAACTGTTCGAGTAAGTTCATCTGTATAATAAAATAAAGGTGAACTTGAACTCATAAACAGTGATTACAACATTTTTATACAGAGTTTTCATAAAGAACAATTATGAAAGATATTGTCTTTGACATCTGGTACTCAAAGTACAATCAAAAGTAGTTATTTATGATTTATATTAAGAGCTTTTAACATAAACAGAAATTGAAACCACCATTTTTTAGACAAAAAAATAAATAGGTGAAATAAACAAACATTCTGATGAATAAGTTTTTAAAGGAAATTATCTTATTTGTTTATAACATCAACGATACTAATTTAATTAGATGAACAATTTTATTATTAGACGAAGTAATCAGCAAATTACTGTTTACAGAAATATTAAACTAGATCTCAGCCTTACAGTCTACGGGTATTGTATTCAAACGAATACTGGACAGGGAAACAGTCTAAATTTCTGATTTGCATAATTGTAAATCACATGATAAAAACTACACAAACAAAATATTTTTTCATATACAAATATTTTGGCTTTTCTACCTCAGGCATAGACTACCTTAGCTGTTTTTGGCAAAACTTTAAGGAATTTTTGTTCTCAATGCTTGTCAACTTCGTACTTTATTTGGCCTTTTTAACTTATTTGGATTCGATCCTCACTGATGAGTCTTTTGTAGACGAAACGCGCGTCTGGCGTATATACTAAATTTAATCCTGGTATCTATGATGAGTTTATTTATATATTCGATTAAATATTAAAGATTTTAAACCCTCGTTTGTTTATAAGAACCTTGAACTAAATATTATGAAAATAATCGCTTATGAAACATTTATCTGATTAAATTGATGCAAAATGAAATAATGTTTAAATTGCTCATGTGTTTCATGCCTTACTCTATTTACTAGGAAAATGTTATACACCACCGACTATGACGAATGCTTACTATCCTGCTGATATCACCACTTATGAAGGATCAGTCGTGTTTTACACGTGTGAGACCCGATTTACTCTAGTAGGTGTAAGTGACAATAGTACGTGTATTGCATCAGGAGTTTGGATTGGTCCAGATTTTGAATGTATCCGTAAGTTTGATTTTAGAAGACAGTTAAAAAAAATATTTAAACAACGTTACCAAGACAATCTAAACTTTTGTAATTTCTTTGTCGTTTTTGAGGATTGACTAGCTTGAAATAAAGATTTAATGTACACTTTTTCACATGAGGAAATACACGTGCCAATAGAGGAATATGATTGTTGTTTTTCTTTTCATCTGAAGTGTTTAAGCTTTTGTTATTTGATTAATAAAACTTTTTGTTTGAAATTTTTCTGAAGTTCGGTATTTTGTTACCACTCTTTCGAAAGCAAAATAATCACATGCACCAAAAATGAAAAAAAAATAGATGTAAATATTCCTATCAATATTTTTCAGCTGACTGCAGAAGTCCGCAAACTGTGTTCAACGCAAAACCAGCTCTATATAACAGTACACTTACACCATATAACGCCTTATATGAATGTGAGGCTGCTTATACAATGATTGGTGATTTCAATATTTCGTGTCAAGCAAACTCTGAATGGACGACAGAAATGTTTATCTGCAGTGGTAAGCAAAGATCTAAAATGTAATCAGCTGTATAATTGTAATAAATGTTAATTGAAGGGATATATATATATGCAAGACAATGACATACCTTTTATATTTAGTCTATACTATTTGTGCTTGATTACACTTTATAAAGTGAGAAATTATTAGTTTCTGTGGGTACCAATTTCGGTGGATAAAAACAACATTTCTTGAATTTTGGATGTTGTACTAAGTTGAACATTAAAATGTGTGGTTCACTCGTACCAGGTACCCACACAATTCATAAAAAAATAGTGCATAATGCATACTAGCTAACCCATAGTATGAATGAATTGATAATGATACTTCAATATTTGTGAAATAGAACATCTCTGTATATCAACGCTGTACCGATATACAAAATGTACCTTGAATATGTATATTAAATTACATAAATCTAGTTGTATTTGCCTTCTAAATGAAGATTTGATAAGGATCCTGAAATGAAGCCTTTTTGGTTAATTTCACGGTTGTTTGCATTACAACAACGAACTTGCACATTGTACATTTTGTACAATCAGTTACTAAATGTATTCAGAATCTAATCAACACAAATATCTCCAAATAGCTGATTTGGGTGAATTTTACGGCACTTTCCATGGCAAATCTGACTGAACAACTTACTTGCACGTCCTTCATAATCAATAAACAATCTGTTTTATCTGATCTTTTTTATATATTAAACAATCACTGGATTTAAAAAACATAACTTGCACAGTCGATATGTATATCAATGATGAGTCAAAAGTGTTTGTCATTTTGTTGATTTGTTTTAATGGAATGTGAATGAAAAATTGATTCACTATCTAAAACATATTTAAATATGATACAAATCATTGATGGAAGTATGTGTATCACATAACAAAATATACTGTTTGTTGTCTTTTAAGGATGTCCGTATCCAACATTATTAAATGGTACATTTGTCATAATTGAGCGAGTATCAGGAATAAACATTGTCAAGTACAGCTGTGATGGAGATTTAAATCTGATTGGTGATAGTGGAATCACGTGTCAAGTAAATCTTATTTGGACGGATCCCAAATTTTTTTGTACAGGTATATAAATTTATAAATTCATTCTACTTTAAATATTGCCTTTGCAATACACAAAAGTATATCAAAACAATCGTACAGATCGTTTTCTTTATTTTTCGTCATAAACTGGAATCGTACAAGAGTTGGAAAATGACTTTGTTCATTCCAACAAAAAAGTCAACACTTATTAAAACAGTTTTTCGATAGAATTTCAGAAAACGATGATCTTTAGTCTTTATAAAACAGATTGTAAATACTAATTCTCGAGCGATCGAATCTTTCAATAATTGCAAAAAATAATTTTCAGCACACAGTTACAGTTAGAATTGCTGAAAAAATGATAATCATTAGAAAGCAGAACTCTTTTAGTTCGATGAAAACATATCTTTCTACATACAAAAATTTGAATGTCACTTAATTTGAAATTCTAGGATGCGCGAATCCTCCATCAGTACCAAATGCAGCATTACATATAGAATTACTTCAGAGTGATAGTATGGTGTACTATGATTGTGATGATGGATTTAATTCTGTTGGTTACAAATACATCGATTGTATAGATAACTCGTGGACTGTACGGCGATTCATTTGTACACGTAAGTAAGATAAAAAAAAAACAAAAGGTAGACCCAACACTTCAGTTTCGAAGCATTAGTATTGATAAGATCTATGAAGTACATTTAAACAGTGGATGTATTGTTAAGAGATCAAATTTCCTAGCCACCTCCTCAAAACCTATCCAGGTTTAGCTCAGTATACATGGAAATAGATTAAAAATGATTTACTTCCGTTAATATTGCTCTTTTATGCTAAAGTAAGTTGATGTTTTAGATTTCAAGTATACAATATTAATTTCAATACACAGACTTTCTTAATGTTTTGTTTATATATATACATGTAAGCTTTAACTACATAATATTGAATGTAATGGAATGGCCTTAAATGAAATCCCGTGATGCAATACATTCAAGATGGTTAAAAAAAGGCAATTAATAAAAAAACAATAAAAAGAGACATAAACTAACATTGTTGGTTATGTTTTTCCCCAGTTCCAAACGTAATACTGTACGAACTACATATAAAAAAGAAGATGTGGTATGATAACCAATAAGACAACTCTCCACAAGAGATCAAAATGACAAAGAAATTAACAACTATAGGTCAATGTACGGTCTTCAATAAAGAGCAAAGCCCATCCCGCATAGTCAGCTACAATCTGATTATAGTAAAGATCATGTGTGTCCAAGGTCTAACTAGGAACTTAAAACACACCATTATCAAAAACCTATTGGGATCCACTGGTGTGGTAGCTGTAATTGTGTTTTTGAATCCGAAATTTCATTGGTTGTTATAATACTTAGAACAGAAAGTTAAACGAATGTCTGTACCTTAATCAAATTGTACGAGTTGTACATATCTTGCAAAATTCTTTGAAAGCACGTATATTTGTTCAGGAATTTTGTATACATGATAATTCCAGTTCTAAATTAACCAGCTATCTCAAATGCTAAGTATTTACAGTGACCGCATATCATTACCGGTCAACTCGATTTTGTACTATAAAGTATGATAATTAATTACATTTTCAACCGTGTACGCTAGTAAATATTGTACTTACAACAATGACAGGTGGATAGGTATGAAGATAAATCAGACTTCAAAAGTGAAAAAGAAAGAAAACTAAACAGCCGACATAGCATTTAAGGGTCAATTGCTAACATTTTGTTTTAAGAAACAATCGATATGTTCGAAAAGGCATCCGTTGTACATTATATCAATGAAGTCTATTAAAATTGATAATTTTGAAAGGTAAAACACCTATTTTCCAAGCCGAACTAAACATAATGTTTTGCATGTTTTAGTAGTTTCTAGACCAGTAGTTATACCTTGCATTAAGGAAGAGAGAGCAGACCTAAAATGAGGAGCTAAAACTTAGAAGTAGAAGAAGAACTGACAAACTCAATTGAAAAAAACGAAAAGAAAAAAAAAGAAAAATCGCCCTATAAAAAACGCAAGGATGAGAAACAAACACATAACTGAAAACAGAGAGTGGTCACAGGTGCTTTTTTTTTTAAATATATAACAGACATTTATGAATATCACGAAACAATCATCGTTTGGAATTTTCCACTCTTCTTTTAAATGTATCGGTGTTTTTCGGGAATTCATTTGGGATTTCTTTTTATTCATACAGCTTGCACAGAACCAACCAGCGTTCAGAACGCTACATACAAAATTGAAGAGATTAGCAACAATTTTGAAGTTTTATACCAATGTGATACTGGATTACGTTTGATTGGAAACAAGTTCACACAATGTCAGGTAGATGCGACATGGACATATCCAACATTTATTTGTACCGGTAAGCTTATGTAGTTCAAGGTTATTACTTGCTGTTTAAAAAGTTAAAAAAAATGTAATTACTTACAATATTCATATATGTATATACTTTGCATTAAAATAATCTATTAATACATTGCCAGTTTTGATTTTGTTAATTGTAGTTTTGATTTATTAATTTTGAGAAGTTGGTTCAAATGTATTCAATTCTTTCTAAAAAGGTTATCTTTCTCAAAAGCTTCTATAGTTTTAGAGATCAGTGTAGCCCGGTTCAGCTTAGGGCATTTATTGCATACTCGGTATAGTCAACAGGCCGGTAAAAATCACATTTCAAGTCAATTAACTACAGAAAAATTCAGGTCATTGAACTACGAAGGTACTTTATAGTATATGACAATTTATCACGCTTGACAGTGAAACACTTTATAAATTCTTAATGATTTTGTGATCAACGTAAGGTGTTCAACAATAAACGAAACTCATACAATATAGGTATTTGCTGTTTACTTAACTAATAAACGAAACACAAATGTGTCAGTCAGCAACCAACCAAACCCACTGAAAAACATGTCATGGCTTTTAACATGCACATACAAAATATGGCGGGGTTTCTAATTTTTTAATATCAATAATTATTGACAAAACTAAATGACAAACCCTATTATTGTTTTTGTTTTTGTTGCCTTCTAATACATAATGAATCTTCAATTTGGATATTAACTTATTAACTATGCATAAATGCCAACATTGACTTTTGTAGATTGCCCTAGTGCACCTTCTGTCAGAAATGCAGTTGTAAACATACCTCTGATAAGAACTTATTAAATATGCATAAATGCCAACATTGATTTTTTTTAGATTGCCCAAGTGCACCAGCTGTTGCAAATGCAGTTGTAAACATACCTCTGATTCGTCATGATGAACAACAACTGACTTATAAATGTAAAAACAAGTTCTACTTGTATGGACCAAATACAGTAACTTGTCAAAATGATACAACTTGGTCATCTATTATGTTCTCTTGTATTGGTAAGTTTATGAAATCACGAAGTTTTACAATATTTACAATACATATACATGTGAGTGGCCTCACAGGCAAACAAAATAACTTATCATTTCGATTTGAAAATCCATTTATGTACTAGTATTTAACATGTATCTTTGATTTGAAGTTTCTACTACTTTTCAGTTGTTTTTTTTTATTATTATTATTGTTTTAAACTGTTTACCGACACTGACGGTCTTCATGCTAAATGAGTTCTTTGTTCTCGTCGCATTTTTGTTTTATTGTTACCATGATTTTATCCTCTTTTAGTCGATATATGATATATGAAGATTAGTGAACTATCTACTTCAGCCTTCCCGAATATCTGCAGTTACCTCCATCATTGCGACCGTTATACTGCATCTGGAGTTTCTATTTGGTATTTTTTATAAGACTGTTATAATTTGTCTCGTTGGCATTTGTTTGTAACATCATGTTTTTGAATTTTTCATGGACTAATGATTGTCAGTTTATGTTTTTCTATTTTTCTTCTAAATCAGGACTGTATGTCGATTGTGTGTTGGTATTTTATTTTCATTCGAGTAAAGGTTTTTGTTTTTTCTCATAGAAATATTTATGTATGTTCTATTTTACTGTCAGAATTATTGTAGCTTTTAACAATTTATAGTGCGATTTTTAATGTTCACATATACATTTAAAAAAAAACATTTTAGTAATTTTTAGATAAAAAAATGAGTAACTTTAAATTGAATATATCAGGCTTATCTAGTTTACCATTAAAACAATTTTCCCATTGAAAAATCAGAGACTGTGCATTTTAAACATCTGTTTCCCCTGAGGGAGCTGTTCTGAAGCGCTGAATATGGTAGCACATAAATATTTGCGCTTAACACTGATATTGCAATTTTTTAATGTAGATGTATTATTCCCTTTATAAAGAAAAACATTATATCATATAAAAATTGTAAAACATTTTGTTATTACAGTTTGTCGTAGTCCATCAAATGTCATTGGATCAACATTTAAGTACGAAATGGAACAGAATAAAATGATTTATTATTACGAATGTGATGAAGGACTAACTTTAGTAGGTGACAATACTTTGCAGTGTAAATCTAACAGGGCATGGACACCACCGATGTTTGTTTGCACTGGTATGTTTTATTTTGTAAACCATGGTTATATTTGAAATGTTCAAGTCATTTGTTCACTTGCTTTGTTATTTGCTTGGATACAACATTATTACTGGAACATTGTATTCTAAATATATAATAAGAAAATAAGATATTTTCAAGATCTTTCGGCAGGACAATATATTGTGATGACTACCTCTTATGAGGTATGTTCGGAAATATTCAACTATTTGCTCATGTAATCGACCACACGTATATTCTAACAAAGACTGCATAAACAATTATTCAACATTCAAAGTGTTTCGACTAGATTCAAATAAGATTTTTCTAAATTGTGAAAGATGTTTCATTTAAAACTTAATATATATTGGATTATACAATGAGGTAGATATTCGAAAATTATATATATCATCGTATTGCCTTCAACAATGAGAAAACCCATGTGCATCGGCATTTTCACACAATAACCCGACTAACTAGTGTTTTATGTAAAGTAGTGACGTATACCAAGTTTTTAGTTGCAACTACCAAGTTGGTATAGCTGATTAATTCCTATAAACAGTACATGAAATGTTTTTCGTCAGTCTAGAGGGTAAACATGACATGTTTATTTTCATGTACGTATAAACTTCGATTTACTTTAAACCAAATTTCTTGAAAATATATTTTTTCGAAATAGAAAAAGAAAATGTTATCAGTAGTTCTTAATATTTTTTAGGATGTTCGTATCCGACATTATTAGCTGGTACTTCTGTCACAATTGTGCGTATATCTGCAGTTAATATTGTAAAATATAGTTGTGACGGTGTGCTAAATCTGATTGGCAATAGTGAGATAATATGTCAAGAAAGCCTGAACTGGACGGATCCATTATTCTTTTGCACAGGTAAACATGAATTTATTTTATTGAAATTTTTATATATAAGTGTAAGCATTTGGTATGACTATAATGATATCATTTCAAAAATATGTATATGTTAATATTTGAAAGCTAAATACACACGTTGTTTAAACTACTGTTAAAACAATATACTAATTATCTAATGGTTACAATTTTTTGTAGAGATTTTCTGTTTTAATTTTTCTCGGTGTTCAGTATTTTTGTGATTTTACATGTTTTTAGACACAGAGGTAGTTTTCGAACACACAAACATATACAAAATATATATATCTAGCTTTTCTATCTAAGAAGTGAATAATGAAAAAAGTAAAATCACAAAAATACTGAACTCAGAGGAAAATCTAATCGGAAAGTTCATAATCGCATGGCAAAATCAAATGACAAAACACAAAAAAAAAACGAATGGAGAAGAACTGTTATATTCCTGACTTAGTACGGGCATTTTCAAACGTAGAAAATAATGGATTAAAGCTGGTTTTATAGCGCTAAATTGATTGTATTATTTGTTATTTTAGGATGCATGAATCCACCAGCTGTACCAAACGCAGCATTACACATAGACTTACTACAGAATGATACCATGGTGTACTATGATTGTGATCATGGATATAACTCTGTTGGATATAAGTATATTGATTGCTATGGTACTTCATGGACTGTAAGACGATTCATTTGTACACGTAAGCATCAATCGTAAAATACAACTAATACCTTGTCGTTTAAAACAATTTGCGGTAGTATAATTAATTAGTATGCACATGGTACATAATTTCTGAAAAATAAACAACATAATAAAAGAAAAACAAAGACATATAAAACCCATGTTTGATACGCTCATGTGAATTAAAAAAAACATGGTTACTAATTGTTTGAAGAAGAGATACTTTTTATGATTATGGCATCCCATTTTTGTTTGTCATATTGCTATGTCATTCGATTGCATTGAAAAAGAGGTAAAGATATCAAAATAACATTGAAACTCACAAATCGAGAATAAACTGACAACCTCCTGGCCAAAAAGAAAAAAAGACAAACAGGCAAACAACACTACAGAAAACACTAAATAGACAACTATAGACTGAACTACTAGTATTGACTGTGGATTCTTTAATGAAAGTTTCAACCAGTTGAAAACATTCAATATCAGTCTTGTAGTTACTGGCGTCTTTAAATAAAATGTAGAAGCGCAGTAATACATTCTTGTAATTTGCCTTAAATCAAAATTTACGTCATGCTAAATGATTGACAAAAAAGTTAAACAAAAATCAACACTTTTGCACATTTCATCATTAGTCGACCATGATTTGTTTATATATATAGAAAAGAAGATGTGGTATGATTGCCAATGAGACAACTATCCACAAAAGACCAAATTGACACAGACATTAACAACTATAGGTCACCGTAGGCCTTTAACAATGAGCAAAGCCCATACCGCATAGTCAGCTTTTATTTCAACCAACAATGCTAAAAATAAATTGAATTAAAATGAATTACAAGCATATAACGCTAGCATATAATGTTTTGAGAATTGATTGAAATAACAGCATTACTTTATGCTAAACATTCAATATATTTATTTTGGCATATTGAAGGATCTTTTGTCTGATTAAAAAAAAAAATACTGTTAATTATGGGGGGAAAAGAATTAGCTATAACCCGATATGAGTTGATTCGGCATTAAACAAACACCAATCAATCAATATAATAACTTGTTGACCACATTCTTTCCAAAAAGTTTAGTTACTCATGTGCACTCTCATAATATAATGCATTAAAGATATGTACGAATAGCATAAAACAAAGAATACGTTGCTCGACTGTTGACAAAATAGTTATAGAAATCAAAGGTACCAGGATTATATTGCAATACGCCAGACGCAACGTTAGACTCATCATTGAAGCTCAGGTGAAAAATGTTAGAAAGCTTAACAAGTATAAAGTTGTAGAGCATTGGGGACCCAAAATTCCAAAAAAGTTGTGCCAAATATGGCTAAGGTATTCTATGACTGGGATAAGACAGTCCTTAGTATTACGAATAATTTATTCTTTTTCGTAAACAGGAAATTTATAAAAAATACCATATAATTTATAGTCATGTCAACACCGAAGTGCTGATTACTAGTGATAACCTCGGGGACGAAACGTCTACCAGCAGTAGTTATGTTTTGCTTTTCTTAATGCTTGTTTCAATTCCTTTTTTTTATTCAGGTTGCACAGAGCCACCAACTGTTCAAAATGCAACCTATAAAATTGAAAAAATCAGCAACGTGTTTGAAGTGTTATATCAATGTAATATTGGATTACTTTTGATTGGAAGCGAGTTCATAAATTGTCAGACAGATGTTACGTGGACATATCCAACATTCCTTTGTACCGGTAGGTTTTGGTAGTAGAATTTATGAAAGAGCTTATAGTCATGTCACATGCATTAACTATTTGCTTTTAAATGTATAAATTGAAATCAATTAAAAGGCGAGATGTGATTCAACCAGACACAACTATTCAATGTCAGCTGATATTACTAAAATGAGGAACATTTTGTTGTAAAATCTCACAGTCATATAAGTGAGAGGTTTAGCTAGCCAGATTAAATCCACAATCTTAAACATAAGACAATGCCTCTACCAAGTCAGGAATATGACAATTGTTGTCCATTCGTGTGATGTGTTGCAGCTTTTAATTTTCTGTTTGATAAATGACTTTCCGTTAAAAATGTTCGTCGGAGTATATATAGTATTTTTATCAATTTACTTTTTAATTCATCTTGACACAATAGTTATATGTCAGCTGATATATTCAAGTGAAGAGTACTTTTTGTAATATCTCACATTAAAGAAATGTATTGAACAAATGATTCCTCGAAGACAAAAAGTCAATACCTTGATGTAGAACAACAAGACTGAACAGCAAAGAATCAATCGGGGTGAACTAACGTGCTTAATAATGCGTGAGCAAATCTCCCTTACAGTATGACCTTTATTTGTGTTACTCATGACTTATTCATAGAATCGTGATGCAATTAAAAAACTAATTTGCAATTTTACGAACGATGGACTTCATTATAGTCACTGAAACATGTGAAAGTTGAATAACAAGAACTAATAAAAATCATCATAGTTGTATGCTTATATATTAAAAAGAAGATGTGGTATGATTGCCAATGAGACAAGTCTCCACAACAGACCAAAATGACACAGAAATTAACAACTTTAGATCACCGTACGGCCTTCAACAATGAGCAAAGCCCATACCGCATAGTCAGCTATAAAAGGCCCCGAAATGACAATGTAAAACAATTCAAACGAGAAATCTAACGGCCCTATTTATCATGTTTATGTATGTTTTTGTCATAACATAAAATGAATCATACAATGTATTAAGTATATTCATATTGATTATCTATTGACATGTGCATTGTCTGTTGTAGATTGTCCTATTGCACCATCCGTTCCAAATGCAGTTGTTGATATACCTTTAATTCGTCATGATGAACAGCTATTGACTTATACATGTATTAATAATTTTCATTTGTATGGACCAAATATAATATCCTGTCAGAATGATACTACCTGGTCTTCAATTATGTTCGCCTGTATTGGTAGGTTAGCTTGTTTAATTTATTGCTTTTTAAACCAACATTAGCAAAATGACACATGTGGAGCAGGATCTGCTTAACCTTTCGAAGTACATGAGAACGACACGGTTTTTGATGGATTTGTAGAAAAAAACATTATCCGCTCAGGATGATATATTTGAATTAATTATTTAATGTAACTACGATCAAATGAAACATTTTAAGTCATGGGACAGTGAATGGTCTAAGTCACAGATTTTGCTACAAATTTCCAATCCCTTTTTGCTCGTTGAACTATAACTTTAAACTGTTTTTATGTGAAATATTGCTTATCGAATTCTTTCAAAATACTAATTGCCAATTTGTAAAGAAAGCACATAAATAAGCGAAATTTTTCTATAGTTTGTCTTAAAAATTTCAAGCATTAATGACTATTTGGTCTTAAGTTAAAATACAGTGGCAATTTATGTCAAACTTTAACGTTATCCAGCTGAACAATTCAACATACCTTTAATTGCATTATAGAACGTACTGGTTCCCGAAAGTTTGATAGAACAAAAACAGGTGCTTCTAATCTGTACAAATGTGCCCACTACTTAAATTTTATATACTTTTTTTTACCAAAACTTCCCAAATAATTCATCTATTTACAAAGATTCCAAAGATTCAGCTATAAATAGGAATTATTTTGTTTAAAAGTACTTACTACTTCTATGTGTTCATTGTATCCGGCCCTGAATTAGTGGTTCTTTACCTATAATGTCGTATACACATTTTATGATGAGTTTATTTACAACCACTGGGTCGATGCCACTGCTTGTGGAGATTTATTTCTCCGAGGGTATCACCAGCCCAGTAGCCAGCACTTTTGTGCTGACATGAATTATCATTGATATGGTTATATTTATAAATTAACTGTTTACAAAATTTTAATTTTTTAAAATACTAAGGCTTTTCTTTTCTAGATTACCTTAGCTGGATTTGGCAAAACTTTTAGAAATTTTGGTCCTCAATGCTCTTCACCTTCGTACTTTATTTGGCCTTTTTATTTTTTTTTTGGATTCTAGCGTCACTGGTGAGTCTTTTGTAGACGAAACGCGCGTCTGACGTATGTACAAATTTTATTCCAGGTATCTATGATGAGTTTATTTAGATAATTTATACCACGTACTTGTTGGTTTCAAACATCAAGTTCAAGTTTTCAAGTATATAAGTACGCTGGTTTGAAAATGATATTATATATGATATGTCTAAAAGTATATTATCTCATAATGTGACATAATCATTAACATTCTAATTTTCTATTTTCATCTTTCAGCGTGTCCTTATCCTTCTAACGTTACAGGGGCATCATTTAAGTATGAAATGGAACAGAATAGTATGATTTTTTATTATGAATGTGACGAAGGACTTAATTTAGTAGGTGATAGTACCATGCAGTGTCAATCAAATACAGAATGGACCCCTCAGAGGTTTATTTGCACTGGTAAGAATGATAATGAAGTATTTATAATAAGAAGATGTGGTTGGATTGTCATTGAACCGTATCAACTTCACAAGAAATACACGATGGTCTTGAAGTATAGATTTTGCGTACTGGCGTTGTTTATCATCTTAATAACGTGTTATATTATTATTTTATTTGTCTTTATTTATATTACTTTTACTGTTAAGTCAGTTTTTTTAGATATCCTGTTTGACGTAACTTTGTGCTTATGTATCCCATCATACTTTGAACGACAAAATTATTTTATAATATGACTCTGTACCTATGTATCTTGTCATACTTTGAATGACAAAATTATGTTATTTATTAATAGTACTTTTACTGTTAACCCACTTTTTTGTGATATACATTTGACGTGAAGTACTTATGTATCCCTTCATACTTTGAACCACACTATTATTTTATTTATTATTACTTTATACTGTTTAGTCAGTTTTTGTTATATCTATTTTGCGTTACTGTATTTATGCACCCCGTCATATTTTGAACGACAAAATTATTTCATGTCTACCTGTGCGAATTTCAAACTTGCAATTTTACACCAGTACTCAAAACCCTCCTTCCTTGATGGGTGCATTTTACATGGACAAATAAAATCGTAGGATATAATCAAAATGAGAATGTTAATTTGATGTATGCCTGTTTGTGCTACTTCGTTACATTTGTTGTTTTTATAGTTATTAAGATGATAACACAATGTTGACTGCTGTACCCCTATTTTTGACATTTTAACTATTGTGTCTGTTTGTTTTGTACACGCATCGGTGACAATATAACGGAATTTGATGGGACTGTCATACAAGTGAGAGGTTTAGCTAGCTATAAAACCAGGTTCAATCCACCATTTTCTACATTTGAAAATGCCTGTACCAAGTCAGGAATATGACAGTTCTTGTCCATTCGTTTTTGATGTGTTTTGTCATTTGATTTTGCCATGTGATTATGGACTTTCCGAATTGATTTTCCTCTGAGTTCATTATTTTTGTGATTTTACTTTTTCCAAAATAGACCAAACGGCATAGAAATTAACAACTATAAGTCACCTTATATGTAGACAGCTCCTCACAAACAAAACCCTCTAACTGTTAAATGTAAAGGCATACACTACAGACACGGATACACATTCAACTGCATCCACAGAGTACGAGAAACAAACCATGCAGTAAATTTAAAAAGAAGACGTATTATGATTGCCAATGAGACAACACTGCATAACAGACCAAAATGACACAGAAAATAACAATTGAAGGATACTGTATGCAATGATTATGCAACATTTGTTAGATATAATTAATTTGTTTTAAAGTACTTCTTTTTCCAGTTAAATGTCATCCTGATCTTTCATTTGATAAAGGCGTTTTATTTTCAATCTGTATGCATGAAATATCACTTCATATAAACGTCCTTAAGACAACATTGTAACACATGAAGACATTGAATATTCATAGCTTGCAACTTTGCAAACTGACAAGACCTACACAAAAGTTTTAATGTAACTATGTAATAATTAGTTCTATATGAGAGTCAATGTAACAGACACCTTTAAATATTATCATATTTAACCCAATTCCTAACAACACACAACATAATAGCAGGAAAACAGATATGAAATCATAACAAGCAACATTTATCAAGTATTACATGTTTAGAAAAAAACTTATATAGTCTAATGCAAAATGTGATCTGTTCTCAGAATGTACACATCCTATTCCTTTAAACGAAACATCAATCAGCATTATTGAGAACTCCGGTACATATAAGGCAACATATAACTGCAATGGTGGAACAAATCTGATTGGGAATGGTGTAATAACATGCCAAGACAATCTTACATGGACGGATCCATTATTCTTTTGTTCAGGTATATTTAGTATTTAACTAACTCTATAAGTAACTAGATCAATCCTTATATTTTAAATCTGTTTGACAAAATTGATATAAGAAGATGTGGTATGTGTGCCAATGAGACAACTCTCAATCCTAGTCATTTGTAAAAGTTAACCATTATAGGTCCATGTACGGTCTTCATAACGGAGACTTGACTTACACCGATCAGCAAGCCATAAAGGAACCCCAAAAATGACTAGTGTAAACCATTCAAACGGATAAACCAACGGTCTAATATAAAAAAAAAAAGAGAAACTAGAAACAAAGTTTGTTCATTTTTTGGCAGAATATTTCTCGTCAGAAACTTTTACTTTAAATTTACTTTTATATATATATATATATATATATATAATATTTGATAACTTTATTTGAAAAAAAAACCATTTAGTATCAAATGAGATTCCTGGAATATATGTCCTCATATACAATTTCTTATCAATTGCCCAAATGTAGATGTGAACATATGAATCTCTATAAATAATTCTCAATCTTTATCAACAATTTCTTATTAATTGCTCAAATGTAAATGTGAACACATGAATCTCTTTAACTAATTCTCAATCTTATGAATCTCTATAACTAATTTTCAATCTTATGAATCTCTATAACTAATTCTCAATCTTATGAATCTCTATAACTAATTCTCAATCTTATGAATCTCTATAACTAATTCTCAATCTGTATCAACATATTTTCAATCATTAATATTAAATCAATATTTTAGAATGTTCCAATCCACCCGTTATTCCGCATGGAAACTTACATATCGACTTAATACAGACTGATCAACTGGTCTACTACGATTGTAATGATGGATATAATTTCTATGGCGAAAAATACATCAAATGTGGAAATGACGACACTTGGACTAACCCAAAATTCATTTGTACATGTAAGTAACTGTTTGTTTAAAGATTTCAAAATGAGAAGATAATGCTTTAGATAAAATGCATGCGCATTAATGCTGTCCAAACACCCTGCTTATGATGAAAACTATATTATTGATCTTTATGTTATTTCTTTAAAGGGGCACTTGCTACGAGATATATGAAAATTCGAAAGTAGGATTTTTTTTTGTTCAATCATTAATGAAAGTGAAATAGTGAAATAATAATTTGCTTTTATCGGCTAAAATGGTTCAATTTTATCAAACTAAGCTTATAAACATTGATAATGACTTATTCACTTGCAAGTGAATAATTCGACCTCATTAAATCTGTATTCATAAGAACTCCAATTTAACCCCGCAGAAAGAGATATAATAACGCATGCATTGTCCGTGTACGGGTATTTAAAGGAAAAGAATGTCAACATTGAAAGTGATACTAGGTAAATAATTTGATTAACTGATTCGATCCACACAAAATCATTCTGACTTATAAAGGTAAAAACGACGATAAACATAATTTTTTAATCTACAATACAAAATGTAACGTACCTATTAAAATACAATTGCACGAGTTGCTTAGTCTATTATCTATGTTTATGTTTACATCGCTTATACACTGTATGGTCATAGAAGGTCAACTCGATAGTTAATTAGATGGCGTCTTGACTAAAATTCCCAAGAAACAAAGCTACATCTTATTGAGACCATGTCCTGTAAATTGTTTATTTTATACATTTGATAGTTTGGAAAAATATTTTACATTGTTATAAATGAAATATGAGAATTTGAGTCAAATCGGTGAACATGAATTTGACAGCTAGTGCCCTTTTAAGGTTTTATCAAAGTTTAAGTTAAAGTCTTATGTGAAAGTAATCTAGGGAGGAGTTGTGTAACTGATATATTATTGTTAAAATTTGTTTATTGTATTATTCAATCAGAATAACTGTCAAATATATATATATATTAATCGTCCTGAATACGCATGAAATATTTGCCACTGGACGTTAAGCAAACAACAATCAATCAATATATATTAAGATAAGGAGGTGTGGTATATTTTTGTACTCTATTTTATGTGTTTCTAGAGCATATTTTTGATATTTGAGGGAACATTGATACCTTTATAATTATGATAGTCTTTAGATTTTAATATTGAACGACTCAAATGTTCGAATGAAAATAGATGAATTCAAATACTATTAGATAAATTCGTAAAAGTTTAATATTGCACTGAAAAAAGGTTTATTACGACGCAATGATATAAAACTAATATCAAAGAACAAACACCCAGTGTATTGTTTTAAGTAACTCGTTATTTTCCTCGAATTCAGTTTTTTTTTTTTGCGTTTATTTTAGTTTTTGTTTCTAAATCGTCAAATTATTCCTTTATGAAAAAAGCATTGCAATTACAGGAACAAGTATAGTAAATGTAATTTAGTATCTGAATTAGTCTATGTTTCTACAATTTTCAAAAAAAAGCAAATACGCTATATTCTGATTTAACCAAATAATTAACATGTTGCAGCCTGCTTCGAGCCACCAAGTGTTCAAAATGCTTCTTATAAAATTGAAAATATCAACTACAATTATGAAGTGCTTTATGAATGTGATGTAGGACTATTGTTGATTGGAAACAAGTTCATAAACTGTCTGTCAAACGGGACTTGGACATATCCAACGCTATTATGCACAGGTATGTGATCACTAGAAAATAAGGAGGTTTGTATAGATTTATAATACCACAAAGTATAGTTTCTTGTTGCTAAAATCCATGCGATTCAAAAACAGATTGGCAAACAATGAGCAATGATGAGACGACGATACCAGGTAATGTCTGAAAATATAATTCGATTTTATTAACCTTTTTTTTTTAATTATGATAACATCCTAGATCAAATTAAATTCTGTCTTCCATAGTAACAACTTTCAATGTTGATGCTTATGTGTGAGAGATTTATGAAATCAACAAATCCACATTAGCGAGCAAATTGGCTTTGAAAGAAAACTGAAATATTGACTGTACAGGTAAAACATTTCTTCAACCGGTCCGCAATTTGCAAAAAAGAAGATGTCGACGACAAAAATAATTTATAGGAAGTATGTAGATCGAAATGTTGTTGAAAATGAAAACGATTTTTGATTTTAAAGGCTTTTAATCTAAACATCGTTATCAGCTCAGATAAAAAGTCAAAATTGTAATTCATTTTAGAGTGTCCGGCTGCCCCATCTGTACAGAATGCTGCCGTGAATGTAGACCTGATTCGTCATGATGATAGCAAACTTACATATCAATGTCTGCCAAGCTATTATATGTATGGTTCAAATGTGATAGATTGTAACATTAATTCTACGTGGACACCAACTGAGTTTGCCTGCATTGGTAAGTGCCTTTGTATTTGTATTCGGACACGACATTGGTGCCACATGTGGAGCAGGATCTGCGTACCCTTCCGGAGCACCTGAGATACCCCTAGTTTTTGGTGGGGTTCGTGTTGTTTATTCTTTAGTTTTCTCTGTTGTGTCATGTGTACTATTGTTTTTCTGTTTGTCTTTTTCATTTTTAGCCATGGCGTTGTCAGTTTGTTTTAGATTTATGAGTTTGACTGTCCCTTTGGTATCTGTCGTCCCTCTTTTAATAAACTTATCATAGATACCATAATTGAACTTATATTTTTAAACCAGACGTAAATAATACTTCGCATTAGAATCGTGTACAAAATAAAATAATAGCATAAGCCATATTTGAAATAACAACTACATTAACATTTATTATATTCTTTCGAAACATGAGTTGGTTGTTTGCTGTCACCCTTGGGTTTTCTTTTACGAATCCAACCGTTATTATAGATTATCTATTACTTATTTCTGTGTTCATGAATTTATTTCTTCCTGTTTATCCCTTTCTCAGTCTCACTGTGTTAGATATGTTATTAATATAGTGTTCTCTGAATATCAGCTGTGATTTCCATATCGTATTTGCGTATGTGTTTCATTTAAACCAAAAAACCTGATTCATAACGAAGGATCGGTCTTGTTGACTAGTTGTCAGTGCTTCGGCATGTCCCATTGTTTATGTATATATTTTCAATCCACTATTTTCTACATAGGAAAATTCCTGTACCAAGTCAATAATTTGAAAGTTGCTATTCGTTTGATGTGTTTTATCATAAGGGACTTTCCGTTTTGAATTTTCCTCGGAGTTCATTAGTTTTGTGAATTTTCTTTTTTTTTTTTTGAACATATGATAACGTATAGATATACTATAATTAAAATGATCATAGCTATTTGACAATTATGACATGCACAAAATTTCATACCTGATTAAATGTATCCTGTAAATTTTTATATACATGTAGTCTGTAAAAGAGCTTACATAAAGTTATAAAGGGTACCAGGATTCTAATCCGGCAGATGAGTGACTCAACAAATTTTCTTGAATCAAAACAACTGCAAGCAACACAAGATATTATTGAAGACAAAGCTGTTTAACAGATTTACATTTTTATATAGCTGTCCTAAATAGACACCTTGTATATGGTTGTCTCAGTCATATCTAAGTGTAATTAAAATTAATTAGTACTTAGAAATAGTTTTGATTTCAGATCGTTGATGGTATTGGTTAAAATTGTAATCAATCATTGGTTTGTTAGGTTTTGGTGTACTAGGATAGTGGCATACTTTAAATAATTTCTTTTGTTGAAATCTCGTTTTAACAGAGTTTACCAACTCCTGTATCCTTGTATTAATTTAATTTATAATCATTTCAATATGAATATAGCATCTTTGTCACAACAAATGTCTTTCCTTCGATTAAATGAAGCAAACAAAAAAAAAATGATAATTATCTTTCAAGTTTAATACTTCATTTCAGAATGTGAAAATCCAGGAAACGTGACAAATGCTGTCTTTACGTTTGTAATCGAAAACGGTCACATGATTTTCTATTACGAATGTGAAGATGAATTGCATTTAATCGGGGATAATTCTCAACAATGCCAATCAAATTCCGAATGGACCCAACAGAGGTTTACCTGTAGTAGTATGTATATTCCTTGCATTAACGTTTTATATATATATATATTTGATTGACATAATATGCATGATTTTTAATATCATAATCACATTCTTTTTTTATATTTACATATTTGAATGAAATAATATGCATGATTTATAATATCATATTCACATTAATGTTTTTTAATATTTGACAAAAATATTATACATGATTTTATAATATTATATTTACATCTTTTTATTTACCAATTGTTCAATGAATGTATTATTGTACTTTATAAAATACACTAAAATAGCACTTATATATAAATATATTTGTCTTTAACTTATTAATATTGTTACACGCTTTTACATTTCAAATAAAATCTTACACATATTTAATAGTATTATGTATGTTTGTTATCCTAAGCATGAGGCTAGACATAATTGCACATACTTTCACAATTTTTAAGCATGTCACACAAAGCCTTTTTGCTATTAACTTTTATTATAGCATGTCCTCAGCCAGAGCACATTTCACAAACTTCTGTCATAGTTGAGGTGAGTCCATACGATCGCATTGTTAAATATCAATGTGAAAATGGGACAATTGGAGCCGGAAATATCACGTGTCAGTCTGATTTGACATGGACAGCTCCTTACTTTACGTGCAGTGGTAAGCACCTTGTTATGATTGAAAACTTACTCTGATATGATATTGCATTAATTGATTTTGTCTGAGTCTCCTTCCTATACCTGTCTTTGGAAAATTACAGGCAGAAAAGTCATGAGTAATATACTGATTTAATTTTGAAGTTGCGAACTGGGTTATACGTTAAATTGCACTCTGTATCAACAAATCTGAATGCCAGACCTTTAATACAAACTATTTAAAATCATTAAATCGGAACTAAAATACTTCATAATCATGGATTGTACATGCCTTCTTGCAAAATCAATAATATACGTGTATTAATTAGTATAACATGCCAGGATTCCTTAACTGTGAACTTCACTCTAATAATAATCTAAATAAACAATCAACTGTTTGTTCTGAGTTTTGATTAAATTACTGCAGTCAGAATCACGATTTGCTTAATAGTTATCAAAGGTACCAGGACTATAATTTAGTACGCCAGACGCGCGTTTCGTCTACATAAGACTCATCAGTGACACTCATATCAAAATATTTATAAGCCAAACAAAGACAAAGTTAAAGAGAATTGAGTATCCAAAATTCCAAAAAGTTGTGCCAAATACGGCTAAAGTAATTATGCCTGGGATAAGAAAATCCTTAGTTTTTGACACCTTCACCTTAAAACATACAATATGTAAGGTCCTTAAATTACGGGAAACAACTTGATTGTGTCAAAGCTCTTTTTATTATCCAACACATAAAAACAGTTTGTTAAGAACATAAAGCGCAAGCTTCTTTCGTAAGAATAGGTGTGTATTAAAAACCAAAAGTATTTCAGGATGTTAGAATGCGTTTTGAAGTGAAATCGTTATCAAAAGAACGATTGAACTGAAACATTAAAAACTATAAAAAAAAAGATATATATATATATATCAGGTTTTCTTCGACAACCAGTTCAATAACTGACGTCTTGGTACTCTGATTTATGAATGCTTGAAATTTTTATTGTTCTTCATGACTGTTCGCTTTTTCCACTTTAATTCTAGTAAATGATTAAAGTAAGAAAATAATAATAACGACAGGAAATAGTAAACTATATCAAAATAGGTTTCTGTATTTTTAATATTAAAAGAATCATTAATTACGCTAACTCTTTACTTCGCTTTGAGAAAGATATTTTGCAAATACGTATTTTGACATTACGGACTTATGATTAAGATCTTAACTAATTCAGAGGCAACAGCTTATTAAAGATATCAATCATACAATGTTATAATGCATAATTTTGACACCTTCAAATACAAATAACATATTTATCCATAACTAATTTTTGTTTTAACATATCACGTGACATTTGCTTGATTTTGCAGGATGTCCTGACCCTCCAGAAATAACTTACGCAATTTATACATTTGAAACCACATTGAATATAACATATTTAAATTATGAATGTGAACCTGGATTTAACTTAGTTGGAAATGGTTCTATTCAATGCCAAACTGATAATATATGGAGTCAACAGAAATTCTTATGCACATGTAAGTAACAAATTTAAACAGACTGGGAATGTAAAACATACGTCAATGAGACACCAATCAAGCGAGAAAAAAAATAAAACTGACATCTTTTAGGATACAAGGTTCAAATGAACTGATTTGATAATTTCCATACTGTGTCAAACATTTTAAATATGTCTGTAAGTAAAAGGGTAAAAGGATGCAAATGGTTATTGATGTCCACATTTCTTGGATTTTCTACAAAATGAGCCCACAGCACATGACAAGAAATAAAAAATGTGTTTCCATAACCAATGAAATTTCCTATCCCAGAATGCAAATCAAATAATAATAACCTTTCAAAAAACACACAACGAATACCACTTCTAACACACTTGTTTCACTGCAGTGTACATTTTTTTGTAAACGATAACAAAGATGTCACATCGTAATTAACCAACGTGCAATCGACAGAGACAAATCGAGTCAATAATAATTCAGTTTGTAAAGAACTTTCATTTTTTAAATGTTTATTATTTCGTTTCTCAAAAATATTGTTGCATGTGTTGCAAATAACGCTTGTTGTCAATAAAAGTTCACACATAAGTTTAAGTAACTTCGCATGTGAGTAAATTAATTGCCTAACTATGATAGAATTGAGAATGGAAATGAGGAATGTGTCAAAGAGCTAACAACCCGACCAAATAAAAAACAACAGCAGAGGGTCACCAACAGGTCTTCAATGTAGCGAGAAATTCCCGCACCCGGAGGCGTCCTTCAGCTGGCCCCTAAACAAATATATACTAGTCCAGTGATAATGGACGCCATACTAATTTCCAAATTGTACACAAGAAACTAAAATTAAAATAATACAAGACTAACAAAGGTCAGACGCTCCTGACTTGGGACAGGCGCAAAAATGCGGCGGGGTTAAACATGTTTGTGAGATCACAACCCCCCCTATACCTCTAACCAATTAAAGATTTGACATATGCTGAACAAATGGTTTACGACATATGTTGTTAGTATGCTTGATTACTTATAAATCAAAAGTTCACGCATTATAAAAGAGTATTCACTATTGTATTCACGGGAATTCCGGGTCCTCGATGCTATTCAAATTCGTACTGTTTTAAATTCGTACCTTTTTAACTTTTATATTCTGCATCAGTAATACGTTTTTTTGTGGACAAAGCTTGTGTCTGTGTATCCAAGTTTAGTCTGGTATATATGACAAATTTAATAATACAACTCTATTTCCAACCTACAGAAACATGTTCAAAATAAAAGCATAACCGTTTAATACTGATTAGAGAAAGTTAAGACAAATATTGAAAAGAGCAATTTGGAAAATAAGGGAACACAATACTCGGTGCTTTAAAATCATTAATCATATATTTGCAGCATGTTCACAACCCACTGACGTCATGAATGCAAAGTACACAGTTGAAAAATTAAACAGTAGCTATACCGTTGTCTATAAATGTGATGATGGATTTAATTTACTTGGAAATAGTGTTATAGAATGTCAGCCGGATGGTATCTGGTCAGATTTTCAATTTATATGCACACGTTAGTATACAATTAAAATACCTTGTATTAATTTATAACACAAACTGATAAAATTCAAAACATACTCTGTAAAGTAAATTTTAAATTTCTTAATGCTGCATTGACGTTTCTGGACGTTGCCAAACAATCTTTTCAACGCAGATTAAAATCCATTGAAAATTATTCGAATTAATATTTTATGTGTATACAAAAAATGATGTTACAATTAATTGTCAAATGATAATGCATCTCCTCTGTGTGTGTTTCAGTGATTTGCCTTGGTTTTAATTTTACATTTTTTAGCCGTCATATGTCATGATTACACAGAAAGACTTTAGAAAAAATCGTTTCATTGATATCAATGATTTGATATTTATCGTAACTGTTAAATGATCATCAAAACAAGTTTTAACCAAGGTTTCAAGTATTTGAATTGCCAGACAAATAAAGACATCAATCATTGTGTCGTGAATATATACCTGACGGTCTCTTTTTAAATCAAGCAATGATATACAATACCTATTTCATTTGCACTGTGGTCTCCATAACATAAAATAAATAATCGAGGCAAAAACGTTTTATATAACAATGTGAAAATATTTTGACGAACTGCTAGGTTGCATTTGTATTCTTGGGTACATATATGTTTCTTATATATATTCAGGATGTACAGATCCACCTGAAACCCCGGATGCAACCTTTGAGGTAGTGCATGGTGATAATAACGTGGTTTATGAATGCGATGTAGGGTTGAATCTAATTGGAAATAAAAATATTGAGTGTCAGCCAGGTGGAAACTGGACTGACCGTTCATTCATATGCACAGGTGAGACAAATTTCCGGGAGAACGCATTGCATTGTCTTTTATAACAAATCAAGGGAAGACATTTTGTAACATCGCAATAAGTCAATTTTAATATTAATTACCGAAATAATACCTTTGAAGTAGTGATTGATTTCATGATACATGTCGACTACATGCAACAACGAAGCACTCTTTTTATTATTTTTTCATCTGAAATTGATAAAATTATGTAATTATTCATGTAATTTATCACAATGTTTCAAATCGAATTTTTTTTTCTTCAAAAAAATGTGTTTTACTTTTGATTGATTGAGTGAAACCTAAAATCTGATCAAGTTGATTTTTTTGTTAATAAAATGTGTTGCTTATGTGAATTATACCATTAAAGCAAAACAATCAAATACATTCAAGAACCATCGTGTACTATCACAAACGACATATTTTACATTTCTAACAATAAAAACGTTGCGATTTATTTTCTGCTTAGAAGTATTTCGTCACATATTAACATAGCAATTATAAATACAAGTGAATATACAACTCATCCCTTATAAATGCACTGATCATATTTTCAATACAGTATGCGCAGAGCCAGCTGATGTCATGAATGCCATGTATACAGTTGAAAAGTTCAACAGTAACTATACCGTTATTTATAAATGTGATGATGAATTCAATTTACTTGGAAATGGTGTCATGGAGTGTCAGTCTGATAGCAACTGGTCGGATCATAACTTTATTTGCACAAGTAAGTATTTATATGAATAAAATACCAATACAGACAAAATATTCGTTTCTGTACATCGACCCATTACTTAAAGAATGAAAACACGAGTGATTGAGACAGTTTATACGTATATAAACAAGAAGATGTGGTATATATTCTTGCTAATGAAAAAATATCTACCTACGTGCAGATGAAGCAGATATTAGCACTTATAGTCAACCGTACGGTCATTAAAAATGAGAAAAAAAATTAATATTGTATAGTATATAAAAAAATAAGCATCCAAGCTTCTAACTTGATGTAAACTATAATCCTGATTTATCTTTAAAATTTGCATTTTCTTAATCTCCACTCATTTGTGTATAAAAACTGAAATCAACCCTCGAATACATAAATAAAAGAAAATGTTAAGTCCAATTGTAACTACCTCCTCCCTCCCCCTCGAACGTATGTCATATAATGTCAGTTTACTTTTCAATTATTTAAATGTGTTTTGTTTTGAAAAAGGGATGCTGATATTTCTTGATCATTTTGAACATTCTATATAAAAATATGTTTAATTCAAATGATGATTCCAATTATTCTTAATGGAAGTATTGTAAAATTTTCAATGAGTAGTATAAGTGGAAATTCATGCTATTCGTAACGTTATTTGAACCAATGAACGATGAGAATTGGTGTTTATCGCGATCGTTATTCATGAATTTATTCAAAAGTGTAAAACCATGTTGATTATCAGTTTTATTAATGTTTTGAACTCTCTGATAGGCTGAAACATTCAATTGCAAATTTAAACCACCATCAAGGACAGATACTTCACGATCTTAATTTATAACGTACAATGTATTTTTACGAATTTTTTTTATTTCATGAACGTTAATCCAAGCAAACTATTATAAAGAAGAACATGAACAGTTTGTATAAGACTGTTTCATTGCACTATATTTTACATTTAGAATGTACTGACCAACCTATAATTCAAAATGCCACCTCCAAGATAATGCATGCTGATAATAATGTGGTGTATGAATGCAATGTAGGGTTGAATTTAATTGGAAATGATCATATAGAGTGTGATCCTGACGAAAACTGGACAGACCGGTTATTTATTTGTATTGGTAAGATTTATGTTTTACTTTGAAGATTGAATACTAAATTCACATTAACAAAAGAGCAAATATTAAATTTTTATGGCGTAAAAAAATACAGATTGTTTTCTTTCTACTATCTCAACAAAGATTCAAAATTCAAAAAGAAACATAGGTTTGTTTTTTTTTTTAAATCAAACTGATGCCGACTTAATGGTTTTGAATTTGAATAGTTCATTATTGTTTGTAGAATATGTATAAGACGTTCAACGTGCTAATAAATATTAATTTACAAACATCAAATTAAAAAGATAGCAACCGAAGACAACCACCGTATTTAATGTTCCTGGCTATGCATACATCGTCATTATTTTGAATGAAACAACACATTTTTGCGTTTGTAATGGCTGCATGCATTAAAGCTATTTGCAAGAACATTAATTACTTTCAATACCACTTATACATTATTTTGTGAATTTACTATTTATCGAACATTGTCGAATATTGTTTATAAGGAACAGCAGTGTATTGCAACTGCCAGTCAAAAATATTCTGAGCCATCTTATCAAAATTACAAAATTTGCAGGTATCTCGTGTATCTTTCCTTTTTACTTCGTATTTGGTTTGGTTATATCATGATTCGACTTGAGGGCCTAATGACTAGTCTGGTGCAGACGAAAGGCACGTTTAACGTACTAGGTAGCGTTGATGCCTTTTTTATTATTAAAACATAAAGATAGATTAAGATGAACATGTCGGATAGTGTTCAAGAAACTTTAATTTATAAAATAAAATTATTTTTAGAATGTTCGCAACCACCTGCATTTCAAAATGCCAGCTTTAAAGTTGTGCCCAGTGATAACAATGTAGTATATGAATGCGATTCCGAACTAAATTTAATCGGAAATGAAAATATAGAATGCAAGTCTGATGGAAACTGGACGTATCCATCGTTCATATGTATTGGTAAGTTAAGTACCAGATGTAACGTTAATTAGAATATTAAACCAATTATACACAAATGACCAAATTATTGGTATTGCAAACAAATATTTTGACAAATCAGCAAACATTACATTGTACAGTCAAAAGCTATCAGGTAAATTGTTTTTTTCTGCTATGAATATTTTTATTATTTTTTTCGGCCCTCTTTTCAAAGAATAGACAAGTAAAGACATCATTGCAGTTAAGAAAACACTTTTAAAATCATAGAAAATTAATCTAAAATAATTGTCACAATGATGTCAATATATGTTGGCCATTTTGCATATATTTATACATTGTAAGACATTTAAGTGTGTGTCTGAAAGGAAATACAAAACGTAAATGTCAACTTCATTTTGGTGAAAATGTTATGAAATATGTACAGATGATAATGGAATCCAAAATTAGAAGATTTTCAACAACACTTGTTGGTTCCGTTTTCGTTTGTTTAAATAACATATTTCTTTAAACGGAAAAGAGATTTGCTTTAGTTTCATCTGGTAGCATATAAAATAAAAACACACCTTTGCTTATAAAATTGAAGGAAACTAACATACCAGAACCAATAGTACTATACATTTCTTAATATACTAAATATGTTATTCCAAAATAAAGTCTTACATTGTGCATAAGGAAGACATAATATGTACATCGTATTCAAACGCGCATAGTCATGATAGTTCTATGATTTGACAGACAAATTAAAAAAAAAACAGTCCCTCACACGTTTCATATAATAGTCCTTCGTTATATTCTTGTTGTTTTAAAGCATGTGCTGAACCTCCAGTTGTTAAAAATGGTACCTACACATTTGAAATGTTTGACAACAATCATATTGCTAGATACAGATGTGACGGTGGTTTCACCTTAATTGGAAATGATGTCATAGAATGTCAATTAAATGGTAGCTGGACAGATCTTAATTTTAAATGCACAGGTGAGTCATGCGTGTAAATTACTTTTGGATGTCCACGTTTTAAATTCACTAATGCATTAAATGAAGATATAACGTAAACTATTGAAGGTTAGTATCTAGATTTGTTATAAAGAGTAACACAAATCGAAACTCAATATAATTCTTAAAAAAGTGTAAATTTTCTTCTGAGAAACCAAGGTTTTACTTGAGAAAGTGTTTACTCAATTCACTGTATACGCCAGTTACTTAATGATCTTGAAATATACATACTTGATTAATATTATCATACCTTCTTATATATTAGACATAAAATAATTATATCTTCATACAGAAAAGATCACATTAGTAAAATCATCTAGATTACAGTATTTTGAATTTTTGACGCACAAAGTATTAATATAGCACGACTATAATTATTTTTATTTAAATGAAAACTTTGAAAAGTAAAAATACCAAATTTTCAATTCAAGCTCATTTAAAAGTATTTGTTTAAACTGGACATTGATAATCTTTGAGACCATCAAAACTCATCCTAATTTGATAATTTCTCGAATTATGTGTATTGCAACAGCACTGGTGATACAAAAATACCCTGACAAACATTCCATCGAAAGATATATGTACGTAATTGTTTTAGTGATACATACCAAATGAACCGCTTTTATACTCAATATTAAAAAAAATCTTCATATTATTTTCAGATTGTCCTGATCCGCCAAATATTATGAATGCCGCTGTAAATACAGAAAATATACATCATGATGACGTTACTTTGACGTATATGTGTAACGATGGTTATTATTTAGTTGGTGCGAAAACTATTTCATGTCAGGCAAATTTAACCTGGTCTCCACACATGTTTGTTTGCACAGGTACGTAAATATATATGAACCTTTCCTAAGTCAGACACCTGATGTACAATACTTGTCGTATGTTGGTGTGGTTCAAAAGTGTTTAATGTTTCTCGTTTTGTACATGAATTAGACCGTTGTTTTCCCATTTGAATAGTTTTACACTAGTCTTGTCATTTATGGCCGTTTATAGCTTGCTGTGCGGTGTGAGCAAAGGCTCTGCGTTGAAGACCATTCTTTGGTGTTTTTCTTTTACAATTTGTGACTTGTATTTTGTATCCCATTGGCACTCATACCACATCTTCTTATATCTATATTAGTTTAGCTGTTTTTGCATATGTCATTATTTAAGACATTCAGTATATCAATTCAACTTATTTCATCCGATGGCAATGTTTATACATCAAATGAAAGTGTCACTTCAAATCATTTACATCATTACGAATGTTTACAACAAAGTCATGAAAACAAAATCCGTAATGATCTCATAATATCGTTCTTATATGTTGTCTGTTAACGCTCTTTAGAGGTAAAAAATGTTAATTGGACTCTGCAAATACCATGGCAATATAAAACAGAGAAAAGCATAAAAAAAAAAAACACAAAATGTATTAGTGAACCAAACAAAACATAGAAAACTAAGGATTGAACATCATATATAACTCACCTGACATTTGGGGTGATCTACAGATCCTGGTCCATGTGTGGTCTAAAGCATATTATTTGTATTGGTGATTGCATTTTTTGTATAACTGAGTTATAGAAAAAGACAGAATATACCTTAGGTACAATAATAAATTATAATTCAAACAAATAGTAAATGCCTACAAATACATGTCAAGAAGAAACCGTTGTACCGACAACCAACAATCACTGCGTAAGATTTAAAGACCAATCGGTACGGGGATGGTATGATATACTTAATAAGGGTAAGCAGATTCGTCTCCATGTGTGGAATCCACCGTGCTACTCCCTGGACGTTACCAACGACAATGGAAAAATATATAATAATAACCGGAATAAAAGTTCCGTCTTTGTTAACGCAATTTTTTCCTTTACACATTTAGATATTTATACATCTTTGGCTTGCAATTTATTAAGTCATACTATATTACTTAACATATGTTTTTTTTATCATGATTATATATACCAAGACTAATGTGTTCATACAAATATATTTACAAACATTTCAAATTTCAGAATGTGCTAATCCACCAAACGCGTTGAATGCGACTTTGGAATTGTTGATAGATACAAACAGTATAATATTTTATTATAAGTGTGAAGAAGGAACTAATTTGATTGGAAATAGCAGCATTGTTTGCCTCTCTTCAACCAATTGGACGGTACCTTTGTTTACATGCAGTGGTATGATATTGTTCTGACTGATAGCATGTATTTAGTGTTCGTTTCTGAACTTAAGAGGAAAACACGACATGAAAGTTGTGAATTTGACAAAATTGATCAACACCAGCAACAGATAAACCTCTAAAAATGTGTATTACAACTACTTTCCGTACAAAATTCATATGTGGTTCAAAATGTAAAACAAAAGTCTTGAAATGACTTTCCCATTTGTAAATGTGAAGGCATGTTAACAGTTGAACATACAATTTATCAAAAATGCATGATTTTGTCAACAGGTCTCATATAATAGGTGTTTTGGCATTTTCCTAAATGGACAAGGTGTCATATGTGTCTATAAATATTTTATCAAGTTCAGCTTGTCCATATCCACCATCATTTATTTGCTCAGGTATTTTGTTTGCATCCTAACATAAGTATAAGCGTAATCATATATATATAGTTATGGATCATGTGTTTTTTTTTTATATAATGGCCAGTTATATTTGTTATATTTGCAAGATGGAGTAAAACATGTAAAAAAAAATACTTGGTGTCTTGAAAATAAAAACAAGCACTTCAACTTGTTCGCCTCATTATTTTTTCCTATAATCTAATACTGCTTATTTATACTAATAGTAATGATTAGCAAGAGAGAACCAACATCTTACAAAGCGTTATAACAATTGCACATGACACATTTTAAGAGCTCTCCCTAAAGAGTGTTTGGTGTAAGTCTAAGAGTAAAATACATATTAAAAAAGAGTGTACTTATTATTTAATTGGTATTTGGACAAGTTCAGAAGTGGACATAGTATCTTATCGATATTATTTCATTCAATTTAAGCTTGTACATATCCACCACATATACAGAATACTACGACAGAAGTTGAAGTTATTGCCGGTGATCCTGTTGTCAAATACAGTTGTATTTCTGGACTAACACAGATTGGGTTCGGTTATACAGCATGTGATAATAATACATGGACTTTACCAACCTTCATTTGTTCAGGTATGTTGTCTACATTGTGTAAAAAGGTTAATGACACGACACATTTACTGAAAAGCAGAGGTACAAAATACATACAAACGATACAAAAACCCTTTATACATACAGATGTGCACAAGTTTACCCTCTGTAAACCAATTGGTAACATTCACCCTTTGCTACATTTCATTAAGTTAAAAGTACAAGATGAAAATGTCCACATCAGTTCACATATTTTTGAAATACGTCATCACATACACAAGGAAATGTTTCAGTCCTATCATTTGTTTTTTTTTTTATAAAGGTATTATCGATTACAACAAATATACAATGCGTTTTACAAACTCTTAATTGATGAATATGATTATCTTCTTTTTGTACATCTCTCAATCAAAAGCCGTTATTGGTTCTTTTGTTTCATAATGTTCCATATTTGTACATATGAATGAATAAAAGAAACATACCTTGGTGTCGATAAAATACTTAATTGAATTAGTTGTATTTGCAAGATTGAAGTAAAACATAACATCCAATGTCTTCAGTGTGTTCAGAATAAATGTTGACGCTGCAAATTATTTATACACTGTGCCTTCAATTTTCTCTTGTTATCATTAAGGTATTTTTGAGTTGTTATAAGGCTATCAATGTGGTAGGCTAACTTTAGACTGCTAAATATAAGTTTTGAAAACATAACAGCTGAGAAATATATTTCAATAAAAAGCTATGATTTGTTATTTAAAACAATTAAGAAATGTCTAATGCTTTGACATGTACGCATATAAATATAAATATCCCAATGACCCATTTTATTATGGCGGCCCACCATCGTTTATATATCAACAGCCACCATATAAAGTTCCTCCATCGTTCAATTCTCATCCATGGAGATTCTTTCACGTACCATGTTGTCGATATGATACACAGTTAAAGATGTTATATTTGCGAGGTTTAAGAAGAACAAATGATACATTTCTTAAGTGAATGTAGGAAATATAGCATATTGTTATCATCATACTATCTCATTTGTAAGAAATTTGTACTTTATTGTTATACATTTAGTTATGTTATTTTCCAGTGTTTTTATTTTTGTCATCTTGTTTAATCAGGATTGGCACCTATATTGGTAATGTTTCTTTCTTTAAATTAAATGAATTTTGTTTATATCTTAACAGTCGCTAGTATATATATATATATATATATATATATATATATATACTTGAAAGTACACGTTAACCTATCTCAGTGTTATGCCGTGGCATTCGTCAAAACGTTGATTACATTCGCAGAGTCGCTTTATTTTTTGTGTATTTATAAATAATCGAATTTCATTTGTGTATAATGATTAATTATTTCAAACAATTATTATGTTTTCTCTTTCAGATTGTGGTCCTCCTCCTTCTAGACGTAATGCAACAGTATTTTTAGAGAATACTCAAAATGACCTAATCATAAATTATCAGTGTGACGATGGTTTTAATGTGACTGGACTACCTACTTTGCAGTGTGAAATGGGTACTTGGCTAATTGGAAATTTTACATGTGTCTCCGTATGACAAGCATCGTGTTTGAGATATCTTAACAGTATTCGAGACATTTTAACGATTTTCAAGACCTTATTGAGTAGATGCATCATAATAACGACATTATCTTGCAATTCAAGATATACAATATGCATGGTAGTTTCATGGATGCGTTTCTGTTCATTATGCATTTGAAATCACTCGTTTTTAGTTTTGTTGTGTAAACGAAATAACAAAAAGGAATTATTACAATTGTTCAAAACATAACTTATGTTCTGTTTACTATTAGCTCAGTAAAAATGTGATCAAGAAACAATCATGTAGGACATTAATATCGACATAAACATCGAATTTAAGGTGTTTAATTCCGAAAGAATTATCGTTATGCATCAAAAGCGTCATGTTGTTCTGTGTCATCTTTAATTAAGCATGTGTTATTGGTATAGTTATAAGCATTAAGTTATATAGTAAGAGCAATATTTATAAATGTAAGTCTGGTTGATTGAGCCAACAGTAGTAATCAATGGTAAAATCTGGTAATAAATCGGAGACAACTTTCGGTTACCAAAACAAAAATCTTGGAAATCACATGAACTTCAACTTTGACCTTTATTTGGCCTTTTGAACTTTTTTTATATTCGAGCGTCACTGATGAGTATTTATTAGACGACACGCACGTCTGGTGCAACTACAAAATATCAATACGGTTTCTATGACGTGTTTATTATGATCATGTGATTTCGGGTGCGTCGACAAGAAAAAAATGATCTTAATTGAGAAGAATGTGCCAAACATACAATGTGTCTACAACATGTAAGTTACTTCGGTTATTTCAATATATCGAGAAAAAAAATTGTAATTGCATAGTACGATTAAATGCCTGAATAATTGCTGTCAAGTATTGAGTAATATATGTGTAACACTCCCAAACGTGTCCTTCCCCACAAACGTGTTCGATTCCCCCAAACGTGTCCGATTTTATAACCCCAAACGTGTCCGATAATTGTTATGCGCCAAAACGTGTCCATTATTACACGCCGGAACGCCTCACGTCTTTTAGCGCTAATACATGCATGTCCCAAATCAATAACGTTTACCGCAATTATGTGTTGGGGGACAAAGTTGATGAAGTGGTCATTTATTAGCATTAGTTTGTTCAATGCCAGTTGTTAATGATTAGCATACAAAAATATTGCAAATTCAATCTGTAACATATGAATTGACTTTTGACTGAAATTTATTATTGTCCAGTTGCAAGTATTTCATGCTCATTAGAGCGAACATACAAATAATTCTTGTACTGGTGAATTAATCGTTTAATATGTACATTATGTTGTACTAGTAAACTCCGTTGATGCATTTTATATCAATCCAGCAGAATTGACTTCCTTTCTTTCAACAGTTCTGATAGTTTAGATCATAAACTGGGAATCAAGTTTTTCAATAAGTTTCAAACATCAATAAAGACACACGAACAAGAGACATAAAATCCAGTGCCAAATATTTAATGAATTAATTAAAAGATATCATGTTAGCAATAAAATACATTTGTCATTTCGGGGCCTTTTATAGCTGAATATGCGGAAACGGCTTTGCTCATTGTTGAATGTCGTACGATGACCTATACTAGTAGCTCTTAATTTCTGTGTCATTTGCAATCATACCACATCTTCTCATCTATACTGTAGATAGGTTCTTTTATCATATCGGAAATTTAAAATAATACCTTAATTCTAACGGTTATTCGGGATTAACACTAGTTGGGATTTTAATCTAAAAAAAATAAGAGTTAGTAAAAACTTTTTTATGACTTCAGTAAGAAACGCGCAGAAAATGGGACATTCTCCCTTCACGAGGTGTCTGATTTATTATCTTCACGTATTAATGATATTGACACGAATGATAATTCCAGTAAAAAAATATGGACGCATTTGGGGGATTGGACACGTTTGGGTGGGTTTTTTTTAATGGACACGTTTGGGTGTTTATACAAATGAGAAGCTTTGGCGCTATTTTACAACTAGACATGTTTTGCAGATCAGTGACGTTGATGTAGACACGTTTGGGGGAATCGGTTACGTTTGAGGGGGAGGACACGTCTCTGAGTGTTACATATGTATATACGTATACATCAGGCCAATACAATCAAAATGATATACGAATTTACCCTCCTTTGTACACGCTCTAGTAGGCAATGTTAGATGATTGTCGACATTCGACAGTATTACACTGATATGAAACTCTTTTATAAAGGGTTTATTTAGGTGCTTTTATTTTTTATGTAGACATTACTTTCGAATTTACTGACCTCGTATATATCATATTAGGTCACTAGCACACTATGTAACGAATTTATCTTACCGACTATCTTTATTTGTTGAATTTAGACTAGAGTTGTCTCATAACAAATCTTCTTCTTTCTATATTAAAGTGTTCAAGTGTTCAATTTTAAGAACCTTCTTCAATTGGTCTGCACTAAAAAGAAATGCAAACAATAACTATGTATAATCAAAAACCTTTATTTAACAATATCAAACAGAACTTTCAATACTTTTAAATAATCAAACAGTGCCAAAGTCGTAAATCCACTACTAACCGTGTATTGAATTAAGCCCCGCCTCCCTACTGACCTAATATTGAATATACACGGTCACCACGCTGACGCTTTAAACCAATTATATTCCTAGAAATGTATAGGAGGTAAGATAATAACTAGCATTGTTTTGAAAATCTGCTTGATATATTTGTGTCAGATATTTGATGAAGGATAAGTCTTGAAAGTAATACATACAAGACAGAATTAATGTAACCTGTTTTACTAACACGGATGATCGAGTTAACTTTAGAGGATCAGACATATGCAGTCACATATGATCGAAGTGAGAATATGATCGAAGGCAGAACTAAATCCGACGCGACGTTTATAAACAGATACATGTAACGACACTACTTTATAAAGAACAAACATGTGTTGGATTTCATCTTTTTGAACAAACTGTAATATTTACATAAATTCTTATTAAGTATATCTAAAAGTACTGAATTTAATATAAAATCGACTGCGGTGCACTCGATATGGTTGAACCTTTTTATTAAACGTAAACCTGTCTTTACATGCTTTTTTTACATTTTTTCTCCTTCACCTTGAATAAATAGAACAACAGATGAAATACCAAAAGTAACAGGAGTGGACTACATTTCAAAATATGTATATACCACTTACCATTATAAGCTGCTGTATCTACATTATTCGGTGTCATCCCTGAAATCAAATATATCTGAATACATATTTGATTTTAATTGAAAGTTTGATACAAAACAATTACTAATTACGAAAATAATTTTCCTTGTTTTCATCGCCACTCTCCATTTTATGGACACCACAAGCATGTGAATGTGTTAATGGACAATATGTAAAGTTGTCCTGGCGCATGCAAAAGGCATAACACGCATATAATGTGTCTTCATATACATGTGGCAATACATATTGTTTACCTTCAAATGTACTTTATTTTAGTGAATTGTTTCAGTTGAGCTAATGCGTAAAGGAGTCATTATGATGGATAATTTAAATAAAGTTTATCTACAAACCAGTTTGCATTTGTTTGCTATTTTTTTTTTTACCTTTTTTGACATCTTGGACATTGTTTTTAGTAATATAGAAGTCTCTACATCCTGGAAAATATTGGACTGATATGCGTCCGCTGTCCATTATGTTACATAACATAGTGTTATCGGCTGATATCCTTTACTGGGTGAATAGCATGAGATGTTTAATCAGTCGAATCAACTTTTCTCATTTCATTCATATGTATTCATAAAATTATCTTTGTCTTTGTGTATATATAAGATTTAAATTAATGACAACATCGGTAATGATTCATGTTTGTTTAGAGTTAGATTTAGTTTTGAATAAACTTTAGTTTTTACACTTATGACGCTCAATGAGTTCATTTACAGTTTTTGAACGATGTGTCAACATATGACTTGTGACACAGAATGCATGTTACTTATTTATACTTTAAATAATCACCAGTACTTGTATGATAAAAAGACGTGATATTAAATGAATGTGTTTGACTTTTTAATTTTCCAATTTCTATTTCAAGTCACCTTTTATAGTACAAGCTAATGTTAAACGCATTACGAGTAAACTGTTCACTTAAAAAATGTCGGCATCCCCATTCATAGATATTCTGTGCGTTTTTAGGAACACCTGTCTAAAATATGTGGTTTTTTTATGTACTACAAGGACTAATGTACTTCCATTTGGTTTGGTTTGTTAAATTTGTGGAAACACTTTAAATGCAGCTATTTTACAGACCACGCTCTTCTTGGGAAATATATAATACTCATAAATATTTTATTGTGTTTACGTACTGGTTCAAAGATAGCATCTTTATCTTTCTCCTCAAAAAGACATATATTGGGAATGTAACCAGTATAAATGCACATGTAAGGCGGTTCATATGAATTCTAAGGAAGACCCAAAGTGAATGGTGTGCAGAATGTTAGTATAAGTGTAGAAGTTTGGGGAATATAAATAATGAAAATATTCCGCACAGCCTTATGTTTTTATCTAATAAAATAGTAATGCATATATATTTGCTTTCAATTCTATGATATAATTTTTTTTCTAAACGTCATAATTATAGTATAAATAAAGGCAACAGTAGTATACCGCTGTTCAAACTCATAAATCCATGGACAAAAAACAAAATCGGGGTAACAAACTAAAACTGAGGGAAACGCATTAAATATAAGAGGAGAACAACGACACAACACTACAATGTAATACACACAGAAACAGACCAAGCATCAGACAAAATCCCACAAGAAAAACAAATATAACATCAAAACCAAATACATGAATTTGGGATAGACAAGTACTGTAACACGTCTTATCGCAATGTGAATTTACACTCAAAATTAAGAGAAAACAAACGACGCAACGTTAAAATGTAACACACACAGAAACGAACTATAATATAACAATGGCCATATTCCTGACTTGGTACAGGACATTTTTAAAGAAAAAAATGGCGGGTTGAACCTGGTTTTGTGGCATGACAAACCTCCCCTTTTATAGCCATGTGAAATATAACATTAAAATGACAACTCAACACCACATGACTACAATATAAATGAATTGGAGAATACAATCGACAAAGAAACACACGAACAACAGCCAACAAAAGGCAACAAGTTGAAAATTTTAATACGTCAGATGTGACAGTTTGAGCCGTAAAAGAGTTCCTATGGATAATTGCATTGTCTATTCCCTTAAATGCAAGCTATACTTTTTATTCGAGTTAATATACTTACTATATTGATTTGAGCGCCGGTGATGAGTCTTATGTTGTAGAATTGTAAGCTTAATATTGTTGAAGTGCTTTTATAATATAGTAATAAAGTGGATTCGTCGATACTGCTGTTAATCACTATGGTATTTGTCAATTAAGAATTAAACAGTGTGTCATTAAACATAATGTTTTATACATACTTTTGATACACTTTAACCGTTCGTGACAAAAAAAGAGAGCAGATGAATACAATATTGTATATGGAGACGCAATGAGATTATTTAACAAACTCCAAATGAAGAGGATTAAGCAGCTAAAAGTCGTTGTGCCATCTTCAACAATGAGCAAAATTCAATAAAATGTACGAAAATGACAAAATGTAACCAAACATAAAAAACCAACGCAGAATTTATAAGAGATAAGCTGTACACCAACAATAAAATGCCAGACAGCAGCTAACGTCAACCACTAACGTTGGAAAAAAGTAAATTTGAATGTGACAGGGTACGACATATTATAAAGAGCTTAAGTTTTTACCTAACCTGACACAGTATATAGCCGCACAATAGGAGTACGATTTTACTTGTGAAGGAAAGTTGCCGAAGGGAACTAACGACATTCCTCAGGAAAACTTGCGATTCCGGTCTATTAAGATAGGAGTCGAACGGACTGATGGCGTCTGAAACTTTACAAAAGGATGATGTCAACTAAACCACTTGAAACTCTTGGATTAATGGCTTCATTCCTTGCGTATAATTTTGAAACGCAAAATATTATCAATATTTATCACCCACCCTATCGTTTGCAAATTGTCAGTTAGAAATTGAAAACTACACAGATGATAGTGAGGCACTATGAAATGCAAAAATAACGTCATATCATGCAGTATAGATGAAAATATTAAGCTTGTGTTTCGCGGAACGATTAAAGATAAGTTTGACAAAACATATATCAACCAATATTGGTTTTTAACAAATAAAGACGGAGTAGTCACAGTGAATCTGCACACAATTTTAAGTTTTGAACCAAAAAAATTATGATTATGAAAAAAATGCTATTTCAGCAGGTTTTGTTATTTATTGATGAACCCTATCATGCCTATGTAAACTTTACGTATGTCTAGCGTACAACATTATAAGTTGAGTTTTGTTACCAATAAGAATTATCTGAAGTAGTTAAAATGATATCCCTTAATGTCTGAATAGATGTGTCTGATAAAAATTTAAAAAGGTGTGGTATGTCGTCTAGAGTGAAAATTGATGTAATCAACTAAAGGTCTCCATATGACCTTCAAAATAGGCAAAACGTTTACCGTATAGTTTGATTTCAGCCGTAAGACGCGAAAAAGTCAATCAGTTATAACAAATAAAACAACTAAATGATAACAAAACAAATACGAAAAAGAAAACAAGCAGCAACCAACATCAAAAACATAATCACACACTTGACGAAACTAACTATATCTAAAAAAGTTAAAAAGCTTACTAAAATAAATCTATGTTGAAGCTCCTACTGTAAAAGTGTAAGCAGTTTTTTTTTCTTTAAATATCACATTAAGTTCGTACTAAATGGTATAATTTAGTGTGCCATAAAATGGAAACATATGCCTTTCAACAGAGAACTTAAAATAAAAACATAATTCGAATAAGAATGTGGCAGTTCAAGGTGTTTAGATATAATTATAAGATACAGGAGATAGTTCAAATTTCCCATTGTGAACTTTTCATTACTTTGTTGCAACGTCCAAGTAGCACCTGTATATGGAGCATATACCAGCGCCCAGTAATATGATAATTATGATTTAACATTGCGAATGCAAGGGGGTGCATCAAAAATACAACAACCCAACCACAACTATGCTAAGAGGATTTATATTTAATATTTCAGATATACATTTTTTTTCAGGTTTACGATGTCTTCAATGTAGAATTGACAAAAAAGTCAATTATGTATTGAAACATCAAGTCTACCGCGCATCTGGCGTATTAAATCATAAAAATGGTGCCTTTTGGTAGCTATTATGTGTGTGTTTTTCTGTCCTAAATGTTCTCCCTTTTATTTGTATTGTTTCCGGTCATGTTATGTTGTCATATTAATGTTATATTTAACATTGCTAAAAAAACGGGAGTTTTAGCTTGCCACACAAACAGGTTCAATTCACTATTTTTGTTCCTAAAATGCCCTGGTCTAAGTCAGGACAATAGCTATTGTTGTTTCCCATTTTTAGTTTGTATCCCGGATTTGTTTTATCTAAATCGATTGATCACTTTCGAACAGCGGTATACTACTGTTACTACTGTTGCCTTTATTTTCTCGTCTGAATTTCAAGATTGATACAAAATATTAAAGTTTAGAAAAACGGGTCAGCCCTTTGTATCCAAAATTCTCCATTAAATACAGTTTACTAAATATAGTTGTATCTAATAACACAGATTTATATCTGACGTTCCTCACATGTTAATTTAGATAACCCGTTTGAAATATGTATACCTGATGAGTGTGATTTGTAATACTCCTACACAGCTACTTTTGCATAGGTACTATTTCTGTACTAAAAATATCTACTACTGGAAATTTACTTTTAATATTTAGTACTATTTCTTTACTTTAAAATTATTGTAATATTTAGGTACTTGTATTTTACAGTACTTGATTTGTACTTAATATTTTGGTACAGAAATAATACAATATTCCATGTTTGAAAATCATAATTTTAAGAGGTTTGAAATAGAAAAACTTTAAAAATGCTGGAAATGTAACTGTAGTAACCAAAAATCAGTAGTACCTAAATTTCAAGTACAAATTAAGTACTGTAAAATACAGGTACCTAAATATTACAATAATTTTAAAGTAACAAAATAGTACTGAAAATTATAAGTAAATTTCCAGTACTACAGATTTTTAGTACAGAAATATATAGTACCTATGCAACAGTAGCTGTGTAGTACAAACCTAAAACAAAACCATTGCTACTTGAATATATTGGAATTTGCATTTATACTGTATATGCAATTCTAATTTTTACTTAAAGATAGATAAGTACGGATTTGTACTAGAATGATCATGAATCATACCGGATTCCGATTTGTATACTGCTACATATTCTTGAATTAAGTTAAAGAGAAAATAAAACCAATCCCCCAATTAATTATATCAAACATTTATTCTAGCATTACTATTGGTTATTATTAGTTATTATTAGTTATTATTTAATAGTTAATTATAAACTTTGCGATATGCGTGAGTTTATTTAATGCGAAATTTGTTTATGTTTTTGATTATTTTCTACATTTACGTCAAGTGTAATATGCGTGACCATCATGGCGTAGTGATCTTTAATAACACTTGATATATGATTATACCGGGTAATCTAATTTTAAAATTCGGTAATTTAAAGTTTGGGTTTTTATCATTCATTTATTTAAGCGACGGGTACATAAAATGTTTATTTAACATGGTTTAATTTCACATGTACAACTGTACAGTACATAAATTTAGTTACATGTAGTACTGAATCCAATTAATTTTAAAGAAGTATGAAACACTTAAAATACCTTGATGTTTACATTATTCTAACGGTTATATTTGGATTCGTTTTGGATGTAACGGTTGTGTATGGCTTAAACGAAAGTTGGTCTTCTTATTCAAAGGATGGGACATTATGTTACTATTGTTCCCCGGGAACCTATTTTATTGATGACTGTCTTGTAAGTACAAATGTAGAATGAATGTCGTATGTAAATGTTGACACTTCGCTTTCTAAAGTTAATTTTTACTTACTAGCGTGGATTTATCTGTTTTATATCAACAAACGAATGTAAGTTAAAATTATTACCAATTGTTGAAAAGTAAACCACAAACAAACGTAGCAAAAAGACTTCATTACTTGTGAACACTCAAAACAATAGTATTATTAATTGGGCAATAAATGTAACTGCTTACGTCACCTAATACATTGTTTTAGAAAATTTGATAAACTGCCAGTAATTTACTTATTGATTTATTTTTATTTCAATTTATTTTTATCTTGAAGACTCATAATACTCAGGCTCAGTGTAAACCGTGTCCAACACAGACATTCATCACTTCCAAGAATATCGCTATTTACTGCAAACCTTGTACTCAATGTGACCACGAAGTTAGAAATTTTGACCTAGCAGCTGTTTTAGAAAAATGTACTTCTACCTCAAACACAGTGTGTGGATGTAAACCTACACATCATTTTGTTCAAGACCATGGCGGTCTCGGAAGAGGACATTGCTTCGAAAACACTAAATGTCCAGCAGGCAATGGAATCTTTAAAAAAGGTTAGACTATCATTTTTTATCAACATCAGTTTATATTACCTTTTTAAAATGTTCAAAAAATATATTTGTATTACTTATATATTAACAAAATTAAATCTGCTATCAATATAAGACAAAGTTATTGTCAATTAGAATTTTTCATTTCATTAATCCTTTTTTATTTAAAACATCCCTGTTCCAGGAAAAACAGGTATGTAATTATCTTAATGCAAAGTAACTTTTTGTTTATTCCAGCTACTATGTTTTCGGATACAGAATGCACTGAATGCAATTTGGGATACACGTTTAGCCCGTTCGATTCATACGAAAGTTGTATCCCATGTACAGAACATTGTTCAAATGGTACTCACATCAAATATCCCTGCAATCGTACGAACGATATCGTATGTGAAAAAGACAAAGGTAATTTAATTTTGATTATATTGTGCATAAGGTATTTTTAAATGTCCGATGATTATTCTCTTGAGTTCATACAAACAAACCCAACGTTATGTATTCACCTGGTTGATTAAATACATTATACACAGTTTATAATGAATGTGTATTTCAAACTATATAAGATTGAGAATGATAAATGTTTAATTCGTAGTAAGTTTTACATTCTTATGACAAACAAACACGAGAAAGATGTGTGTCTGTACCAAGTCAGGATTATGACAATTGTTTTCACCGTTTTAACGGATTACCCCTTTTTGGTTTGACCTGCAGTTTGGTATTTTTTCTTATATTCTACTTTGCACCAGCAAAGATTCACCAATCAACACCAAATTTAATCATAAAGACACTCATTTACAAGGTTTCAGTACCCAAAAAGTTTCTAATACTATTTGTTTTTACATCTCAATCCCCTTTGATTACCCAAGTAGACAGCAGAAGGCATACTAAGAAAGATAAAAAAAAATCTCTTAATATATTTAGTACAAAAAGGCTGAAACTCAAAAGTGTCGGCAAATTGTAACCTCATGACGATATGCATGATACATGAACGACAAAGTCTTAGCTATGTCATTTCTTCGTTAGATATAAAGCTAAACTAACTGATTATTACAGTGTTTTGTCATTGGGTAATAATTTGCATGGATATAAAACATAAAGCTGAAATAACGGGTAATTAAAGTGTGTTTTCTTTTGTCGATATACCACATTTCAAGGATGTAGTTCAGTTTCTAATGCAACTACTGGAAGAAGAATGATCCGTACAGTATACGTTGTATACGTATAAGCTGTAATCGACAGGGAATTGTCCGCCATAAATTGTTTTGATTATTATTTAGAATAATTAAAGTCGTAAATGTTCTCTTTTGAAGTAATTTCACATTTAGAAACTCTTAACCTTCTGATATACAGGTTTGCCGACACAGACGAATCAAACGAAAAATAATAATAACACTATGCGCATAGCCATCGTATGTATTACAGTGATACCCATTACGATTGGTTTTATCTGCTTCATTGTACTTATAAAACGAAGACGGCAAGAAAGGCAATCGGACTCTTTTCAACTGTAAGTACAATAATACAAAGCGAATCTTAAGGGGGCTCGCGGGTATAAATCAAAAGTTTTTTTTTTTTAAATAGGATTTCGCTAATTTTTCTATAAAGGAACTTTATCATATACGTAATAGAAAATGAAATAATAAAATGGGGTCACCGTTCAATTCAGCTCATAATCTGCCTCCGAAAGAAGCATACATTTTTTATTAGGTCCTTTTTCTGTTGAAGTAATAGGAGAAATAGAGGTAATATCGAAATAAAACAAAATACATTACAGAAATCGCTCAAATTTTAGAATAGTTTAGTTCAAGTACAGCTTATTTGAAAAAAATAATAAAAAATATAGGTCACCGATTAGTTAAAAAAAGATATTTCAATTTTAATGACAAAAAAGGCATGTTTGCACCAAAGGGAGGTAATTTGGAACTTTTTCAATGATTTGTACATTTTAAAAGTCATCTTGGGCCAAAACGCGAGAATTGATTTTTTTTTTTTTGATTCTTGTACCATATGATATTCAAATGTCTGCATGACGTAATATTGTACCTTTTCAACACTTTGTATGTGACGTCATGGTTATGACTTTTTGCGTTCAGGCCTGGTTTGTCACTAAGTCGGGTGTGTCTGTTTTCTGTGTTGGTCTTCAATGCATTATGTATTATGGTTTTGTTTTCTGTAATTAGTTAACGTCAGTTTGATCATGTAAATCTTTTATATTCATTTGATAAAATTTACTGTTTGCAATAGCATAAATTGTTCTATATAATAAGGATGTTCTTATCACAAGCAAAAAACCCTCGCCATATTTGGCACAACCGATTTCAACTTTTGATCCTCAGAGCTGTACAACTTTGTACCCCTTTTTTTGACATTCGAACTTTTATATCTGGGCGTCACTGATAAGTCTTGTTTGGACAAGGCGCGTTTTTGACGTAATGAATTTTAAACCTGATGCTTTTTGTTATCTATTATTCATGTGTTTCTATGCCTAATACGTTCTGCTATTTATTTGTATTGTAGTCCTGTATTATTATGTTGTCATTTTAATGTTATATTTAACAATGCCATCAAAGTGCGAGGTTTGGCATGCCACAAAACCAGGTTCAACCCACACATTTCTTTCTTTAAAAATGTCCTGTACCAAGTCAGGAAAATGGCCATTGTTATATCATAGCTCGTTTCTGTGTGTGTAACATTTTTACGTTGTGTTTCCGTTGTGTGGTTTGTTTTCTCATATTTTTGAGTGTGAATTCACATTACTATAAGACGTGTCACGGTAATTTTCTATCCCAAATTCATGTATTTTGTTTTGATGTTATATTGGTTACTCTCATCGGATGTTGTCTAATGCTTAGTTCGTTGCTGTGTGTGTTACTTTTTAATGTTGTGTCGTTGTTCTCCTCTAATATTTAATGCGGTTCCCTCAGTTTTAGTTTGTTACCCCGATTTTGTTTTTTGTCCATAGATTTAAGAGTTTTGAACAGCGGTATACTACTGTTGCCTTTATAAAGTAACAACTTATAAAGTAATAAATAAAATTTGTAATGAAAAGAAAAATGTTTAAATTTTTGCTGAAATTTTTGTACCCTTGAGCCTCCTTAACTGCTTCAACAAAATGTGTATTGTTGATTCGTCTTCTATGAACATGAATGAATTAAAAATAAAATATAACTGTATATTCTCATGGACGTTCTGTGATAAACTTTGTGTTTATTATTTGTGTTTCAAAAGAGGAATAGTTTATCTCGACATACTGATCAAATGTTTTTTATTCAAGGATTTGAATAGTATAAGTACATGTTCGTCAATGATTACCATTTCTGGATAACTCTTTACAAGACTTATTTGTTTAAATGTTCAACTATTCTATACCTTTTTTTATAAAATGACATTCTGTATGGCAATACTTTACTAGTTCAGTTCTGTTTTATTGGAACACATTTAAGCACTATGAAAATGAATTAGAGAGGTGTAGTTCAATTGACCTTGAAACAATTGACAAACCCTTGTATAGCATAAAAAAAAAAATATTTAATGCCCTTTATACAATTAATTCGAATTGAAAATCAGTTACAAACTGCACTGAAATCAACAACAACAGATCCCATGATAATAACCATAATTTGAATCTCAAATACGTATCAATATTTCTGGGAGAATTTTTTTTTTCTATTCCAATTTCGATTTAAAAAAAAATATAGATGTATACATGTCATGCATGCATAATTAATACGCGATACAAGTATAAATTAATCATTTTGAATTTAGCTAAATCTTATTCATTATTTTGTTTGAAAACCGTTATGAAAGAAATACGTTTTTGTTTTATTTTCAGAAGTGAATTATAGACCCAATGGATCAGTTATCATTATTGTATATGTAATATATCTGTTTTTTTGTTTACACATGCCACTATAATACAAATTTACTAACTTAAAAAATATGTACTTACTTACTTTAAAACATGTATGGCAAAACTTTTAATATGTATAAGTGATTGAACATGAAATAGGGAATACTTGATATAATTCTTAAGATTTAATAAACTGTTTCAGTAAAATGAATGTTATGTACAGGCAACAAATTAATACCTTAATCTAAATTTCTAAATTATATTACAGAAAGGACTTTAAGAAAGATGTACCTCAATGGATGAAAGATTGTATCATCAGTAAGCGTGATTATTTTTGTCGTTCACTAAAGTATGACGTTGCATATTTTGTAAATGTTCTCATTGCTGTTCATTGCTTTCGTTCTAATGAATTTGTAATCAGTTCAAATTTTTCCATTTGGTTTTCATAAACTCACTTTTGAAAGTCAACTTAATATTTTAACAGATTACCAATTATAAATAGTAAACGTATGCAATAGAAATTACACAAACACACAGACACGCACTAACAAAAATTAAGACGCAGCAATTAGAGATGTGAGCGCAATTATATTCAAAACTGTTAATCGATCAAATACCGATATCATAACAGAAAAAGAAAGAAAGAAAATAAAATAAAACTTAAGAATAGACACATCAATCTCTCTGCCAAGGGAAATGGGTATGGACATGGATTTTGAAGCAACAGTTGTTAACCGATGATCGCATCGCATGAATTGAGAAAGAAAATACGAATTAAGGTAAATAAACTCATCATAGATACCAGAACTAAATTTAGTATATACGCCAGGCGCGAGTTTCGTCTACAACAGACTCATCAGTGATGCTCGAATCAAAAAAAAAGTTAAAGAGGCCAAATAAAGTACGAAGTTGAAGAGCATTGAGGACCAAATAAACATAAACTGTAGTATTCGCTTGGCCTCTTAAAGAAGACAGACCGATGCGTTTGTGATGATTTTTAAGTTACATTGATAAAAAATATTTCTATTTCCAACAGACGACGTTGTAGACTGGCCAAAGCTGTTTGGTTGTTGTTCTTCAAGAGGATTATTGCTACCTGACTGGGAATCTTTCATACGACTTTTGTGCAGTAAGTTTTAACAAGTTTGTTTTAAACTATGTAAGTAAAGCTAATGGCAATATAAAGATAGGAATGACATTTGTGCTACGCAAGATAGTGTTGTTAATACCAGCTTCCAAATGTTTACTTTTATCTTATTCCAAGTACATCTATGATTCCATAAATGTAATGCCCCAAATCATCATCATCGTCATCATCATCATCATCAAAAAGACAAAACAAAAACATTATACAAATTGTACTTCGTTTGATTTTCAGGGGGATCAGATATGTCAATACAAGGAGAAAGAATCATAGCCATAGCCAAAGAATCGTATGATAAAGATAAACCACAAACTCGTATGTATCATGCCATGGATCTTTGGAAGCAGAAAAATTACACAGGAGACGATATTAAAATGTTTAATACTTTTGCTTCGGCTTTTCGTAATCATCAAGCTATTGTGAGAGAAATGAACTGTTGTTGTTGAATAATAAGAATTGTCATTGGCATATGACGATTAGTGTTATCGTAACTTCGTTCACCTACTTCATTATCCAAAAACTAACAAACTGATTTGCTTTTTAAAAAAACCGGTGATGTCTACATGTGAATAGAACAATAAGCTCTTTATTGATTTATTTCGATTTGTGTCTCATTCAAATGAACATTTTAGTATAATGAAGTAATTAATATGACTAAAATGAACAATCCATAGTCAAATTTTTGCTATTTCAAATTTGCTGATGCTTCCCACGAAATTATGCATTTTGTTTGAAAAGCGATGAGAGCTAATGATTGGATCCCGATACTCTTGCAAACAATTGATATAGAAGGTATACGTACTCCTTTGTCGAAATTCCCTTTTAAGCGGTCATTTTCTGTCAACTTATTGTTCATATCAATGAAAAATAAGGCTTGTCTTTTCCAAGGCATAGACAACCGTAGTCAGATTTGGCGTAACGTGCTTATGTTCTTCAACTTCATATTTGATTTTTTTTAGATCCAATCAGTATTAGCAAAAGGCCAATGACGAGTCTATGGTATCAACACACGCGTTTTTGTAATGCATATACGTTTTAGTAGAAATAAATCTACAATATTTAACATTTAAGCTTGAACGTTTTAGTAGAAAAAAAATTTGTTTCTAATAAAAATTAAACACGCATCTATACGCTTCTTTTGTCGTTTTCAATCGGTAATGCGACATTTACTTTACCTAAATACAGCTGCTGTGTATGGTAGGCTCTGAATAATGAATATTTTGTATGGACTGCATAATATGTACAATAGAAGTCATTTAAAACTCAAAAATGTATGCAATGTTTTTATATGAGATAGGATCTAATTTCCAATCAAGTCTTTCATGTACTTGCTTTTATTTTTTTTTTATTGTGTCTCATATGTTTGTGTATACTTAAAATGTTATACCTGCCATAGATAACCTTTCAAAGTGCAAGGTACAAATATGTCTTCCGATGACAAAATTATTGAAAGACGATTTAAAATTTCAAGTATCTTTACCTCATTGAGTATTATATATATTATGTGCCAATAAAATTATCTGTTATATTTTATATTTTTATATGACATCCAGTGAATTATGTAGTTTTTATTTGTTATATTATTTATTATTGTTTATTTTGTTTTATCATATAGTTATTTATACATGTATATAATATTTTTGCTAAATGAAGTCATTAATTTTCCTAAATCATGAAATACGTATTGTTGCAAGATTCGTTTCATCATTTATTTATTTGTTTAATTTAGGGTCGATTGATGACAGGATTGTTTTCTGAATATTTATAAAAAAAAATGGTAATTCCACATTACGCGACACGCTTTTGATCTATGTTTGTCCGTATTCTTGTAGTGTTTTTTCATATGCGTATTTGAATGCAAAAAGGTAAAATAGTGTCTACTTTGCATCAATTACATAGAGTATCTCCACTAAGAAAATCACTAAATTGCAAGTCTTTCGAATTCTGGCTTATTTTATTCCTGTATTACATAAAATCAATTCCATATTTTAAATATAAAAAATCCGTACCTGTTTAAAATTTTGATATCTAAATTCAACAAATATTCAGTAGAAGAATGCTTGCTTTTTTTAATCTATGGTTCATAATTAATTGATTATTGTTTATTGGTAATCTTATTCATTGTCGTTTGCGCTATACATTCATACAAGGATTTTATTATGTCTTTGACTTTTTATTCATATACCAATATTATCCAATTTTTTACTTATTTCGTAGATTTTAATTTTAATTATGTTCATTATCAAGTTTGGTAAAACAACTTCACGTCTACTGAAAGTTTATTTACATTAACAACAAAATGTTAACGCCACATACGTCAAAAGCAATTCAAAACGTCCATAAAAAAAAAACCACCAGTTTTATTATATAAGACTAATTGTTGCTATTTTAGTTTTATTGAAAATTTGGTGTTTCTTACAAATATATTGATAGTTTCTCTTTAATCCATATAGAACCTTTTCGAATTTGGTATATGTAAAACAGCCAAAGTGAAGAGGTATTATAGATAATTTGTTGAAAATTGTATGTACGTTTATTGATGTTATTTATTTCATTCAGTTTAAAACTCAAAATATAAAATAAAGTATTTTCCACATTATTTGTCTTCATATTCAAACAAATGGAACCTGTTGGTCATGGAAGTATTGCTTACACAAATGAATTGTGATCAATGAGAAATTCGTGCAATTACGCATACCTGTAAGACCTCAATCAAATATTAATCATTGAAAACTATACAATTATTATGAACAAAAGTAATCAGAGACAGGTATCCACACAAAACACAAAACCAAACAGAAACATTAATTAAACAACGACAGTAAATGTTCATTTTTAATGGGGGGGGGGGGGATTTATAAATAAAGAAAATGACATCACACAAGACCGATTGTTAACGACGCTTAACGGCGTTAACACGAAACAAAATTAAAAACATATGACTAAAATCTTGCTATTAAGATTACTTATGTGTATTTAGAAAAACTTTCATGTTTTAAATTATTGTAACATTTAATATACTGTGAGAGTTTATAGCGAATGATTGCATCACTGATATATATGTATATATATGTCAATGTTGAATGCTAGGACGAACGTGAGCTAGAAAGTTTTGCGTAAAATGTAACTACGTATACCAAATCAATATTCAATTTTTATATACGTATAATGTTATTTTATTGATAGATAAATCAGTATGGTAAAATTGAAATTGTATATTGAGCCACACCCTTCCCTTTAACTTATTCAGTATGTTACGGACTTGCTTAATATTTCAATACTTTGAATCTGTTTAAACCAGCGTATTGTTACATACTGACATAACAAAAAAGAAAATTGTATAAAGTTACATATACAAAATACGCTTTGTCAGTGTGAACTAATAGGAGTCATTTAAAATAACGATTTAAACCATTTAAACACATTTTACCACCTTTTTACGTTAAAAAATTGATGACACTTATCCATCATGTTATCACAGTAATCAGATAACATACTACGTAAATTTAATATCTCAAGCCTTGGTTAATCGCCGCGGTTATTGTGTTGATATTATCAATCATTATTCATGTCATATGTATTTTATACCTTATCTAAATTGATTTTTACTTTCTTTAAATGAAATGCAGGGATAATACTTTGCATCGACACATTTATGAATACGGCTTGCACTGAACACGTCTCTGAGAAAACGGGATACTGAAGTATAAATTCCATACAAGTAGTTACCAGTTATAAAAGCAAATATTTGACTAATCCGTAAAATTAAATACAAATTATATATTGTACAGTATCATAACTTACGGTATAGTTATGTTAGATCTGAAATAGTTGCACATTTGATTTAAACTCTAATGTTCGCAATTATATGTAACAAATGGTACTTTATGTTGACTAGGGTTGTCCGTTACCACTTAATCATATAAATAATTTTAGACCATTTGTAAAAGACTCCTTTACTAATGTGTCACATAAAACAAGAAAGTGACGTCTGGTTGTCAATTCACAGGTATGTTCTTCTTTGCTATACTCATACGAACATAAAGATTGTCTTAATAATACGTAAATTAAACAAAACGCAATGTGGGAAGACAAATTGTACTGATCAGTTTAATATAACTAAATTGTGACAACTCTGGTCATGTAAATCATGGTCTCTCAGGAACTTTGATAATGGTAGGAAATCTACAAATATAAAAATGTTCAATCAGAAAAAGAGTTAACTCTATTTAATAACATATTATGAATGCAAACTATACTTGTCGATCTGATCAGTGAATGTCTAAGCGTATGCGAATATTTATACGCTAAATTAAGAAATGCATATATTGGTTAAAATTCTTTAAACAAATGTTTACATATTTGTACTGTATGCACTATGTTGGTATATAAATATTAGACGTACATATGCTTACAATTATAACCGCACCCGTTTCAAATGCAAACTGTTATTTTTAGGAAAGGTTATTTCCAGAATGGGTGTGTTAGGAGAACATGGTTAAAATGGTAATTTACGTATTATTTTATATATAACAAAACAACGAAGTTCTAATTCATGACATTATTTTGGGGTGCGATATATCACAAAACACCTATTAACTGTACATTTAAATTTTGTGTAATATACGATATATACGATATACATGTTAAGATATGAATGAATAATTTTTCGTTCATATTTTTGTGTGTATTTCAATAAAATCAGTGGCAATTTGTTTCCATTTTTTTTCAAATTATAAAAATGTATTGTAAAATGTTTGTTTGTTTGTATCTACAGTATAAAATAAAAGTTCTATAATATAAGGTACAACGATGACGAGATAAATTTCTATTACTAGCGAATTATTTTGTTTAATTTTCATTAGCGAAGACGTGACTACTGAGTATTCAAAAAACTTTTACATTTTTAAATGCCATCGAATTTCAGCATTACCAATGACACATGTCACGTGAGTATCTTGTATAAAGTAAGTATCTACTTGTTATTATATTAGATATTTGTTCAAAATGATTTTTTTTGATTTTTTATCACTTGTCGCAATATTTTTTTTGGCTGTCTAAATTGACATTCCAAAGTAGTGAAATTTTTAATGCAAGAGCATACAATTTTTGTAATTTTTCCGAAAGAACTTGCTGCTTGTTATCCCTGATCTATCTACTTTTTAAATTCGGTATCACAGGTATGCTAACTCATTTGTTGACAAGGAATAGTATAAAGGCAGTCGTAAAAAACAGTATTTAATGTTACGATGAATTTAACATGTTATATTCTTCATCTTTTTATTTGTTTTTGCTCACAATCAGTTTGAACGCATATGCAGAGCCCAATGTAAATGAAACTTGCGTCCGGGTAAAAAAGGAGATTTAGCCAATTTTACAACTGCCCTATAAGTATTTGGTTAATAATAAATTTTCTATTAAAAAACAGACAACTTTGACCTATGTATTCCAACTCGTACGCGTTATGCATATGCAGTGTATATTAAATAGTGGCGTAGCAATACTTTATTTTCATCGTTCTTTATTAGCGATAAGACCGCACTTACTTTATCAAGCTACTGCCTTATCAGATAAGTTCTAACAATGATAATCTTTTGATAGAACAACAAACATATGGAATACTAGTAATTAAAAATCCTTGGTGTATCAGATGTGCACTGTTTTTGTATCATCTTTCGTTCCGAACTAGATAGTTTATATACATGCTCATTACTTTTAGTGTTATGACATACATATGCATGCTCAAACAAACCTTCACCTTCAATAAAGATAAACATTTGATCAAAATAAACAAATTTTCCTTCCGAGAAAAAATAAAATGAGGTTTTTTTTTAATTTTTATTCGTTTTGTTTATTTTGTGTTATGTATTACATATGTGCCAATAAAGAGATCTGTTAGTCTACGATTTTTCATTTTTATGTATGGTGTCTCAGTAATTATATACAATCGTGTAGTTGTTATTTGTTATAATTTATAAACTATGCTTTCAGTTGTTTGGTTAGTTTTTTCAAATATATATTCATAGTTATATTTGATTACTGACGTCGTTAATTTGCATATGAAATATGTTATATTGCAAGATTCATATCATCTATTTCAATTATTTATATCTCTGTACAATAACAAATAAAAGATTGCTGGTCTTTTTTTTACTATAGTTTTTATATTAATACATGTATATTACATTTGATGTTTAATTTTAATTATTATCATTAGTATTATATTAACAGAAAATTATCTCATTATATACATATCTACACTAGATTTACTCTATTTTTTAAAATTATATTACTATCATATATCTATTATCAAGGTTGACAAATTAATTTAACGGCATAAGCAGCAAAAATATGTGTGTGATATTAAAAAGAATGTATTAACTTTGATATCAAAATTATATTTTATCATAAATGATGATACTTAAATAGCATTATTCAGGAATTCAATTGTATTTAAAATGCTATGTTACTTTTCTGACGCACTACATCAGCCAGTTGTATCGTAACTACTTCAACTACGTCTGTCCACACCTGTTACCATAAAAAGAGGCGAAAATTACCAAAGGGGCATTCAAAGTTAAAAAGACATGGTTTAAAAAACGAAAGACAAAAAGACAGACAAACAACAGTACTAAAAAACCAACATAAAAAACTGAGCAACAAGAGTGCCACAAAAAATATTCGATGATTTCAGGTGCTTCATAAGGAAAAGAAGATCGTGTTTTAGACGTGACACCCGTCAAACATATGATAGAAACCGATCTTTTAAAGTATGAACAACAGAAAAGACTAGTGAAAATCAAAATTTCAGTATAATCAATTTCAATTATATTTATAACTACATTAGATGTATGTTTCATTATAATACTTTATTTTGAAAGGCTAACTGCACATCACGTGTTATTCCTGAAGCAATTGAATTACTCAATAAAACTTTTCATTCATGATAACACGTGGTCCCACAATAAAGTGCACAGATGAATAAAATAAAACAATTATAAAATTCGTGTTTCCATGATCATAGCTAAAAAATGTAGTTATAAGTATTGCATTCTTAATTTTGTAACTTCATATGTTTTAAAAAGCGTTGACCGTGCGCACATTTTTTAGAATAAATCGCTTCCGCGCTTCATGCAAATTGTACTTCGGTCAACGCTTTTACACCCCAATGAAGTTACGAAAAGAAGCATTCAATTCTTAAATGAAGACACCTCGCTTACAGTGAATAAAGAACTCTTACTTCCACAATGCACACATGTGTTTGTGGAAATATATAAATGATGACTAGTCTCAGTAAATGATGAATAACCTGTTTTAATTGACTCTAAGCAAAAGGCCCGAATGTAGCTCTACGGTTATTTCCAGAAACATGAAGCAAAGCTTCCACCATTAAAATTGATTACAAATGTTAAGCATCAATGTGGTACTGTCCTGCATCTAAATACAATGATCACTAAACATAATCTAATGCAGAGACTTTGCAAAGGCCTGCTAAAAAATAGTCGTAACAAATAAAAATCTCAAAAATATTTAGTTTATAAAATCATGCTTGGGTTTGGAAAATAAGATTTTAATAATAAATGTGTTTTGTTTAATATTGTACTAGGCTGTTGTAGTACCATACCAGACACAACCGCCATTTGTGATCAGTTTAGGTAACTAACATGAGTAAGGCCTCATTCATACAATGCTCTTCAACTTCGTACTTTATTTGGCCTTTTTAACCTTTTTTGATTCGAGCGTCACTGATGAGTCTTTTGTAGACGAAACGCGCGTCTGACGTATATACAAAATTTATTCCTGTGATCTATGTTATAGATAATGCATATTTTAAGGTTTTTCTTGTCGAAGAACACACCGAGGGGTGTCAGGATTGAACAAATGAAAGACCGACCAGAGGGAGGTCTTTCTTTGGACAATCCTGACACCCCGAGGTGTGTTTTACGACAAGAAAAACCTTAAAATATGCATTATCTGACTTATATACCGTCAAAAAATATTAATTTTATAAAGTTTTGTAAAATTTAGTATCCTATTTTACCGACAACACTAAAGTGGGATATTCCTTTCTAATGCGTTCAGGTTTTAAATACGCCCTGCGGCTCATTTAGAATGTGAAATAAAACTCACTAAATAATTTAGATATAAACCTTTTAAAAATTATTATCCATACACAATAAAAATATTACTGTAACTGCATGAAGTAAGATACAAATGTATTGTTACCATCCGATAACGGTGTATGACAAATACAAGACACATTGTAATTGTAATTAATTTATTGTACCACATACAAATGTAGCTTATGGAAAAGGGGGAGGGGTATGTTTTTTTTCTATTTGTTATGTTATTTCTATCGCGGAAAAGTGGTTATTTTTTTTAACAATTTTATTTGAATCGAATGAGATTGTCTTTTGAATAGCAATACATTTTATTGAAAGATAATCTGGATATAATTATATACCCTCCGCACCTGACCCTTTCGTGAGTTACGTTAATGTTATTCAATAGAATATAAGATTATCTTATTAGTTGATCATTTGATAGAGTAAAAGGTATACGTAAATTTTAAAAAGTTAAGAACTGACACGAAGACGAATATAAATACATGTAGGTCACAGTATGATTTCCTATTCAGTGTGTATCGTTCTGAACATGCATGAAATATTTGCCACTGGACGTTAAGCAAGCAACCAAAAATCATTCAACCTTTTCAGTTTGACTCAATAAGATTTTCAAAATCTTACACACGAATATGTTAAATCTGGATTTATTTTATGAAAGTCTACATTAAAATTCATCTGACATATATGATAATGTTTCTTTATTGTAGCGATAAATTAACAAAACTTCACGTTATTTGTCTCTAAAATTAAAATACGGGACTACAATGACGGTTTCTTTTACACCTTTCATCGATTGAACTTTAAAAAATAAATTTCCAAATCGGCAACAAAAAACTATTAGACGAATAAAGTTTTGAAGTAAATCATAGATTGCATGTTTATCAAGGAAAATAATGACCTCACACAGGTCATTATTTTATGCCTTGGAGCATATATCATTGAAACATGGTATCGTCCAGGTTGATTCTGAAAAAGAATGACCTGTCGTTCTGAAAGAAAATAACTCCATATAGGTATATAAGATGAGTTTATTTAGTACAAAAGAATTGTTTTGAATATGTCCATTCCACAGTATTGCATAATTATTTGAATGAATGGGTTAAACTTAAGTTTTTCAGATGAAGGTAAAATGTTAGGTATATTTAATCTGCTGTTCTGGAATTGGATATAGAGCGAATTAACTATGAAGTGTTAAATTCCTATTCTGAGATTAGATTGAAGTATACGTCTCGCTTTTAGGCGCATTTTGAATTGATTAAATGTGTGAATACGTATGGAATCATCAATGATACATGGTTGGGAATTTACCACGTTTACGCTAAACGTGCGTTTCGTCTATTCAAAAGAAGTAAAATATCAAAAGTCCTAACTCCAAGAAAAACGTTTGATAGAAAAATCAAAGATAAAGTTGGAGATCATTGAAAACCAAATTTTTCCGAATTATACCAATTATGCCTCTTGAATGACTAATCTTAGTGTATTGAAAATACTTAATCTTAAACATAATGGTGACTTTTTCATAGACATTGTTTACACAATAGAATGAAAATTATTAGAATTTCATTTGACAAATGTTACTATTTATTATTCATCCATTTCACTGAGAGATAATTGTACAATTAAAAGATCCGACGTAACTACATACAATAAAGCGACCCCTTTTCTAGGCTAAAGCGATACCAACCTGAAATAACGGTTTATATTTCCACAAGAAGAGTACAAGAATACAAATGCAGAATTGTTATTCAAGAATTCAAATAGAAAAAAAAATTTGTAGAACTGTTAGCATACCTAAAAGATAATAGAATAAAAAAAACTGTTTTAATTTTAAATGATGAATATATGTGTATTCACGCTCAGTGATTAAGGGGCGGTAATCAATCTGTTTATCACTTATAGCATGTAAAATGGCAAATATCCAGTAGTGTCATGTATATATATATTTAATTGCAATAAAATTCCAACTAGTTTTGTTTTCGTTTGATATGTTGTCTGTGTTCAGAGGAATGAAAGTTATATTTTCAAAATTAATTCAAAATTATGAATTCTCCCCTCAGAAATATATATTTGGAGGACTTGTCTTTCTTGCTCTTCTAGACTACAATGCCTGTAATGTAAGTTCCTCTCCTTCATACGAGAGGGACGGAAAATTGTGTTACTATTGTTCACCTGGATTCTACTGGGTTGGTGATTGTTGGGTAAGTGGCTTAATTCAAATACTAAATAGAAATAATTATGTGGTGGACAGCTTGATTTTATTCCGGATCGGAATTTATTAATATCAAATTATGCTATATTGACGATAATCTTTTTTAAAAATTATGACAAAGTAATTCAATGTTTTAAATATAGAATGTGTAATACTATATGTTAAGGTAATCTACAATTATGTGATTAACAAACGATAACACGGGATATCCGTTTATTTTTATATCAGTTATATAATATATATTATATCGTGCGTTATATACTTATTTAAACAAAAAGGATGAAAAATAATTTCAAAATAGTTCAGAATAATAATATTTTTAATACTAAATCCATTACAAAAAGCCCTACAAATCTTAGTTTTTTCCGAAAAATAAAAAACAAAAAACAGAAAGGTCCAGTTGTGTCGTGCGATTTTTTTATAATCTAGTAAAACCTTATTCTTTTACAAACATTATGTGTGTGTTAAATTCCAGTTAAGCATTCTTTATTTGGAATTGACAATTTCCTGCAAAGAAAAATTGATACAATACTATTTAAAAGAAAAGCATTGTATATATTGAATAATGTTAATAACTAGAACTAGAACTAGGTCAAATAGTTGTATAGGTAACATAAGAAGTTACCTTAGGTACGGGGAACACCTTTTCATATTGATATAATGCAGCTAAATATACTATATTTTTGATTATATTGTTTCTTTCATTTATAAACTTTAAATACTATTTTATCTAATTATAGTTCACTGAGTTATTTTTAATAACAACCGTATTCTGTATTGACACAAAGTCAAAAGTGGGGAAATCAAATAAGTGTTTCACACGTCTTTCAGTTGGTAAATAATAAAGATAAAATAAGGTATAATTGTCAATTAGACAACTATCCAACGAAGTTGATATTGAGTATAAGAAGCAATTATTTCCAGCCTTACGGCCTTCCCAAATGAAAATATATCCGTATCGATTAGCCGGCTATAAAACAATTGAATTGATCAAATTACCGGGTTAATGATATTAAAACAATTTAAGAATAACAACAATAACCACTGAACTACATGCGTATAACATTTTTTTTTAAATTTCTTTAAGAATTTAATTTGTTTTCCCTTATGTAATGCGTTCATGCATTTATCCATATTAGTACATTAGTTTATTAATGGTATCCTTCTTTTCCACAAGTCAGGATAATTGAAAAGCTTATATATCGTACCAAAGTCCTCATCATATATACAATAAAGTCACTCCTATTACATAGTTTTGTGAAGTCAATTTGTGAGGGTTGAATTGAATGATCAAAGCTCCCTTTTCATTTGTTCAGCGCTATAAACATGCATCTTTTATACTACTTGAACGATTCATCAGTTATGTACAGGTCAAAAAGTTTCAACCGATGAAAACTTTTGAAGAGCTGGATAGAAAAATCTAAAACTTAAAACATTTAACATTTGACATTTAATTGTTTGTTCTGTATAATAATATAGTTAAGGCCCTTTAAGTCGGTGAATATCCCAAATTTGTCAAACTGGGAAGGGTTGTTTTCTTAGAACTAACGCCCCCGTGTTGTAACCCTTACGCGGGTTAACAATGTTGGTTATCCACCTCTTAACGTTAATCCTTATTCACTAATCAAATCTTAAAGGATTCCCCCAGTCAAAATTGATAAAAGAAATTAATATTAAATATATTTCATCGGTTTCTGATGCTGTTGCTCAAAAGATTGTCACAAAAAAAAAATGGGGAATAAATTTGAATATCATTACTATCTAGAATTGGAATGGATGAGGATGTACATTTCATACATTTATTTATCTCTGTTTACTAGCAAAGTCATACTCAAGCCCTATGCCAGCCATGTGCCGAGGGATTTTTCCAGACAACTTCAAATATAGCACACTACTGTGCAACATGTAAAAGCTGTCAGGCAGTGGTACGAAACTTTTATGTGGCAAAAGTGCTTTCTCCTTGTACATCAAGGTCCGATACTATATGCGGATGCATGACTGGTTACCATTTCATCAAAGACCATGGAGGAAATGGACATGGATATTGTCAACTAAACCAAATGTGTTCAGTCGGCTATGGGCTTGTAGAAAATGGTAAATTTTGATTTGTAGAAAATACATATGGCAATAATTTATTTGTTTTATTTAAAAATATGGAATGTTTTCGCCACATATTTCACTTTACAAACTCCTTGTTTCATTTCACAAAATCAGTTTTTGCGAATTGAAGCGGCCTTTTATACAGTATCACAAATATTGTAAGACTAGTTTCAATGTTTTTGACATGCATATATTGGTTAAAAATAAATGTCAATCATAACATTTGATGTTTTTTTTTTATGTTTTTTGCAATCGCAGAATTACAGACCAACAAATGAAAGCATTATGTCATTATGTCTTAATTCAAGCAATAGAAAATGTGAAACATGCTTACCATCACTTACAAAAAATTCCATGACATCTTCTGAATGTTGTTATGATTTTATAGATTTAGTTCACCTGTCAAATATTTAAACTTTCTAATGCATCGTAAAGGATGTTGGTAAAGTATAAACTATTTACTGCTTGGACTGAGGGCTAATCATTATTGCAAAATATGCTATTCATTTAGCATTATGGTTTTTGGCGGTTTTTTTTTCATATGAAACTTTTAAAGTCTATAGTTGTTGCTTGAATATATGAACCATTACGTTTTGGGGTTTATTTGTGTTACAATTTTGATTGATAGAAGTTCTTCAAACATCAAAATCATACTATACTATAGATTGACCATCTCGTATGGCAAAACTTAAAATATAAAAAATGATTAAACCTCCTTGACCAACACGTATAAGTTTACAATTGAAGATAGTTTCGGATGCATAATGTTTGGTAATTTCATTGAAAAAATGTGAATTTTAACTAAAAAGAATAGTAACACTTGAGATAATGAATTATAAAATAAAATGTTATATAGAGGAAGAGATGATTTTGGTATCCAAATTGTAACGAATTGAAATCAGTGGTTAAAATATAGGTTTTGTACAATAAGACCGAGTAATATAACAGTATCCCAAACGATAACAGAAAGTCCGGTGCTTACTAAGTATTCATTGTTTGAAATTCGAAAGGGGTATATAGCAGACCTATGTTTATTACGAATTTCAGGTTTTGCAATAAAGTACCATCGGGATGTGTATTAACCTAATCCCTTTATCAAGCAGTTTGTGTATAATGGAATTTACAAACAAATACAATGTTGAAGGTGGCTTGATATGAGGATATAGCAAGTATAAGGTTTACAAAAGAAGTCCCTATTTTGCTTTTTGTTTAACTCTTTTTTAGTTAGCAAAAATTCTTTTTCATAAAATTTGAAATTATATGACGATCAATGTTTGATTATACAATGACGAAGATTTTCATCTAAATTGATTCAAGTTTTATAGTTACAATTATATTGTTTATCTATATGTATTTTAGATGTTTTTTAGTGGCTTGTAGGAAGTAGTATGGTAATAGTATGAACATTGGTTTGTAATTGTAGAATAAAAAAAAGTTATTATTCTCCAAATAGTTTTTTTTCTATAGTCAAAATACAAACTTTACCTAATTGACTTCATTATTTGAAGAATCCCGCAAATAGACACTGTGTATGGGTATGTGGACACTATTGTACTTGTAGTTCTATTATGTACCTTTTGTATGTGTTTTGTGGATTAATAAAAATCACTATGTTCAATGTTCAATGTTCTTAATTTGTGTTATCACTAGCTACATCTTATACATAATAAATGTCTCTTACATCAGAATTAGTATAATGAATCAGTATATGTAATATTTCTTCCAAGGAACACACTTTAAAGACACAACTTGTACGGCATGCATACAGGGTTATACCTATAGCCCATCAGAGTCCTTAGACCCGTGTTTGGAATGTGATAGAAAATGTCCAAATCATACTCATATGTTGCATCCATGCAACTCGACACACAATATTGAATGTGTGCCAAATAAACGTAAGTCTAACCTTTTGGGTTTTTTAAACACATAATGAGATATTATCTATTTATTCTTTTTTCATTATTATGTTTTTATCTCTTTAATAAACGGTCAGACCCATTAGCAAATTAAATTATACAAGAACACTACAAAAAAGAAAATGCTAGGTTTTTCTATAAACATTTAAAAATTTAAAAAGATAACCATAAAACTAAATCATCAAATCTTTAGTGAAATTAAATACCACAGAATAAACGAAACATGAAAACAAAAAAATAAGTTAACTCAGAGTCTCCTAATTTGATAACACTTCATATGCTTATTGGCACCCGTGATATGCCAAATAACTATTGATAACCTGGCGATGAACCCATCAATTGTTATGGGAACACGGGTTAATTGCTGAGACAAATTGATCATGTTTTCGGTTACTTAAAGTCGCGATGTCGTAATTATTGTTAACAAATAGATAAGCTGACTATAATTCAGTATTTAGAGTACCTTAATTACTTGTATTGTATGTACGAATAATTCTTAAGCAAGTAAGTCAATTATAGAAGTTTCAAACCCTGAAATACCGTCAAGATACGGAGATAAAACGTGTTACCATGCCTCCTATACATTGGTTTAAAACAAACACTTAATATTTACTATGATATTAGTACGTGTGTTTTATTTTAGAATATAGTTAGTAAAATGTAGCAGTGTTACATCCATTTTTAAAAATAAACAACACCTTGACGAAAATCTGAAACGTTTAGCCGTATCAACAGATGAAAAAAAATGATGATGAACGATTGAAATAAATGCTGAAAATAAATTAAAGCTAACTTGTTGCTACTGTTGGCGTTTATTTTTGTATCGACAAAAATAAGAATATTACTTGATCACGTTGATATGCCGCTAGTCTGAACTCGTCGTCGGTAAGATAAATTCCTTACACAGTGTGTTGGTGACCTAAAGCGATATGAATAGGCTGTTAGGTCCCTATCACCCTATGTAACTTAGAATATGGAAACTTTGCATTATAATCCTGGTATTTTGATAACTATCTTTATGTTGCGACATTAACATAGTGAATAAGGGACGTATTTTGAAGTTTACTTTATCAATAAGCTTTAGTATAATATTGTATTCCAGATTTAGGTATTCCTGTAAAGGAAAATACAGAAACAAAATCAAGTGTTAATTTAGCTATTGGTTTAGGATGTGGAGGAGCTGTGTTAGTTGTCCTCATCATTGCATGCATATGCATATTAGTGAAAAGAAGAACTAATATGTCAACGTATGTATGATTTTTATGTATCACTGTTGAACTTATAAACAAAATCTAGCAATCGCAACACATTTGTTTTATCAACAGTTCGCATACATGTTTTGGTATCATATATATACCTTTTATTCACATCACATCACAAAAACATTACTTTAATTTACATGAAATAATGTTGCTTGAGCATGCTGTTATTTTATGGAAACTGTTTTTATCATAGAAGGCTACAATGCGTGATATGGTGAAGATATATCAACAAAGCCTTCATACAATCGGTCAAACCAACCAGTTTTCTCATTAATTTGCATATTCACGACTTAGTAATACCGTAATATGTGTTTTACAATATCATGATTTAAATTCATGTTCATATTCTATGAGATAAACTAGATAAAATATAGTCTTTGTAAAATTAATTTTCGTAATTATGTCTAAAACCAAAACATTTGTATATTTCTATAATGTCACATATATGGTTTTTTTTAAAGATTGAATTAAATCGATAAGACAGCAATAACACTGAAAAATTAACTAGTTATTATGAGATCAACATGCTAGAGCCTTCATCAGAAGTTAACTTGTGTTTTTTCTTTTCTTTTTTTATCGTTTGCGAATAAAACTTATAAAAGTAAAACAAAATAAATAAAAATAAAATAAAGCGGAAAGTCCCTAAGCAAATGTTAAAAATTAAATCTCAAGCACATCAAACGAATGAATAGCAACCGTCATATTCTTGACTTGGTTTAGGTTAATTCTTTGGTAAAAAAGAACTTGAATTAGTGTTATAGCTAGATAAACCGCTCACCTATGTGACAGACTAAAACAAACAGACGCAACAGACAAAACTGTCAAAACAGGGGAACAGCAGCCAGTACTTCGTCATATTCCTAATCACCACACAAACAAACAAATATCAAATGTATATCAAAATCTTTGTATACCAGATAGTATCTGATGAATTAATAGCCTTAAAACAAATCAGAGTGGAGATATTATGAAAGACGTGCCTTTTGTTTTGTGGAAGACGTCATATTAACCTCAGTAGTCTTAGATTTGGAAACGGCTCAATTAATAACACTGTTATCATATCTATTCATTATTACAATTCCAACTTACTGACTAACTGGTATAACATATAACTTTGCCATTAAAAAATTTGATGTGTTGTCTCTTTTCATTTAACAGTGCCAGGCATAGAACATTTAGAAATCCTTCATTTAGGTAAGTATAAATCGTGAATTATACCACATCACTCTAGTATATACAATCAGGTAAACATTAACATTTGCTTGTGATCGGTTTTCTTCATGATATAAGAGCAGAATGAAAACATGTTTCATTTGTTTATTTATTTCATAGGTTACAAAATCAGAAAAACCCTACACCATACTTGGATGAATATGCATTCAACATGCATAATAAGAAAAGATATTTGATGTTTATGCTTGGCTTAGAAATTGTATTTAACAAAAAAAGCGAGTAAAAATTCCGATTTGATATTCAAATCTCAGATGAACACACAGTCGAAGTAATTATAACTACGCTATGGCAAAAACAATAAAGGAATACGAACGTAAAAACAAGACAAGTAAAAAACTTCATCGAACAAATATAACAAATACATTATTGAGAATTCATTACAACTAATCTGTTATTCCCCGTTCTTCTTCAGGACCACTTTTACCCCGTTGCTAAAATCATTGATGGGAGAATGTCTACAAGGTAACAATTTATCAAAATAGATAACATGAATATATAAGTCGCAAAGTTTAACCACATCCAAGTGAAAAACATATAATTTGTTACTATACTCAATGGAGGTGTTACAAAAAATAGTTCAACAAAAGACACACATATCAAGGAATATTTTTGTATTCGTATTTGGCTCCGATTATCTAAAATAAAGATATGTATACTGTAAACCAACTTATTTTCGCGAGCGATTTATTAATTTGAGTAGAAAAATAACGCGAATATAAATCGTCGCGAATATGTCAATCTTTGATCTTTCCTTAATAAACTTCATCAAGTAAATCAGATAATCGCGAAATTAAATAGCCGCGAAGTGTTCAAGAAAGGGTAAAACGCGAAATAAAGTATCCGCGAAAATAAGTTGGTTTACAGTAACCATTAGATGGTTATGAATACAGAAAAACAAATTGTGTTTATATTTTCATTTAAGGGGGTAGACCTTGGTTCAGGGAGATAACTCTTTAAATCAGTTAAGCGTTTGTAAAAGTCAAGTTCATCCATGTATTTTAAGCATTTACCTGAAACAGATTGAAAATAATCTATGTAACCTAGAAGCTTAGAATATATTCTTAAAAAATGGTTGACATAAACGTACTGATGATTTTAAGAGTTATTTCCCTTAACCTAGGTCTACCTCCTTAAATAAGTTTAGAATTATGTTCGAATACGTTTTATTGAAACAACAAGTTTATGTTGCGTTATAAATATACAATGCTATCATTTGGATCATCCAGTGAATATTATTGTGTCGTTGTTCTTTTATATTTAATGCATTTCCCTCAGTTTTAGTTTGTTACCCCGATTTTGTTTTTGTCCATGGATTTATGAATTTTAAACAGCGGTATACTACTGTTGCCTTCATTTACGACGAAGACAAGGACAAATAGCCCTGTTGATACATCATAGCTATTTTCTATATATTTATGTATCTATATAAAATTAAGAATGGAAATGGGGAATGTGTCAAAGAGACAACAACCTGACCATAGAACAGACAACATATGTTTGTTTTCTTTTTAAGTTCACTTATGACTATTATTTTCATTTAAAGAGGTACAACGAAAACAAATGTTAGCGCATAGGCATAGAGATCTATTTTGAATTTTCTTTGGATAAATTAAAATTTTATTTTACTCTTCACAGTTGTTTCAATACGGCAAGTGTTGAATAAGGGGTTAGATGGATTTCACTACGTATTTTTTTCATTTTAAATTCAAAAAGTAAAGTTACATTTTCAATATAGATAGTTATTAATTGTAAATTATCCTGTCTTTTATGTTAATTCTATTTATTCATTTGATTGTTTTGGTATTTAATTCTTTGAATTGATAATACATAGGAATTGCTAGTAGTTTTGCATGCTTACAGAGAGCATGGTTTACAAACGCACACCTGTAAGTTTCCAATATTTAAAATTCTTTAGATGACAACAGAATAAATTGGCAGAAATTCTTCAACTTGTTCCAGCAGAAAATTGATGTTCTTCCTGACTGGGAACATTTCATTCGAACATTGTTCAGTAAGTAGAAATTGGTGTAATATATTTGATAATAAAGAAAGACACATCGAAAAATTCACGACTATGACATCAGTGTTGTAATGGTATTGTAAACTGTTTTCCTTTTTGCTTTGTTTTTATTAGATCTAGGGTTTATATTTGTGGGATACTGTATATTGCTTTGAAATCTCTGAAAGATATTGTTCCAAAGCACAAAAAATAGAGAAAACTTGTTCTCAACTCACCAAATACCAATTAGTAAAATGCGACCGTTGTAATTGTTGTAATTGAAACACCATACTATATGTATTGTAATTTTGTAATGTTTAAAAATTGTGTTTTTTTTTTTATTTTCTAAACAGCTCTTTCAAAAAAGGCAGAAAACGGGGATCGAGCTGTCAATGAGGCCAAAGTTCAATTCGAGCAGGATCAATATCATTCACGACTTTACAACGCACTTATGAAATGGACACATTGCTTCAATTACGACAACGATGTGGAAATGTTTGATATTCTATGTGATGCGGTAAATAGGCATAAAATGCGTCCAGTGACAATTTAAATGAGTAAATATGGTGATCCTGTAAAATTTTAAAAATTGAATCGTATCCAATAGAACTATTTTCTTCTCCATTTTGTATGAAAAATGTGTAGCGTTATCGTTTTTAAAACACATTTTGAAACGGATGTTAACGCACTTTTCTCAGATGTCTGATTTCTTAAATCTATTGTCAATACTTGTTGTACTAACAACCTAGAATGTAAACATACAATGACGAAAAAAGGAGTACTTTTAAATACCATTAAATGATTGTGTTATTCCAAATTATGTATCATTTATAAGATCTATCATTTATGATTTATCTACCTAATTATTCTAGCAAGTTTGGATTTTTTTCTTCTACATTGGTGTTTATTAATATGTTTGTTAAGGTAACGGTTTTAATCTTTTTCTGTTTATTTAACATAGTTGTAAAAACATCAAGATGTGTGAACTATATGACTGTAATACTATGATGAGTTTATTAACTACTATCGTGGATTCATTATTATTTCTTTGATAACAATTTTCGTGGATTGCGAGGGTACAGGTGTGCACCTTGTGTGCAAACTGTGGCAAAACAACGAAATGTTAATATATCAAGGAACATCCTAATTTTCTTTCATCCACGAAATTTGGTACCCACGAAAATAAATGAATCCACAATAGTTGTTGGATGATTATCAGGAATGGAATTGTTTTACAGTTTGTTTTGAGCATATTACAAAATCATGTCAAGTTGTACTTCTCATGACGTTGCTGTATGATATTAATACAGGGGCTGATGTAAGAGTATACGACGACACAATTATATATAAGCAGGTTCAATACGTTGGTAGTGCCTTAGAAACTGCAAGCTGTCGGTAATAAAATATATAAAAAGAAATGTGTTTATCTTCTAAGCGACCAGTTTATGCGTTATGTGATTTTCCTGCACTGATTTTTATGCCATGTTCTTTCATTGAGTTTCCTAAGTAAAACAACGTCCTTATACATTGTTATAGTCATATAACTTTAAAAAGCCAGAAATTTCTCAGTGGCTGTCTTATGTCATATATTAATGTTGTGTTGCTATTTTCAGATATTTTGATAATTCTTTTTTGTTAATTTACAACCTTTTAAGGTAGCACAATACAAAGATTTTTTCACTCCCAATCAGACAACTTTAAACTGATGTAATTCATTTTTTCCTTCTTTATATTTTATAAATGAGGTACCAAAAGAAAGAAGAAAGATTAATCTTTCAAATTGTGATAATTTCATTATGACATAATTATTACATAATTAATTATTATGTAATTAGTTGCTATATTGTGATGTCCACACTTGAATGAATTTAGCGTCTTTGTTCTTCATAGCATCCCAAAATATTTTATAGATTCTTTTACAACACAGCTTGACCTCCAAAACTGTGTCTCAGATTTCCAAAAACATAAATAGAACAAATTTTATACCCAATTGAATTTAGTGGTCTCTTATGAATTGATGTTGCAAACTTCATTGAAGATTTGTGAGAATATGAAATACAATAGGAAAAATCTTAGACACAGTTTTGGAGGTCAAACTGTGTTGTGCAAGAATCTATAAAATATTTTGGGATGCTATGAATAACAAAGAAGCTAAATTCATTCAAGTATGGACATCACAATATGGCAACTAATTACATAACAATTAATTATGTAATAATTATGTCATAATGAAATTATCAGAATTTGAAAGATTAATCCTTCTTCTTTCTTTTGGTACCTCATTTATAAAATTTAAAGAAAGATGAGTGGAATTACATCAGTTTAAAGATGTCTGATTGGGGATGAAAAATCTTTGTATTGTTCTACCTTAAGGATGTACTTAGGTGAGATTAGGTAAAAATTAAGAAATTAAGAAATTAAAATTGATACTATAAGCTGGTAGAGCATCAATTAAGGATAAAGATAAGCTAAAAATATTGATAGGTCATGGACCTCCTTTTCGAGATATTTGAGATTTAAAATATGGCGGGAAAAGGCTGAATCGGAATTTTACCTTATATTTGCATTGGTATTATTTGGGTCTCAAAATAAAAGAAAGAAAATCAAGAATCTTCTAAAATTTGGATAAATTACCTATCATGAGCTATTAAGTCTTATATGAAAAAATAAATGGGTGTTATGGGGCAAAATATTTTACATTGTATTGTATGGAAAAACACCAAGGAGTCCGAAAATTTGACACAAATTCCAAAACCTCACCTAAGTACATCCTTAAACTGTGGTCTATGTAGAACGTGCAAAAGTGTACAGGTATTATAGCTACTACTGTGTTGAGGACAACACCTTATTGGTGTATGTTGTCATTTGTTTCGTTTGAATTGAAATAAAAAATAAAAAAGTATATTCAACGTTCCTGATGTGTCTTCATATTCAATTCAATGGAAAATCTTGTTCATGCAAGTATTGGTTATGGCCTAGGGAAACAGATACATACGAAATTCGTCTCATTACGCATACCTGTTGGACATCAATCAAATGTTAGTTAAAAACACAAAAGTTATTATAAACAGGTATCCACACAAAAAATTTAACTCAAAATCGTCCGTACTAATACATTGATGAACAATTTATTATATACAATCAAACATTGACCGTTAATGTCCGCTCCTTCAAATATAAAGAAAAAACATAACACAAAACATATCGTTAACGACGCTGGACGGTGTTTAAACGAAACAAAAATAAAAACATAGGAGCCTTTTTTTCTCTTAAGGTTGCTTATGCTTACGATAGAAAAACTTAATTGTAACATTTAATAAACTGTGAGAGTTTATAGCGAATAATTACATCACTGATATATATATATATATGGCAGTGTTGACTTTAATACGTAAGTTAGAACGTTTTGCCGTAAATCAAACTACATATACCACATTAATATTCCATTTGTTTATTTTATTGATAGATAGATCAGTATGGTGACATTGAAATTGAGTATTGAGCCACACCCTTCCCACCAACCCTTGACTGCTTCAGTATGTTGAGGACTAGATTAATAATTCAATACTTTAAATCTGTTTAAACAATCGTATTGTAACATAATGACATAACAAAAGATAAAATTGTATTTATGTATATATATAATACGCTTCGTCCGTGTGAACTCATAGTAGTCATTAAAAATAATGATTTAAACCATTTTAACACATGTTATCACCTGTAAACGTTCAAGAATTGATGAAACGTATCACAGTCATCAGATAACATACTACGTCAATTGAATAACTCAATACTTGGTAAATCGCCGCGGTTATTATATTGAAATGTTCAATCCTTATTCAAGTCAAAGGTATTTAATACATTATCAAAATTGTTTTTTAACTTTCTTCAAATCAAATACAGGGATATTTGTGGCATTGCCAGAGGGTTAATACGATATGCCCATACACGTGTCTGGGAAAACTTGATACTGAAGTATGAATTTTATGAAAAGAAATTTGGCTGATACGTATAATTGAATACTGTTAATATAGTATACGGTTAATTCTTTAGCATCACAATCTATGGTATGGTTATGTACGTTAGATCTGAAATCCAATGGTCGCAATTATTGTAACAAATGCTGCTTTATGTTATTTATGGTTGTCAGTTTTAGACAATTTGTAAAATACTCCTTTTCTAATATTTCACATAAAATAAGAAGGTGAACATGGTGAAGTCTGATTGTAAATTCACAGCTATCCGATAAAGATATTAAATTTTGAACAAATGTTATATATTTGTACTGCATGCACTACGTTAACTGCATGTCTACACCAAATATTGGGAACAATTATTCATTCATATCATAACATGTGTATCGTAAATATCGTATGTTACACACTGTTTAAATATACAGTAAATAAGTGTTTTTGTATATATATATATATATATATATATATATATATATATATATATATATATATACAAAAACACTTATTTACTGTATATTTAAACAAAATTATACTGCAGTCATGAATTACTTAGAACTTCATTGTTTTGTCATATCTAAAATAAAACGAAAATGATATCTGTTTCATTCATTTCACAATTTCTAAATCATATGAATAATAGACAGACGCATTTATGACAGTAATTGTTTGCAATTAATATTTACCGCACCCGTTTCAAATGCGCATGATTTATTTTAAGAACAGGTTATTTCCAGCATTGGTGTGTGTATATTCACAAATGTTTATCTAATCTAGTAATCTTAATTTAGAAGATTTAAACCATTTTATCATCTGTTAACGTTAAAGAATTGATGAAACGGACCACAGTAATCAGATAAACATACAACGTAAATTGAATATCTTATCTATGTTATTAATGTTGACACTAATCGTCAAGTTGACATTATTTATTGTCCATTTTGTTTCAACTGATGCAAGACATTTAGTAACGGATTATTATCATTCAGCGGACAACATAATTTGCAAAAAATGTTTCCCAGGGTCATACTGGATTGATGATTGTAAAGTAAGTAAGAACGTTACAGACAGTTATTATATTAAATATGACGATTAATAAACAACTAAAGACGTTGGAACAATAATTTTTAAAAAAACATAAAAGCATTTTAAAAAATATTTAAATGAAAATATCAATTTACGTATTATTTTAAATATAACAAAACAACGAAGTTCTAGTTCATGACATTATTTTTGGGATTAGATATATACCAAAACACTTTAAGTTATTAACTGTACATTCAAATATTGTGTAATATCTACGATATACATGTTATGATATGTACTGAGTGAATAATTTTTCGCTTTATTGATATTTTGGTGTGTAAATTCAATAAAATGAGTGGCTTTTTGTTTCCATTTTTCTTTTTTTTAATTACAAATATGCATTATAAAATGTATGTATGTTTGTATCTGCAGTGTAGCATAAAAGTGCTATGCTATAATTTAGGTTCAATGATGTCGAGCTTGATTTGTCTTACTAAAGAATTATTCTGTTTAATTTTCGTTAGCGAAGACGTGACTACTGAGTATTCAAATAACTTTTACATTTTTAAAAGCCGTTGAATTGTATCTATAAAATTTTGTGTCGATCGAATTCTACCCCAAGGCATATGTGTATCCCGTGATCGTCCCATTTCTAAGCAAAAGCATGCCATATTTGCCATCGTATGCAAGTAACAGAACTCAGTCGATACATGTCAATTTAGTGACGAGATTAGACGTATTATCTGTGTTCTTTTTATAATTTGTGATGTATTTCAGATCGTGGATTAACATAGCGGGAGATGCATCGATAGAAGGAGAGGCTTATCATGGCGATGAATTCGATCATCACAGCTTTCATATTACTTCAATTTGGCATCTGTATCAATTTAAAGTTTTGAACATCAGGGTACATCCGTTGACCTTATGCAATGCTTTTTAATTTTTTATTTGATTCCGCCTTCTGACTGTTTTGATTCGAGTGTTACTCGAAACGTATTTTTGGTGTTCAAAACTTTTGACCTGGTGTTTTTATTAATACTTCGTTGATAAGGTTTTTGAATTTTACTAAATCTAACATTGCAGTCACAGTGTTGTTCGAGTTATATATTCATATATTTATACTAGTATCAACTCTGTCATATGATTTGATAAACACTTTGCCTTATGTGTAACAATTCGATATCATTTATTTTGGCAATATTGGCAGATGTAGTTATTTTCAATAAACTCATCATAGATACCAGGACTAAATTTAGTATATACGCCAGACGCGCGTTTCGTCTACAAAAGACTCATCAGTGACGCTCGAATCCAAAAAAGTTAAAAAGGCCAAATAAAATACGAAGTTGAAGAACATTGAGAACCAAATTTCCTAAAAGTTTTGCCAAATACAGCTAAGGTAATCTACGCCAGAGGTAGAAAAGCCATAGTATTTCAAAAAATTCAAACATTTGTAAACAGTAAATTTATAAATATAACCATATCAAAAGACTCTATTGTCATATTTTAATCGTTTAGGCCTTAAACAACTCTGTTATAAACACAGGCAAGCTCCAAAATAGATGAACGTGTTTAATGTCTGAAAATAAATTGCATATATACTTACCTATCATTTGTTTTAGTTGTACAGCTGTGTTTGTATACATGTACATTTTTAATTGTATTTGTTTAATATGCTTCATTAATTGTATACCACTTTGTCTATATACTTTAGTAAGTGAAGTCAACATACAGCCATTATGTAAGTGTGGTCAGAAGAACCTTAATATATATATTAAAAAAAACATCATCTGATATATCCGATCAAATGAAGGGATAAGTTTGACTGGCTAAACAATAGAATTAATAGAAAAAAAACTTTCAAAAAGATAATATAAGGAAAAACAAAAGCTTTAGATTTTCTGAAATCTCTAGAAATAACGATATGTGTAAGGGTTTTTGAAACAAGTAATGTTAGTTTCTATATAACGACAATATTTATCAATTAATTTTCACATGAGAGAAATCAATATTGTAACAACCACATTTGATGGTCATGTTCCTAATCAGGGAGATAAGGTCTAAATTTGGAATAAAAGAAAATATCATCCAAACAAATGTATTATATACGTATATATATTTCTCTTGACATGCTACATTAATTATATTTTTATTGAAGATTCAATGATGAGAAATATTAATTAATTGTGTGTAGGCACATTGAACGACAAATCTATGTGACGTATAAAATTTTCTGACGTCAGACACACAAATCAATGAATGTGTTTGTAGATAGATGTTTTTGTGTTCTGTTAAATTGTTCCTTTTAAAATTGTTATACGATGATGACTGATGTACCCATATTTTGACTATTTTATTTATTGTGTCTGTTTAGTTAACGCATCAATGTAAATATAACGGAATTTGATGAGACTGTCATCAAAGTGAGAGGGTTAGCGCTATAAAACCAGGTTTAAACCACTGATTTCTACATTTGAAAATGCCTGTTCCAAGTCAGGAATATGACAGTTCTTATCCATTCGTTTTTGATGCGTTTTGTAATTTGATTTTGCCATGTGATTATGGACTTTCCAAATTGATTTTCCTCTAAGTTCAGTATTTTTGTGATTTTACTTTTTTTTAAAATACTTTTTAGGATCATTTGTCAAATGCAGAATGTTTACCGTGTCCATCAGGGTCATTTCAATCGACTTTCAACATAGCTCGTCGATGTGAACGGTGTACGATATGTGGGAATATAGTGAAAAATTATCAGATATCAAGAACATTAATGGACTGTACAAGTGATACAAATACAGTATGCGCATGCCTTAAAGGATATTATTTAGAGAAGATATATGGTAGTGCAAACGAGTGGATGTGCAAGACAATTTCTGTTTGTGATTCGGGTTATGAAATAATTCATCCAGGTAAATATATATCCTTTCCGAAAATGAGTATTACTTTTGCGACGTGCCTATGTGAACATGTTGCAGTACATTAGTACATTAGTCCTTTATTTTTAAAAGGGAAATCGCATACCGACAGCTTATAAGATAAATGTTTTAACACCTTTGACTGTAAATTATAAGGTACATACTGTAAAAAAATAGAATAATACAGTTAAAGATGAGTTTTTCCATTCGAAACAATTGAAGCAGCAATGTCGCAATTTTCTGAATAGTCTTTAAAATTTTAAAATGACTCGTGTGTCTGATTTACATATCTCTTGCTGCAGCACAACTATGAGGTAAGTATAATTTCTTATATAGGGTTAGGTAGGAACGAAAAAAAAATTGAAAACAACTTGGTTCAAGAGACCTGGTGGTCGTCTGTAAAATCTGGGTTTCATGTGATAAACAATGTAAATCCTGGGGTTGAAGACATAAAACTTTGCTCGGTGCTCCAAGTACAAAAATCATGCCTGCAACATGATATCCAGCATTTTCATTAGTTGATTTTGGAGTATGAGTACACAAAACTCGAAATGTTTATGACTTCAAGGCACGAGGCCTTATTTAACATGTTTAATTTGATAAAATTATATGTTGAAAGGATATCCCATACTTTTAAGCTATAATTATCAAATTAAGTAAATTGACATTTTCCATTTCCATATTTTTCTTTATCAATTAAAGGTTCAGATTGTGATTTCTTTTCGATGACAACCTGTAATCAAATCATGACCTTAGGTTGATACCCTTTGTAAAACATTAAGTATGCCTCTCGAATATATAAACGTATCTGAAGTAGTTTATACAAAATAATTGAGTGTACCAACATATAAGTTTAACGTTCTAACTGAATATCAGTTCTTCTTTAATCAAAACAGTTACTAAATATATAACGCATGAGGAATGAATCATGGATTATGACTGAACTAAACATTTTACATTTTCATTGTATTGATATTATGCTTCACAAGGGCTTTGGGCTAGCGGCTAATCTTATGCTTGTATAGATAGTATATTAAACAAAACAAAATGTTACTGTTATTTTACAATTGTAAATATATTAAAATAGTACACAAACATAAAAAGTGATAATTTGGTAATACAAATTACACTATTTATAAAAGGAACCTTGTCATAAGAGTCATCTCCATACATCAATAAATATATTTTGATTTATCAACAAAGCAACTGAGCCATAGTTACTAATCCGCCAAATACCAAAAATAGGGAGCAACGATCAGTAATCAAAAGTAAAGTGTTAATATCACTCGTCTTTTTACACAATTGATATGAGAACGAATTGATTTATATCGATTTCAAGATGTTTAAATAATTTACATTCTATAGACAACACCTTTGAAAGGCATTTTTCAGTTTACATACATGTATCAGTTTAAACAAGATTTTGTATCAATTAAAGTGCATAGTTAGATATAAACCAGTGTTTAAACAGTATGATTGTATATTTCATTATGTCGGAGTTACACGGACTCACTAATATCCTTAAAACTAAATATTGGTCTGATTTATCTTTCTCGTAAATATTATATAAACATAAATTTCCAAATTAAGTTAAATTTTTATTACATATTCAATTGATATGTCGTACTATCACACTCTACTACTTAACAAATTTCAATAATGATAAGATATGTTTTATCCCGATTTAAACCCATACGTACTAAATTACAATTGGATATTATAAATATGTGTGGATCTCAATGCTCTTCAACTTCGTACTTTATTTGTCTTTTTTAAAACTTTTTTGGTTTCGAGCGTCACTGATGAGTCTTTTGTAGACGAAACGCGCGTCTGGCGTATATAAAAAATTTAGTCCTGGTATCTATGATGAGTTTATTTACAACCACTGGTTCGTTGCCACTGCTGGTGGAGATTTATTTCCCCGAGGGTATCACAAGACCAGTAGTCAGCACTTTTTGTGCTGACATGAATTATCATTGATATTGTTATATTTATAAATTAACTGTTTACAAAATTTTGAATTTTTTGAAATGCTAAGGCTTTTCTACCTCAGGCATAAACTACCTTAGCTGTATTTGGCAACACTTTTGGGAATTTTGGATCTCAATGCTCTTCAACTTCATACTTTATTTGGCTATTTTTTAATCTTTTTTGGATTCGAGCGTCACTGATGAGTCTTTTGTAGACGAAACACGCGTCTGACGTATATAAAATTTAGTCCTGGTATCTATGATGAGTTTATATATAAGTATCATGTGGTCGCTTGTTACTTAGCATGTAACGTAATGACATCAGTGTTTATTCTAAAAAATATATATATATATCGATGCAACATTTTGGCTTACATCAACCACATGCATGCAAAAATCAATACAAATAACTTTGAATCACAATGACTCGAATGCTTACGGAAGGTTGCTCTCCAACTACGAATGAATTGAAGTATATCCATTACTGTTGTCCTGACTTTATGTCTGTATGTACAAAAAACTTTATGGTTTTAACAAAGTATAATGAAATTGAATAAAAATGGTATTACATGATAACACACTGAGTAGAGAGAAGGGATTTTTTTCACAAAATATTACACATCGTTTGTCGTATTTCCTTATACGTCTTGTTAATTACACTTATTGATTCTAAACTTCTAACTGTTAAGGATAATAATGGGAACTTTTAATCGTCTGAAATAATATTTTAATTCTGGGCGAACTATGTTTTAATACATAAGAAAGGCATAATGTTTCAGATGTTAATGCAACAAAGCAAAGCTTCTTCATCACGGTTCTGATAAATCGAATTTTTAGTAAGGTTATAGATATTAATGTTATCACATTTTTTTTAAATTATCTTTCAGCAACCAATTTAAAAGACACTGTTTGTCAGGAATGTCGGAGAGGTTATTACAAAGAATCGTCGTCTTCCGAAGCTTGCAGATTATGCTCAGTTAATTGTCGGAATGGTACCCGTCTTATCTCCCCTTGTAATACAACTCATGACACAGTATGCTCCCAAATAGAAGGTAAATATGAATCGAGTCTGTTGGTTTAACAATTTTGGATGAGAATTACAACATCAAACACACGTTTCAAAGTGTGTGTATGTGTGTTCCGGTTGTGGGGAGTAAAAACCCATCAACCAATCACAATTACTATCGTGTATAATAAAACATATAAATCAAGAAAAACATTGTACTGATTTTTTTAAAGCAAACAAAACTTTTGAAATTTCAAGAGAGTTAAATAGTCATTGTAGATTAGAACGGAATACAATTTACAAGGCGTTGCAAACAGATGCTTCAAATTATATCATTCATAATATATTACAAACGAATTCGGCTATTAAATGTGTTCCTTTTTTTTCTTTCAGAAAGTGCAAATGAAGGAGTTTTTATAGATACGGAGAATGACACTGAAATCGCCATTTTAACGGCTTGTTCCATTTTTGGTGGAATATGTTTGGTTTTAACTGTGCTATGGTTGGTACATATTTTTCGGAAAAGGCGAATAAAAAAGGAAACAAATTCAGAGCTTAGTAATTCGACTTACGTTGTTGGGTAAGTACTTTCACAAACACAAACAAAAATCAACAAACGGTCGAGAACATTTTTAATTTTTGTTGGTTTATTTTTCTCTTTTTGTAGGGGGTAGAGGCAGTTGTTCCAGTAAAATGACGTTTAAATTTCAACGTTAAAAAAGTGAATAACGAAAATGAAAAATTCTTTATCCGTAGACACACTTGAGCAGAGTTCAATAGTTATATTAGGTAGGGGCTGTATTGCCAGTAATATGACGTTGAATTTTCAACGTTAAAAAGTTAGTAATGATATAAGAAAATTATTTATCAATAGCAACACAATTTAATAGATTAACAGTTCAATGAATAGAACAAATTTGTTGTATAGACGTCAATCTTGAACAATCAACAAGTATTTTATTTTTCCTAATAGATTTTCTCAAACTGCGTTACATATAAAACGTACAATATCAGAAAATAACATGTTAGTTTTACCTTTTCATTGAAGACCTACAGACGACGATACGGCATTGAATGAATATGACTGGATAAAAGCCTACAGATCAACTGAAGGTAAGTACACGTTCCTATAATATCTCTTTATTTGTTTTGTTTTTTATGTACACCAGAACTCAAAGCTTCGATTATTTATCTTTCGATTAGAATATATTGGATATACTGTATCTTTTTATGGTTGTCGCCTGATTCTTGTATTTCTATATATATCTGTTTTCACACTGCACATGCTGCACAGAGTGATACAAAAATATGCGTTTAATTAAAGTTTAAAAATTAAATAAGTCGACTTGATATCAAGCGATATCCAATTTGCATGTGTTTTGGTATCTACAATTATTACTTAATTCGTTTAGTTTCGTATACATATTTTCATGTATGCATGATATACATGCATTAAATGAATCTTTCTTTTTTTTGAATTCAACAGAAGGTGAATATAACTGGACAGGACTTTTTCATGACTGCATATCAAAACCCGAGATAATTGGCCATTGGGAACAGTTCATAAGAATATTATGTAGTAAGTTTGAGTCCGTCAAACATGTAATAAGTTATTATTAAGTAGATTCGCTTCTTAGTTTCAAAATTACAAGCTTTTCATAACACCATATATATTGATAGGGGATTATAAAAGGAATCAATCGAGCAACAAAAAATATAGGTCAATGTGCTTGTTTTCAAGATATTGGCCATTGAAATCTTGGCGGGAAAATGTTCTCTCTTGACTTTTCATAGCATTTATCATTGACAAGTTTAAGGTCTATTTTAACTATTTAAAAATAACAAAGACTTTGACAGATGCATTAAAATAATACATGTTAATGATTTATAAAAAGGGGGGTAAATGGGCAAATTTTTTTAAGGCATTCAAATGGATAAAACCAGAGGAATCCGAAAAACTGACAGAAATTCCAAAATAAGACAAGCGAACATCCTTAATACTTTATATACGTAATTTTAAAACAAACTAATGAAATCGTCTGTGAAAAAAAAGATATGATGGTATACAATTATCAAAATACACTGGTATTATTTCATGACTGAACATTTTATAGCACAAAAACGGCGACAGAAATACAGTCCTCAATATGAGAGATGGATAAACAACTCAAATTTTTACCTTTCCATCTAAAAGAATTATACAAAACAAACATCTTCTTAAATAACTTATATATGAATCACTGTCTGAAACAAAACAAAATCGCTCAAAAATATATACATGTTGGAAGTCAGTCGGTATTATATAGACAATGTACATCAAACAACAAAGACACAAAAAACGTACACATGCTTGGAAAGGTCCGTTGAAATATTTATAATCAATCATGTTGGCGGATTGCGCTTTTTTTTGTCAGCTATCTTGAATCAAGAAATAAGGCCCATACTATCAAAATTTTGAACATATTCCTTTTTCCAGAAAAAAAGGAAAAACACGTGTTTTGTTTGGTGACCAGTATATTTGCGATGATTTGCCGTATGATTATACTAGATTCCTTACTTTATTCTGGGGTGTGCTTGTTAATCATGTTTTCTTTGTATATAATGTTTCAAAAATAACACCAGAAAAAAAAGAGTATGCACATATAACGACAATGGTTTTTCTTATTATTCAGTAACATCTGGTAAAAGCCTCAAGGCAGATCAAATCATTGCAGAAATAACCAAAGGATATGAACAGACAAGAGTAATGGACAGAATATACAATGCATTACGTTTATGGCAGGAAAAATGTTATTCAGTTGACGATGAACATATGGTTACTGTATTTACTGACAGCTTCTATAAACATCAAGAACGTTACAATCAAACACGTTCGAGATAACAACGAGTGTGTTGATTTTAGAACATTGTGGTATTTTAACATGAAAATTTGAAATTATGTTTTCTTTTGGTATTAATACTTGCAAATACATGTCTTCAATATTATATAAGCTATATGTGTTATGTTGATAAAGGAATTAAAGCATAAAAGTTTGAAACTTTAAAATCAAGTGCCGAGATAAATAATGTTGATCACCAAGAAGCATGTTACACATATTTTTTTTTTTTCAAAATCCAATATTAAACTGTAAATTCAGAAATGATTACAAGCTTTTTTATAAATGCTATTAATGTGACTAGGTGCGTACAGCAAAAATACGAACACCCTATCCGATATATGGTGTATTTTCCATTTTATTTTATCAAAAAAGAGTAGAATGAACAACGTACACCAATGTGTAGGACATAATCAAAAATAATAAATTACTGACACATTAGCGACTAAAGTCTTAAGAATATTATCATATTATAGATCGTTTAGTTTGATAAGTTTTGTAAGATATTGTTTATTATCGCTTATCGAATGCATATAACAAAACAGAAACCTTTGTGTGCCTTCTGTTTTAGTTTAAGCTCGAAATATGTTTGATCGAGTGTATGTTTGCTTCGCATCACGGTGCGGAGCTATTAGTTTCATTCGAAATACACGCCATCTTGAATAAACTACTTATCACGTATAGATTATGATTGATTGCATTTTAATTAGGCTGAGATACAGCAACAGCTATTGGCTTAAATGAGATAAAGAATTACAGACTTTTCTCGTCCAGAATAAGACATCAAATGCTAGAAAATTAACTATGTGTATTTCAGTTCCGATCAACTGTCATTAATTCATGTTCGTTTTATTATGCATACATTTCACAGATAAATTCAATATTGAAATATCAATTGTTAATACGTGTTTAATTGCTTTGTTACTCTGCAATTTGCACGATTTGCTTTGCTAAACAATGTTACTATGTATACAATGTTCACAAAAATGCATTACCTGTATTTTATAACTTCTGACAATATACAATGTAGGCACACCTCCAGAAAGGCACACTTCAAGAGTCGTGTCTAAATTTATAATTGTTTTAATTTTCAACAAGAATTTTTTTTTTTTTTTTTTTTAAAGCATGGGTGTATAACGCACACTCTTAAAGTACATCCATTTCATATCAATCAATATCTAAAAATACCACATTTCCAATACTAATTTAACAAGCACATGCACACACATAACCTTAATAAGTGTAGAGCGAAGCAGTCCATAGCTTTTTAGAAAGCTAAAACTTGTTAACTATGCATTTCACAAATATTTATTCCATTTATATGATCGTTTACATATTTTCATTAAACGTGACTACGATAAATTCAATCTCAAATTCAAGAAACTGTAACGTTAAACATTGATTTGTTTCGTGAATTGTCTTTTACTTTTGTCATTAGATATTTTATTTGTTGTTAATATGCACTTCACAAATATTTATAAGGCATGATCGTTTTTATATTTTCATTAAATTTGATTACGACTACGATAGATTTTATCCGCATGAAACTGTGGCGTTAAACATTGCATTGTTTCGTGATTTGTCTTTCATTTGCGTCATTTGTAGACATGCTTTATTTATTTTTAGTTTTATATCATACCATGTCTTTCATATATTGTTGGTACATTATTTTCGTTGATAATAATAAAAGATAAAGCGAAATTGTTTCTATGAAAAAGCCAGATATACAGAAGTAAATATTTTTTGTGATTAAATTAAGAATGGAAACTGGGGTTGTGTCAATTAGCCTTATCATAAGGCAGAAAACAGACCAAGGCAACCAATGGGTCTCCAACACAGCTAAACAATTCACACCCAAAGATGGGTTGCAGCTGGCCCCTAAACAATTATGTATACTCGTTAAAAAATTCGGCTGGTTTGAACATGTTCTGTGAGTTCTCAACCCTCCTATATACCCCTAAATCAATTGACGGTCCTTATTTTTTTCATAGAATATTATAATTTTGACCACATAATTGTACCTGATCAGTCGGAATTACGGAACGTAATTGTTACTTTATTGATAACGACAGCAATTTATACAGTATTTAACAATTTATTCGTCAAAGAAAACATTTTACGTTCCAGGAATCGTTCGCCTTCCGAATAAGAATTATCAATGCGTTTGTGCTTTTGGGGCAGGATCTGTTCACCCATCTGGGGCACATAAGATCAACCCCGGTTTTCAAATGGGTTCGTGTTGCTCGGTTTTTATATAAAAATATGTAGTGCTTGCCAATGAGACAACTCTTCACAAGAAACCAAAATGACAGAAAAGTAATTATTATAAGTCAACATATGGCCTTTAACAATGACAAAAGCCCATGTCGCATATTAGTCAGCTACAAAAGTCCCCAATATGTCAAATTCAAAACAAATCAAACGAGAAAACTAACGGCCAGATAAATGTACCAAAAATGAACGAAATGAAACACGTAGCACCGAAACTAACGACAACTTCTGAATTACAGGCTCCTGACTTGGAACAGGCAGAAACACACAGAATGTGGCGGGTTAAAACATGTTAACGGGATCCCAACACTCCACCTAACCTGTGACAATGATGTAACTGTACAACATAAGAACGAACTATAAAAATCAATTGAAAAAGCTTAATTCATCAGATGGATACAAATAGAAATTCATTTAACAACAAACCTAGACTGGATGTGGCTGGGTTCATCCCAACAACAAAACGGCACTAAGTTTAGATCTGAAAGTATTCGCATTACTGACAGCTAGTGCAAAGCCGATAACAACAAACAAATCATGCATCTAAGACTAAATGTTTTAGACAGTGTTTTTTGTTATATTTTGGATACTGTTGGGGTTGGGTTTTTTTTTTTGTCTTTTTTCTTATTGGCCAGGCGTTGTCAGTTTGTTTTCGACTGACAAGTTTGAATGTCCCTTTGATATATTTCGCCAATCGGAACTTCTCGGCCTTTCTGGTTGCAGAAATATAAGCCAAAAACGGCTTTTTACCACTAAGTTCTATTGTTAGCCATGTTCGCCATGTTGGTTGGCAGGCGGAGTCATCCAACACATTTTTCTAACAAAATACCCTAATAATGATTATTACCAAGTTTGGATAAATTTTTGTTAGTAGTTTCAGAGAAGAAGATTTTTGTAAGATTACAAAAATTTCGGATTTTTTTTTAATTTACTATAGTGTAAAATAACTCCTTAATGGGTCAATTGGCCATTTTGGTCATGATGACTTATTTTTAGATCTTACTTTGCTTAACATTTTTTGGTTTTATAGTTTATCTCTATCTATAATAATATGCAAGATAACCAAAAACTGCGAAATTTCCTAAAAATTACCAATTCAGGGGCAGTAACCCAAATTGTCCGATTTGTCTGCAAATTTCATGGCAGGTATATATCTATTTTTAGCCATGGCAGCCAATAGAACAAAGGGGTAAAATGAAGATTTTGGTTTATATCTTTGATACTAAAGGAGTAAAGGCGAATCTGACATGGGGTAAAATCGTTTATCAGGTCAATATATACCTGCCATGAAATTTGCATGATGGTAAGTTGGGCGGGTCAGCGGACACATTTTTCAACCTAGATAGCCGAATGATGATTGTGGCCAAATTTTTTTAAAGTTTAAATTTGGCTTAGTAGTTTCAAAGGAGAAGACTTTTGTAAACGTTAACGAATGAAGGGCGACGACGAAAACGGACGACGGGCGACGACGAAAACGGACGACGGGCGCCAAGTGATGATAAAAGTTCACTTGGCCCATTGGACCAGGTGAGCTAAAAACAGTAAATAAAAGGCTAAATTCATCATATCAGTTGAGGAAATAAACAAACAAAAGTTAAATGGAAGACAGATATTTTAATTAATACATAGATACATTTTGATATTAAAATTTATGAAAGATGTGTTGATAACATAGACAGATACGTTTGCCATTTAAAAGCCCATATAAACTGATAGAAGTCAGGAATAGTGACCCCATTTCAAGTTTATTCGTATATCAATTTGATAAAATGTGTTAAAAAACACTGTACTCAGTATGATATGTTTTGGTTATGAAAAGTCATAATATCTAAATATCTTTCAAAAAATGATCGTCCAATCATTTATGTCTATCAGTTTTCCAAAAATGTTTCGTTTGCTTCAATTTACCAACTATTAATAGCAGCATTCTTTTATCTACATGATCTACCTTGAAAATAGTACAGTGATAAATTTATTTTGTAACTGAAGGCAGTGTGTACCAAAATTGAATTCTTTCGCAGACAGTTCTCAGATTTTGTTAAAAGACCAAAGGAGTGTGTCTTCCGTGTTTCATGTGTTCATCACCCTACAAAAAAATAAAACACATAAACTAAAATTTTTATTTTGGTGATAAAAATATATTCGTTTGTTAAAAGAAAATATCTAAATAATAAACTGGTTAAACTAATTCCAATATATTTCTGCTGTTTTCTACAAGATAAAAAAAACAGATACGGTATGACTGCTAATGAGACAACTATATACCAAAATTGAGATGATGTGGATGTACGCAATTATAGGCACCAATGTTATAGAGTAAAGGCTAAATAATGTGTGTCTTTAAAAAACATGGTTTTCTTTTTAAAAAAAAATTTCAAATGAAGTGGATGTACGCAATTATTAGCAATACGTAAACTAAAAATTGTTAATCAAGGAAAAGTCTTTACTCTGGATATTTAAAGTGGGTAATAACTATCGATTGATTTTTGTTTGCTTTACATCCAGTGGCAAAAAGTTCATGTTGTTAATGACTAAAACAAATTAACAGGTCTCGTGAAAGAAGAAGTCAACTGACATGAAGAGCGCATTAGATTCTGACCAAACGTGGCTGCGTATTTATACATCCCTCACAGGAAAACAGAGGCCTAAACTTGGCAAGTGTTTTACTGTCGGTCGGGAAAAGACAAAACTTAACATTTTCTTTTTCTCAGTCACCTTGATGAACGGAAAGCGTGTACACAGTTGTTTAGGGAAAAATAACTGGGCATACACACTAAACATGAGCACTTCCTGTGCCTAAACATTTAAACATGCACTGTATTTACCTGTCTTTTATATTTGATAAATAAGGTACTTACATTTTGTTGATGCTCAAAAGTTCCAATCTGCTGACAAGGCTTAGGAATATTAAATACGGTTGTATTTCGGATTCCACTGGTCATTCCCATGTAACCAAGGTCAATAAAAACACCAGGTAAAGTAACATGCTGCGATACAGGTACACAGCTATCTTTAGTCACAGACATGGTAATATTAGCTCCGTTAAATGAGAATGAGTACATGTCTACATCAATTTTCTTGTCACCGTATCCCACGAAGGTTGACATCAGTAGCTTAGCATCAGCTGTGAAAAAATAAATACAACGTTACAGCCGATTGAGTTGAGTGTGTTGGTACATCTAATATCTGTGAAGAGCTTGCATGCTAGCTGATCCGTGAAGTCATTGTAAGGCAAGGTATACTACTCTCCTTTCGAAGTAGCCTAGTCCTACAGACAGATAGATAAGTTATAAGTCGGACATGTCTACTCTTAAATGAGGGTAGTTTACCTAATCTAATAATGATTTCACGTTTCAGCTAGCAAGCAAGCTCACCAAAGATAAGTACCTTTATCTACACAGTCATTGTAATCGACTGTAAAACATATGAATATATGAATTTGGTATTAGTTTTTTTAAATGATGATTAAGTATTATGAGTGCCAATGAGAAAAGTCTCCCTCCAATTGATTAACAGTTTACAATTATAGGTCAAAGTACTGTCTTCAACATGGAGCCTTGGCTCAAATGGATAGTTAAATTTCGGTCATATAGCTTTTCATGTTTTTTTGTTCTAATACACTTTTTGATTTTTAATATTCGGCTTTGAGCATATTTCTGATGCATGTAAATCCAGAAAAGCACGTAGGACACATATAATTAATGGAGTAGTGTGCTCATTTGTGTATTTAAGGTTGTACCCAACACTTTCACTAAAATTAATTTGGCTCGTTTAATTTTCAAGAAATTTTGACAAAGTACTTACTTTGACCCTTTAACAAGTATATAAAAATTTCAAAAATTTTGAACCAACCGTTTTGTCAGAAAAATTACACTGGTTATAAAGCAGTTTGACAAACAACAATTTTGATCATTGAGAAGCTTAATATTCCCTCAACAACACGACGTAATTAAAACATTTAGCTGATTTACAGAGCTATCTCCCTGTAGTGTTAGGTACCACCTTAAATGATATAGAAATGTGAAAATATTGCTCAGTCTTTAGTTTTCTATTTTGTGTTTTGTGTCTTACTGTTTGTCTGTTTGTCTGTTTGTCTTTTTGTCTTTTTCTTTGTTATCCATGACATTGTCAGTTTGAATTTGGATATCCCGTTGGTATTGTTCGCTTTTCTTTTATATATGATCTGTTTTTAGTTTTCATTTCGCTGTGTTATTGTGCTACCAAATAATGGATACAAGTATAATGTTTTCATAAATGTTGTCCTAAAATTTAGCACTTACATGGAATGCATGATACCATTTCTACTTTTAAGACTGAAACAACGCATTTACCATTGGTCACCGTGTACTTCTTACCCTGGAAAATGTAAAATGAAATAAAATCATCATATTTTATCAAGACTACATTTAATGTGTTGCGTATTTAGAATTGTACAATTATCCTCTGTCAGTGCTGTAACATGATTTATTATGAACGAAAAAGAGATAACACCAATCCTCGAAGATACTGCACTATATACAATCCACAAACTGAATTTACCAAGGTTGCGTGCAATATCGTAGCGGCTACATAAGGCTACGTAGATTCATGACTATTGAACATGTAGCTAATATAAAAAAAAAAAAGAAGATGCGGTATGATTGCAATGAGACAACTATCCACAAAAGACCAAAATGACACAAACATTAAAACAACTATAGGTCACCGTACGTCCTTTAACAATGAGCAAAGCCCATACCGCATAGTCAGCTATAAAAGGCCCCGATAAGGCAATGTAAAACAATTCAAACGAGAAAACTAACGGCCTTATTTATGTAAAACAAAAGCTGAGTAGCTGCTACAAAGTGATTGATAGCAGCTATTCTAGCTACTCGTTCAGTAAACAAAATTCTACGTAGCACTGCGTACCCGCTACGATATCATTAGTTGAACGCAACCCTGGTTTTAAATATGATAACTTGACCAAATTATTTAGTTAACACATGACATGGGTAAAATCTCTTTGTTTTTACTGTGCTATAATCTGGATAATGCACAGCAAAGGTGTGCATTAACTACCTCAGATATACTGCACAGTTCAAATCTATTTTTACCTTTAGGGGTGGTTCCTAGATTTTGAAAGGGGCGTTATTCTATCAAATTAAAAAAATATATCACCGAGTGTAGCGAGACTAAAAACAATATTGACGATTTTAAGGCACGATACGATGTCCAATCCTAGGGTGAACGACATGTTCGCCATCTGCCTTGAAATTACGACACAATTGAACTTTGTACAAACATCGTAGTTTCAAAATAGGAAAAAAGAAAGGTTTCTCATTCTTTTTTTTACATCTTAGCTTGAACATGAAATATTTTATTATATTTTGCGTACAACACAAATCTTAAATCAGTGTTTTAAAGTCAGAAAGATAGTTAAAACATTTTTTGGTAATATCCGCCAAAAAAGAAATGTATCTAACATTATCCGAAGATACAAAAAAATTTGGGGAAGGGGGAGTAAAACATTGGAAAGAGAAACGTATTTTCCGTTTATTCAACATTAAAAATTTAGGTAATAACTAACATCTTCTTCGGTTTATCTTTCTCTATTAAAGCATATCATTGATGGAAAGAAATTCAAAAGCAATTAATCTAAACTCAATAACCCTTCCGGTTATGATTTTTTTTTCATACAACGATTTGAAAGTACTCAATTTGTCAAAGTCTTAAACGTCACTTATTAAATAAAAATGGGAATAGATTTAACAGAAACATTAAAAAAAATCTACCATTAAATCGCAATTTTACAATAAGTCTAAACCCCCAAAAAAGTTATCAATTTGAAACTTACCAATGAAAGTCGTATTTCCCCCTTTCTTTACCCTACAATAAATCCTAGGATCCGTGGATTGCGGAACATCGTCCACATCTAAAACGTTCACGTAAATTAATGACGTCATGTGTTAAAACAGTTATTGGCCAATCAAATCGGTATATAGAATTTAATCTGCACGCGCTCAGGATGACCCTTTAACCCGAACTCCTACGTCGTTCGGGTTAATAAGGGTCACCTGAGCTGTGCAGATTAAATTCTATATACCGACTTGCTTGGTCAATAACTATAACATAGCTTCTATTTGATACTAACCGCTGCATAATCGTCTATTTCATGAGTCTTAAATGGTATTCCGTTAGTTCGTCCCTCTCCTAGCATGGACTTTCTTTTTCCTTTTACGTCAAATGCCAGTTGGAATAATGCCTGAAAAATGTCATGGAAAACGTTATCATAAATGCTTTTTTTTTCGCTTTGTGTATAAACCCATGCTCTAAATCCAAAAAAATTGTTTGCACATGCGTATATTGACTACTGCAGAATAACGAATTTTATCAAATTGGCATGCATTTAATATATTTCATTAACATAAAACGCTTCCAAACTCTTAAATGATGCACAGGTTGTTACTAATTCAATTATTATGCTTTTAATGTGTTGCAAATGGAAATTGGCATATTTGACCTAAATACGACAGCCGTTCATGCTGGCTGTTCAAACTCCTCCCTCAGAAAAATCACATTGCCAGTCGTTTAATTGCTTTTTTACAAACAAAATAGGGAGGTTCATGGAAGAGCTTACACAAACGCTGTACAGTTACAGACCTTCTAAAATTCAAACTGACCACACGCACGATACACGCACGCATGATACACGCACGGTGAATGCACGATACACGCACGGTACACGCACGATACACGATACACGCACGATGAGCGATGAGCGTTACACGGAGGATTAACGCAAAATAAATGATGAATGATGAACGCACGATACACGCACGATGCACGATGAATGATAAATACACGATACACGCACGATACACGCACGATACACGCACGTTGAATGATTCATTGACGAATGAACAACGAACGCTTTTTACACGATTCTCAAAGCTATTTTATTTAGAATAGTATTTAAAATCAATATGCATTTTAATTAAAGGCACTACTTGTAGCTGTTTTGCTGATACCAGCATAATAGATAATATGCTATTTTGCCAGCTCAGATTCAAATAACTTAATTAAAGTCGGCTATTTATAGGCACCGGAAATGTTTGTGAACTTGGACAGAAGCTCCTAACAATCAAAATATAGTGTCTTGATTTTGTTCAGCCTGAGAGTTCAAGTTTACGGCAAACGAAGGCGAGACATTGTGTTCCGCGAAACCCTTACTAATTTTATTTCATACAGTTAAAAATCTTAATTTTATTTTTATGCATACAATGTCCGACGCATTATATCTACAGATAGTGACTGGTTCTAGAAATTATTTCAACTACATGTTTGGTATAATTATTGATTGCAATAAATAAATGTAAGAAATTCAGACATATTTTCAAACATCCTGACACTTCAAATTTCTAGGAGGTGAGATTCACGGGATTTTACCTAAAACTCTTTGGGGAAATGCAATTTTTAATTCCAATCGGTAATAGATATCCCAAGGTTTTTTTCAAATGCATGTCTAATTGTATGAGATTTGAAAAATCGATCTGAATGGTAGTTGAAATTATTCAGTGCAATCATTTTGTGTCCGTTGTTGTCTTTCATAAATATCAATTGTTTGCTGTTCGTAATATGTTGTTTATGGCAGTCAGGTCTCGCGATCGGTGTCCAAATTTAAGCCCCCAATAAGGTAAATTAATGATCATTTATAGGGGAGGGGCTATTTTTCTCAAAGCAAACATTATTTTCCTTCCTAATAAAAAAAACAGCTTAACAATTTTCTATATTTTTTCATTAAATCATAAACCGATGCATATTAAATGATTTTTAAAAAATGTTTAAAAATATTTTTATGGTAAATATATCTAAATGTCAGGGTAATTTTCTTCTCCAACTAATTATTTTTTTCATTTTTTAGGGTAATATTGATATCAGTTATGTAATTTGACACGTGTCTTATAGTTCAGTGATTTTCGGAAAAAATAACGAAAACCGGCACAAGCATTGTTCAATTATTATTTGTGATCTTTAATGATTAAATTTAAATATATGCATTAAATATCAATCTCTATCTAGATAAGAAATTTGTTTACATTGTACATCACTCTTTTAGTCCTTAGTAGCATATTATAACTCATTAGTGCACTTGGGAGTCCTTAGCCGTGTTTAGACGCATCATTTTCTGCTCTTTGGTTAGATTGTTGTCTCTTTGACACATTCTCCATTTCAATCCTCCATTTTATTCAATTAGTTGTGATTCTCTTTATCTCTCTGTTTGATGTTTTGTGCGGACAAAAACAATTCGCAGAATTAATCTTTCTTTTAGCATTTTAACATTTTTTTTTCGAGATTTAACCATTTTAATTTAGCTTAAGAGCATGTCTCCTCTTTTTAGAAATTTGGCTTGATACCGTATGGAGATTTTTGTTCCAACTATTATGAAAAAATTAACGACTTTTTTTAACTAGATAAATATTTAACAAATATACCGTTTTTTCTTAAATCAATTTCTTTTAACAAAAATCAATTATTAACAAAGAATTGTTACACAAATGTAGTAACAACCCAATTTTGTAATGAAGATAATCCTTATCTTTACCGAAATCTGCATATCTTTATATTTTGAAACTTAAAATGTTACGGGTGTCTGCGCAAAGGACAGAAATGTCCAAGGAACCGAAATATTAAGTAAATGTCGAATAATTCAAACCCATTTGTCTTTTAAATTTAGCACATGAAGATATAATTTTTAGCACATATACATTTGTACACATGTACAAATTGATTTTGTAAAAAGAATCAGTCGGTCTAAAACTGTATCGCATGCCCATAATTGTCCTAAAGCTTTAAATGTCAGATCATGAGGGTCTGAATGGGGATTCATTATTTCTGTATTCTAGTTTAGGCCATTTGGTTTTATAATTCGTTTTACCTTTTGCCGATCATTCTTTATTCCATATATTCTAGTACCTCATCATTTTCTTTTCTATATATTTGTCTGGTTGTTTTTCTGTATTCTTTATTTTTTTTTTTTTGTCTATAATTTCCTTCTATAAACCCCCATCTTTACCCTCATGTATAATGGAAGACGATAAACATTGTAGTATACATACCACCCGTTGTCACTTTCACCTGACATACAAATCACATATTGTTATTACCGCCCGTTATTTCCACCTGGACACAGGACTTATGATATATATTACGTAATAATAACGGATATAGTAGATTCAGTAGAATATAACATGTATCAACGCACTCTGACTTGTTAAATGTATTTTGAACTAACAATTGTTAATAATATTTTTAGTTATTTTAAAACTAGGAATGAAAATCAGGAATATTTCAAAGAGACAACAACCCGAAAAAAACAATTGACAGCCAAAGGCCACCAGTTATATTTGCTAATGTTTTAGTTTCGAATAAGGCAAAAGTCATTCGGTATTTTCAGAAAATCTCTCAACGGATAATGAGAGTTTAGCGATTTTGACTTGCTAACAGCCCTAGCATGGTCTCTCAACATTGCATAATTTAAGAGCCTATATCAATTAAGGGATATGCTCTACCTAGCTTTTGGTGTTTACAAAAATATCCATTTCAGAACCAAATTGTGGCTTCTTTATATTTATACCAAAATTGAGTTCAAGGCAGTATTTTGTTGAAGAGGACTATTAACCAAAGTTCAACATGCGAGAAGAAGTTTCATTTCCCTTATTGTTTTTAGTGATGTGACTAATCTTTCGAGGTTACGCCACGGAAATATATCTTAAATGAGAAGGTGCATCTGGGTGCATCCCTAAAAACAAATTTAAAAAAATCTCTATATATATAAAATGACGAGTATTCGTCAATCAAACAGCAATCCAACATATCAATATAAACACAAGAAAGTTACCTGACATCTAGAATAAGAGGTTTAAGCATACATGTACCCCGCGCTGGTATCAACTTACTGAGTTGTGAGTAAAATTCAATATACATGTAGGACTGTGAAATGAGAAATACACGAAAGATTTGTTTTTATACGTACGATTGAGTATCATTCCCTAAATACATACGGGTCCACAAACTTTTCTTATGAATATATAATGGTAAATGAGGATCTCATTAGGGGAACAAATTAAGTAAAGATACATGTAGAAGCAAGAATGATTTCCACATTCAAAACATCAAATAGGACGATCTCTCAATAAGAACGCAGCAAATTGAACTGTAACATCCATAGGCAATAACACTATAGTAAATGCTTTATATACTGACATTGAAACAATTATACTGCACATAATAATTGCACATATGTAGACTTTAATTGAGGTATTCCGCGTTATATAAACCATCGCACACCATTGCGCCAAAGTCTGCTGGTCTGCGCCGAAGTGTGCTGAGCTATTATTTCATTATTCGACCCAATGTAAAGCAAAACGAATAATACCGTTTTGAGCTATAAAACCAAGGCAACCCTTTATACTAGTCAAAAATTGCCTGGTCTTGATAGATGCATACGAAACTTCAATTAATTGTTTGTATTTTGCAATCTATAATATCCGATAAAAATGAACAAAAAATGGATAAAAACTACCGATTTTTCTATGAAACAAAATGTATCCTTATTGGAGTCTTTGTCATATGGATTCATAAAGGACAAAAAATGTCCTCAGTTACAGAACAAAAAACACCCCATTGTAAAAAAAAAAACACGGGTGCGTCTAAAGTTTCATAGAAAAATCGGTAGTTTTTATCCATTTTTTGTTCATGATGGGATTGTAAATCAATTAACCGTCTTACACGTGTCAAATTACATAACTGATTACACGGGAATCCTCCTATCTGTTGTGTTAACGTTTAATCGACAAGATCGGTAAAGATGGATACTGATATAAAATGAATAGTTGTTGAAAAAAATTCAGAACGAAGAAGTATTTTTTCAAGTGTATTTTGTAAATATTTCAAGTAAATAATAAATTTGTCAACAGAGCAATACATCTAATGTCGGTTTTTAAAAGACCGCATACAAATTCTGCGTTCGTATTTTGGTATCACTTCGTCGTCGTCCGTCGTCAGCTTGACTTGTTCGTGGAGCGTTTTAACAAATTCTGGTATACTTTGTTGTTTCCAGTTAATCGCCATTTTGAATACGTGATTTATAGATTCGCAAATGATTCTTGTCCACAAATGAACATGTTGAAGCTGGTTACGAGGTTTCAATACATATTCGTACAACCGTTCTTTAAGTTTTTGAAAATACGTGTTGAAGTTTTGATAACAAGAAAAAGATGTGGTATGATTGGGGATGAGACAAGTCATCGCAAGAAATAAAATGACACAGAAGTTTTCACCATAAGTCACCCCACGGCCTTCAACAGTGAGTAATGAACATACCACAGTCATTAAATTTATTTCATAGATTATCTCATACAATATGTTAAAACAGACACTTTGTTAAAAAAAATCGTAAAGGTTCTGCGGAACCCAGTGTCTCGCCTATTCTTTCTGTTAATCGTATGCTCAACAAAAACGAGAAAATAAATCAATAAAATATTCCTGTTGATACTATCTTTTGATTGAAAAAAGCTTCTGTCCAAGTTTGGTAAAAACCCAGGACAGTTTATGAATCTAATAAATATTTAAAAACTTCTTGATTCTGTCTTATGATTATAAAAAAGCTTCTGTCCAAGTTTAATAGAAATCCAGGATAGTTTAAGAAACGGTTATTAAAATTTCAAAAACTTTAACCACAGAGTGAATATTTGTAGACGCCGCCGACGCCGACGGAATGTAGGATCGCTTAGTCTCGCCTTTTCGACTAAAGTCTAAGACTCGTCAAAAAACATACACATCAGATTTCCTTCTGACATACGGGCGCACTACGCTTTTTTATACGCCCGTCAACATTTTGACGGGACGTTTTATGGTATACAAATGTCCGGCGTCCGTCCGTCCGCTGGGCGTCCACATGTCGCACTGTAACTTGAGAACCGCTTATCCATTTCATGAAACTTAACATATAGTTGTTTCTTATGATGGTTTTCGGAATTTACTCATATTTTTAGTGAAACCATTTGTATATACACGTATCTTTGTCAGAATTAAAATAAAAACGAAACACTTATAAATATATATGTTGGCGCACATAAAAGTCGTGCTCCTATGGCAAACAATTTTGTTGGGAAGGAAATAAAACAACAGCAAAATTATTTGTCCTTTTTATCATTTTGAATAAGAACAACACATTTAATTATAAATATTTGAAGCATAAATATTTTCGATACAATTGTTTTAAATTACTTGAAATAAAAAAAGATCGTGATTGTTTAATCAGTTGCTATGTTATTTGGCACATGTCAATCGGTTCATTGATTTTCGGCATGTCAAAGAAAAAACGGCACGTGTCTCAATAATGTTGAATATCTCGTTTATTTATGATTATTTTCTGTAAAATTTGAAATTTATGCATTAAATATCAATCTCTAACATGATATATAAACATAATACATATAACAGCCGTGACTCATTCTAGTCCTTAGTGGAATTGTATAGCCAAGGCCTTAGTGCACCAAGGAATCCTTAGCAGTGTTTAGACGTACCGAACAAAACATCCGCCATTCTTTAATAATCATAGACGGTTAACAACTACATGTAGTCTGATTCCCAGCCGTTATTGAAATTCTTGACAATACCTTAATATTTTTATATTCCGAAGGCATACTAAATGTTTTACAGAGGGGACCAACTTAGTCAGTAACAAGATTATATCTTAAACTTGTAAATTCAATTTCAAGTTTTTAAAGGTTCCTCAAGTTAAAATAATACATGATATATTTGCCTGATCTTATATTTGTTTAATTAAAATAATGCCTTCAAATACATATAATGTTTATTTTTATTCAATTTTCCACAAAACATTTTAGCTTAGTTTAAATGAAATTCAGAAGAGAGAATTCAAACACTGTTGAAGAGAATATACATATTCGTGTTAATTCGCCTCAGTTTAATTTGTTAATTCAAAGAAGAAGGTCCGGTAAGACCCCTTTTTGGCCCCAAAATATAACAGTTTTACAAAATTGTTAAAATGTAAACTTTTTGTTATTTATTGGACAGTTGAATGCTTCTACTACATAAATATGGGCTGTTTTTGACAATACAATGCACATATATCGGGTTGTAGCACCATTAAGTCATGCTAAATTACTGAAATCTTCAAAATTCTAGCATTTTAGGTAAATTTTAGACGGTTTCCGTGTAAAACGAAAGTGGCCACATTCATGTTCATCCTTAATATTGAAATGTAAGTTGTATTTTATGATAATGCATAACATAATATATAAAGGTTGTGGATGAACACGGATGCGGCCACTTTCATTTTTGACAAAAACCATCTGTAAAGTGACATTTTTCAGCATATTTGAGCTTGAATCGGATCGTTTTTAATGACTAAATCAGTTAAAATCTTTCACATTAACTAACTGAATCAAGTGAAATAGACACTTAAATGTCTAAAAAGTGGTCAAAATCTTTCGTCAGATGAAACTGAAATTTGAGGCCAAAATGAGTGCTTACCGGACCTACTCCTTTGACATTTAACATTTTAATCCGCAATCCACATTTACCCGACAATCTTGTATATTGTATTTTCTCAATGGAATAACATAACGTGCATGTGACCATCAGAAACTAAGACAAAAATGATATTTATAATGGTATTTATCAAATATTTGAAAATATCTTAGTAGCATATAAATTTGCCAAATAAGCGAAGAATTATAATCTAGCCTAGTTCAACCAAGGATTTGTATAGTTTCTTTTCAATAAAATATTGTTGGTGTTTTTGGCGACTATAGCAGCAACATTGCCGTTATTAAAAATAAAAATATAAAATTTTCGCTATCTGATAATTATAGGTTAAAATGTTCATTAAAATGTATAATATTTCTCTTAAAACTACATATATAATGGGCATTTTAGAATGACATGAAGTTCATCTTCTATAGTAGAGCTACAACACATGTCATCTCGTGGAGTTCTTTTCTTTCATACTTTCCAGTTTCGATTTTTTTAGTGGAGCTTCCCCACATTTAAATTTTGCAAAAGCACATTTGTTTTTAATTGACAGAATATATTTAACAAATAACAATTGACCAACAGTATATTTTTAAGTCCATTTTCGCTCAGTTGAACAGAAATTCCAATTTTAATGTCGTAGAAATGTCAATATCATGTTATTGTTTGTACGTACAACATGTATCATTATATCAAGAAGTGTCAGTCCCAGCCAAGATTCACTGAATAACCACGAAATATTTACAGATGATAAAATATTTACACAAATGTAATAAATCTGTATGAACGTTATGTGCGTTGAAGTTAATTAAGTGTTCACAAGAAAGTAAGTATGACTGTAAATTTTATTTAAGTCGGAACATACACATACACACACACTATATATTTTAAGACTCTTCTACAACGAAATTTGTTTTACATGCACACGTATAAAAATTGCGGTTGTTATCCACGCAATCATAGGTTTGAACGTAGTTTTCAATTTAGACTCGTTTATATATACATGTATATACTTTTATACTTAACCGTGAGAAAAAATATAAGCTTTGGTGAGCTCTATAACCGACTATCATATAAAAACCGCAATGTATGAACGTTACACAATTAGAGATGAACGTTTGACAAATGCACATTATCTGATATACACAGTTATACACGATTGATGAACGCACGATACACGGTTAAGAATGAATGATTGATGAGCGCACGATACACGCACGATACACGCACCATACACGGTTAAGAATGAATGATTGATGAGCGCACGATACACGCACGATACACGCACGATACACGATTAAGAATACACGATGCACGCACGTTACACGGAAAATACACGGAACGATGGATGAACGCACGATTGGCACACGCACGATACACGCACGATGCACGCACGCAACACGCACGATACACGATGAACGCACGGAATAATGGTCAGTTTGAATTTTAGAAGGTGTAAACATCGGACATAGATATTATCTAAATTGTCCTAATCAGAATCCAGTTCAAGATAGCTAAAAAAAATCCAGATAGAAAAGATTTTCTGGTAGGAATCTTGTACATGTAGTAGGAAAATAAATAGTTTAAAATCAGATTTTCAAAACAGAAACAAAAAATCCATACAGACCTTTCAAATTCCACCTAGGTAGTAGGATTTTGGTAGTAGGAATATAATAAAAAAAAATCCAATCAGAATTTTGTTCATTTTCCATGTCCGACTACTTTCTATATGGAATCTTTGATTATAGGTAGATTCCTACTTCATTCCTACTAGTGTCTACTACTTATTCCGTACTGGTTACCATGGTTACTATCTCTTTTATAATTGTAATAGATGTGCCTTGATGTGTCTAGGTTAATTCCCCTTAATTTGGACAGATTAATTATTTAGTATTTAAATGTTTATTTTAAGTTTAATTTTATTTAAACACAGTAAGATAAAAGTAAGGATTGTTAATTTAACTGTTTTAGTATTTAACTTTCGATGTTTTTATAATGTTTTATGAATATTTATTTATTCAACTTTTCTTCAGTACCGTTTCAGTTAAAGTTACCCTGTTTAATGACAAGTTTAGAATATCATTTGATATTCAGTCGGAGTCGGCCTTGCACAGGCCTCCAAATACTCGCCGGACTGTATCAGTTCACTTGAGTTTAGAGTTCGCCACCACTTCGGTGCAGTTCGCCACAGTTAGTCACCCCTTTATGGTGCAAATCTCACTACTTTAAAAACACAACGCGAAGCAAATTTACTTTACTTTTAATACTAACTCTGAGAACACTTCAATTTCATTTTACCTTTGAAATTACTCTATTTTTGAACTTCAGTTTAGAAAGTTTTCTGACTCCTGTTTATATCCGACTTTGTTTAATACATGCAATTATTGTACATATGTGAATAAAATATAGTTTCGTTTGATCATTGTCTGTTGTTCAGCCATAATCTGATATCAGGTATCCCAATGGTCGAATAGGGGCGAAGTACTGGCCGCTACACGTCCCGGAAGGTGTCGTCACCGACCCCCTCCGTTACAAATGGTGCCGTGACCAGGATACCTGATCCCTCAGGTTTTGGTTTGAACATTATTTTGATTATAATTTCTTTTGATTTTCAAATTATTTAAATTTTTGATTTTTAAAATGATAAAGTTTGAACAGAAACCTTGTACTTTTGACGGTGTTAGTGCTGATGTACAAGATTATTTTATTCAATTTGAAGCAGTTAGTTTTTGGAATAACTGGAATTTTTCTGAAATGGCTCTTCAGTTAGTAATAAATTTAAGAGAAGAAGCACGAACTATTTTACGTCTTCTTACTCCTGTTCAGTTGCAAAGCTACAGTTTTTTTAAAAGGTTGTTAATGCAACGTTTTAATCCTAAGGAAAGGATACTTTTTTATAAATTTCAACTGAAAAATTATACAATTTTGCCAGATGAATCTGTGTTTGATTTTGGACATAGATTAAAACTTTTATGCCATCGTGCATATCCAGATAATTTCCATAGTATGGAACCTTATGGTATGGACATTTTCATTGACAAATTAGAGAAGGAAATGGGAGAGTTTGTTCGTTTTAAGCATCCTGCAACTTTTGATGATGCTATATTTTTGGCTACAGAGTTTGAGTCTTTTAAGTTGACAGTTGAACCTGTTGAATGTGAAATTAAGGAAAGTGAAGAAAGTTTAGATTTTAGTTGTTTGAAGTCTGGTTTTGATCAAATTGTCAAAGTTTTTAAGAAGCTTGTTTATAGGAAGTTTAAAGTTAAAAAATGTTTTAATTGTTTGGTAGTTGGACATATCAGAGCTAATTGTCCCAATAAAGTTTGTAAAAGTGTCAATTCTGTTCATGTTGTTGAAACAGAAAAACCAGTTTCTATTTCAGTTAATACATGTCATAAGAATGTGAAAAAATCATGCAAAGTTGTCAAAAGAGTTCAAAGTTTATTTCCATCTGATTTGCATAGCTATTTATCTGATTATTTGACTTCTAACATGGATGAGTTTTCTTGTTTGAAGGATAAGCCAGTTAAAGTTTTCATATAGTATGTTTTATTTGTTTTAATTTGTATATTTAGTATTTTACTTATTTTGTCAATTATATTATTGTTTAATAGGTATGGTTTCAAAGTTTTTGGATTTGTTGTTTTTCTTGGTCACGTTAATGAGCCGGTTTTGTTATCGAAACCACCCTCAAAAACGTTGTTTGATTAGATTGTGTTTTCTTTAGATGTTGGTTTGTTTAGATTGTGCTTAAGTTTTTTGTTTGAATAGGTTTATTAATGAGTTTGCTCATTTATTTGGATTTTTAACCTCTCTGAACAAGTTTTATTGTTATAAATTTGTTTCATTGGGTTATGGTATTCCTTTTGTGACTTTTTGAAGTCATGGCAGAAATATATTGAGTGGCAGTTAGTTTATGTGCGAAGACAACCAGCTGATATAGTAAGCCGTTCTTGTATCGAGAACACTTTTCTTACTTTTGGTACAACGTTTGATCATCTTGAACCCGGAATCACATATTAAACGTGATTCTGTGAGATCTACAATGGTGGACTATACCTGGTACAACTTAACCCATGCAGATTAGCCGTATTTACATTCCGTTTCCGTTTGAAGGACTATTTGTGGAATGCTGTACATATGCTGTGTCCATTTACCGTTGGATATATATGCTATCGATTATTGTACTTTATAAACTGTGTTTACCGCTTATTCCTGGACGTTTATACCGTGTGGAACTTTCCTGATGGTTGGGCCGTGTGTTAGTTTGACATTTTTGTGACATTAATTGACATTTTGTTTGCATTGTTTTATATTGTTTATTGTTTTCAACACATCTATTTTAAATATTTTTTTCCCAAATATTAATTTCTTTTATTATTAAATTAATATTTGTCCTTAGGGGGGAGGAATGTAATAGATGTGCCTTGATGTGTCTAGGTTAATTCCCCTTAATTTGGACAGATTAATTATTTAGTATTTAAATGTTTATTTTAAGTTTAATTTTATTTAAACACAGTAAGATAAAAGTAAGGATTGTTAATATAACTGTTTTAGTATTTAACTTTCGATGTTTTTATAATGTTTTATGAATATTTATTTATTCAACTTTTCTTCAGTACCGTTTCAGTTAAAGTTATCCTGTTTAATGACAAGTTTAGAATATCATTTGATATTCAGTCGGAGTCGGCCTTGCACAGGCCTCCAAATACTCGCCGGACTGTATCAGTTCACTTGAGTTTAGAGTTAGCCACCACTTCGGTGCAGTTCGCCACAGTTAGTCACCCCTTTATGGTGCAAATCTCACTACTTTAAAAACACAACGCGAAGCAAATTTACTTTACTTTTAATACTAACTCTGAGAACACTTCAATTTCATTTTACCTTTGAAATTACTCTATTTTTGAACTTCAGTTTAGAAAGTTTTCTGACTCCTGTTTATATCCGACTTTGTTTTAAATTAATACATGCAATTATTGTACATATGTGAATAAAATATAATAGTTTCGTTTGATCATTGTCTGTTGTTCAGCCATAATCTGATATCAGGTATCCCAATGGTCGAATAGGGGCGAAGTACTGGCCGCTACACGTCCCGGAAGGTGTCGTCACCGACCCCCTCCGTTACAATAATGTATACTTAGTATTTTGAGCAGTAATTTCACACTTTATAATTGCAAAAAAATATTATCGATAAAAATTCCACAAGTTATGAATTAATCAATTTATATATACCATGATGATATTATGTATAATGCAGAATTATACGCATAGAAGCTGCCAGAAATTTCAAGCTCTTATTTCGGATTGTTTAAATAAAAGAAATTCAAAACAAAATAATCTGATAAAAAAAACAAATATTTTGAAAATTGCAAGATTTACTTTCAAAACAATTAAACAAATAAAATTCGTTACACTTCTTGACCTTTTCTGGTACGTACCTCTGTTGCGAAACCTTTTGTTTGTATTTGATATCCCATCGATAATCCTAAAGATCCTTCCATTTGTGTCGGCAAACAACATTTTGATGCATGTGTTATTACTGCTGAAAACACAAGCAGACCTAGAAGTCCTGTCCACATGTAAGCCATCGTCTTGTTTACTATGAGAATGACGGATTTAACCTATATCCAGTCTATTTATATACTTCTATTTACTTCCCTATGAAAACGTCACGTGTGTAAACGTCACATGATGGTAGTTTCCAGATGAGTAATATTCAATACATAATCACACCATAAATATATATAGGATCATCCTAGTTTTTCAACCATTTGTTTAGCCTTAAGATGTTGTTCTGCACATGATTGTATTTATAAAAAGATTATGGCTGTATACAAATGAATATTTATACATGTATGAAGTCAACAGTATATATATAACCTACATGTGCATAAAATACACTGATATATATTAGGCAGCAACCATTTGATTTTCTGGGGGGGGAGGGGGCTATGGTTTTTTTTTTTCTGTACAAACTTTTTTTTTCGCCTGCGGCGAAAAACAATCTATTTTTTTCGGGATAAGTCGAAAACAATTTTTTTCTTTCAATTTTAGCATTACATATAGTGGCAGCTGAGGGTGAAACAAATATTTTTTTTTTCTCAGAATCAAAAACAAATTATTATTTTCTCCAAAAACTGGAAACAAACTTTTTTTTCCAAAAAAAAACATAGCCCCCCCCCCCCCCCCCCCCAGAAAATCAAATGGTTGCTGCCTTATGACGGTCTGGATAATTCATTTCTTTGTAATGATATATATAAATCTTTGTCTCGTTTCTTTATAACTTTTTTTTATTTTAAATATTTTTTTTATGATAAACTGTACGTGTATAGCACCTCATTTATTCTTTAATTTATTTGCCCATGTTTCTCTATTATTTATTTTTTGTAACCTTTTATTATTCTTCTCTTTTTGCCCATTTTTTGTCTCTGTTAATCCCATCTAAATCATAGTAATATATACTATGTTGACACGTCCCTTCGGATGAATGAAGGTAGAACTAGGCACTTTTTAAAAGACATTTTTATCCACAGAAAACGTACCATCATTAGTTTTGGTCAATATAAATACACGGTCGGTTAATGTGACGAACCCTATACATCTCATCTTCGCTATCCAAGGTCCATGCAGTTCCCTCCTCGTAACCCTTGGCTAGCAAAGATGATAGACCTAGACATAATTTTATAATTGTTCGTGATGGGATCAAAATTAAGCCTGGACAAATACGTGACATTTTTATTTCCATGTACCGTATGTAAATACTTATGCATTTTTAACAATTGACTGGAAAGTGACCCTTTTTGAAAGTCATTTAAAAGGCTAATTTGAAAAAAAAATCTTGATTAAGCAATGTTTTCTAAATATATATATATATATATTTAAACCACCTCGTTAGTCTCTTGGTGCGGTGCGTCGTTGGTTTGAACCCCGGCCCGGCCAAACCAAAGAAATTGTTATCTGCCGACTCGGAGTGAGAATAATTTGTCTAGATATTAAGCATGTTAAGGTGACATATCTTTTTGCGGACTGTTACATGTACCTTGTGAGCTAGCATGTTAACAATCCGACTTACTGTGTCGGTCTGTACAAAGCAGGGTACCTTTTCATATTACAGTGAAATGTTTTCGTCCTTTATATGCATATTAATCTGCCACTGGACATCATCATTACATATAACTTAGCTACATTCTCAAAATTTTATTGTATTTCATACATTGTTGAATCATTCGCAATTGGTTGCGTTGACTTTCTTATTTTCAATTCTATCACCTTGCGAAAACTTTAATACTTTTAAATTGCAGCATTAGAATAAAAAATAATTTTTCAAATAAAGATCAGGCACACATATTATGTTGTTTTTTAAGGCAAACGTCATGAATTAATGTGTCACCTGATACGCCCAGCGGCAAACATATAATTGATATATAAGAAATTGTAATCTCTTCAAGTTCGCAATCTTCGATTAACACATGATTAATTACTTTTGGCTTCATAAAAGACTGTAATAATAATATAAATTTATTTGGCCGAAAACATAAATCTTTACATACATGTCTTTACAATAATATAAAGAACAATTACCAATACATATACAAATACTAATACTTATTCAGTTAAACTAGAATAATAGACATAATGGCGGGCCACAAAGATTAAATATCCGCCACATAAGTTACTGATGCAAAATATATATGCAAAAATAAAATAAAATAAACAAAATAGAAATTTTAAACAAAATAAAAAGGGAGGGAGGGTGGGAATTTTTTTTTCGATCTGATTACTCTAAAGATTTCTAATGTAAATAAATGACTAGGAAAAGGAATTCACTTTAAAACTAAAGGTGGACTGAACACAAATCAAAATCAGTTAAGCGAGAATATCAAATGATCGGCCAAAGGGGAGTAACTAGAACATATTTCGCATCGTACATGTAATTACTAGTTTTTTTTAGAAAAAAAAAACCTAAAATTGTCATTTTGTACAATTATGATCTGGTTTCCAGTCGTAGTTTGGATGTGTAACGGCGACCCTATGTTTAGGAACAGTAGTATGTCCCTTTAAAATGGACTGTTGTAAAATTAACATTCAATTAGTATTGTTAATATGAATTATTGATAAAAATGGTTGTTTAACATGTCAATATATTTAGTTACATTATTGTACTATAATTCATTGAATTTATTCTCAGGTTTTGTTGAATTTGCAACTTATAATTTAGTTATAGAGTGTTTATATTTGTCTAGTATTTGTTAAATAACTGATGATTTAAATAATTTTACTGAGTATGTTTTCATAAGCCACTTGGGTTGATATAACAACCTCTTATTTTAGTTTTTATTTAAGAGCTTATTGGTCTTGCACAGACCTCACTGTCTAATTGGTCTTGCACAAACCTAAGTCACTGTCTTCATGAAAGGTCTAGCACAGTCTTCGCTGACTAACTGGTCTTGCACAGACCTCGCTCACTGTGTACACGAAAGGTCTAGTACAGACGTTGCTGACTAACTGGTCTTGCACAGACCTCGCTCACCGTCTAAACGAAAGGTGTAATGCATTTCACTGCATCTAGACACAATGTCGCTATTGTGTCTAGCATTTTAATGCAAATAGACAAAGGTTAAAATGACTGATTGAGCTATGTCACTTTTATGTGAATTTTTACTTGCTTTTCATATGCATGTTTCATGTGTTTATCTTTACAAAATTGTTGATATTTGTTGAATTGTAATTTGCTAATAAATTATGAAAACTTGCTAGGGTTAAGTTTTGCAAAGCCAAAAATCATGGATCAGAGACTCTGGATCTAGTGAACTCTTTAGGAAGACAGGGTAAACAGTTGGTTAAAAGATGTCGACAATGACACGGGAAATACACAACGTAAAAACTCCTCCTGTTACAATTGTATGTATAGGCTTGTCCTCACGATTGTTCAATATTCAAGAATACAATTATTTGGAATCAAACCTTCGTGAATTTTACGGACGCCATAACGAGTTGGTTAGCCGTTATTGAATATCCGTTTCACAGATGATAGATACTAACATTAGCAACACGACGGATGCCACATGTGGAGCAGGATCTGCTTACCCATCTCGAACACCTGAAATTACCCACGAAGTTTTGAAAGGGTTCGTGTTCTTTAGCCTTTATTTTTCTATGTTGTGTTTTGTGTACTATTGTTTGTCAGTTTGTCTCTCTTTCTTTTTTAGCAATAGCGTTGTCAGTTTATTTTCGATTTATGACTTTAAATGTCCCTCTGGTATCTTTCGTCCCTTTTTAATTAGACATATAATGAAAGAGATTAGCCATACGGTATCACCTGTTTTTCATTTGCACGAATAATCCGTTGTATATCCCGACTGTGAAAGACTGTCAACAATGCATATTACGAAATCCAGTTTATGTTCATATGTCCTCTTTATACTACAGCAACAAAACATATTCTTAAACAATTTTCCACAGTTTTCCCAATTTGTATAATGTCTAAACCTCCATAACTCATTAGTTTATATCTGTGATGTCTAATGAGGAATTACAATTCAATATTTCAATTTGTAATCATGTTCTTTCAAATTAGTAGAGAATCTCATTAGGTATATGTATATACATACATATTAGATCTGTTGCTGTATATTTATGACCGGTTACCATGTAAATCTGCAGTCATTTATTTATCAGATAAAAAAAACAAGAGTTATTCCTCTTTAAACGAATCACTCTTTCTTCCTCTTGATCTTTATTTGTTGTGAAGTTGGTGTTTGTTTTCATCATTACCAATCATTATTAACCAACTAAGTACATTATTACCAAAAATTACTGTTTATTAAAAATTACATATTTTCTGTAATGGCCCTTGTTTTCTGTAATGGCCCTGTTTTTTTCTGTAATGACCCTGTTTCCCTGTAATGGCCCTGTTTTTCTGTAATGGTCCTGTTTTTCTGTAATGACCCTGTATTAATGCCCAGTTTGTCTACATTAAGCCCAGTTAGGGTTTTTAATAAAGTTAATAAAATCAAGTTGTAAAGAGTATAATACCTTTTTTGTATTTTATTTAATTTAGTAACCAGCAACCAACATTAAAGAACCATATAAAGGTATCACTGTTCATCCTGTTTTTCAACAGATAACTTCGTTCAACTTGATATCTTGGATATTTGGTATATTTAAAGCTTTATCACGGTGAAGTACAAATTATTATTTTTCAAACTAAACTTTCATTAAAAGAGAAGGAGAGTACATCAAGTTGGCAGCAACACATACATTTTTGTTCAGTTGGTTAATAAATGTATTAAGAAATGGGTGGGGTTTTTTTTATAATGACCCTGTTATATGTCCTCGGTCAGTAATAATGGCCTCGGATGTCACATACACATATATATATATAGAGGCTAACATACGACCTGTGTGTTTATGACATATATTGGAAGTCAAATACCAGTGTGTAACACTGGTGGATATTTCTTTTTTCTTCTTCTAATATATAATATATCGAATATTTGATGCCTCCACGTGTCTGTGTTGATATCAAAGTATCACTAACTATATTTTGCGATATATCAATTTAAAGATAATTATTCATTAGAATATGAAAAGAAATACAAAGTTGTACAGTTTTTATTTAGAGATGAACAAACCGGTAAAGTGTGTATTTGCAATTCCGAAGTGTTCATTTTTCTAAAACTTGAAAAGGGTAGAGATTTTGTTTGAAACACTTGAAAAAAGTAAGGATTTCTCTAAAGTTGTATAAGCCAGCCTGATGTCGTTTTCTTCTGACATCAGATAGAAGAATTTCTCTAAAGTTGTATAAGCCAGGTCGTTTTCTTCTGACATCAGATGGAAGGATTTCTCTAAAGTTGTATAAGCCAGGTCGTTTTCTTCTGACATCAGATAGAAGGATTTCTCTAAAGTTCTATAAGAAAGGACGTTCTGACATCAGATAGAAGGATTTCTTTAAAATTGTATAAGCCAGGTCGTTTTCTTCTGACATCAGATAGAAGGATTTCTCTAAAGTTCTATAAGCCAGGTCGTTTTCTTCTGACATCAGATAGAAGGATTTCTCTAAAGTTCTATAAGCCAGGACGTTCTGACATCAGATAGCAGGATTTTTCTAAAGTTGTATAAGCAAGGTCGTTCTGACATCATATAGCAGGATTTTTCTAAAGTTGTATAAGCCAGGTCGTTCTGACGTCAGATAGCAGGATTTTTCTAAAGTTGTATAAGCCAGTTCGTCTGACGTCAGATAGAAGGAATGAATGGCACTTTTCCTACTTCCTGTAAAAAAATGCTTAAAAATTAATATTTCAGTAAAAGAGTACAATAAAATGTCCCAACTTACATGTATGTGTCTTGTAGTTTCTACTATTTATAAAACATAATCCATAGTACCCGGCCTTTAGTTAAGACAAACAATACACGGTATCTGAGAAAGATGTTCGGTGTTCTGCAAGATCAGCAAATGATTTTATTCCACTGTTTATACATATTGATAATTTAAACAGTATTTGATTGGTTGAGACTATCCCACGTGTCATTAAACAAATCTTTATATCTCCCTCAGGCACGGAAAAAAGGTGAAAAGTGTTTCCCTCAATCGAACGTAAGTTTTTGCTCTACGTCTATTGCTTCATGCAAATGCTAATTTCGTGACAAGTGAACTTCTTGTGACTTTTTTTTAAGGTTTGTCTATTTTTGTTTTGTTATCTCTTTTTTATTGCAATAATCAAGAAGAAACATTTATTTCATTTTCTTTTTGTCAAGATATTGTTTCGATTGAAATGTCATACTCATTGATACGTATCCGGATTGCAGTATACAGGAAGTGAAAACAATAGATTCTTACAATGGTGGTTTTATTTACAGAAGTTTGAAATGTCGGTATGGAAAGTCAAATACGAAACTCAAAATGCATCATTTAAAGTAAAGTCTCCTTTCAAATAATTAACTAAATCAACGAGGGTTTAAATCTTTTTTACCAATCTTAAAAAAATCATTTATTTCTGATTTAAAACATTTTTTTTTATACAAATATAATGTTTCCTTGCATTTTTCACATCAAACAGTAGAACCTATGCTAAAAAGTGAGTCTGTTCTTCTGTGCGGAATGTATGACTATGTTGTAAAAGAGACACATAAAAGACCCTTTAGTTACTTTAACCAATTGAACCCATCACCATCAATCGTTATTCGTCCATATTATCTCACTTTATCCACCATCAACCAATTCAAGACATTACCCTATTCAATCTTATTTAAAGTCAGTTCTATTTAGACTATTAGGGATTTTATCTCTGCGTTGAACACCAATTGGTGGCCTTCGGCTGTTATCTGCTCTTTGGTCGGGTTGTTGTCTTTTTGACATTTTCCCCATTTCCATTCGCAATTTTATCGCTTATTCATCCATATTTATAGCGAAGTTACAAATGTCATTCACTTGGATTGATTTCATATTTTGATGTGAGTTTCTGTTGCCAATAGTTTTCTAGCTATTTGTATTTTGTATTTTACATGATTAGATAGTTATCAAAGGTACCAGGATTATAATTTAGTACGCCAGACGCGCGTTTCGTCTATATATAGGAATATCCCTCTTACACAATTCTCGATCTGCAAATTGATTGTGACAAACAACGTATGAAAAGCATTGTGCAGAAGTTCAAATATTAACAAAAAATGGTTGATTACTGCTAAAACTGAAATAAAAGTAAAAGGGAAACTACACAAACTAAAGGGAAATCCAGAAAAGCGATTCGGACGTATGATATTTATAAAATGATTTTTTTGCAACAATACCACTTCTTACTATATAAAACAATCCAGATTGGGGTTTGAATAATACTTACTCTCTTTCTCCTCGATGACTGAAGATCTTTACAAGCCTTAGGCATTTCGAAAACTGAGGGGTCTGTAATGCCTTCTGTGAGTCCCATGAAACCCATATTAAAGATACCTTCTGTCGTAATGATACTTTCAGATAATGGGGCGCAGTCTTTTGTCGTCAATGACATGGTCATTTGGCCACTAGGAAATTGAATCAGATACATGTCAAAATCAACCGTGTCATTAGGTAAACCTTTATAGCTCGTCATTATTTTATCAGAAGCTGAAAAATAGAAATAACATCATTTCGAGTTAAAATATTTTAGAAATCTGGATTCATTATCGGATGATTATTAGAAAAATATCAAAATTGCGTAAATAAAAAGTAAAAAGAATAGTAAAAACATAAAACAAAACTCAAATGAAACTGCTGCTGCTATTATACACCAGAAAATATTTATTAAATTTTAAATCTGGTACCTTTTGTTAGCTATTATTCGTGTGTTTCTCTGTCCTTTATGTTTTCCCATTATTTGTATTGTAGTCCTGTCATGTAATTTGGTCATTTTTATGTTATATTAAACATTGACATAAAAGCGGGAGGTTGGCATGCCAAAAAAAAACAGGTTCAACCCACCATTTTTTTCTTCTTAAAATGTCCTGTACCAAGTCAGAAAAATGGCCATTGTTATATAATAGTTCGTTTCTGTGTGCGTTACATTTTAATGTTGTGTTTCTGTTGTGTCGTAGTTCTCCACTTATATTTGATGCGTTTCCCTTAGTTTAGTTTGTAACCCGGATTTGTTTTTTTCTCAATCGATTTATGAATTTCGAACAGTGGTATACTTCTGTTGTCTTTATTTATACTCATAGTAAAGTATCTGATGTTCATCTTTGTTTTGCCTTTTCATCCATTTTTGTTCGTTCATTGTATTTCCGTTCCTTTTCTACAGCAAATACCTTTAATCTATATCTTAAAGTTTATTTTTTCAACTTATATGATGACGGGAATATAATAGGGATGTCAGCCGAGAGTTCCAAGGTTTTCAGCTACAATGACCAATAGAGCTAGGTTTTGACGATTTCGATAGTTGCATTGCCAATTGTTGTTTTATACTTGTGGGGCTATTGCATTGATATTTGCAAAATATTTAATGTTAAACAATTTCAATAGTTGCAGTACATATCATACATTTTCTCAAAACCTAAAATTGAACATGTAGTCTATTCGAATCTAAATATAAATGCTCAACTAAGCCAAACATTTTACATTTTCTTAGCCTGTATACAAATAAGTTCGACAATTTGATACAGACTGAGACTGAGTGTATATTTATTCACTTTTTTTTATGCACCACCTACGATAGTAGAAGGGCGTTATTTTTTCTGGTCTGTGCGTCCGTTCGTTCGTCCGTTCGTTCATCTATTCGTTCGTCCGTACGTCCATTCGTCCCGCTTCAGGTAAAAGTTTTTAGTCAAGGTAGTTTTAGGTGAAGTTGAAGTCCAATCAACTTGAAACACATGTTCCCTATGATATGATCTTTCTAATTTTAATGCCAAATAAAAGTAATGACCCCTGAACATGTAAAATGATAGTGCGAGTGGGGCATCCGTGTACTATGGACACATTCTTGTTTATAAAAATAAATATTCAGAAAGGTGATACATGTGACAAATGTCCATGTTGTACTTACGTGGCATACAAAACTTTCCTCCTACGGGTTTAATGTCAAATAGTAATGGGCTAACAGTGCACCTTCCATATGAAAGCTCATATTGTTTTCCCTAAAATGGGAAAGACATGAATTGGTTCACTGCAAAAAAATTGTACATATATATAGTTTTAATTTGTATCGTTATATATTTTTTTTAGAAATTCCAAAGTGACGTCACTCTGTGCGTCGATCTCTTCGGCTTACTTATAATACGTTTTTCGGTTGTGTCTTTTTTATCTGCTGATTAAGGTGGTACCTAACACCTGAACTCAAATTAATTTGGCTCGTTTAATTTTCTTAAAATTTTTGACAAAGTATTTACTTTGACCCTTTGACAAAAATATTAAAAAATCAAAAAATTTGAACCAACCGTTTAATCAGAAAAATTATACTGGTTATATAGCAGTTTGACAAACACTTATTTTGATAATTGAGAAACTTGATATTCCCTTAAGAACACAACGTCATAAAAACGTTCTGCTGATTTTACAGAGTTATCTCCCTGTAGTTTTAGGTACCACCTTAAGGTTGTTTTGCGTCTTCTATTTTATTCTGTAGTCATAACTTCGGTGTTAACATGTATATCTATTATAAAGTCATTTCTATAAATTTACTGTTTGCAAAAGTATGAATTATTCTAAAAACTAAGGATTTTCTTATCCCAGGCAGTTGACCTTAGCCGTATTTGGCACAACTTTTTGAAACTTTTACTTGTTTCCACCATTTTTTATCTGAGCATCACTGACGGGTCTTATGTAGACAAAACGCGCGTCTGGCGTAATAAATTATAAGCCTGGTACCTTTTGATAATTATTTTTTGTGTGTTTCTCTGTACTGTATATATGTTCTCCCATTTATTTGTATTGTAGTCCTGTCATGTGATGTTGTCATTTTGATGTTATGTTTAACATTGCAATAACAGCGGGAGGTTTGGCTAGCCACAAAACCAGGTTCAACCCACCAGTCAGGAAAATGACCATTGTTATTTTATAGTTCGTTTCTGTGTGTGTTGCTTTTTAGTGTTGTGTTTCTGTTGTGTCGTTGTTCTCCTCTCATATTTGATGTGTTACCCTCAGTTTTAGTTTGTAGCCCGGATTTGTTTTTTTCTCAAGCGATTTATGAATTTCGAACAGCGGTATTCTACTGTTGCCTATTTTATTTATAAATACCAAATGCAAGAATTTAGAACAGTAATTGCTGTGCTTCATCTTAAAGTCACAAAGAATTTCGAAACCTCTAGCACAAAGCAATTCATGTCAAACTTCAATTTTGCATCAACATAAAAAGGTAGAATAGCTAAAATACCAAACTTCCATGAAAATTCAAAACGAAAATTTCCTTCTCAAATGACATGTAGGTTGTGTATTACACATGTAGGTTATGTATTACGCATGAAAGTTGTGTATTACACATGTAGGTTATGTATTGCACACGTAGGTTATGTATTACACAATCATGTAGGTTAACTTAGCATTCTAATATATAGCATTCTCAAATGGCAAAATAAAAAGCTCAAACACATCAAACGAATGGATAACAACTGTCATATTCCAGACTATCTATAGGCATTTAATTATGTAGGAAATGGTGGATTAAACCTGGTTTTATAATTATAGTAAGCTAATCATCTGACTTTTATAAAAGTCGCATAAAGTTCTATTTATATTAGAATGCTAAGTTAACCTACATGATTGTGTAATACATAACCTACATATGTAATACATAACCTACATGTGTAATACACAACCTACATGTCATTGACTTACCAGATTGTAATCCTGGAAAACCTCTTGGTGAACTGGATATTGCCCGTAGTAGACTGTTCCAGAAAGGTAGCCCCTTCCTATAGAAGTATCCATTGCCCACTTGTCATAAAATGCCTGCAAATTAAAATTAAAAATTATTTTATGTTTATTATCGTCTTTAATGTTTACCGATAGAATATGGACGGAAAAGGAAATATTATTTTGCAGAGTTCCTCAGTCAATACGCACCTGGATTATTCATGACTTACGATCAATCTTAGTCTGAATTTTATTTTTGTGAAATCGACTCCTTTATTTCAAATTTCGATTTCTTTTTGTTCGTACAGTAACCATATTTGGTACATGTATGCATACTATCTGAATCCTGGTACACCTTTTGCCTCTTCATATCTGATCCAGGGATATTTGGCGCCGAATGGAGAACAGTAGTCAGGGGCAATGCAAGGAATCGACTGTAGTTTACAAGAAATTAGTGGAAAATTGCATCTATTATAGAAAGCGGCCATTGGAATACTCGAAACACCCAAGGTGAAGTTATGGCAGGATCTTTGTTTGAGATTTTCAAAATTAGCATTGTACAAATATACGATGCCGAGCATTTATAAAAGTTCTCAATTTGTCCTTTTTACAGAAAAAGTTGCTTCTTAAATCATAAAATCAGCTCTGCAACATTTTCTATTTGACAGTTAAGTTAATGATTTGCATATACATACTTTTTGAAATCCTTATTTTGTAACAATAGAGCACCCACCGTCAAAATAACCGTACGGTACCAACCCGGGATTAATGTCATTTTCCACTGCTTATCAAGTCCTTAACTTTATCATGTTTATCCGCTGGATGTTTATCCATTGATAATTTAGTCTTGGGAACACGATTTAAATAGTTGTAGAAATAGGAAGATGCCAATGAGACAACTCTCCATCCAAATAACAATTTTAAAAAAGTAAATCATTATAGGTCAATGTACGGCCTTCTTTACGGAGCCTTGGCTCACATCGAACAACAAGCTATAAAGGGCCCCAAAATTACTAGTGTAAACCCATTCAAACGGGAAAAACCAACGGTCTAATCTATATAAAAAAAACCGAGAAACACGTATAAATTACATAAACAAACGACAACTACTGTACATCAGATTCCTGACTTAGGACAAGTGCAAACGGGATTAAACGTTTTAATGGTACCAAACCTTCTCCCTTTTTTCTGAAACAATAGCATGACATCACAACATAGAAAAACACACGATAAAATATCAATTGGCAGGCTTAACTCAATTAAAAAACGTAAATTAATACACTATGAACAAATAAATTTGATCTGCGATATCTGAATGCAAATGCACAGTTAATAAAATATTAGGGACAAAACATTCAGTTTGCTTTGATCGATATGAAAAGATGTGGAACAAATGCCAATGAGACAACTCTCCATCCAAGTCGCAATTTGTAAAATAAACCATTATTAGTCAAAGTACAGTCTTTCACACGGAGCCTTGGCTTACACTAAACAGCAATCTATAATGGGCCCGAAAAATGACTAGTGTAATATCATGCGAACTAAAAAAACAACGGTCTAATCTATATAAAAACTAGAGGCAGTGGCGGATCCAGGGGGAGGGTCCGGGGGTTGGAACACCCATTTTTTTTTTACGATCTATGCATTTGAATGGGAACATGTAGTTGGAACACCTCCCTTTTTTTCCTGGGTTAGGATCCCCCTTTTTAGATGGCTGGAGCCGCCCATGATAGGCTATAAAAAGCATGTGTCGCTCACATTGGTCTATGTGCATATTAAACAAAAGGCACAGATGGATTAATGACAAAATTGTGTTTTGGTGATGGTGATGTGTTTGTAGATCTTACTTTACTGAACATTCTTGTTGCTTAAAATTTATCTCTATCTATAATGATCTTGGCTCAGTAGTTACATTGGAAAACAAGTTTGGTTCAAATTTGTATCGGTAGGTTAAGAGGAGAAGATTTTTGTAAAAGATTACAAAAGTTTACGAAAAATTGTTTAAAATTAACTATAAAGGGCAATAACTCCTTAAGGGGCAAACTAACCATTTTGGTCATGTTGACTTACTTGTAGATCTTACTTTGCTGAATATTATTGCTGTTTACAGTTTATCTCTATCTAATATAATATTCAAGATAATAACCAAAAATGGCAAAATTTCCTTAAAATTATCAATTCAACAGATTGTCCGATTCATCTTGTGACCGAACACATTTTTGAAACAAGATACCCTAGTGATGGGTGTGGCCAAGTTTGCTTAAATTTGTCCCAGTAGTTTCAGAGAAGATTTTTGTAAAAGTTAATGACGACGGACGACGACGACGGACGATGACGGACGACGGACGACGACGACGGACGATGATGGACGCCAGACGTCAAGTGATTAGAAAAGCTCATTTGGCCCTTTTTGCTAGGTGAGTTAAAAAACGAGAAACGAGAAACACTTATGAACTACATCAACAAACGACAATCATTGAACATGCATTCAGCAAATAGTAGTACTCTTATATCGGTGATATGTGCCTAGATTGTCATGTTAGTATATGTGTTTTGTACAGATAAACCGAGCCGTTTGCAACTGATTTTGATAATTTGTTTTTATGTTGTGTTTTAACACCTTTGTCCCTGATAAGAGGGAACATAGGGCATTCACTTACCTGTTTAACCTCGCTATATATTAAAGATATGCATTGGCGGATCCAGGGAGGGGGTACGAGGGTTGGAACCCCCTTTTTTTGGACGATCAATGCATTTGGATGGGAGCATATAGTTGGAACCACCCCCCTTTATACTCTGTGTTGGGACCCCCGGCCCCCTTTTTAAGATGGTTGGATCCGCCCCTGATATGCCTATCCCAATCCAGGAGCATGTAATTCAGTGGTTGTCGTTGGTTCATGTCTGTCAAATACATTTTGAATTTTGAATCCTTTTTTAAGTGACTATATAGAATGGGTTTTTCTCATTCTTGAACATGTTGAAGCCCGGAAGGTGATCTATACTACTGCTTTTATCTTCTTTATTTGAACTCTAGTGGACCGTCGTCTCATTGGCAATAAAAAAAAGCAAGACCGAATAGTGTGAAAAAAGGCATGGACACAATTTTTCATCCTAGTCCAGTTCCCTTATAAAAATTAAATGGTAGCTTCCTTAACCAGAAAATAAAACATTGAGTAACATAAGCCAAGCAAACAATCGCGATGATTTCAGGTGTGCCGAAAAGGTTAATAGTTTCTGCTCCATTATTGCCACCTAACAAGATGCAATTGCAATTCAATTTTTCAGTACTGGGGATTCATTTATTTATTTTCATGGGTTTCAATTTTCGTGGATTGAGATAAACCAACATTTTCGCGGGTATTTGGTTTCGCGGTTTTGCCAATCTCTTCATATAATGACTATAGAAAGGTATAATTCGTTAAAATTCGAATTCGTGATTCATCTGTACCTACACACAATGTACTACATATGTAACACCATGAAAATTGGTACTCAACGAATAATAATGTATCCGCAGTATGCATAACTAATGCGACCTTTTTACTTATTATGTTAAGAAAAACTACAGTAACGATTAAACATTATTTTTCGGCTAAAATGTTGGTTTTTTTTTTGTTTTTTTTTTTTTTATCTCAGCTAAAATGTTTAAGGATTTGTTTCTGTGGTGTATAATATTAAATTTTGACGTTCAGTGCATTGTCTTATAGAAGCATGAAGATTAAAAGTAGAATATAAGAATGCAGCGGGTCGATATCATAGCAATCCATAGAAAACACAAGCAAACAACATAACGAGGTCAACACACAGTCTTCGACAATAGACTGGTGTCTAATGCAAAACACAGTATGTCAAGATCTGACTAAATCATATTTTAATCATATTATAAAATCATTTGTAACATTGATAATCCAAGATAATGCACATTTTCCAAATAAAAAATCGATCTTAAGATATGTAATAAAAAGGTTACACAAGGGTCTTATGAATGTAGATAGGCATATACAAATGTAGCGGGATTAAACTTATTCTAAGATCTCAAACCTCCCTCTTTTCAAAATTTATTAGTAGATTATAAATACGAGCAAAACAGAACAAATCAATTAACTTTAAAAACGGATAAATGGTTAATTAAAGTTTAAACAAAAAAATAGGTTACAAATTATAACGTATTAAGCAATGCTCGCAGTATCTAAAATCAATCTCAAATTACTTGAACCTGTTTGTTTGAAATATACAGGTTAAACTTAAGATCGCTTGCAGTACTTCATTGTGTATTTCACAAAGCATAGGAATGTATTTTATTATGCAATGCTTTCAACAAAACTATACATAAAAGCGAAAGAAACATTTACATATATCTAGAAATTCACTTTAATGGTTTGAAAATCAACACTAACCGTGAGTGCACATGGAGTTCCATTATTTTTCAATCCAATTGACATCCCAATCTTTCCCTCCAGCTTTTGTGGCATACAACACGAATAAGCTTGGCCAACAATTACTGCAAGACTAAAAACAAGTAACAAGTTCTCCATAGTTCGTGTTGGTGATATTTTGTTCAAACACAACAGACGCCTAAATACCAACAAGTATGTAACGACACAGACTCTTATTACATTGGTTATATACATGTACATGTATCGAACTACGTATTATTAAAACAAATCGGATAAGATGACGGAAAACGGATATATTGTTATTTACAAGGTTGAGACTATTGTCATTTTGAAAGAGATGTACAATGTACTTGATTTACGTTTTACTAAAATAATATTGCGAAGAATAACATTTCATGAAGTTCATTTAAAAACATATTTATTTGGTTTATTTTCTTTTGTTACCTCTTCTGACAATGTCATCGGACTCGGACTTCTCTTAAACTGAGTTTTACTGTGCGTATTCTTTTTCGTTTAATTTTTCTACATTGGCTAGAGGTACATGTATAGGGGGAGGGTTGAGAGCTATATATAAAAAAAAACATGTTTAACCCCGCCGCATCTTTGCGCCTGTCCCAAGCCTTTGTTAGTCTTGTATAATTTTAAATGTTACTAGTTTCTTGTGTATAATTCGGAGTTTAGTATGACGTCCATAAGCATTGACCTAGTATACACATTTGTTTAGGGGCCACCTGTAGGACGCCTCCGGGTGTGGGAGTTTTTCGCTGCATTGAAGACCCATTGGTAGACTTCGGCTGTTGTTTGCTCTATGGTCGGGTTGTTGTCTCTTTGACGCATTCCCCATTTCCATTCTCAATTTTTCCAGTAGTTTTACAAAAGAAATGTTCTGCTGTATTCAGTTTAGCATATTCTGCCTACGTGGATTTTAGAACTTGTAATTCAGACAAGCGGTTTGTCGAACCAAGTCTGTAAAGTGTCAATTTCATTTATATAGTCCGCCAAAAGTAAATCGAAATAGGAAGATGAGGTGTGAGTGCCAATGAGACAACTCTCCATCCAAATAACAATTTAAAAAAAGTAAACCATTATAGGTCAATGTACGGCCTTCAACACGGAGCCTTGTCTCACACCGAACAACAAACTATAAAGGGCCCCAAAATTACTAGTGTAAAACCATTCAACCGGAACCCAACGGTCTAATCTATATAAAAAAAACGAGAAACACGTATGAATTACATAAACAAACGACAACTACTGTACATCAGATTCCTGACTTAGGACAGGTGCAAACGGGATTAAACGTTTTAATGGTACCAAACCTTCTCCCTTTTTTTCTGAAACAATATCATAACATCACAACATAGAAAAGCACACGGTAAAATATCAATTGGCACCACCTAAATATAACTGGCAATTTTTTTTACATTTGCGAAAAGTTATTGGCATGGCAAATGCCGGAAGCAGCTCTAGGAGCATAGGTAACCATTTTTATGTGAACAACACCGTCATTGGTACACGTTCACAACATCAACTTGACACAGGATCTAGAAATAATAGACTAAGGTCCGAATGACCCCGTTTAACAACCCGTCGTGATTACAGACTGCTTATTCGTTGTTTCAAAGCCGACCTATTGACTCCCACAGCTTAGTCACCACTGACTTATTGTCTTTATTTACATACCATGAATAAGTGGGTTTATGGTCAATTTATAAAACTATAGTCTACTGTGAATTCCACTGTATAGCACTGAAAACGACCATCTATATTAGATCTCGTGTAGATTTATGATAGATTAGATTACGTCAGTGGCGTAGCTTGCATGTATGCTCAGATGCTCAAGCATCCACATCATTTTGGCCCCAAAAATATAAATAAATATATGTTCGTAGCATTTAAACTCGGAGGTACCCAAATGTAACAAGGCAGTTGCGTAGCCAGGGTTGAAATGAAGGGTGAGTATACGAGAATAACGTCAAGTAAGTCAAGTCAATAAAACAAGATGGATAAATAGCAGAAAAGTGTTCTCGATTTTTTTTGAAAAAAAGTATACGTCGTCGGCTACGGAAAGCGCAGATGATGATGATTAATAATACATGGGCCCTCGGACATGTTTCATCTGAAGTTGAGCCTTGCGGAGCGACGGCTTCTACATCTGACTAACAACATTAATAACAACTAAACCACCATATACTGATATCGTTTCTTGTGACATAATAGACGACTTGAAAAAAAATCAATCTGTAATAGAGTGTGATCATTCCTAGGCTTATCAGTGAATTCCAGTTTCTATTTAGGTTCACATATCAATTTTATTTTCAATAAAAGAACAGAGTTCCTATGTTCCCCGCATTGCACATATTTTATATATCCAGCAGGAACATATATATCAACGTTAGATATACTGTTTCCAGATCCAAAGAACAAGGGCAATTACTAAATAAAACACTTGTTCTCCTTTTCCTTTTATTTTTAATATTAAGAGAAATAAAAGCTTCAGAGAAAATGCAACGGGATTTCCGATATACTAGTTATTCATATTTCATAAGGCCATAGCTAGTTAAAGTTGTTTGATTAGGACTTATTTTTGAAAGTGTCAAAGGCATTCAACGGCTGATGATATAAAAATCTGGCAAGAATTATTCATATGAGAGTGCTAACAAGACCGGACGGACGGACCCCAGGTATTTCCATGATGTCCCCTACGACGTGTTAAGGGGGAGGAGTCACATCAGTTCCTAGGCTATATTCCTAAGTGCCGCTGTAATGGGACCATTTTTGAGAAATTCTAGGAAAGGGGCTCACTTCAGTTCCTATATACAGAAGTGCCGCTGTGATGGGGTCGTTTATGAGATGTCAAATATGAGATTGGGTGTGAAATTTTTCCATCAAATAATTATTAAAATTATATAATTTAATTAATTTTCGAGAAAACAATAAAGTTTTGTTAGATATTACATGAATTGTTGGGTATTTTGAGATAAAACAAAATCAAACCAGTGTCGGATTCTGGGGAGTTCACGTGCCTACAGGAAAAAAGGTCGGAAAAAATATAATTTTCTACATAAAATAGTCCCAAAAGTTTTTCGCCTCTCTCCGCTCGGCGAAGGCATCCACATCATTTCAACCCTGGCTACGCCACTGTACGTGAATAGAGACAATAAGTCTTCTCATTATATAATATATGAATAATTAACCAAATGTGCTGATCTACTTGGTCAGTTTCTTTAGTCTGTAAAAAGACTAGCTACAACGTAGACCTATATGCACGTGTAGTAAATTTGAAAAAAAATGTTATGAAACAGACACACATCTATCTATGATACTAGATACGAAATAAATATATAAATGTCGACCCCTGGTGAGGGTTTACCTGGGATTTTTCCCGAAAGAACCCGAAACATTGCATATTAATTTCTAAAGAATTAAGCAATAAAAAGTACGTAGTGTCAGGTCAGAAATATTGATACCATACCATAAATAAGTGCATGGGTTTATGGTCAATTTATAAAACTATTTAAATATTACTTCCATGATTACATCTAAGATTTGATGGTCAGTTCTTAATCAGTTTAATGCTCTTTCATCTTGATTAATGTGACACTTTATAGGATACATGAGTTGCACAGTTGAACTGCAATAGCATTTACAAGTTTATCCAAATAATCTAAGACCATTAATCAAGGTCTAATCTAAATTAAGAGCAGATGTTTATACTTTATACGGAGTGGCTATTCGTCCGGCTAGCCGGACGAATAGTGCCAGGGCTATTTGTCCGGCCATTGCAATGCGCATGTCATATAATGTGCTTTCGGAAGTGTGTCATCATCTTCAGTAGCACCGAGGGGGCCCGTGTAATCCGATCACTGATTTTCAATTTTAAGATCATGGCTGAAAACGGCAATATCAATATTTGTGATAAATCTTGCAGTTTTCGGAATTTGACAATGAAAAACGATAGTATGAACTTCAAAAAATGATATAATCTTATGAAAGGGACTAAAGAAAAGGGGGGGAGGTTACAACCTTGAAGTGGGGATGTTGGATATAGGATTATAAAAAGTGGGATAATGAAATACAGGGGAGAACAAAGATGGGATTAGGAGAAAAAAAGAAAAGAGTAATTTGGGAAAAGGAGCACACCGTGTCACCCCGACCCCTCACGTAAATAAAATAAAATCCAACCTAGAATGTCTAAACACGACTAAACTTTATATTGGTCAGTCGTTTTAAAGAGTTTGAAATAACAAGTTGCATTATATTTGAGAATGAAATAACATGTAGTTTTATATTATAATTTATAACTGTGAATATTATCTATACCTGTACTGTTACAAGATTAAAGATGTGAACCTTAAGTAATACATGTAGTTCTAACAGTGACTTTATGAAGAAAGATATGCGAGTGCTAGTTCCCTATATAGACAATAAAAGTGCATTGACTTGGCATATCAACGATATAAGGATGAGGCTTAGAAACGGGGAAATGCGAGGCTGTGCCGAGCATTTTCCCCGTTTCGGGCCAAATCCTTATATAGTTGATATGTCAAGTCAATGCACTATTATTGTCTTTATACTGCAATCTAAAAAAACATTTTCAATTGTTGTTTATTGTGTGAATGTTATTCATTTGATTTAAATATTGGGAAAAATTCCCCTTTAAAAAGGCCTCATATCACACAGACGGAGAAATATAAAACACGATGAAATGTACATCATTACCGCAATCAATGATGAACGAATTCGTTGCAGACTAAAATATCAACAATAAACATAAAACATAATGATTTATAGGTTGCAAACAAAAAAATATTAATAAGTGAAATATGTTTTCCCAAAAATTGCAAAAGAAACAAGTTTGAGTCGTTAAACGCATCGTTGTTTACATTGGAAACAAGAACAGGTTGAAGAGGTCGTATGAATAATTAAATATAATTTCGACAATTTCTATTTAAATATTCATGAGGAAAAGTGATATCAGGTCAGTGACTGTATATGACATAGAAATATACAGTCAACGCATTTTGACTGCTCAAATAGAACGAGTGCAGTATAAATATATATATATATATATATATATATATATATATATATATATATATATATATATATATATATATATATATATATATATATATATATATATTCCCGAAATAATGACATGTAGTTCCAAAACACACATACACACAATAAAGCCCCGTTATACTAATTCTACTTTCATTCTTCCGAAGGAACGTGCCAACATATATATTACTATGATTTAGATGGAATTAACAGTGACAAAAAATGGGCAAAAAGAGAAGAATAATAAAATGTTACAAAAAATAAATAATGGAGAAATATGGGCAAATTAATTAAAGAATAAATGAGGAGCTACATGTACATGTATATCATAAAAAATATTTAAAATAAAAAAGTTATAAAGAAACGAGACAAAGATTTATATATCATTACACATTAAAGAAATGAATTATCCAAACCCTTATTCAGACCGTCATATATATATCAGTGTATTGTATGAACATGTAGGCTATATACTGTTGGCTTCATACATGTAAAAATATTTATTTGTATACAGCCAATATCTCTTTATTAATACAATCATGTGCAGAACAACATCTTAAGGCTAAACAAAAGGTTGAAAAACTATGATGATTCTAAATAATAATATCTATGGTGTGATTATGTATTGCAAAATACTCATCTGGAAACTACAATCATGTGACGTTTACACAGGGAATTATATATCAGAAGGATATATAAAAGACGATAGATTGAACCGAATCGGATCATAGTAAACAAGACGATGGCTCACATGTGGACAGGACTTCTAGGTCTGCTTGTGTTTTCAGCAGTAATAACAAATGCATCAAAATGTTGTTTTCCGTCACAGATGGAAGGATCTTTAGGATTATCGATGGGATATCAGAAACAAACGAAAGGATTCAGATCAGAGGTACGTTCCAGAAGATGGTACGAAGTGTAACGAATTTTCAGATCTTCTAACTGTTAAATTGTTTTGAAAGTAAAAAAGAAAAGTAGTTTTTGTTCAAAGTTTGTATTTGATGGAAGTTAAAAACAATCCCAAATCAAACTTTTCGAATGCTTGAAATTAAAAAAAAATACATTCACCGATATAAAAATATATATATTCTATACGTTATTTTGAACTAATTCATGGATTTGAATAATCATAATAATGATTAAATCATAGTTGAGCAAGTGTTAAGCATGTTAAGTGTTTGAAGATTCGTAAATATACCTTTTATGCTTTAAGCTGGGGTCACACATTCACTTTTTTTACTGCCGTCCTTGACAGGACCATTCCCGATTAAAATTTGTCCAAAGTCTGATGAAGATCCTGTGAATCGTGATAATTTGTAAAAAAAAAAATAATCACAACAATCAGATATTGGTCAGGAAACGTCGATATTCAACCATTTACAAGCGAATGTTTCCCGATAATCCCGTTCTCAATCCGATTTGTATCTTTCGCATGGTAAAATTCGACCGAATCTGTCACGACTGCGTCCCGATTCTACCGAATGTAATCAGACAGAGATCAGACAGTGATCAGACAGTGAACCGACGCTGAATCGGTATATTCGGAATGATCATGTACTGTCGGAACGCAATCCTATAACGGTCCGCTCTATCGCATTGCACACGGCTTTGTCTGGTCTCAGTCGTATTGTATTCTGTAACTGTCGGGACTCTGACGGGGGTATCATTGACGAATTTCGTATCATTAAAGGGACTGTTCCGGAACGGTTTCGACAAAAACGGTTCGCAATCGACAAGATATGAATGCAATCAGGACTCAATCAGCAGAAAAACAGCAATGAAAAATTTCTCCAGATCATTCCCATTCCACAAGACACCGTCCAAAATATACAGCACGTTGTTAGGATTTTGATCCGATACATCAGAATCTGTCACGACATAGTCACGCTTATAATCCGACTAGACAAAATCGCCTGAGTTTCCCCGAATGTTACCGGACTCACCTATAACTGTCGGGGTGCTTCGCCCAACTATCCGGACCATTACCGACCCGTAAGACTCAGTTCAGATTTTAAACGACTGCGTTCAGACAATGATAGGACATTCAAGATAATTTAGGATAGTAATCCGACTTTTTCACCTTTCGTGTCTTATCGCTGTCTCATCTCAAACGGGAGTATTAATCGGCAATGTGTGAACCCCGCATTATAATTGAATGACAAATAGTTGAGAACGTTACTAAGTATACATAATGTAAAGACCCGATTTGAAGATAAAAAGTTTATTTTCAATTATCATCCTCAAGTTAAGGACAGGTATTATTCATACCCATAGTACCGTCAATTTTCCCCCTTGTTTTTCAAATCTAGTTTGTATTGGTATATTTGCCCTCAATTAAATTTTAGTATAAAAGAATATTTTTATTCTGTTTTCAGTTAGATTCCAACTATATGAATTTAAGTGACTTGCCATATTTCTAAAAAAAATAATTAAAAACAAAAGCCATAATTAGGAATAATAGTGCTAACTGCGAAAACAATGTCTGCTTTCGGGTTTCGTTCAGTGACACGTCTTCGATGTTGAACCCTCGTTTAATAATAATACAATGTCCAAAGTTTTATGAGAACGTTTCGCATGTAATTTTTCATGAGTGTGTGAACAAGATAAGTTTAGTTTCATTTTGAAAAGTAATGATACGGACATTAGTACTGTACGTGTAACTGGAATAAGCGATATGTATGATTTTAACATTCAGTTAATATCATTTCATGCAAACATAATGTTGTTAAGAGCTTTAACAGTATTAAAGCTGATTGTAATAGCTTGGATTAATAACATTGTATGAATAACACCTTCACGCAAAGTAAATATAAAATATGTATCTCTTATCATTGAGAAAATATGTTTTTTTTTTTTTGTTTGTTTGTTTGTTTTAGTCCGGCGGCTACAAGCTTATTTCAGACGAATTGTGCACATCCTGCTACAAGCATGAAATTTGGCATATACCTTCCTCAACTGTTACTCTTTTATTTCAGATAGGGAGGCATTTGAAAAAAAATAACTCACTTCCGGTAAAATTCAAAATGGCGGACATCATACTTAAATAAGCCCAATATCGAAGGCTAGTATATGAAAAGGTGTTAATATCATGCTACTAACATAATATTTGGTACCAACCTTTGTTATATACTACTTTTGATATATGATATAGATAAGATGTCTTCAAAACCCCTACTTCCGGTAAAATCCAACATGGCGGATATAGTACTAGAATAAACTTATTTTTAGGGCGGGTAGTTGAAATGTGTTTTATTGTATTGTTACTATCATTACATTGTGCAGGAACCTTTCTTCTGTGCTTCTCATGGATACAATGTATAAGACATATCTCTTTTAAGGTCAAGTAACAGTAAATGAACGCCGTCTAGCGGATTCCGCGAAATGTTGCGACGTTTTGTACGAGTTACGTCCCTTTGACAAGATTTAGCAATGTTGCAACCGGCGACTTTCCGACGGGACAACGGCATTTGTTGAGAGTATGCAACTTCTAGGAGAATTAAATTGTTTGCTAAAATTGAAGAATTTACAAGATTTTTTAAAACAAATATGAAAAAAGTCATGAAGACGATTTATATAAGAAAATCGAGAACTTGACTGGCGTCAAGAACGTGGGGTGGTAGAGCTTAGATATCTCGGCGACCAGTTAAAAGAGTGTAAAAACTGTAGCTAACCACTATTTGATTTTCTACATAATTTTGACGAGGAAAAACAATGCTATCTTGGAAGTATTCTCTATGTAGTATGTCAAAACTGTCCCTACAAAAACCCGGCCTATATTGATCCGGCTATATTCTCTGGGAAAAGTCATCGTCCAGCAGAAAATAAAAATTAATACTACTAAACTTAGTCTTGTTAAAATATCCCCTATTTTAAAAATTACCACACCAGTCGAAACAAGAAAAAATATTTTCCAATTTAAGAAATGGACTCACATAAAATTCTTAGCTGCGTCAGTCAGTCTTGAAACAGATGACACAAAGGTTTTATATTTACATTCTTCACGGTTGCACCAATCATTTACAATGTATACATCATAAGTTTTAGACTAAAACAAATAAATCATTAACAAAATTGATGTTTACAATCATTCAGATCTATCGCTCGCTACAATTTGTTATCTAACGTTTTTGTACTAATGCTTTCTTTCACGTCCGCAATTTTGTGGAAAATTTAGAAGCTAAAAATAGAAAAAAATCTTTATATAGACATGATAGATGCATGTATAAATAGTATAGGCCTTTGGTTTGAAGAGTATAGTATAATCTCCTAATACAAGAACATTCAGTGGATCCTTAAAATAATTTTTCTTAATATTAATTAGTATTGTTTTCACCTCAAAGGAAATTGCTATACATACGGTTAAAACATTAACTGATTTAAAGAGAAAATGTGTTAACTGGCAGTTGCATAACAAAAATAGAATAGAACTGTTCTCAATTATATTTTACTCATAACACTTGAAGGTTGAGAACGAGATTCTGTCAATCATACTATTACTATATATCTACTAAAATAAAATATGTACACACACTTTCAGTGCATGAAGTAGAATGAAAATCCCGTAAGTAGTCAGTACTTCAATAAGACAGCAACCAGACAACAACAGAAGGCCACACAAAGTGGAAAACGAAACAAAATCTGATGATAAGCATTTGTGCAGATGGACTTCGACAAAAGTCAAAATTTCCAGTCATGTCTCAGCCTGTGTGCGTTTGTTTGTGGTTTTTTTTCTTCTTCTTTTTTGTTGTTGTTGTTTTTTTTTTTTTTTTTTTGGATGGGGGATTATCTCTAGTAGGCATTTTAAACATATCTATGTACATCTGGTTTATGTCATGTCTCAACCTCCGTATGATAACTAATAGCTCTAAAACGTTATGAGAAAAAGAAGTGGCAATGAGCAAGAACGTAAAATATATCATTATGAATTAATGTTACAAAATCTACAAAACCAAATATAACACTGATGCTAATAAACAGCAATCGCTCACACATAAGGGATAATAGTTGTAATCTCACAGCATATTTTCAAATATAACCTTTTACAAAGTAAAGTGGTCAGATGCATATCCAGCCATTTCTAAAAGTAGAGGTCCCGAACCAGGATAAAAAGGGGGTGTTCCAACTATATGTCCCCATTCAAAATGCATTTATCGTCCAAAAATAGGGGTTACAATCCCCGGAACCCTTCCGCCACTGATAATGATTACATGATTTACAAAATACGTACTCTATCAGAATGGATGGGGTGAACACTTGCGTAGGGCATTTGAGCGGGGGATGCAAATAGGGTAACTTGAGCGCCTCCATCACTGGACATTTGAGCACAGCCATATTAGCCGCATCTGGATTTTCAAATACTAGTAGGACATTTTGGCGAGAAATTTGACTTGTTCTGAATATATTAGTAATGGTAATGTAGCCCTGGGTTGATCTCTTCGTACAGATTAATCTGAGTAAGCGCAAAACGTAAAGCCAATGATTGAATAGTTCAACGTCCTTCGAAAATTATTCCGTACAGAAATTGATGTGGCAAACATAAAAAATAAAGGCATTAGCAGCGTTTTAATGCCTATGTATAGAAAAAGACATAAATCTCACCCTTCACTTGGAAAATCAAAAGGGGAAACACACGAATCGGTAACAGTAGGAATTTGCAAGGGACTGATATGTAAATAATTGCCCAATTTTAATTTTATGACTTCGTTTTTTTTATTACAAAACAGAAGACGTGATATGATAGACAATTAGATATATACAAGAGACCAAATGATACAGATATAAACAACTAAAGGTAACCGTACGACCTTCAACAATTAGCAAAACCCATACCGCATAGTCAGCTCATTTCTATTTTCGCTCAAATTTCCTTAATATCGGCTCTGAAATGTTCTATACTTTTGCGCTCAATGCCCCAATTTCACGGCGTTGGGCGTCCGTTTAATATGGACAAATTGTTATTGTTTTTTTTAGTTTTTTTTATATCTAAATTGCAACAGCATATTGACAGAATACGTTATGTCGTTATATAGTACCAACACAAGGTGAAGCTTTTACATTTCTCCTGCTAAAGTTACCGGTTTTTCAAAAAGTGGCCAAATCTTATATCGGAATGGAGAAATAATGCAAACAGATGACCTGCAAGTTAGTCTAAGAGAGTTTAAAAATTGATTACCTGACAACTGTATATTACATGCGCATAAAGCTAAGCTTTTTGGTTCGAGAGTTATATAGCATATGACCGTGAGGGGTCGGATGGGTTTGCCAATCTTCTATTGGAACATTTCCTTTACAAATGTTTTAGAAAACCCAGACACAAAAGAGAGAAAAATTAAAGCTTCATTTACATCTTATATTGAGCCAAGAAATTAGGTCGATTTCTATTTTGATGTTATTATCATTTTTGCGTTCATGTATTTACAAAGTATTTTCGTCAGAATTGTTTTGAACATGTATATTGATAATGAACATATCGTATTTTTTACAACTTCTAATTTCATTTTAAATACTTGTCAGAGAGTCTGATTGTGGTTTGAGGAATATAGAATAATAGGCAAAAATTGCGGAACGAAAGGCAAAAAAAAAATATAGAGAATAATGTGGTGCTAAAATATGAATAATAAAGAATACTGGTAATACAAAATAAAAATTTATAAATGATGGACCTTCTATCCAGACGCTTATGATCAAAAGAAACTATCAATACTAACACATAATCATCATGCAAATAAAACGTTGGAAATTCATAGCATAACTTGACGTTACAAGTAATAAAATGACGACGTCACGATTTTTGATGTTTTTTTTACAAAATGTTGAGGTTGCGTCGCTTCTACAGGTAAAACGAAGTCGGTGACCATATCTTTTGTTTACATCATCTAATTCGTAAGAAAATAAGGAACAAAATACTATTTTTTTTAAAAATTCTATGGAGTGGTTCACGTGATTTATACTGGAAACCGAAAATTGTAGAAGAAAATAAAGGATTTTCCTTATATATTCAATGTAATTTGGTACACTCTCGGACCATTTAAAAAATGGCTTTTTCTCGAAAACGAAGTCGGTGACCTATACTTTTTTTTACATTTTCCGATGTATATTTTCAATATCCAATTGAGTTGTAAATTTTTAAAAAATCTATGGACTAGTTCATTTACTGATCCTTGACCTTAAGACCTTACTTCCGGTAATATCCAAAATGGCGGACATAGAAATATCAATTTTCTATTTTAATATTCAACCTTTTTTCAAAATGTAAAGAAAATGTTTTTTGTTGTTGATTTTTTTTGCTTGTCATTAAACTTTTGGCTTCTAGTTATCCTCAAAACCACTAATTTTATTCTGTAGTAAATTTTTAAATAACACTTCCGGTAAAAAAAAAACCAATATGGCGTAAATTTCAAGAAATGAGTCCTCAATCCATATCTTTGATTAAAAGTTTTATATAGATTGATTAAAACAAAACAAAATTACTAAAGTACTTAATCATTACTACTATTTGGCTTAAAATACATGTTTATTCACAGTCACCACCACGTGCATACAAAGCAGTGCACGGGAGACCCGATTTTCCACATTTAAAACGACCGCGATATCTGTATCTGTATCTGTATCTGTATGAATACTTTGACGAAACCAATTCTGGCTTAAATATGACGGTTTGAGAGAGTGCGGCCGATTTATTGACGAGGCGTAAGAGCAGATTTGACCCTCTCTATTCTTCGAACTTTTTGGCAGTTATGTTTTTCTTAGGACGTGCTTTTTTGAGAAATTCGTCTGGTTCCATAGCGGGAATCAGCCCCTAAACCACTTTGTACATAAATATCAACTTCTAGCTTGTTCGTCTTGCAATTATCTTGAGGTCTTGCAGTTCTAGTTGGGCAAGCATATTGGAGACACACCCGTCCTCTTTTGACTTGTAATCTATGGTGATAAATCTTGCCCCTTGACGTTGTATCCTTTGTAGCTTATTCATGTTTGTTACCGTGTAGAGGTCCCGTACTATGGCTCCATATTCCATCATTGATCTGACGGGCTAGATGTAAGCTGTTTTTTGCAATCTTGTGGGCAGTATTTCAAGTTTCTTCTTTGAAAGCCTAGTGTTGAATTTGCTTTCTTTGCCACGTTTAATATGTGGATGGTCCATTTGAGGTCTTCCGAAATTTGTAGGCCTAGGTACGGGTTATGCTTCACTTGTTGTAGTATATGTCCATTAAAACTATAGATTTTATGGCTTTTGTTTCTGATGCTTAGGATGTAGCATTTTTTGGCATTGAACCGCATTCCCCAGTACATCCATAATGTACAAGCTTCTAACAAAATGATGAGGCCTTAGAAAGAGTTATTTAAAAGTGATACTCTTTGTCCCTTTGCCATCCATTAGCGCCTGAACCGGGTAGCATAAGAACCAATTCCAAGCTCGTCCCCCTAAACACTTGCCTTAGTATATTGCACGTTTTACATGCTGGAAAAGACGAGACCAAGGTGAGGGAATACCCTCAATTAGTCTTTCCTTTTGTGCAAATAGTTATTTTCTTGATTCGTTAACCATGTTTACCCCATCTGATAAGTTTGTGTGATCTTACAGTTAAACCTCGGTAATTTGGGCTGATCAATCATCATTCTTTATGTAAAAGTCACATCTTCAATTGCCATCAATGTTTCCCACGCAGTCTTTTTTTCCTTTTCAAGCAATCAGAGAACCATATCACAACCGATAAAGACATGGATCACAATAAGTGTGTGTAATCACTCATTGCCATGTGTATTGAAAGGTCTTTGATATATGTTTATCCAAAGCTTTTTGCCCTCCCAAACACAATCCATAGTTCGTCTACCCCTGTCACGGAATAGCGAAACAGTTATGACAGCATCATCAGTAACGACTATTCGAATCATGACTCGTGCAAGTTCGTGTTTCATTGCATCAGACACATGCACCATGATTCTATTGTCAGCCTCTTAATGTGAACATGGTGAAATACATCACGAGGTTGATAAGATAGAATATCCTGAACATTTGTTATAAGAAGCAAGAGCTACATTTAGGAAAAAGGGAATACACAGACGAATCCAGAGTCAAAACAAATTCCTCCAAATAGGCAAAGTTTTCTGAGAAATGACGACAATAAGAAAGAACTTTTAAGTTTTCATTCGCAACAGCTTGCTCAATAGATTTTGCGGAAGAGGTAGTTGTAGTAACAGTTGCTCAGGATGTTCTGTGTTATCCACCACATGATGATTTTTCAAGCTTAGCACCATGTTCACATGAAGAGGCTGAAACTTGAATCAAGATGCATGTGTCTGATGCAGTGAAACACAGACTTAACTGAGTCATGATTCAAACAGTCGATACTGATGTTACTGTCATTGCTGTTTCGCTATTCAGTGACATAGGGGCAGACAATCTTTGGCTTGAATTTGGAAGTGGAAAAAGCTTCAGATATATATCTATCCATGGCCTTTCAAATACACTAGGCATTGAGAGATTACACGTTTGCTGGGAAAGGAACTGCGTTAGTGACATGGATGGTGTTTAAAGATGTGACTCTATCATTCAGAATGATGATTGATTAGCCAACATCACCAGATATGGATTTGACAATGTCATTGATAAAACGATACGTGGTTTTGTTGTAAGATCGAACAAACTTATCAGATGGGGTTAACGAAGCCAAAAAACATGTGTTTTTTAGAAAAGGAAATACTTATGGAATTATATACCTATTCCCACGACTCGGTCTAATCTTTTTCAGCAAGTAAAACGTGCAATATACCATGGCGGGGGCGAATGAGTAACAAGCTTGGTATTGGTTCCTATGCTAACTAGTCCAGACGCTTATGAATGGCGATGGGGAAAATATGATCCATGGGAACCCTTTTGGACAAGTCTTTGTGAGGTCTCTTCATCTTATCAGGAGCTTGTACATCATAGATGTAAGAAACACTAGTTACCACGATCTTTGTAAATTTGGAAAATAAGCTCTCCGATTGTGAATAAACCTGTATTTGGGGCCATACATTAGTCATTCTTAAGATGTTTAAGAACTTTAGTGATTTTATTTTGTTTTAATCAATCTATCCAAAAACTCCACATCGAAGATATGGATTGAGGACTCATCTTTGTAATTTACGCCAAATTGTTTTTTTTTACCGGAAGTGTTAACTTTGCATTTAAACATTCAAAGCTGAATAGAATAAGAAGTTTTGAGGATGACTTAAATCCAAAAGTTTAATGACCAGCTAAAAAAACCAACATTTTCTTTATATTTAGAAAAAAAGTTGAACATTAAAATGAAAAATTATCAATATTTCTATGTCCGCCATATTGAATATCACCGGAAGTAAGGGTTTTAAAGACATATGTTTATACATTGTATCCATGAAAAGCACCAAAGAAAGGTTCCTGCACAATATAATGATAGTAGCAATACTTTAAAATACATTTCAATTACCCTTCCTAAAAATAAGCCTATTTTAGTACAATGTCCGCCATGTTGGATTTTACCGGAAGTAGGGTTTTTGAAGACATCTAATCTATATCAATTATCCAAAAATAGTACAAAACAAAGGTTTGTACCAAATATTATGATAGAAGCATGTTAATAACACCTTTTCACATACTAGCCTTCGATATTGGGCTTATTTAAGTATGATGTCCGCCATTTTGGATTTTACCGGAAGTGAGTTATTTTTTTCAAATGCCTCCCTATCTGAAATAAAAGAGAAATAGTTGAGGAAGGTCTATGCCAAATTTCATGCTTGTAGCAGGATGGGCACATTTTTTCACAAAGCCGCCGTACTATTTGTTTGTTTGTTTATTTTTGTATTTGTATTTGTATTTTGTAAATGTTGTATAGGAATTTACACCAATAAAATTATCTGATTTGAATTGATTTGTAATTTTGCAGGCGTTATTTCAACTGGCATTGGACGTGAAAGGGAAAAGAAATTCCATGCTAGGAGAGGGACGAACTAACGGAATCCCATTTAAGGCCCACGAGATAGACGATTATGAAGCGGTTAGTAACAAATAGAATGCATTGAAATGTTTTCTTCAATTTATAATAGAAACACATTTTAGTCTATATATACATCCATGAATGGACAATACCTCTATTACTGTTCGTCGTCTAAAATGACAGTGAGGTCTTCATTACGAAGCAAAGAACACATTTTAAACCTGTGTTCTTTGTAATTTTATATGTTACCCCAATGCAACCAATTAGTTTAACAACTGCAATCATACTCTTTATAATATTAATCGTACCATAACATTCCCAGCTGTACCCATATCCTAATTTTAACATCAAGTCCAATAACTCACTGTCCCAACCTGTCTATGTAGAATCTATACTATTAAACGAGAAGACCTCATTTTGTGTGTCGCTTCTCTTCCTTCCACAATAAATTAATCATCATACCTCTGTGTCCTATAGGTACCATGTATAGTCGCATTTGTCATCCATTCTTATGATTATTCAGTTTGGGATATTTGAGAGAAAAACGAGAAAAAAAGCGTCCGGATATTTTTCCGTCATTGGACGAAATTTTAACTCAGACTAGACTTTTGGTTTGCGTTTTTCTGTACTTTGAACATACAAAGACTCCGAATAAAGAGTATTTGCAATCTTCTATTATTTTTAAGCTTACTATCCACGGCTGTCACAGAGTTTATTAAATAGAGAGGGTCTATATAATATGTCAATGACCACCGTGGATCGATTTGTAAACTGAGGATTGATAGTAAAAGTAAATACATATAAAAAAGAAGAAGTGACATGATAGCTATGAGACAACTGTCCGCAAGAGGCAAAACTGACACTGACATTAACAACTATAAGTCACCGTACGGCCTTCAACAATGAGCAAAGTCCATACCGCATAGTTAGCTATAAAAGCCCCCTATATGACAATGTAACACAATTCAAATGAGAAAACTAACGGCCTTATTTATATAAAAAAAAAATGAACGAAAAACAAATACATAAATAATGTGGCGTGGTTAAACATGTTAGCGGGATCCCAACCCTCCCTTAACCTGGGACACTCTTTTTATAATGAATGTTTATAATATAAAGATAAACACTAACATTATTGAAATTAATAGAAAACAAACAAAAAAATGGGAGTTTTGGAGCCAAAAAATGAGGAGCCGGGTTAGAATAACAATTGTCATGTCCCAAAGTACCTATGACTGTTGATACCTATTCTAAAATTCTCCAGACTGAGTCATCAAATCTTTTACAAATATCATCGGGCCACTAAGTAAATGTATATTAATTAGAGAGGGTCTATATAATTCAATGACCGCCGTGGATTGATTAGTAAACTGAGAATTGAGAGTAAAAAGCAAGCACACTTTATCTATAGTACAAAATGTAATGAATGTTCATAATATACATGTTTTGTGCTAAACGTATGTTCATATTGAAATACATAGAAAAAAATGGGAATTTTGAGAAAAAAAGGAGGAGGGGTAGAAAAAAAACAATTGTCCTGTCCCAAAGTACCTATAATTTTTGATACCTTTCCTGAAATTCTCCAGTCATTAAATCTTTTACAAAAATTCATCCTACAACACACAACATACTTTTAACCAAGCTCTGAATGCCAGCGATTTAACGGGTGTGTTCTGGCCTATATCATCCTTGCTTAACGTATATCAGTTTGGGTTATTTTACATGTTTTTGGAGGAATATGAAAATAAATGCGTCCAGATATTTTTTCCGTCATCGGACTGACTTAAAGACTTCCGTTTCCCTTTAGGCCTGATTTAAAATTAAACACTTGCATAAGTACATGTACGGTGGTCGGGGCTCTTTACTATTCACGGCAGTCACTGATACATTTTATATAATATATCAGTGACCGTTTATAGTAATTAAAGTATTTATGTATGGTCATAGTATACAGAAAAACAGAAGGAATAAAAATCGGTATTTGGAAAAAAGGGGGAGGGCAAAAAAATGTGCCCCAGTCCCCCAGTACCTTTGACTTTTGATACCTCTCCTGAAATTCTCCAGTTATTTTTACAGTCAACATACGCTCCATTTTGCGGGTGTGTTCTAGTTATTTATGAAATAATGGTAGAAAGTACAAGTATCATAATCCAAATGTTCAACCCAGCCCGTTTGTTCTTATTACATAACAATTGTAGGGTAAATAGCTCTGTGTGTTTTTAAAACGATTATATAATTACATGTTTAAAAAATTCTTTGGTCTGTATTGCTCTGATTTGAGACGAAGAAAATCAATTGAGGTGTTGTTCATTAATGGCTGTATATATAGTGTTTTTCAATTATATTTTTGTTTGTTTATATTTCCATTCATCATAAAGTAACAAAGATGCAAACGTAACTATAAAATCCATGAAGAAATTTATTGTATATTTCATTTATATTGCTTGAAGTGCAATCAAGGGGTTTATACATGTACATATCTTGTTTTGTTTCAAAGGAGTCGGAGTGTTTGTTGCTGAGGTTGTCTGTTTGGGAGTTGAGCATTGATTTTTGATGTTCTTGGAAGACCAGGCAGAAGCTAGCGAACAATAGCTAGCGAACAATAAGCCAGCGAACAATAAGGCGATATATCGAGAAACCAAAAAACAGAATAAGACAACAACGGCCGTTAAATAAAAAAATATTTAAAAAGGCAGAAAATCAGTTAAAATATAGCAATTTAAACTCAATTTTGAAATGGTTTTTATCCAATCTATTGATTTAACAAGTCGCATAACTTTTTAGGCTAATATTCAGTACCACAATAACTATGCATCTATCAACGGATTATTTGTAGGTGTAGGGCCACCTATGCACCCTCTTAAATTTAGAACGTATGTAAAAGTAGTCTTACCCTGTACAATATAGCACCTTTTATGTCATTGTTTAATCTAGAGCTCAAAATTTGAAAAAAATGTCAAAAAATTAGGAGGGTCGGCCTATTCCAGGGATTCTAGAGAAAAATAATGAGGGGTGTCACGGGAAATGACTATATAGGTCTTGTAGAGGAGAAACAGGCGCTTCTTTTGCGCTAGGTATCGAAGGGCGCTATGTTCAAAAATCTGAAACTAGAGCTCAAAATTTGAAAAAAATGTCAAAAAATTAGGGGGTCGGCCTATTCTAGAACTTCTAGAGAAAAATAATGAGGGGTGTCACGGAGTATGACTATATAGGTCTTGTAGAGGAGAAACAGGCGCTTCTTTTGCACTAGGTATCGAAGGGCGCTATGTTCAAAAATCTGAAACTAGAGCTCAAAATTCGAAAAAAATGTCCAAAAAATGGGGGTAGGGTCGGCCTATTCCAGGAGTTCTAGAGAAAAATAATGAGGGGTGTCACGGGGTATGACTATATAGGTCTTGTAGAAGAGAAACAGGCGCTTATTTTGCGCTAGGTATCGAAGGGCGCTATGTTCAAAAATCTGAAACTAGAGCTCAAAATTTGAAAAAAATGTCAAAAAATTAGGGGGGTCGGCCTATTCCAAGACTTCTAGAGAAAAATAATGAGGGGTGTCACGGAGAATGACTATATAGGTCTTGTAGAAAAGAAACAGGCGCTTCTTTTGCGCTAGGTATCGAAGGGCGCTATGTTCAAAAATCTGAAACTAGAGCTCAAAATTTGAAAAAAATGTCAAAAAATTAGGGGGGTCGGCCTATTCTAGGACTTCTAGAGAAAAATAATGAGGGGTGTCACGGAGAATGACTATATAGGTCTTGTAGAAGAGAAACAGGCGCTTCTTTTGCGCTAGGTATCGAAGGGCGCTATGTTCAAAAATCTGAAACTAGAGCTCAAAATTTGAAAAAAATGTCAAAAAATTAGGGGGGTCGGCCTATTTTAGGACTTCTAGAGAAAAATAATGAGGGGTGTCACGGGAAATGACTATATAGGTCTTGTAGAGGAGAAACAGGCGCTTCTTTTGCACTAGGTATCGAAGGGCGCTATGTTCAAAAATCTGAAACTAGAGCTCAAAATTCGAAAAAAATGTCCAAAAAATGGGGGTAGGGTCGGCCTATTCCAGGAGTTCTAGAGAAAAATAATGAGGGGTGTCACGGGGTATGACTATATAGGTCTTGTAGAGGAGAAACAGGCGCTTCTTTTGCGCTAGGTATCGAAGGGCGCTATGTTCAAAAATCTGAAATAGAGCTCAAAATTTGAAAAAAATGTCAAAAAATTAGGGGGTCGGCCTATTCCAGGGCTTCTAGAGAAAAATAATGAGGGTGTCACGGGGAATGACTATATAGGTCTTGTAGAGGAGAAACAGGCGCTTCTTTTGCGCTAGGTATCGAAGGGCGCTATGTTCAAAAATCTGAAACTAGAGCTCAAAATTTGAAAAAAATGTCAAAAAATTAGGGGGGTCGGCCTATTCCAGGTCTTCTAGAGAAAAATAATGAGGGGTGTCACGGGGAATGACTAGATAGGTCTTTTAGAGGAGAAACAGGCGCTTCTTTTGCGCTAGGTATCGAAGGGCGCTATGTTCAAAGATCTGAAACTAGAGCTCAAAATTCGAAAAAAAATGTCAAAAAAATAGGGGTAGGGTCGGCCTATTCCAGGAGTTCTAGAGAAAAATAATGAGGGGTGTCACGGGGTATGACTATATAGGTCTTGTAGAGGAGAAACAGGCGCTTCTTTTGCGCTAGGTATCAAAGGGCGCTATGTTCAAAAATCTGAAACTAGAGCTCAAAATTTGAAAAAAATGTCAAAAAATTAGGGGGGACGGTCTATTCCAGGGCTTCTAGAGAAAAATAATGAGGGGTGTCACGGGGAATGACTATATAGGTCTTGTAGAGGAGAAACAGGCGCTTCTTTTGCGCTAGGTATCGAAGGGCGCTATGTTCAAAAATCTGAAACTAGAGCTCAAAATTTGAAAAAAATGTCAAAAAATTAGGGGGTCGGCCTATTCCAGGGCTTCTAGAGAAAAATAATGAGGGGTGTCACGGGGAATGACTATATAGGTCTTGTAGAGGAGAAACAGGCGCTTCTTATGCACTAGGTATCGAAGGGCGCTATGTTTAAAAATCTGAAACTAGAGCTCAAAATTCGAAAAAAAATGTCCAAAAAATGGGGGTAGGGTCGGCCTATTCCAGGAGTTCTAGAGAAAAATAATGAGGGGTGTCACGGGGTATGACTATATAGGTCTTGTAGAAAAGAAACGGGCGCTTCTTTTGCGCTAGGTATCGAAGGGCGCTATGTTCAAAAATCTGAAACTAGAGCTCAAAATTTGAAAAAAATGTCAAAAGATTAGGGGGTCGGCCTATTCCAGGGCTTCTAGAGAAAAATAATGAGGGGTGTCACGGGGTATGACTATATAGGTCTTGTAGAAGAGAAACGGGCGCTTCTTTTGCGCTAGGTATCGAAGGGCGCTATGTTCAAAAATCTGAAACTAGAGCTCAAAATTTGAAAAAAATGTCAAAAAATTAGGGGGGTCGGCCTATTCCAGGGCTTCTAGAGAAAAATAATGAGGGGTGTCACGGGGTATAACTATAAAGGTCTTGTAGAAGAGAAACAGGCGCTTCTTTTGCGCTAGGTATCGAAGGGCGCTATGTTCAAAAATCTGAAACCAGAGCTCAAAATTTGCAAAAAATGTCAATGAATTAGGGGGGTCGGCCTAATCCAGGGCTTCTAGAGAAAAATAATGAGGGGTGTCACGGGGAATGACTATATAGGTCTTGTAGAGGAGAAACAGGCGCTTCTTTTGCACTAGGTATCGAAGGGCGCTATGTTTAAAAATCTGAAACTAGAGCTCAAAATTCGAAAAAAAAATGTCCAAAAAATGGGGGTAGGGTCGGCCTATTCCAGGAGTTCTAGAGAAAAATAATGAGGGGTGTCACGGGGTATGACTATATAGGTCTTGTAGAGGAGAAACAGGCGCTTCTTTTGCGCTAGGTATCGAAGGGCGCTATGTTCAAAAATCTGAAACTAGAGCTCAAAATTTGAAAAAAATGTCAAAAAATTAGGGGGGTCGGTCTATTCCAGGGCTTCTAAAGAAAATAATGAGGGGTGTCACGGGGAATGACTATATAGGTCTTGTAGAGGAGAAACAGGCACTTCTTTTGCGCTAGGTATCGAAGGGCGCTATGTTCAAAAATCTGAAACTAGAGCTCAAAATTTGAAAAAAATGTCAAAAAAATAGGGGGGTCGGCCTATTCTAGGAGTTCTAGAGAAAAATAATGAGGGGTGTCACGGGAAATGATTATATAGGTCTTGTAGAGGAGAAACAGGCGCTTCTTTTGCGCTAGGTATCGAAGGGCGCTATGTTAAAAAATCTGAAACTAGAGCTCAAAATTTGAAAAAAATGTCAAAAAATTAGGGGGGTCGGCCTATTCCAGGGCTTCTAGAGAAAAATAATGAGGGGTGTCACGGGGAATGACTATATAGGTCTTGTAGAGGAGAAACAGGCGCTTCTTATGCACTAGGTATCGAAGGGCGCTATGTTTAAAAATCTGAAACTAGAGCTCAAAATTCGAAAAAAAATGTCCAAAAAATGGGGGTAGGGTCGGCCTATTCCAGGAGTTCTAGAGAAAAATAATGAGGGGTGTCACGGGGTATGACTATATAGGTCTTGTAGAAAAGAAACGGGCGCTTCTTTTGCGCTAGGTATCGAAGGGCGCTATGTTCAAAAATCTGAAACTAGAGCTCAAAATTTGAAAAAAATGTCAAAAGATTAGGGGGTCGGCCTATTCCAGGGCTTCTAGAGAAAAATAATGAGGGGTGTCACGGGGTATGACTATATAGGTCTTGTAGAAGAGAAACGGGCGCTTCTTTTGCGCTAGGTATCGAAGGGCGCTATGTTCAAAAATCTGAAACTAGAGCTCAAAATTTGAAAAAAATGTCAAAAAATTAGGGGGGTCGGCCTATTCCAGGGCTTCTAGAGAAAAATAATGAGGGGTGTCACGGGGAATGACTATATAGGTCTTGTAGAGGAGAAACAGGCGCTTCTTTTGCGATAGGTATCGAAGGGCGCTATGTTCACAAATCTGAAACTAGAGCTCAAAATTTGAAAAAAATGTCAAAAGATTAGGGGGTCGGCCTATTCCAGGGCTTCTAGAGAAAAATAATGAGGGGTGTCACGGGGAATGACTATATAGGTCTTGTAGAGGAGAAACAGGCGCTTCTTTTGCGATAGGTATCGAAGGGCGCTATGTTCAAAAATCTGAAACTAGAGCTCAAAATTTGAAAAAAATGTCAAAAAATTAGGGGGGGCGGCTTATTCTAGGACTTCTAGAGAAAAATAATGAGGGGTGTCACGGGGAATGACTATATAGGTCTTGTAGAGGAGAAACAGGCGCTTCTTTTGCGCTAGGTATCGAAGGGCACTTTGTTCAAAAATCTGAAACTAGAGCTCAAAATTTAAAAAAAAAGGCAAAAAATTAGGGGGGTCATCCAGTAGCGGCATAACACAAAAAAACTCATCATAAATACCAGACGCGCGTTTCATCTACAAAGACTCATTAGTGACGCTCGAATCAAAATAATGATTGAAAGGCCAAAATAAAGGACGAAGTTGAAGAACATTGAGAACATAACATTCCTAGTAGTTTTGCAAAATACAGGTAAGGCAGTCTATTCCTGGTGTAGAAAAACCTTAGTTTTTTCAAAAATTCAAAACGGTGTTAATTTATAAGATTATATCAATGATAAGCCAAGTCAACACAAGTGCTGACTACTGGGCTGGTGATACCCTCGGGGAAATAAATCTCTACCAGCAATGGCGTCGACTCAGTGGTTGCATTTTAAGTTTTAACTCATCATAGATACCAGTATTTAAATTTTATATTTACGCCAGACGCGCATTTCGTCTACAATATATCAGTGAATGTCCTGTGAAGGGAAAACAGGCGCATCGTTTGCGTAAGACTTTAAAGGGTGCTATAGAAAAAGGAAGATGTGGTGTGAGTGCCAATGAGACAACTCTCCATCCAAATAACAATTTTAAAAGTAAACCATTATAGGTTAAAGTACGGCCTTCAACACGGAGCCTTGGCTCACACCGAACAACAAGCTATAAAGAGCCCCAACATTACTAGTGTAAAACCATTCAAACGGGAAAACCAACGGTCTAATCTATATCAGCAAAACGAGAAACGAGAAACACGTATATATTACATAAACAAACGACAACTACTGTACATCAGATTCCTGACTTAGGACAGGTGCAAACATTTGCAGCGGGATTAAACGTTTTAATGGATCCAAACCTTCTCCCTTTTTCTGAAACAATAGCATAACATCACAACATAGAAAAACACACGATAAAATATCAATTGGTAGACTTAACTCAATCAAAAAACGTATGATTACATAATGAACGAATATATTTGATCTGCAATATCTGAATACAAATGCATAGTTAATTAAATATTAGAGACAAAAATTCATGAACAAAAAGCTAACAAACAAATTTAAACAAAGCCATGGCAGGACATCACTGAGAAATATTTAACCCTTCGAAAATATTGATCAATATTCACTTTAGAAAAAAACCGGTTTTAAAAAAAATAATTATAATCTTGAAGTTTATACAAATGTAGTAAGAATAATGCTATGTTCAATTTTGTCGAAAGGAACTAAAAACTTTTAATGAAAAACTCAACTGTCAGACAAGAACACGAAAACCAAAAAAAACATATCGACATAGTCAGCAAAGACTAATTTGCAATTTCTTGTCATATAAAGTCATAATTTCCCCATCCGAATAACATGATAAAAGAGTTTGTAAAATGTGTTATGTAAATACTGATAAAAAAATGCTGATTACTGGCTGATTTTCTTTTTCAAGGGTATGTCGAAAAGAAAACGACGAAGATAAAAAGAACTTTAGTGCGAATGGCAGCTGGTATATAACCAAATTGGAATTGAAATTAAAAAACACTCTTTATTTCTTTATGATATAATTTGTTAAAATAGAACTAGTTAAACACTATTTAAATATCACCTGAGTTTGATCAATAATTATCGACTCGATAAGTTCTTATCTGCACATGCAGCTCCTGTACCCGTACACAGCAAAACATGTGTTTCATCCTCATTGTTTTCAACACTTTAAATAACCAAGTTTATAAAGTTATGTGATTGACACCTTGAAATAGGTCCTCCACAACTCATAACAGCAGCAAGATGGCAGATTATCAGCATGAGAGAGGCAGGAATGTCGCTGTGACAATTGCACGTATTGTCGTTCATCACTTTTCCACTATAAGTCGTTTAGAGAATACAAATTAGGCAATACACGATATAAAAGACTATCCGAGATCAAAAAGACCCCCTATGCCACCTGCTAGGGAAAATCAAGCATGATGAAGGCTAGTCAGAAAGAAACCCATTGCATACAATACAATCCTGAAAAGAGAGAGGTGGGCATACAGGAGCCTTTTGACAATAATTGTTCGAGATTGAATCATCTCTACTGGTTATTGTGCGATAAGACCATTTCAGGGACGTTTGCTTACGAACAGACACACAGTTATCCGTATCAAATGTAGTGCAGAGCTCGCCAAAATTGGAAATTAGCATCGTGGAGGAAGATCCAATGTTCAAATGGAATTCGGTTCATCTTCCTTGGCCAGATCGTAGCCCGGATTTGAACCATATCGAGCATATTTGGGACACTATTGGGTGGAAAGTGCACAAAAGGACACACCAGTTCAAACACATCATGAAATAAACAATGCCCTTCATCAGAAATGGTTGCTGCTACTTAACAACATATTAGCCGATTCATGGCAGGAATAAAAAGACGTTGAGATGCGGTAATTCGTTTGATTGGAGGCTGCGCACAAAGTACTAATTCTTTGGCGTATAACGACCAACCATGATGCGAACAGTCATCTGAAGATTAATTTTGAAATACCTGACATTGTAAAGTTCGACTACAGTAAAAGTTGAAAAATGCATTTTTTGTACAAAAAACACTACATTTTGTTATTAAAATTGTGGTTGCCAATGTTATCATAAACTATGTTTCAATAATATCCTACACATATTTTATTATATTTCATCCAAAAAAAGAGGCTGATTTTTCAAGTTTTAAAAGATCAAGGTGCTGCAATACTTTTTTCCATGTGTATATATAATACAGCCGTGCGTAAGATGGGTCCATTAGGGTTGTTAACTAAGCGTCTTTTTGAAATAAGTCACTCGCCTATTGCAAATAAGCAGCCGATGCTCAACATAAGAATACAACGACTCGCAACTATGTGAGTTAAAGAACATAGGTTGTTAACTATGCACTATATAACCGACTTCATCTAGTCAGCCGTTTAACAAACCTCATCTTCACAAAAGTACAAATCGGTCTAGGTGTCTCTATAGAAAAGTTTGTTAAACGGATAAAATATTTCGACGTAAATTCGAGAAACGATGCTTGATCGTTGTTCGTTTGAGTGAAACTTGGATTACAGTTCTGTTTCAACAGAATAAAGAATTCACGTTTATTCTTCGCATCATTTATGTTTTACTTGCCAATATGACTAAGTGCCGCCCAAGACCAAGAAGTTGTGATGATCCAGGTTGCTTTTCATTCCATATTCAAGTCAAGCATTTTCATAAAACTATGGACGGAAAAGATTACCGAATTCAACAACAAAGAGATCAAAGTACTATGTATAATACACTGCGTTGATGTCTACTCTATCGATCCCGTAAGATTTGAGGAAACTCGAGTTTTTCTCGATCACTGAGATCATACCATGATGGGGAAGATGAACTAATACTTCAAAGCCAAATATATTCGCACTTGCGTGATTGGTACTTTAGATGATCTCTTAACCAACAAAAACACCACCAAACAGAGACCGACTTAGGACATGTGGCCGCAACTTATAAGAAATATGAAAGATAATAAGGTGAAGTGTAACTTGTATGCAGACATACTGATTATACAGCAGGGTCAGTTCCGCGTGATTACCAATTCCAGAATTTTAACAATGAGGAAAAACAGGTTCCCGAACTTCTGAATACCGCGTATCGCATCTATAATCGTATAATTGGGGTGATGTAAATGATCTCTTGGAGGAATGGAAAGGTATTCTCAGTCATTTATTTCTTGGTTTAAACAATAAGACATGGAGTCACAACCTCTATTTTCAAACACAAAGGTTCGTGGTTCCATCTCCGTTTCTGGGAGACAATTTCAGGGACCAAATTTTCGGCTCTTCATTCACACCATTTGCGAGTATTATCTTCTGGAACAACGATAGTCTGTCGGAAGGATACGCGACTGATCACGTGTTAAAAGAGAGCCATACCACTTGCACGTAAAAGACAACTTGTTAGCTTCAAAAAAAGAGCAGCACTCGCACAATAAAAGTAGAAAGGGGTATGATTACTAGTAATTTAACTCATAATAACTTGTTTCCGAAATAACTATGATTAAACTAACATCTCTAGAAGGTCTATATTCTTGATGATTCTCCAAGACTGTAAAGGTTATGAGAATGTAAAGGTTACTACTTGTAAACAATGATTCAGCGCTTTTCTCTGATAAATCAGAGTAACTACTATGAATATATGCTGCATTCTATTAAACAAGAGATGTCGACGTGCATCAATTTAATTTGCGTGCCGGTGCTATTGAGAGGAGTGACTTGCGGGTACACATTGTCTGTAGGTGAAATTATGATATGTATTGGTGTATTAGAGGCAGTAACATGGCTATCTTAAAAAAACGATAGTATTGACGGGTAAGTTATAACTAGATGATTGTGAGGATTGAATAAAAAAAATATAATTTGACGGATTTCTTAATCTTAACGAACATTTACGGATTTGTATGCTAAATCTCTTCCACCACCTTTTTATAAGAGGAATCTTCTGCAATTTTATCATGATGACCTATATAAATGTCATTTTTTGTGAGTATGAATCTAAAATTTCTCAATTTTTATATCGAAACTATCCAGTTATGTATCCAAAATTCTTCTAAAGTCTTGTAAGTGCTCGTTCATTTCCGGAACAAATGGCTTTTAGCTTTGTATTACTTTTCCTTTCTTAAAATAGAAATAAAGGACTTCTTAACTATGTGAGAGATGTATTAATCATAGAAAGATGTCAAAGTGACGTGACATTACATTGAGTGCGGCACATAGTAAACGCCATGTGTGTGGTATTTACGAGAGGTATGAGTATGATGCAACGTATTACCCTCCATTTTTAAGGTTTCAATATCTACTCTAGTTTGTCTCAACACATCTCACTCCGTGAATCTATTCAATTTCTCTTTCTTGTTCTTCTTGTTTTGCTTACCAAACATTCATCACCTGGATCTCAGCTGCCGTTTTATTTTTCGTGAAGTTAACAAATCAATGGTTCTGCATGTTTGAATTTGTGGTCATACTTGTCCAGCTTGTTCATTATTTTATTTTCACGTTCTTTTATTGCTGCATCATATTTTATTTGCATCCATTTTATATCCGTTTCATACGTGCTTTTGAATGAACCAACATTTCATTACAGAATCCGAAATGGCCCTCAGAGGTTTCAGGATGGTGATATTGTGGTAATTCATGTTCCAGTATCTGAAGAAACTATTCTTGATCGTCCTTTTTATCAATGACCTTTTCTGTTGTTACTTTCCCTGAAAAGTATTATTCAAGTTGGATGACCGTTTCCGATGGATTTGGGCTCTTTTTGGTGAGTCGTCCAAGTTCGTCCCAAAGATGTCCCATTGGCGATAATCTGAAGACAATACTGGCCACGGCAACACTCGAATGCGATTATTCTCCAAAATTCATTAAAATGTGTTTACAACGGGCGTTTTCTGTTTAAAATGTAGTTTAACGATGCCTTCGGAGAAACGGGAGAACTAGTGGAGCCAGAATTTCGTTCCTATACCCTTTTGCATTTAGGTTTCCTTCACTAATTGTCAGATTGGGGCGTTCCTGGTAGGTTATCCATCCCATACCATTAATTCGCCACCCTAAAGCCAATTTGTTTCCTGTACGCACGCATCAAAAAGCATGCCTTGTACCTGCGGCAGACCATGTCTCTGCCATCGATAAATGTCAAGTTGAATTTCGATTCAGCGGTAAAAAGGATTAGTCTCCATGTTAGTCTATGTCATCGAATCCGTACCCTCTCCATTCAACTCGCGACATCCTTCGATTCTGCGTAAGGATAGATCACTTCAACTAACGACGAGCTCTTAGGCTGCCCAGATGAAGTCGGTTACAAACTGTTTGCGCATATAGCCTATTTTTGTTTCTTCCATGAGTTTCTCCAAAACGATTACGGAGATAAATAATGCGGATTTGCCAATCTTCACATAACTTCGTTTCACGTGAGTTGCAACCTCGGGGACGTTAAAATGTTGTACCAGTATCTCTAAGACGAGTCTTTAGCGCCTTTCAAAGTCATTCTAGAGACATTGAATAGTGCTCGATACATTTAATGATCAAAAGGACAACTCAGTTCCATCTCGCTCTATAAAGGTAAATGGTTGAAAAAATGCGTAGTTTGAAATCGGAAAATGGCGTAAAGTTATCTTCGAATTTAAAAGAAAATACTAAATGATCATGAATAGATTATTCAGGTCATTAGTTTTAATCGTGAAAATATTACAAACTAATATATTAAATATATTTTACTTAAAAAGCAAAGTAATGTTTCTTTTTTTATATATATATATATATATACACATGGAAAAAAGTATTGCAAAATATTGATTTTTTAAAACTTGAATAATCAGCCTTTATTTTGGATGGAATATGATAAAATATTTGTAAAATAATATTGAAACATAGTTTATGAAAACATTGGCATTTCAACGAACAAAAAATGTTTGAAAAAAAAAATATTTATCTAACCACAATTCTAAAAACAAAATGAGGTGTTTTTTTGTACAAAAAACTGCATTTTACAACTTTTACTGTAGTCGAACTTTACAATGTCAGACATTTCAAAATTAATCTTAAGATGATTGTTCACATCATGGTTAATCGTTATACGCCAAAGAAATAGCACTTTGTGCGCAGTCTCCATTTAAACGGTCAACCGCCACTTAACGTCTTATGATTTCTCCCATAAATCGACTAATTTGTTGCTTAGGTAGCAGCAACCATTTCTGATGAAGGGCATTGTTTATGTCATCACGTGTTTGGACTGGGGTGTCCTTTTGTGCAAATTACGCCCAATAGTGTCCCATACATCCTTGATATGGTTCAAATCCGGGCTATGATTGGACCAAGGAAGATAAACAGAATTCCATTTGAACAATGGATCTTCCTCCACGATGCTTATTTCCAATTTTGGCGAGCTCTGCACTACATTGGACATGTTGGATACGGATAACTGTGTGTCTGTTCGTAAGCAAACGTCCCTGAAATGGTCTTATCGCACAATAACCAGAAGGGATGATTCAATCTCGAACAATTATTGTTAAAAGGCTCCTGTATGCCCACCCCTCTCTTTTCAGGATTGTATTGTATGCAATGGGTTTCTTTCTGACTAAGCTTCATCATGCTTGGTTTTCCCTAGCAGGTGGCATAGGGGGTCTTTTTGGTCTCGGATAGTCTTTTATATCGAGTATTGCCTGATTTTTATTCTCTAAACGACTAATAGTGGAAAAGTGATGACCGACAATACGTACAGTTGTCACAGCGACATTCCTGCCTCTCTCATGCTGATAATCTACCATCTTGCTGCGGTTAAGAGTTGTGGAGGACCTATTTCAAGGTGTCAATCACATAACTTTATAAACTTGGTTATTTAAAGTGTTGAAAACAATGAGGATAAAAACACATGTTTTGCTGTGTACGGGTACAGTAGCTGCATGTGCAGATAAGAACTTATCGAGTCGATAATTATTGATCAAACTCAGGTGATATTTAAATAGTGTTTAACTAGTTCTATTTTAACAAATTATATCATAAAAAAATAAAGAGTGTTTTTTTAATTTCAATTCCAATTTGGTTATATACCAGTTGGCAATCGCACTAAAGTTTTTTTTTTATCTTCGTCGTTTTCTTTTCGACATACCCTTGAAAAAGAAAATCAGCCAGTAATCAGCATTTTTTTTATCAGTATTTCCATAACACATTTTACAAAATACTTTTTTCCATGTGTATACATGTACATCTATTTTTATCAGACAACACCCGCACGTGCACGAGGGTACTTATGCCGTCTTTAAGGTTGTGGCGCTTGTATTGTCATTGATAAAGTTAACTGGTCTGTATGTAGTTTTACTATCATACTTTTTTAACAATGCAGTATTCTTTGCTGATTTTGGTTATCTGGTACAAAACCTCTGATATGAAAAAAACTTTTGAAAGAATAAAAAGTAGACTGTCTGTTAAGTATGTAAGTGTATATAGAACTTTAGGTTATATACCAGCTGGTATTCGCACTAAAGTTCTTTCATCTTCGTCGTTTTCTTTTCGACATACCCTTGAAAAAGAAAATCAGCCAGTAATCAGCATTCTTTTTATCAGTATTTACATAACACATTTTACAAACTCTTTTATCATGTTATTCGGATGGGGAAATTATGACTTTATATGACAAGATTTTGAAAATTAGTTTTTACTGACTCTGATATGTTGGGTTTTTTTTTTTGGTTTTCGCGTTCTTGTCTGACAGTTGAGTTGTTATTTTTTTTTTAGTTCCTTTCGACAAAATTGAACATAGCACCTTTTGAAGTCTTACGCAAACGATGCGCCTGTTTTCCCTTCACAGGACATTCACTGATATATTGTAGACGAAACGCGCGTCTGGCGTAAATATAAAATTAAAATACTGGTATCTATGATGAGTTAAAACTTAAAATGCAAGCTCTGAGTCGATGCCACTGCTGGTAAAAATTTATTTCCCCGAGGGTATCACCATCCCAGTAGTTGGCACTTGTGTGTTGACTTGGCTTATCATTAATATAATCTTATAAATTAACACCGCTTTGAATTTTTGAAAAAAAACTAAGGTTTTTCTACACCAGGAATAAACTGTCTTACCTGTATTTGGCAAAACTGCTAGGAATGTTATGTTCTCAATGATCTTCAACTTCGTCCTTTATTTTGGCCTTTCAACCATTATTTTGATTCGAGCGTCACTAATGAGTCTTTTGTAGACGAAACTCGCGTCTGGTATTTATGATGAGTTTTTTTTGTTATGCCGCTGCTGGGTGACCCCCTAATTTTTTGACATTTTTTTCAAATTTTGAGCTCTAGTTTCAGATTTTTGAACATAGCGCCCTTTGATACCTAGCGCAAAAGAAGCGCCTGTTTCTCTTCTACAAGACCTATATAGTCATACCCCGTAACACCCTTCATTATTTTTCTCTAGAAGTCCTAGAATAGGCCGACCCCCTAATTTTTTGACATTTTTTTCAAATTTTGAGCTCTAGTTTCAGATTTTTGAACATAGCGATCTTCGATACCTAGCGCAAAAGAAGCGTCTGTTTCTCTTCTACAAGACCTATATAGTCATACCCCGTGACACTACTCATTATTTTTCTCTAGAACTCCTGGAATAGGCCGACCCTACCCCCATTTTTTGGACATTTTTTTCGAATTTTGAGCTCTAGTTTCAGATTTTTGAACATAGCACCCTTCGATACCTAGTGCAAAAGAAGCGCCTGTTTCTCCTCTACAAGACCTATATAGTCATACCCCGTGACACCCCTCATTATTTTTCTCTAGAAGTCCTGGAATAGGCCGACCCTACCTCCATTTTTTGGACATTTTTTTCGAATTTTGAGCTCTAGTTTCAGATTTTTGAACATAGCGCCCTTCGATACCTAATGCAAAAGAAGCGTCTGTTTCTCCTCTACAAGACCTATATAGTCATTCCCCGTGACACCCCTCATTATTTTTCTCTACAACTCCTAGAATAGGCAGACCCCCCTATTTTTTTGACATTTTTTTCAAATTTTGAGCTCTAGTTTCAGATTTTTGAACATAGCGCCCTTCGATACCTAGCGCAAAAGAAGCGCCTGTTTCTCCTCTACAAGACCTATATAGTCATACCCCGTGACATCCCTCATTATTTTTCTCTAGAACTCCTGGAATAGGCCGACCCTACCCCAATTTTTTGGACATTTTTTTCGAATTTTGAGCTCTAGTTTCAGATTTTTGAACATAGCGCCCTTTGATACCTAGTGCAAAAGAAGCGCCTGTTTCTCCTCTACAAGACCTTTATAGTCATACCCCGTGACACCCCTCATTATTTCTCTCTAGAAGTCCTAGAATAGGCCGACCCCCCTAATTTTTTGACATTTTTTTCAAATTTTGAGCTCTAGTTTCAGATTTTTGAACATAGCGCCCTTCGATACCTAGCGCAAAAGAAGCGCCTGTTTCTCCTCTACAAGACCTATATAGTCATTCCCCGTGACACCCCTCATTATTTTTCTCTGAAAGTCCTAGAATAGGCCGACCCCCCTATTTTTTTGACATTTTTTTCAAATTTTGAGCTCTAGTTTCAGATTTTTGAACATAGCGCCCTTCGATACCTAGCGCAAAAGAAGCGCCTGTTTCTCTTCTACAAGACCTATATAGTCATACCCAGTGACAGTCCTCATTATTTTTCTCTAGAAGTCCTAGAATAGGCCGACCCTCCTAATTTTTTGACATTTTTTTCAAATTTTGAGCTCTAGTTTCAGATTTTTGAACATAGCGATCTTTGATACCTAGCGCAAAAGAAGCGCCTGTTTCTCTTCTACGAGACCTATATAGTCATACCCCGTGACACTACTCATTATTTTTCTCTAGAACTCCTGGAATAGGCCGACCCTACCCCCATTTTTTGGACATTTTTTTCGAATTTTAAGCTCTAGTTTCAGATTTTTGAACATAGCACCCTTCGATACCTAGTGCAAAAGAAGCGCCTGTTTCTCCTCTACAAGACCTATATAGTCATATCCCGTGACACTCCTGATTATTTTTCTATAGAAGTCCTGGAATAGGCCGACCCTACCCCCTTTTTTTGGACATTTTTTTCGAATTTTGAGCTCTAGTTTCAGATTTTTTAACATAGCGCCCTTCGATACCTAGTGCAAAAGAAGCGCCTGTTTCTCTTCTACAAGACTTATATAGTCATTCTCCGTGATACCCCTCGTTATTTTTCTCTAGAACTCCTAGAATAGGCCGACCCCCCTATTTTTTGACATTTTTTTTAAATTTTGAGCTCTAGTTTCAGATTTTTGAACATAGCGCCCTTCGATACCTAGCGCAAAAGAAGCGCCTGTTTCTCCTCTACAAGACCTATCTAGTCATTCTCCGTGATACCCCTCATTATTTTTCTCTAGAAGCCCTGGAATAGGCCGACCCCCCTAATTTTTTGACATTTTTTTCAAATTTTGAGCTCTAGTTTCAGATTTTTGAACATAGCACCCTTCGATACCTAGCGCAAAAGAAGCGCCTGTTTCTCTTCTACAAGACATATATAGTCATACCCCGTGACACCCCTCATTATTTTTCTCTAGAACTCCTGGAATAGGCCGACCCTACCCCCATTTTTTGGACATTTTTTTCGAATTTTGAGCTCTAGTTTCAGATTTTTGAACATAGCGCCCTTCGATACCTAGTGCAAAAGAAGCGCCTGTTTCTCTTCTACAAGACATATATAGTCATTCCCCGTGATACCTCTCATTATTTTTCTCTAGAAGTCCTAAAATAGGCCGACCCCCTAATTTTTTGACATTTTTTTCAAATTTTGAGCTCTAGTTTCAGATTTTTGAACATAGCGCCCTTCGATACCTAGCGCAAAAGAAGCGCCTGTTTCTTCTCTACAAGACCTATATAGTCATTCCCCGTGACACCCCTCATTATTTTTCTCTAGAAGTCCTAGAATAGGCCGACCCCCTAATTTTTTGACATTTTTTTCAAATTTTGAGCTCTAGTTTCAGATTTTTGAACATAGCGCCCTTCGATACCTAGCGCAAAAGAAGCGCCTGTTTCTCTTCTACAAGACCTTTATAGTCATACCCCGTGACACCCCTCATTGTTTTTCTCTAGAAGCCCTGGAATAGGCCGACACCCCTAATTTTTTGACATTTTTTTCAAATTTTGAGCTCTAGTTTCAGATTTTTGAACATAGCGCCCTTCGATACCTAGCGCAAAAGAAGCGCCTGTTTCTCTTCTACAAGACATATATAGTTATACCCCGTGACACCCCTCATTATTTTTCTCTAGAACTCCTGGAATAGGCCGACCCTACCCCCATTTTTTGGACATTGTTTTCGAATTTTGAGCTCTAGTTTCAGATTTTTGAACATAGCGCCCTTCGATACCTAGTGCAAAAGAAGCGCCTGTTTCTCCTCTACAAGACCTATATAGTCATTCCCCGTGACACCCCTCATTATTTTTCTCTAGAATCCCTGGAATAGGCCGACCCTCCTAATTTTTTGACATTTTTTTCGAATTTTGAGCTCTAGATTAAACAATGACATAAAAGGTGCTATATTTTACAGGGTAGGACTACTTTTACATACGTTCTAAATTTAAGAGGGTGCATAGGTGGCCCTACACCTACAAATAATCCGTTGATAGATGCATAGTTATTGTGGTACTGAATATTAGCCTAAAAAGTTATGCGACTTGTTAAATCAATAGATTGGATAAAAACCATTTCAAAATTGAGTTTAAATTGCTATATTTTAACTGATTTTCTGCCTTTTTAAATATTTTTTTATTTAACGGCCGTTGTTGTCTTATTCTGTTTTTTGGTTTCTCGATATATCGCCTTATTGTTCGCTGGCTTATTGTTCGCTAGCTATTGTTCGCTAGCTTCTGCCTGGTTCTTGGAAGTACAGTTTTGTATTTTCGACGATTGGTACTAAACCTCTCATGCATTCATGGTACTGTACTGGATAATACTTGTATAATACTTAACATGTCATACGTAAATTGTAATCCTGACATAATGTGGTAATTTTATTTCGTTTAACATTTGGGGCCTCGGTTGACGAGTGGTTTAAGTAGTAACTACTGTTACCGCAATCCAGTCAACACTAAGGTTCGATCCCGGTTCGTGCGGGTGCACTCGACCTCAATATTTATTGACCAGGATTGTCAGTTTTCCAATCAAAGGTCGGTAGTTTTTCCCGGGCACTCCGGCCTTCTCCACCAATAAAAACTGGCCGCCACGAAATAGCCTAAATCCGGTGCTTAAAAGTGGCGTTAAAATACCAAAAAAACAAAAATTACTCAAATCATTTTATATTTCCAGGGGAAGAAGTACAAGGTGACAAATGGTAAATGCGTTGTTTCGGTCTTAAAAGAGAAAATGGTATCATGTATTCCATGTAAGTGCAATATTTTACGACAGCAATTATGAACACATTTTACCTGTATCCATTATTTGGTAGCACAATAACACAGCTAAAAAAAATTAAAACAGATCATACTTAAAAGAGAAGCGAACGATCGCAAAGGGACATCCAAACCCCTAAGTCGAAAATAAACTGAGAACATGGCAAACAACGACAAAACAACAGACAAACAATCAGACACAAAATACAACATATAGACACTTGAGATTGATCAAAATATATAACTATATTTTTATATTTCTATGTCATTTAAATACATAAATGAAGTCCTAAGCGCTTTTCTGGATTTACATTCATCAGAAATATGCTCAAAGCCGAATGTCAAAAACCAAAGAGTGTATTAGAACTGAAAAACATGAAGGGCTATATGACAGAAATCGAACTATCGATTTGAGCTTTTGATTTGAACCAGGGCTCCATGTTGAAGGCCGTACTTCGACCTATAATTGTAAACTATTTATACATTGTGAAAGAGGGACGAACGATAACAAAGGGACAGTCAAACTCATAAATCTAAAACAAACTGACAACGCCATGGCTAAAAATGAAAAAGACAAACAAACAACAGCACACATGACACAACATAGAAAACTAAAGAAGAAACAACACGAACCCCACCAAAAAACTAGGGGTAATCTCAGGTGCTCCGGACTTCGATGGAGAGTTTTTTCTCTGACACTCCTGCACCATCATATTTTACAAAATAAATTACAAATCCATATATTAATAAATTTTAAAATTATACATATTTTTCTCACAGCGGATGCTAAGTTGCTGATGTCAACTTTTGTGGGATACGGTGACAAGAAAATTGATATCGACATGTACTCATTCTCATTTAACGGAGCCAATGTTACCATGTATGTAACTAAAAATAGCTGTGTACCTGTATCACAGCATATTATATCACCCGGTGTTTTTTTTTTAACTTGGTTACATGGGAATGACCAGTGGTATCCGTAATACTACTGTCTTTGATATTCCCAAGCCTTGTCAGCAGATTGGAACTTTTGAGCATCAACAAAGTGTAAGTACCTTTGTATACATGTAATAGAGATATATACTGTAACCGTTTAAATGTTAAAAAGCTAACTCCGAATGTACAGTGGCTACAGGAAGTGCTTAAGATATTATTACATTTATAAGTTCGTATGACCAATTCTTTTTTTTCTTCTTAAAAGACGTTTTACACACTCTCCGCTCATCAAGGTGACTGGGAAATTGAAATATGATATTTTTCCCCTTTTTTTATACTGACAGAAAAAATCTTGCCAAATAAAGTCGTCTGTTTGCCTGTGAGGGATGTGTAAATACGCATGGTCAGAATCTGATGCCTCGTCGAGTGTGGGTGACACGCTCTACACGTCAGTTGACCTGGCACTATCACAAGACCTATTATAATTGTTAAGGTAGTTCGATACACCGTTTCAAAATAAATAACTTTCAAAATACTAGTATATAATTGATAGGGGATTAATAAAGGAATCAAAACAGCAAAACAAATATATATGTCAATGTGATTGTTTTTTTAGATATAAGCCATTGAAATTTTGGCAGGAAAATATTCTCTCTTGACTTTTCATAGTTTTATCATTGACTTAATTTAAATTTTATAAGACTTTTACAGATGGCTTACCATTATACATGTACATGTAAGAGATTTATAAAAAGAAAAATGGGGTCAATGGGCAATATTTTTAAGGTATTCAATTGGATAAAACCAGAGGATTCTGAAAATCTTAAAACAAATTCCAAAACAGGCGAACATCCTTAATTTGTTTCAGTCATTAACAAAATGGACTGTTTGCCCCTGGATGTAAAGCAAACAAAAATCTATCAATACAGTTATTACCCAATGTGAAGACTATAATAATTATTCAGCTTTCCAATTGTGAACTTTCCATTACTAAGTAGCAACATTCCAGCAGCACCTGCATGCGGGGTATTCATCTCCCAATTGAGATGATATTCCCGTGCTTGTATTTCCTATCATGATTTTATTGATAGAGTGTTGCTGCTTACAAGGAAGCTATTAAATCAAGAGTTCCAAATGGTGAAGTTGAAATCATCTGTTCGTAAATTGTACGGACGCCATCACGAGTTGGTTGACCGTTATGGAATAACCGTTTCGGATATGTTCCTTATGTCGTAACTGCAATCCCCTTCTCTTTTATGAATCTGATCCACCGAATTAGACTATATACCGGATTTCTTATAACATGAGTAATACGATGGGTGCCACATGTGAAGCAAGATCTGCTTACCCTTCCGGAGCACCTGAGATTCCCCCTAGTTGTTGGTGGGTTTCGTGTGGTTTTTCTTTAGTTTTCTATGTTGTGTCATGTGTACTATTGTTTGTCTGTTTGTCTTTTTTAATTTTTAGCCATGGCGTTGTCAGTTTATTTTCGATTAATGAGTTTAACTGTCCCTCTGGTATCTTTCGTCCCTCTTCTATTCCTTGATTAACAAGTTTTAGTTTACGCATTGGGCAAATATGTATTTTAGAATACATCATCACATGCAACATTCAAACGTAACTGGAATCCATATTTCACACATTATTTTTTTTTTTTTAAGAAAACATCACCTTTAAATACAAATAGTATTTAGCATTAACTACAATAGAACATGTAGAACTTGTAGCAAACAACAGGATTAGATTTTTTTTTAAACAGTTTATTATTTAGATTTTTTTCCAAAAAACAAACGAATATATTTTATCACTAAAACAAAAACTTCAGTTTATTACATGTATTTGATTTCTTTTACAGAATGTTGAACACGTGGGACACAGAAGACACACTCCATTGGTCTTTTAACAAATTCTGAGAACTGTCTGTGAACTAATTTAAGTTTTGTACACGTGCCTTCAGTCACAAAAATAAATTTACTATTGAACTTTTTTCTGAAATTGATAATTAATGCTGCTATTTGTTTGTAAATTGTAGGTCCGAGACATTTCTAAAAGACCGATAGACGTAAATGAGTTGACGAACATTTCTTGAAATATATCTAGATGTTATCACTATTTATGACCAAATCATATTATACTGAGTAAAGTTTTAAATTTTTTCAAAGTATTATACATGTACGAATAAACTTAAAAAGTTAAAACGTGTAGTCAGTTTTCATAACTCTTGGTCTTCAAACTCTTTGTTAAGTTGAACTTTTTAATGGCTAATGTATCTATGTAATCAAAACATTTGTCAACAATTTTACTTCTGTATCAGTTTGCAACTTTAATTATCATATTAAATTAGATGTAATTAAAATATCTGTCTTCTATGTAATTTTGTGTTGTTTTATTTATTTTAACTGATCTGATGTGTGTAGCCTTTTTACAACTGTTTTTTTTTTTTAATGTTTGTTCTTCTATTTTCCTATGAATCCACTGTCCCAGTTCAGTAGGGATGGTTGAGCGCTGTCAAATTTTCTTTAACCCCGCTACATTCTGTATGTGCCTTTCCCAGGTCAGGAGCATGTAGTTCATTGGTTGTCGTTGGTTTATGTCTGTCATACCTTTTTTGTAAATTTTATTTATTTATTTTTTATGTCGGTACCTTTTACAGCCGACTATACCGTATGGGTTTTTTTTTTATTGTTGAAGGCCGTTCGGTTGCCTATCATCCATTTCATTTAAACTTTGGTGTATAGTTCAACTTGTCTCATGGGCAATTATACCACATTTCATATTTGTGTATTGGTGTATAATTATGATCAGATTCCTGGTTCATATAAAGACTGAGAAAACTAAGAGAAACGAAAGTAAATATTCCAAGAACTTCCAATACAATCAGGCTTAGAAGTACAAATACAAATGTATATATAGCAAAAAAAAGTACTTGAGAGCGTACTCGACAGACCATTGATATACACGAACTCTACATATAAATTAGATAAAAAGAAGGAATAGCTAAACACATTTCGACCCCTTCCCTTTTTGTCTTCTTCCAATATTCAGTAGGAACAATGATAAGAAGGGCATCGGTTTGTCAATGCGGGATGTATGAATACACAGTCACGTCCAGTCATACATGTACCTATTCTGACTGTTTGTTTTGTTCTCGCATTGTTGTCAATATAATGGAATTGTATTCGAATGTCATACAAGTGAGAGGTTAAGCAAACTTTAAAACCAGATTTAATCCACCATTTTCTTCATGGAAAACTCTCTGTACCAAGTCTGGTATATGACAGTTATTTTCCATGCGTTTGATGTGTTTGTGCTTTTGATTTAAATTTTCCAATGGTTAAGAGACTTTCCGTTCTGAAATTTCCATGGAGTTCGTTATTTTATCTTGACTCGCAAATTTCTCAATATCACAGATGTTATTTATTTGGATTTTTTTCTGAATTTGATGTTAGTTTAATATGCTGCTTTAAGTTTCCATCTATTTGTAAATATGAGATGATTGGAGGGTTTCTAGGATAACGTTATGATCATTTGACGTGTGATTTACAATAAATGCCGAAGAAATGAAGTCTTCCAAACGGATATTTCTCTCACTGTATTCTTACCCTGTCAATGTTATGTGTCATGATCACTATTCGGAGTTCGAATATCAACACAAATGGCGGATAACTCAGAAAACTGTACAAAAAGAAAATACTAAAATACAAAGGTTCGTTTAAATAAGGACTCAAGAAAAGATATAATTATAAAGATGCAAAAATGCTGACAAAACAACACCGAGTTTTATTCTTTGTGACATAAACTGAGTTGCTTAACACCTACGTCTTAGGGTAGACGATTATACTGTTATCCTATAATTATTTAATAATGATATTATTTCCGAAAAGGAACTGCTTACTCATCAGAGCGTATTTGATTTTAGTTGATGGTCGAGTATATGATGATCATCCCGATTTTTCCTTTTCGTTCCTTATCTTTTGGTCATGGTATAACCTGTTCTCGTCTAAAATAAAGATGTCTAAATGACCCTTTGTTAGTCAAAAGGGGCGGGGTCATAATTTTGAGATTGTGAGTTCGAACTCTACTCGTAAGAAGCAGCTGTTGAGACTACCCCCATTTATTTCCCAGAAAACGGGACTGAAGGCAATGAAGATAGAGACTGACCTCAATCCGGAGTACACAAGCTGACCCTTCATACAAAAAGATCTAGTGAATGATATATAAATGGTAACGGGGAAACTGGGGTTGCGCTTATATAAGTCAATCGAATATATTAGGGGGAAATGTAATGTTGACGTAATAGATTTTTATGCGTCGTAACTTGAATCCTCCGAACCAAATATCAAGTGATTGACTGACAGATGGACGGACAGAGGTAAAACAATATGTCCCTGTTCCGCAAAGATTCGAACCTTCGAGTTATGATGGCAAGGTCTCATCTCGAGGGTCTCATACAAATTGGAAAAAATCTACAACAATCTCCTTACACCTCTTACTTACGCACTAAGGGATTCATATTGCATATATATGTTTATAAAGCTACAGTTATAAAGCTGCAGCCCAAAAAAGAAGCTGAAGATTATGCAAACATTTTATTTTGATTCTTTTTTACTATGCAAACCAATCTACAATCAGCAGCACTTGTTGTAAATACACTCCGCCATACGTTAAGCACCTCCCAATTTAATTTCGAAATAATTATTTTCTTAATTATTTTTTTATAAAAAAAATACTAAATATTAAACCAATAGGTAACTTTTGGATACAGGTAAAATGTCAATCGATTACATTTTGATTGTTCAAAACCAGTTTTAACAACCTGTTGTGTGTTTTTCGCGTTACTGTTTTTGACTAAACACAAATGATTTTAACACGTGCATTTCGCACTTGAATTAGCCATTGATATCAAACTTTTAAGATGGCAAGACGAAAATTGAGTATTGCTGAACGCTGGCAAGTTGTAGGTATGGCAAATACAGGTCTAAGTTGCCGTAGAATAGCGGTCCATTTTGGTGTTAACCACACTGTGATTATCAGGCTCGTGCAGAGATACCGACAGACAGGGCCAGTTGAAGACCGCCCTAGAGAAGGCAGACCACGTAAAACTACTCCCAGAGAAGACAGAAATCTTTCCCGGCAAGCACGATTAAAACCTTTCTCGTCTGCTGATCAGCTTCGTAGACTTTGTCCTATTGGGGTAGAGTAAGTGTGCGGACTGTGATACGTAGGTTGCATAGTTTCCGTCTAAGGGCTCGGTTGCAAATAAAGCGCCAGGAATTAACTTTAAGACACCGTAGAGCAAGACAACAGTGGGCTAGGAACCATCGCCGATGGACTTTACGCAGCTGGAAAAGAATTCACTGGTCCGATGAAAGTCGTTTCTTGCTGAAGCCCGTCGACGGCAGAACACGTGTTTGGAGGGAAAGAAACACCGCATATCGGGACAATAACATTCTTCGTACAACAGCTTTCGGTGGCGGCGGTGTAACAGTATGGGGATGTTTTTCCCATGACTGTAAGCTTGATATGCATGTTTTTCACGGTACCCTGAATGGACAAACGTACCGGGATGATATCCTGAACACCATTGTATCGCCTTATTTTGACAATCACGCGTTAGCTGATAGACCGGTCTTTCAAGATGACAATGCGAGACCTCATCGCGCACGAATTGTCAACGCATACCTGACGTCGGAATCAATAGACACTTTACCTTGGCCGGCCATGTCACCTGACATGAACCCAATTGAACATGTATCGGCCGAAAACTTAACCAGAGACAACCAAAATGTGCAACAATACCAGAATTGAGGGTCTCTTTGGTACAGGAATGGCAGAGATTTCCACAGTATAGGCTACGACGACTTGTGCAAGGAATGAGGAGACATGTATTGAATCTCTACTGGACGCGCGGAAGCTATACACGATATTGACTTTATGAACTTTAATTGACAGTACATATATACTTGATTGTTTTCCAAAAAGTTCAAAACTGTATCATTATTTGAAACTAATGAAAATGATCAACAAATTAAAACATTTTATATGGATTTTAACTTGTTGTTTTTAACGTAAAATTGAAAGTTCCCTTCTCACAGCAGATAGAATAAAAAACCCTAACTTTTATTTTTTTTATACTGCACAATATTTACATTTTATTTAACCAATGTCAACACGATTAACTCTTATTCAAAAATATTGAATTTTGGGATTTGAAAATTTCTTATTGATAAAAATATGGGTGGTGCTTAACTTATGGTGGAGTGTATATATAGCAATATCAGGTAATATCTTAACGAAACCTTAAAAGACATGGTGCTGGTAAATGTGTTATAAAGAAATACAGGAATACCAAATGAAAAATAACCCTTGTTTTGCACATCGTCAATGTGTCTAAGCCAATTGTATGGGTTTCAATAATCTGAAATGAAACCGGTTAACTTTAACTACTTTAACACTCCATAACACCAGCCCTGCCAAACTTGGTTAAGACGATGGTAGCGAGTAGATGTGAAGAGTTGACAGATGAACGGGCAAACCGACGGCATACGCAAATTGAGACGAGACAGTAAGTAAATTACTTTTGCCACCGACTTTTAATAGTCCTTTTATAGTATTTGTTATTACTTTTTTGATTTTCAGAGTTTGGGTTAGACTTTATTTACTGTGTTCGCCACAAACAACTAACTGACTGTTTTCTATACTTTGAATTGTTAAAAAGATGGAATGGGCTCTTCTGGTACTTAAATAAGTTAAAAACAACCTATGCTTTGCAAATTTTAGGGGGGCGCACGCCCGCCACGCCCCCGCCTAAATCCGCCCCTGTAATCTTGGTTTAGTGCAGATTGATCTAACAATTTGAGACCACGAATACATGTACTTATCATATCAATTATTTTTATATTATCTAGCAAAAATAAAATGATTCATAAAGTTAACTGATATCCAAGATAAATTTGCCCAGTAAACAATAGTAAAAATACAGAATTTAAAGAGGAATTTGATGAGTATGCATTAATGATAAAGTCAAAACATGAATGGATAAGGTCAAAGTACTTAAATTTATACGTAGTACTTACTTGGTAGGCACAACTGTCTTCCTATGGATGTACATGTAAAAGAAAATGGTAATGGTTTAACAGTGCAATTTCCCATTGCAAGCTCAAATTGTATTCCGTGAAATGAGATTGGTTCACGACATAACAACTGTGCAATTTTTTTTTTTTAGTTCCAAATGCAATGATTCAGATGAGGAATTAAGATATAACTCTGTTGTATTTGAAGGTTTGCGGACGTCCATCGGTAGTTTGACCGTCACAAATTGGGTTTACATGGCGACGCGTTGCATTCATCCAATCAGAACCATTGATACAAAGTAAATACATTATAATCGCAGTTCTATCTTTCTAAGAGACCTTTAGCGCAAGGCAAAACTCATTTCTATTGATGTGTTATCTGTCCCAGTACGGGAGACTTAGCACAAAACTCATTTATTACTGTTTTATCTTTCGAAGTCAGAGAGATCCTTATCACAAAGCAAAATTCATATATATTGCTTTTATAATTTTTTTTAAGTCAGTGTGACTCTTAGCCCAAACCTACTCATATCTTACTTTAATTTTGCCTATAAAAATCGACGAAACACTGAAATGTAGCTTTCAGCCGTTTGTAAGGAAAAAGGTTTATGAACAAGACTGACTGCTACCATGTATCGTGTACTCTGTGTTTATCGTTGTTGTTTCAATTGTAAACATTGGTTGTTTTCTGTAATATATACAACTCTACTATGCAAACGCATTTCTTGTAAAGAAACCATAGAGTTGGTGCGATTATATAAGATTCAGTTTTTATATGAACCTACCAAATTGAATTACGAAATTTTAATATCGGTTTACTTCAGTATAATAAGCACCATCTCAATTAAATTCTTAGGTTATTTTTCATTAGAGTACATTGTGTTTGTACCTTAAATTTGCTAACTGGCTCATACAATGAAAGACCACATAGCGACAGACCCCACGAGACGTCGCAACGTCAAAACCTCGAGGTATGTCTTTTACACTTGAGCAACCAAACATTGAATTCGGAAAATACGGCCAGAGGAATTATACATGGTTGTCACAACAACAGAATTCCTGGTCAGACATTTCGTTGAATTAAGATTGACTATTGTATTACTCTCAAAGAGTTTTCATATAATCAAGGAAAAAAACATTTTTCTTCGTATTTTCCAGCTGGTTGAATTTGACACAAATTTCCGACAAACTCTTTGATAAAAACAAATAAGAAATGACATGCATGTATTAAAAGGTTAATACATGACTTGTATTGATTTGCACGTACTGAAATAATCGGAAAAGTCACTTAAAGATAAAGTACGATCAATTTATATTTTAATCCTTTGTATACAACAATACCAGTAGTTTAAAAGAAATATAAGTCAGAAGATAGACCAGGAAGTGGGAAGTGTGCAAACAAAACAATATTATTTACTAATTTTTCAACTACAGTTAAAAGGTATTGTACTATTCTTTTTTTTCAGCAATCTATAATGTTATTATCACTATAAAATAATTGCGTCCTTCATTTAATTTGATTTCATTTCATTTACTGTATTTTTACTATATATAAACTTTATTCTGATCAACCGCTTTATAAACAAAGGCATACATGCCTATTATGCAGTAAAATAAAGGTAAATATGTTGAGAAAATAAACAATCAGTACAATAGAAATACATACTAGGTATGTATAATTACATTTACAAAACGGGCTGTGAATATTAAACGAAAGACTTTAAAATATGAAGAAGAGGTAGAAGATTAATTTTGAGAATCCACTCCGTCGTATACAACTTTAATAAAGTTGCACAAATTTCGAAATAATTGTTTAGGTGTATTCCTTAAATTATTTGTAGATCATTGTGAATATGGATCTAAGTTGATATTTATATGTTTTTGTTTTTGTTCAATGTGCATTGTGCCACCTGTTTGTTTTTAGTTTTCATTGATTGGTGTTTGAAAATGAAGGAAACGTCACGAGTTTTCGTACTTTTACCGGAAATGGGGCTGTTATAACTCGTTTAAATAATCAATGAATCGAAAAAAAAGTACTTCAAACTATAAATTAGTAAACAATCTAATCAATCGGATATTTTTCTCTTTTATTCTGGTTTAAACTTTTTTATCTTATTTTTTGTTTTTTCTTTCTATTTCATTTCAAGATGGAGATGTTACCAGTAGTTTTCCTCTTATTTGTTTCCGGTACAGTATTTGCCAATGTACCAATCTCTGAGTTCTTTACTTTTGGACATGGTACAAAGGATACATTGCTTCATTCAAACGATGATGGGTCTTCACCGGTTCAGAACATATCAGTGGTATTTGAATTCTTCTCTGAACATCGCAAACAGCTCTTTGTAAGTGCTGAAACAAATATTTTATTCATTTTCGACATTAAAAGACATAACTTTTTTCTTTAACAAAAAAAATTTACAGTTACCAGTGAGATTAATTTAAAAATCGGCTACACAAAATAATATTTAGACAGGTAAAAATTATATCAATAACAGTATAAGGCAATAGTAACGTAATCTATCAGCTGTAAATGTATCCTTTCACAAATCTATAAAACAAACATTGACATTATCGATATATGTTATTAATCTATTAAAATACAAACAAACCAATCATAGGAAATAGTTTTTTTTTATATATTAGATAAATCCTTTTATCTCAAAAGTCCAAAATAAACGTATATATGTAATACATATTGCCTTTCAGTTGTAGTCTGAAATAAAATGTATTAAGCGAGTCTGTATATATAAAAAATATCATCCAGTTTTTTGTTTTGATTATGTGTGTAAATTTATGATATGAAATCAGAAGATGTGGTATGAATGCCAATTATACAACTAACCCAACAAAATCCAAAATAAGTTGATAAAAATATAAGGCATCAGTATGTCACGTACAGAAAGATTCTGATCAATTTATAAAAAAAGAATAACAACTTAAAACGCATTGAAAAATAACTGTCATATTCCTGACTTGGAACATAATTTTCCTCAAAAAAAAAATGGAGAATTAAACCTGGTTTTATAGGAAGCTAAGCATCTCATATGACAGTCGCATAGAATTCCAATATTATGACAACAATGTGTAAGCGAAACAAATATACATGACAGTTAAAAATGTCAAATAATGGGATACAGGAGTTATCATTGTGCTATAATCTTAATCATTTTAAAAACAAACTACTATATCACCAACAAAAAAGACAAAATGGCATATGTACACTCTATAGACAAAGCACATAAGCAAAATTAAAGACAATTATAAAAAATTTACCATAGCATACTAGTATACTGATTAACGCTTTCTGCAACGTTTGATAATATCAAGTGAACCTCGGATTTTCAAGGGCCGACGGGAGTGCTCCGGACACCGCAAGAGCCGCGGCGCTTTGCGGGATCGACGTCCCTATCTCCGGACAAACCGATTCCAGGGAGGCCTGTCCCTTAAGAAGAAAAGAGAACTCTTCCCGGGACTTCCGCCGACGTCTCCGAGTTCGTGAACCTAAGCTTTTATAGTAACAGTGCTTTTTTATGGAATGCTGTACACCAAGTTTAATTGTTAAACAACACTATGTGCTATAAGAATCAATTAAAGCGTTACAGAAGAATGCAATGAGTGTATAGGTAGAGGTATAATCTTTGGTTAGCTTGCTTGCTAGTTGATCTGTGAAGGCAATATTAGATTATGTAAGCTACCTTCCTTTCGGAGTAGTCTAGTCCTTCGGACTAGTCACTAGTCTAATCTTTAAGGAGGATAGTTTACATAACCTAATAATGACTTCACGGTTCAGTACCAAGCAAGCTAACCAAGGACATTACCTTTCCCTACACACTCGATGCATTCTGCTGTGTTTTTATTATTATAGGTGAATACAAATGGACTTGTGTCGTTTAGGAATTCTGTTAGAACATATACACCAGAACCGTTTCCAAACATTGGTGCGCTAGTGGTACTTGCTCCTTTTTGGGCTGATATAGATACTAGCAGGTGTGATTCAACATGCAATATATGGTATAGAGAATCAATGGAACCAGTAGACCTCAGCACGGCTACTACAGAAATCCGAAAATATTTTCCTGTAATGAAACATTTTATCGCAGAATGGACGTATATTGTCACCTGGTATAATGTGCCTCACTTTGGCGCATCATCTTCTGAAATGGAAAAGGTTTGTATGCATTATACATTAAATTATTCATTTCCTCCATTACTTGGTTTCATTCAATGGAAAAGCTCTCATTTGAACCGAAATATCATTAACAGTGTGATGGAATGATAACTTATAATACTCTTTAGTTAGTCTCATACTTTAGCCAACAAATTATTAAATGTGTTGTTTTTATTTTTTAGCCACGTATGCAATGTTTTAATATTTACATTACATGCCTGTTTTATTATAATACGTTACTTTGATTGTCTAACAACATTCTCACGTCTTCCTGAATTTAACTTCATTTTAAAATGAAACGAAACATTAATTTGTAATAACACGAAACTCCACAATAAAGTGCATATGTAAATAAAGGAAAAATTTCATAGGCATCGTGTTTTCTTGATCCTAGCAAAAAATGTAATTAGAAGATTCTTTTAGTAATTTTATAAGGACCACGCTCCATAGAAAATGTACTTCAGTCAACGCGTTAACATAAATATAGTTACAAAACGTGCATTCCAGTGCAACTAGTATATATTTGTTTAGGGGCCAGTTGAAGGACGCCTCCGGTGCGGGAATTTCTCGCTACATTGAAGACATGTTGGTGACCTTCTGCTGTTGTTTTTTTTTCTATGGTCGGGTTGTTGTCTCTTTGGCACATTCCCCATTTCCATTCTCAATTTTATTCAATTGTTAAGTAAATCTAAAAGTAGTGTAACTACGATTAGAAAACCGTGTTTGTTACATTTAAATGATTATTGCCATTAATAAAAAATATTACACTCTTTTAAGGTGGTACCCAACACTTTCACTGAAATTAATTTGGCTCGTTTAATTTCCATAAAATTTTGACAATGTATTTACTTTGACCCTTTAACAAAAATATAAAAATTTCAAAAATTTTTAACCAACCGTTTTGTCAGAAAAATTACACTGGTGATATAGCAGTTTGACAAACACCAATTTTGATCATTGAGAAGCTTACTAATTCCCTTTACAACACAACGTAATTAAAACGTTTAGCTGACTTTACAGAGTTATCTCCCTGTAGTGTTAGGTACCACCTTAAATAATTATTGACCAACAACAAACAAAAGAACTATGTCTAGTAGACCAGCTTTGATACGATAACTGAACTTCCGGTTTTACTACAGAGGATGTTTGATTGCGTTAGAAATTACTTATATCGTCAAGTTATCGGACTTTTAACGGGGACTAACTGTGGACCACTTATTGCGGACCTGTTTCTGTATTGTTATGAGTTACTTTTTATGACTTACATAACCAAAGATCCATCGAAAAATATCTGATACAAAAATTGAATGATACTTTTAGACATTTAGCGATATATTGGCTCTTAATAATGTCGAATTATCCTCCTGAGCTGACTTTAGATGTAACTAAATAAACTAACACTGAACACTGCCCTTCCCTTGAACTTGACGCCTATATCTCAAACCGAAAGTTTAATACCAAAATTTATTTATTTTTATTTTTTATTGTTGATTATTCATTTTTAGATTGTGACGTTCCCTTGGGACAATGTTATGGTGTTTATATATCCCAACTTGTTCGATTTGCTCGTATATATAACAACGTATTTGATTTAAACGATCTTAATCTTTGTCTTCTTAAAAAATAATTATATCAGGGTTTTCAATATCACAAACTAGTCAAAACATTTTACTATATTTTATCATCGATACAAGGCCATCATTCGTGAATATAAATCAACAATCAGACATATTAATATTCTAAGCAAAGCTAAACAAAAAGTCGTCATAACCTTTAAATAGACTTATTCAGAGGGGATGCATTTAATCTACTGTTATTACTAAAGATGGCATATTTTGGAATTGATATGGATTCACTCATGGATCGGAAATAAACACATATATTCTAAAACCATTTTTTGACATAAAACGGGTTATGTTCCTGTCATATATGTTATGCATGATGGTATGATAATAAACACATGACGTGAATAATTGTGCTTTTTTTATATACGATGAAGACGTACTATTTCAATCAGTTTTATTGACGTCTGGACCTTGCATGTCAGTAACTGCTAATAGCCCGTTGTTAACTCATGTGTCATTGCTTTTTTCTTCTTTTTTTCAATTTAGTTGTACTGTGCGTATTGTTGTATGCTTTTCTACAACAGCTACAGGTGTTTAGGGGGGGTTGAGATCTCACAAACATGTTTTACCCAACGGCATTTTTGCGCCTTTCGTTAGTCTTGTGTGTTTTATTTTAGTACATTTATATGTTTCGGGGTTAAGTATGAAGTTCATTTTCCAAAAAAAAAGTACTCATTTTTGTTTAGGGGGCCATGTGAAGCGGCGGTGCGTGCTTTACTCGCTTTGTTGGAGACCCATGAGTGGCTTATCTTTGATAACTTTTTTTATTGTTGTTTTTTCGTCTTTGGTCGGGTTGTTGTCTCTTTGACACATTCCCCATTTCTATCCTCAATTTTGATGTACCTGATTGGTAGGCATGGCTCCACTTTATTGTAAGTAAGTATCCAGTGATTAAACATGAACAAATACAAATCATCTAAAATAATGGACAATTATAGGTATCATAACAAGTGAGAATGGGGTAAACCAATCAAATTAATGCAGATTTTCGTATCACACTGCACTGAGTGTGATACGAAAAATATCGACTCATGCAAGAAATAAATAACAGGCCACAACCATAAGAGAAGAAATGATGTTCTTTGATAAATTTCAAATTTGTAATACACCTCAGATAGTTTTTATGCTTAATTCAAATCAAACCAAAGTCAAAACGCATTATCTATATGTAAGAAAATATAGAACTATCATTTGTCAATTTTTTTAATTATGTTTACTCAAAGTGAATATAAATTACAGCAATGTCTCAGTAAACAAATTTAAATTAAAAAATATGTACATCCTCTTTTTCATAATGTTATTATCATGCAAACAGTCATACTCACACCTTCTCGTTCAGTGAAGTTCGTACCATTCGTGACTTTCCATCGGCAAATGATTACACCCGATTGGATTAAGTAACCTTCACGATAATTCGACCATATGTTGCAATCATCTCCTATGACCAGTCTTTTACGTTAACCTTTACTCTGATTATGCGTGATACGCCCCTTAACCATAAGTAATTTTTGTTGTCTATTAGTATTCTATATTGTTCTAATTCAAGCTCTATTGGCTATTAAATTGACTAATTTGCATCGACATACGGGTTTTAATTTCAAATGGAGTTTTCTGAGAAAGAAAAATTCTATTCGGGTTTAAATGTCCATAGAACATGAAAAAGCAACTTTAATTCCTCACCTCTTGAAATCAATGAACAGTTCAATAGCTTTCACGTAAGCAGCAACCCACAATTAGAACGTCTGATTGAAAACGCAAGCTCTGGGATGCCTTATTAGCTAGATAGATAAAGGCTCATCTGGAATGTTGCTGCATAGAAATGGAAAGTCGATAATTGGGAAGCGTTAAACATATCTTTTGTCTGAAAGTTCCTTTCTCAGCTGACCCTTATCGTCTTTATTGTCAATTACCGATTAAAAACATAAAATCCAACATGAATTGAATTGTTCTTAGTGTTATATTTGATCGATGTAAGAAAAAACCTCCATGTAAATATACATATGTTACAGTGAATTTGTATAATCAGGGATTATGTAGAATCCCTGATTTTTCAGGGAATATGTAGAATCACTAAAATCATTAGTAATTATATATACAAATGTAATCCCTGAAAATGACCAGTTATTTTACATAATCACTGAACGTTTAAATAATTATTTTACAAATTCCCTAATATAATTTCAGGGATTATGAATAATTCAAGGATCCTTTGTTTGATAAAACAAAATACAAATTATCATTTTTTACTTTCATATTCCTTGTCAGATGAATGAATTATGCTTTTATACACCGAGGATGATCTTAAAGATATAACAAACACAGGGTTTCGAGATAAAGTTGAAGACTTCAAAATTATTAATATCAAGATTCACTTTAAAGCGATAACTTTACATGTATTGTTTGTTTATTAAAAGCCAGCGTTAAATGGATATCCATTTTCTATTTGTAAATCCACAGAGCATGTTATTTGTGGTACATGTAAAACAAATGGTGAAGAAGATTATGGAACATTTGTATTTTTTTTTTTTTTTTTTTTTTTGTTCAAATGAACAAGAAATTAAAACAAAGAGAACGTACTTATCCAAATGTATAGAAAAACTAAGGACTGACAATTAAGACAAAATTTTAGAGGAAGCTGGCAAATGGTGTAATATTCTCACAGCAATTCCACAGGGTAAAAAAAGGAAAAGAAATCCCAAAAAAACATAATGGTAATTGACCACCAAAAGTCTGAAAAAGGATATTGCCTGGCCAAAAAAATATGATATCTTGCTTGAACAAGTTCGAGGTTGCTATGTCTCTTTCTTGGGGGTACCTACAGATGTTTTTACTGAACGCTTTATTTCTCTTAGGTTTCCCAAAAATAAAATCTGATTTGATGTGAAGGAAAATTTTTTTTCTAAAATGTGGAGATTGAGGTATAAACAGATGTGAAGCATACTATTTTGATATAATGACTATTGTGTTTAACATTTTACTATATTGTGTCTAACATTTAAAAAATAGGTTTATCATTTTGATATTTTGGGTTTAACATTTTACAATTTAGCTTTATACCGTGTAATTCTGTTTTAATATGATTTTATAGCATAAATTACTTGACTTTTATTCATTTTCTTTGAAAGAAAATTAATTCTTCATTTCAGTTGTTATGTATAATCCCTGACGTTTTTTTTTTCTAGTTATTACATAATCCCTGAAAAATTTAGTGATAATATATAATCCCTAAACTGGCCAGTGATTCTACATAATCCCTAAAAATTTCAGGGATTCTACATAATAACTGATTATACAAATTCACTGTAACATTGTAACACATATACTGAGTAGTTTATTCAATGTGAATTTTGTTTTTGTCTATATGCATAACAAGTTATCAGTTATCATTTTTTACTAAAAGTAGTGAGATCTGCGTTTATTTTTTTCCAGAGAAATACGTTTCAGGCCGTTTTGATTACAGATAGCAAAAGTGCTTTTGTGATTTACAATTATAATAAGATAGAATGGATAGCATCTAGTGACATACCTGCTCAGGTAAATATAAATATATGAATAAAATATATAAATTTAAGTACGTCTGAACCAGTGACAACTGTACGACAGATGTTATCAATCGCCAGTGATGGTGCTACCTGGCTGAAAACTAATATACCTGTATACAAATTTTATAATTTATCTAAATATCAGCCCAAACAATGTTAGATTTGTGAATTTACAGAGACAAATGTTTGTTTATCCCGGACCGGAACTCTTGCTTTGGGGATATCGAGACAACACCTAATGCACAGTGTCAAGAGCTCTACATCATTCGGCCACCTAGACTGAATATATATATAAAAAAAGTTTAAAGGTTTCGAAGCTATTAGAATATTTCCATCTAACAATATTTACATATACTATACCTCTCAACGGTTAAACTGTAAATTTACGAAATTTGTCCAAAAGACCCATGAGTTCTTTTTTCTATGTTGCACCATGTGTACTATTGTTCGTCTGTTTGTCTTTTTCATTTTTAGCCATGGTGTTGTCAGTTTATTTCCGATTTATGAGTTTGACTGTCCCTTTGGTATCTTTTGTCTCTCTTTTTTCTTTCCATTTAAAAGAAAATGGAAAGTTTGTACTAGAAAAAGAATAAGGAATAACATGACGGAAAGGATAAATCATCTATTTGGACATTCGATCTTGCAACTCAAGGTAAATTCAAGTGGACAAATCTTATTTGTATATTTAGAAAATCTCGAAAAGACTAATATATGTCACAAAACAAACATTTTCTTTGACTTTTTTATTATTCTTATCTTAAAAGGTTGGATTCAATATGGGGGACGATATCCACTTCTATTCTGTAGAAGGTTCTAGAACATCACAAATTATCAATTTACCTAATCTTTCGAACGTCGGATATCCAGGAAAGTTTGTCTTTAGAGTAGATTTAAGAGACATTAGACCTGCACCGACTCCTGGAGGTATTGTTTATATTTTTATACAAAAAATAACTGCATCGTAAGAGTCTATAAAAACTCATAAGAGAAAAGTAACTGCTGTTAAACAGATCTACTATGGTGGGCAAGCTATGTACTTTTCTTCTTCTAGAAGAAATAAAATTGAGAATGGAAATGAGGAATGTGTCAAAGAGACAACAACCCGACCATAGAAAAAACAACAACAGAAGGTCACCAACAGGTCTTCAATGTAGCGAGAAATTCCCGCACCCAGAGGCGTCCCTCAGCTGGCCCCTAAACAAATATATATTAGTTCAGTGATGATGAACGCCATACTAATTTCCAAATTGTACACAAGAAACTAAATGTTTTCTATATTAAACTTTTTGACACTCAATATAAAATTCCGGATATAAAGCGTTCTAATTGAATGCATGTGTTAAAAACTAATAATAATAAATTAAACTACTAGTATCTTTAAGAAAGACATATCTGTTCCAATATAGGGTATTTGTAATTACTCAATGATACAACAATCGTTGCGCTCGAATCATAACTGCTGGGAGCCAAGTAAAAAACGAAATTGATGAGAATTCAAACGCAACAATTCCGAAGCGTGATAAACGTCTTTTGTATGATGAGTCTTTTGTAGACGAAACGCGCGTCTGGCGTATATACAAAATTTAGTCCTGGTATCTATATGATGAGTTTATTTATCAAGTTAACCGTCTTTGAATTTGCTAGTGCCTCTCTTAAGATATAGTTCAAATGTTGTTTTCTTATGGACAATCATAGTTGATTAATCATGTAATTATATAAAGATTATATTCAAAATGTTTATTCAAAATTGCATTGAACGATTTCGACTGCTTTGTTTTTTATGTTAGTTTATGTATCGGACTTTCTTAATCTAACTTGTGATCCCTTGCTATTTGAATTTGGAGGTGTTGAAAATGGATTTTTTTTTAATACATGTATCCTCCATGTTTATTTTAGATCCTGGTCAATGTTTTCTAAAGGCAGCAGATATTGTGTTCGTTGTAGATATGTCTCTAAGTATAGACATACATTCTTTGAAAAACTTAATGTACGATGTAATATCAGAGCTACCAATTAATGATATGGAATGTCAGATTGCAATACAATCTTTTTCGACATCGGCAAAAACAGAATTGCGATTTAGTGACCATAAAACGAAAACTGAAGTCCTCGCACATATTGCCAAAATGAATACAGCTACTGGTATTTCAAATTTGAAGAATGCATTGAGTTCTACCACGTAGGTTTGTATGAAATATAATATATACAATGTGTTAGGTAGTTATGTTATATATGTGCACGTAATTTAAATATTTGTTTTGTGTAGCGCTTTGTATTTTTAATATATTTTGGAAGAAATTGTTTAACAAACTTATTGAAAGCATTTAAAATAAAGAAATAAAAATGTGTTAGTCAACATAATATAGTATTTTCTATTGTTAGCGACTCGTATAGCGACTTTTGATTTACAATTTATCGTGCATCAATGTTAATAGAATAACTGTATCGTTAAATAAACGGTATTGTAAAAGGTTTGGTTTCGGATACGACGACAAACACATTGAATGTGTTTTAAGAGTCGAAGATTTGTTTGTTAATCTGTATAAATTATTTATAAACATTTGCTGACTTAGTAACTAGATTTCTAGTAAGAATATCAATAATTTTCTAATAATTGTCTTAATTTGCATCACGGTAAAGAAGTTATAAAGTTATTCACATGCCTGTTCATGTTTAATTGAATAAAGATCGGCTTAGGCGCGTAAGAATTATAATTTCATAATAAATTTTTTTTAATAATTTTTAGACAAATGTTTTCATTTAACGAAGGTTCCAGATCGTATGCAAAACGATTCGTTATCATATTCACTGATGGTTTGATGGTTGTAAGTAGGGAATTAAAAACTCTAGCAGATCACTTAGTACATTTTCCAAATATGATTGTTGCTACTGTTGGTATTGGTTCCTCGGTAAAACATGATCATCTTGAACTGATTTCTACAGACATAAACTCAATTCTTCAACCATCAGAAAATAGCATTTGGAGGTATCTTCAATCGAATTTAGCTGTTCCTGGATGTCTTGGTGAGTATTAAAAGTGAGAGGTTTAGCTAGCTATTAAACCAGGTTCCATCCACCATTTTATACATAAGAAAACGCCTATACCAAGTCAGGAATATGTCACTTGTTATTAATGAGTTTGATGTGTTTGAGCTTTTGATTTTGCCATATGATCAGGGACTTTCCGTTTTGAATTTTCCTCGGAGTACAGTATTTTAGTGATTTTACTTTTTATATATAGGTCATACATTTCGTTATTTTTGTGTGTGTCCATAAACTCCCTTAAGTATGTAACATGCCCATTCATATATACACTTTCTTCTTTGTGTTAGTCGTTGTTTGTTTTGTGCTCCATGTCTATCTAATGAGTCTAGGCATTTCCAGTAAGTTTTACAGTTATTCCCGATGTTGTATTGTAAGATCACTACCCCAGTGTATAATTTTGTTGACCACTCATTCTATATGTATCTGACCAAAGTTAGGAGCCTGTAATATAGTTAGTGTCGGTTGTTGCTGTTTATCATATTTGTTTTCGTATATTGTAGTGTACATATATCAGTCCGTTAATTAGTTTTCTCGTTTGGATTGCGTTACATTATTTTTTGTCTCTGCCTTTTATATATTACTTTAAAGTACTAGTTATCCAAAGACCATTGTCGACTGATGTACCGTTATTTTTGACAATGATGTCGGTTTGTCTTGCTCCCATATTGTTTTCAATACATGGAATTTTTTGCGACTGGCATGCATGTGAGAGATTTAGATAGCTATAAATACAGGTTTGGTCCATCAGTAAATACATAAGAAAATTCCTTTATCAAGTCAGAAATATGACAACTGTTTTCCATTTTTAATGTGTTTGAGTTATGATTTTGCCATTTTATAAAGAACTTTCCTTTTAGATTTTTCCTAGGTTTTTTTGTTTTGTTTTGTATTTTTGTTAATTTAGCTTTTACCTACAGTTTAGTGCGAGAAGTTTCCAATACAAATGTATAGGACATTGAATCTTGAACAGGGCTGCTAAATCTGTGAAGTATTTTGAAAATTCCTTGTCCTTCATTTTCCATTGTACGAATCAAAATCAATCATACATGATAAATATGAAACAACAAAATATTATACGTCATCACTTTACATCATAGAATCAATCATAAACCTCTACAGAAAAAATCGAAGCTCTTGTTTTAATTTGTGCAGTTTTGTTTCGACTGGGATTTTTTTGGGTTTTACGTTCATGGCATTATCCAGTTTGTGTTTTATATGACATTCAATGTTTTCTTAGGAATTAAGCATTTCATTTTCATTTCTCAAAAAGTCACTTTTTTTTGTATTTGCATACTGACATCTTGCTTGATTAGTGTTAACGTGTCTATCCTAATATAGTTCTAAAACGTTTAATCATATTTTGATATTCAACAAAAACAATTTTATTTCTATTTTCAGCCTGTAAAGTGGATTTTGGTGCTGAGATACGCATCCTACTCGAGAATTCAGGATCCATAACACAAGAACTTTTCAAAGAGGGAAGGCAATTTATATATACATTAATCGAAAAGCTGTCATCGTTCAATTTAATGAATGTTAATTCGTCAGTGGATATATTCAGTGACGAGGTAACAGATGCAATTCCGTTACAAAATATTTCTGGACTGGACTATAAACTTGGCGGACTTTCCATTGTCGAATATACTGGAAATGATGTCAACCAATCATTGCTGGTACAGCACATCAAAGATATTAGGATGACGTCATCCTCCAAAAGTTTTATAATATATATATCAAATGGCTTCTTTCTTGATTCTCATCTAATAGAGAAACTAAAACACTCAGCAAATGAGCAATCGATTATAGTATCAGTTGGTCTTAGTGTAGATGCTAACTGGGACTATGTAGAAGATCTGGCATCATATGGCTATTTTGTATTCTCTAGCGAAGATGCTATTCTTTTGGCACGTCATTTGAAAAAAGAAATGAAAACCATGACATGCACATAGATCGCATTTGTCTAAATCATTTAATAGATTCAACTATTTTATTCCAAACTATCTCGAAGTTTCCAATTAACAAACACAGATATTGTCATATTCAAATATTTATATTCATTGTGTAATGAATGTTAATTTCAGAAGGACGGTAAATTGCTGTTAGCTAATCATAATAACTGTATCATAATGAAACATAATAGATAATACAATCAACCTTTTTTTATTTAGTATATTGGTGCCGATAGCTATAAAATGCAATCAGCTAATTACCGATGTTCTATCCAAATCGTAACGAGTTCAAAGTAACCCCCCAGTATAGTCTGATCAGAGAAAAATCAAAGAAACCTGAAAAAAAGTCAACATGATGAGCAATGTCGAACCGTTGTATTTATGTCGCTGTATGCTCTCTCAACAATAAATTGTAATCGCCAAAGTTTCTATCTTTATTACCACACCAAAATCGTGGACACCGGTGTAGCGGAATGCATGCTTGCAGATCTTTGGGATCTCGAAAACAGAGGGGTCTGTAATGCCTTTCGATAGGTCCATGAAGCTAATATTGTAGGTACGTTCTTTTTTTTTTTTTTTGGAAACTTTCGGATAATGGTACGCATTCTTCTGTTGTTAAAGACCAAGTCATTTGGCCACCACGTAATCGAATTCGGTACATGTCTTAATCAGCTAAACTCATTATTTTTTAGGAAGCTGAAAAATGGAAATAAAATGATATTCCTTTAAAATATTTTAAAATCTTGATTAAGGTGGTACCCAATATCTTGACTAAAATTGATTTGGATCGTTCAATTTTCATCAAATTTTGACAAAATATTAACTTTGACCCTTTGAAAAAATGTATAAATTTGGAAACAAATAATCCAATCACTTTCTCAGAAAAAAATTGGTTGGATATATAGCATTTTGACAAACACTAGTTTTGACCATTGAGACGCTTAATATGTCCTTAACAATACAAAGTGATTAAAATGTTCAGCTAATGTACAGAGTTATCTCCCTGTAGTGTTAGATACCACCTTAATAACCGGCTGCGGATAATTACAAGTAAAACATCATGATTGCTTGAATTAAAAGTAAACAAATAACGTCAAAACAGAAAACAACTACAGGTATCATAATACAATAAGAAATAAATACTTATCTGGAGCACATTTTGCTTTAGATAATGGTAGAGTTATATGGTGATCATCATTGTTTTGCCTTTTGTTCCCTTTTCTTTCAGTCATTGTATTTCTTGTCCTTTTCTTCAAATAAAACCTTTAATTTATCCTTTGGTATCTTTTTGTTAACTTATATAGGATCATAAGGAGGAGAACGGGATAGGAACCAGAGGTGTCCAAATAGTTCACCTAGCCTACAATTACCAACAGCTCTAGGTTATGAATTAGAACCTCCATTTGTAGCGAAATACGTGCGACGAATCCGATAGATACTAGTGGTGTTTTGATACTTGTGGGGCTATTTGCATTGATATTGCAAAATATTGAATTGATCAAGTCTTGCATTTTACCAATTTTCATACCTGATAAAAATAACTAAACAATTTATTTTATAATTAAAAATGGAAATAGGGAATGTTTCAAAGAGACAACAACCCGATAAAAAAAGAAGAAAACCGCACAAGGTCATCAATGAGTCTTTAACACAGTATGAAAATCCCGCACCCGGGGATGGGCTTTCATATATTTATATTTATTTACTTTTTTGTATCAAAACATGCATTGTGTATTATAAGTTTATCGTTGTTGTTACCCATGTAAAACTTTTGTACAAGGTCCCTTCTCTCAAATAAATAACCCTACTTTTGAGACGATTTCCTTGCTAAATAAAAATGGAGTGTATGCGATTAGATAAGCGGTGTTTTGATTTGCTATGATACTAAACAAATTTAAGAAATTTGAATACCAGTTATCTCCAATTGCCATAAGTTTTCAGTGTGTATGAATAATCCAAAATGTTCTAACACCGTGTTGCACATGTTGCATAGAAAGAAACAATTAACGTAATCCTAAAAAATTTCTGTGCGAAACTCAGAACCCATGACGTAGACTGTCCCATAAAGGTAGCCTTTTCCAACAGTAGTATCCATGGCCCACTTGTCATATATTTCCTGGAAATTAAAACGAGTGAAAATTAATGTATGTTCATTATCGTCTTCCATGCATACCGATATAATTTGGAAGTAAAAGTATTTTTTTGTTAAAGTGTTCCCCTGAAAACACGCAACATATTTATTAAATTTCGATGGTTTTAGTTCGTCACTATCTGAATACTTCGGTGTAGACATAAATTTAGATAATGTGGTAATTTTTATAAATTTCCTATTTACAAAACTTTGAATTTATCGAAAAACTAAGGAAATTCTAATCCCAGGCATAGATTACCTTAGGCGTATTTGGCACAATTTTTTGGAATTTTGGATCCTCAATGCTCTTCAACTTTGTACTTGTTTGGCTTTATCAATAGTTTGATATGAGCGTCACTGATGAGTCTTATGTAGACGAAACGCTCGTCTAATTATTATCCTGGTACCTTTGATAACTATCTGACATTGTGTATGCCTAACATTTGCAAAACGACCTAATTTAATTATGAAAATGATTGAAAATTCAACATATATTGCCTCTGATGATCCAAAACAAGTATTGCACATTGTTATTCTAAACATGCTAAACTGATTCCCCTAATTATCACCCTGAAGATCATAAAAAAATCATTATAATCAAATATGTCAATAAAGGTTTCGAATTTTGTAAATATTGTCGTTTTTCTAATGATTATTCCGTTAAAGAACAAATTCCCGACTATTTGAATAGTATTGAGCTCCCTCTTTTTTTATATATTAAAAAAAAATAACCCGGAAAATTCCGAAATATGTATTTAATTATAGCGAAGTGTGTAAAGATGATAGCATCAATGACATTTCAGCTACGTCATGAAATTCCATTAATTTCAAATACATGGATGACCCTAGTTTCATGTTAATCTAACAAATCATTCTCCAGTAAAGGACATTATTATCGTCCGCAGTCACTCGCTGCAACAAATGGATAAAAAGAATAAAAGGCGAGAAAAAATTCTTAAGATTCATTTTTTTAAGTTTAGTAATGACTTTCAATATTTGAAACAAACATTTAAATTGTTTTTACTCCTAATAACAATCATAATAGACTTAGGTCTATTTTTCATATCAAAAGTATCAAAAATTAGTTAAAAGATCTCGCCAAGGAGTTTGTTATTGTACCGGCTGTTAAGACAGCCAATAACGCAAAAGGAAATCATGAATTTACGTATATTTCAACGGACTCCATTCTCGGAAAATGACATATGTGACAAACATAAACTTTTAACTACCTCTACAAATGCAGCATGATATAACATGAAAATCCAAATATTAAGTGGCTTCCATAGCTATAGATTTACTTCGTCTTGAAGCCATTCTTTTTCCATTAAACTGTCTATTCTACCTACTAGTACTCTTGATGCAATAAAAAAAAATCTAGTAACACATTCTTCAAAAAAGGCCTTAGAGATTACTGAAATTAATATAAAAGGCGTGTCAAAAATCATGCTCATATTGGTGATTTCTAGGTTTTGATTTTTCTACTCAATACACCACTTTGTTTGCTATGAAGATTTCGTTTATAGTCAAGTTATCATAATTGCAATTTGGACTAACTGTGCACCACTTATTGTGGGCCTGTTTCTGTGTTTTTACGAGTTACAAATTATGACTAAAATCATCAAAGCCCATCGAAACAACCTCCGATACAAAATTTAATAACACTTTTAAATATTTGGATGATATGTTGACTCTCAATGATAATGACTTCAGCATGTACACTTAACAGAATTATCCTCCTGAACTGATTTTAAATAACGCTAATACTAACAATGATCACAACCCTTTCCTAAATCGCGATATCAATACCTTTATATCAAAATTTTCGATAAAAGAGACGGTTTTTCATTTCCTATAATTGTTAATTATCCATTTTTGATGCTGACGTTCCCTTGTCATCATTTATTATAATATGACGTTCTTGTTTTGCTTTGTGAATAAACCCATGCTCTAAATCCAATAACCCCCCTTTTTAATCTTGATTGGTACATGAATTATACGAAAATAACAAAACAAAATATAAAAACCAGTGCAGGAAAATTAATTGACTTAATAAATAAAAACGGGTAAAATAGGTAATAAAGCTAACAAATATCACTTTAAAGTCATAAGAAACGAGTGACCGGTGAAAAATAATGTTATTCCAATTCTTGAACCAATGCATATAAACATCATAAACTTAGTCTTCTATTAAAGAATTTTTAATTTTTTTCGCATAAATTTCGTAAAATCGTCAATTTTTTTTTCAATCGGTCAGTGTTGTTGTGAAATATGGCAGGTAAATAAAGTTCGTGTTTTGAAGCCGAAGCTTAACAATTGTCACCTGTTTGTCAACAATCAACAAAAAATCAACAAAAAAGCATGGAAATTGAGCACGTTTTTAACATGTAAATTCAGATAATAGTTTAATCTAAGGACATCAATGCGTATTGCGATCACCGGATTTTTACGAGATGGGTCACACTGAGGTCACTTTGCATATGGAAAATATGTCGGGGGAATTAGGAAGCAATTAAAATAAAGTAAACGTTTTCTAAATATTAATAAATTAAAGGATTTTCTTCAGAAAAAAGTATATGTACATAAGTTTTATAATGTAAACTATCCATTGAGTTATAAAAAAAACATATGCGGTTTTTTTTTTTGATTTGGGGTTTCTTATGACTTAAAATTTACTACACCCCATCTAACAATTCCCGCTAAATGACCTTATGACTAAACTGCATATATGGAAGTCTAGTACTATGTTGGTGTAAAAATAATGAAAATAATGATTTTGGTATCTGCTTTCTTTTTTTTTTTTTTTTTTTAAATAAGGTTAAAATTGCAAAAATCGAGAAAATTGTAAAAAATTGAGAAACTAAAAGAATTTAAACCTGATGATAAGAATTTCACCGCTAATACTCAAGATCGTTTGCAGTATTCAGACATAAACATTGAAGTATATTAATAAATTCAGTTTAATGTTTCGAAAATTAATACTTACCGTTATCGGATGTATACCACTAATTGACATCCTCATCATTCCCTCCAGTTTTTGTCGCATACAACACAAATAGACCTGGCCAGCCAATTTTTTTAAGACACAACACAAGTAAATATGTCTCCATATTTCGTGTTATAAATATTTCTAACAAATACTACATACGGTTACAAGTATCAACCAAATAGCAGGTAATGATGGTGGCTCTAGTTTCATTAGTCATACATGAACCGAACTAAGTATTTATTAAAATCGTCATGTTGATGGATAACGGATATATCATATTATTAACTATGTTATATCAGAACTTAATATAATGTCATTTTAAAAGAAATATAGGACTTACGTTATAATTTAAAAGAATGTTGTGAAGTAGCAATTTACTGGCTCAACTATACATGTAACACATTTCAAACATAATGCAATACTTAAAGCTAAATACTGTTATCAGCGTTACAAGGACGTTATTCGTAAATATAAATCAACGTGCAAAAATCTAATAGGTTCATGTTTTTTTATGTCCAATCTGTTATGGTAATATTCTTTACAAATCACCAAAATGTCGTCACTCATTTCAAAAGCTATGTAAACCTTAAAACAGACTTATTCAGAAGGGATAAAGTAACGATACTGTTGTCATATAAAAAAAGAAGATGTGGTATGATTGTTAATGAGACAACTCTCCATAAGAGACCAAAATAACACAGAAATTAACAACTATAGGTCAACGTACGGCCTTCAACAAAGAGCAAAGCCCATACCGCATAGTCAGCTATAAAATACCCCGAAATGAAAGTGTAAAACAATTCAAACGAGAAAACTAACAGCTTAATTTATGTACAAAAAATGAACGAAAAACAAATATGTAACACATAAACAAACGATAACCACTGAATTACAGGCTCCTGACTTTGGACAGGCACATACATGTACATACAGAATGTGGCGGGGTTAAACATGTTAGCGGGATCCAAACACTCCCCCTAACCTGGGACAAGTAGTATAACAGTACAACACAATAACGAACTATAAAAATCAGTTGAAAAAGGCTTAAATCATCAGATGGACAAAATTACAAGTGGACGTGGACGGGTTCTTGTACATCCTAACAACAAAAAGACACTAGGTACAGATCTGAGAGTACTCGCAGTTAACTCATAAACGATGGCATTGTTTTTTCTATTTCTATCATTTCTAACCATTATGTCTGTTTGTTTTGTTCACGCGTCGTTGTCAACATAATGGAATGTGATGCGACTATCATAGAAGTGAGATGTTTAGCTAGCTATAAAACCACGTTCAGTCCAACATTTTCTACATAAGAAAATACCTGTCCCAATAGTTACCAAAGGTACCAGGCTTATAATTTAATACGCCAGACGCGCGTTTCGTCTATATAAGACTCATCAGTGACGCTCAGACAAAAACATTAGAAAGCCAAACAAGTACAAAGTTGAAGAGCATTACTGATCCAATACCAAAACCAAAAGGTTATCTTTGCCTTGATAAGAAAATCTGTATAGTATTTCGAACAATTCATAATTTAGCAAACAGTCAATCTATAAAATGACCATATAATTAATATTCATGTCAACATCGAAGATAAGATAAGATAAATACGTTTATTGCAATAAGCACAATTATGCTATAGCACATTTAAATTACAACATTATCATGTGTAAGCAACATGAAATTTATATTAATACATAGGTATACAAAACTGCAGAGATCATAATTAACAATATGAACATTTTGTTAATGAAAAAGACAATGAGATGCATATATATAACTACGTTAATATGAAAGTTCTGAGTTTCCAACTTTCACGCAAAAAACACTTCAAATTGTAAATAACAGTTTTTGTTTGAACTTGAAGTAGTGAATACAGTTTGTTGATATTTGGCCATGTATGATAATGTTTTGAGAAGTATTTAAGTCTATACTATCTATATGCTGGACAAACCATAATAAAATGATATTCGTTCTCTATACATTGCATAGTACAACATTTACAAATTCTATCCTCCCTTCGTTGTTTTATGTAACGACCAGTTTCCATATTTAGTTTTGATACACCAAATCTTAATAAAGACAACATTTTAACATTGATATTTTTCAATATATATTGTTCCATCTTAAAACCTGTTTTTATCATTTTGTACAATATTAGTTTTTCAGAGCTCTCTACAGACTCACGCCAGCTCTGATAAAATTGATCTAACAGACGTTCATTCACAATATCAAAGTTTACATTAACATTCTCTTGTGCATACCATAAATAATTAAATCCAAGTTGAAAAAGTAAATTACGAACATTTGTGGCCCAATTTTCTTTACCATTATTACAGTCAGCAACTAGAACTTGATATATTTCATATACAATATCTGGTTTCTTGTTTATAATATTAACCCAGTATTTCAACAACTTTTGTTTCCTAGTAACATACATAGGTAAATGACCAAGATCGCCAATAATACAACAGACAGGCGTGTTTTTGGGTACTTTTAACAAATCTACAAAATTTATTATGAACAGTTTCGATTTCTTTTGCATGATGAAAACCCCATACTTCAGAGGCGTAGTTTAAAATAGACATAACTAGACTGTCAAACATAGCACATTGCTGTTCTGGTGAAATATAAGTAGATCTTAATGAGTTTAACAATGCTGCAAGCGCTCTACTTCCCTGTCCCGCTAGGCGTTTTTGAGTTTGTTGAAATTTACCTTTGTAATGTAGAAGGACTCCAAGGTATACATAGTGATCGACTACTTTTAGTTCCGTATTGTCATAATGCCATGAATGGTTTATTCTTTGCCATCCTTTACGAAAAACTACAACTTCTGTTTTGTCCTTATTAACCCCAATTTTCCATTTTGTACAGTAGACGAATAATTTATCTAAAAGAAACTGGAGAGCTTCCGGTGTTTTTCCAAATAGCACAGTGTCATCAGCGAATAACAACAAATATATCAAATATCCATTAAGGCTTATGTAATCACTAGTTCTATTATCAATCATACGTAGATCATCAGCAATGTCATTTATAAAAAATTATGAAAAGTAGAGGAGACAAGGGTTCGCCTTGTTCTACACCAATATTATTACAAAAAACATCTGAAAGTAATCCATCGCATTTAACGCGAATGTTCACAGTTGCATATACTGACTGCACCATGGAAACAAACTTGCTACTAATTCCACTATTGAAAAGCTTATACCAAAGTATGCGACGGTCGACATTGTCAAAAGCTTTACAAAAGTCCACGAATGCTGAATACAGTTTTTCCTTTTGCGACAAGGTTGTTGATATTATTCCATGAAGAATAAAAACAGCGTCGACAGTTGATTTTTGGCGACGAAATTCAAACTGGTTTGCTAAAAGAATCTCATTATCTTCGGCCCAACAAAGTAAACGATTATTCAAAATTGAAGTAAAGATCTTTGAAAATACACTAATCAATATAATTGGTCTATAGTTATTAGGGTTTGAAAGATCCCCTTTCTTTGGTACAGGTATAGCAATTCCTTCTATCCAATTATCGGGGTATATACTAAATTCAAAAAGTTTATTAAACAAAACTGTTAAAAATGTTGAAAATAGTTGAGAATCTGATAAAAACATTTCTCCACTGATTTCATCTGTTCCTGTACTTTTACCACGCTTTATTTTTTTAATAGCAGATTCAATTTCAGATTCAGTAAATTCGTTATCTAAATCGTCTATGTGAAGATCTTCCGAACGAATGTTGTCTATTAACGTTTTAACTTCTTCTGATAAATCACCAGGTTCCGCACCAAGAAAGTTTTTAAAATGTTCAAAAATGTCTTTTGCATCGGCCGCGCATCTAGATCGACCCTTAGGTCTAATTTTTGACCAGAATTCTCTAGGATTCACTTTAGCCAATCGAGTTAGCTCCTGTTCATGTACACGTTTATATCGTGTTTTCGCTTTTCGTTTAACTTTGGTGTATTCGTTTCTTGTTGACACGTATAATTGTCTATTGGGATTGCTTGGGTAGCGCTGAAAACGGTTCCGTGCTTGGTGAAATTCACTTCTAAACAGTTTACATGAGTGATCGAACCAATCATTTGTACTAAGTTTATGTTTACTTAAATGTTTTTTAACGGATGTTTTACCAAAAACATTAAGCGCGCATTTAAATATAACATCGGTGATCACATTTACGGCGTTGTTCGCACTTTCATTGTCATTTATGTTGTTTACTAGTTCCAACATATCAGTTTGTTTCTCCCGTAATGCTTGCGTGTAATCGCTAACTTTCTCATTATCCCACTTTATATATGTATAATGGTTTGAAGAATGTTCCTCATATACGTTCGATTAGTCTGAATTTCATAAAATAAAGGCGAATGGTCAGAAAATTCATTATGTTCCAAAACTTTAAAATTCTCAACCAATTTATAATCACATGGACAAGTTAACAGATAATCATTCACACTTCTTCCGTTTGAAGTACAAAATGTAAATTGTCCAGCCAGATCGTTTCGTAGTCTACCATTACATATAGTTAAACCCGTGTTATGACACATTTGGACAAGCTTTCGACCAAACTTATTTACTGTTGTATCCTTTGAACATCTTGGAGGAGTAATGGAATTTTCATCATGCACTACACTACTAACATATCTATCTAAATTATCAAAACCAAGCCAATCATCTAGTAACCCAACTCTACTATTAAAATCACCACAAACAAGTATACTTCCTTTTTCTCTATACTCAAAAACAATATTTTCTATTAATTCAAAAAAGTCACATTCATTTACATTATAATATGAGGACTTCTCATGGGGTATGTACACAAAACATATGTAAAAATCAGTATTATTATGAAAAAAAAATCAATAAAATACCATTTTCAATTTCCTTGACTATTTCAATACCTTTCATAATATATGGTTTACAGTAGAAACATATTCCACCCTCGTTTCTGACCCCTATATTATTACATCTACCAAATGACGATAAATTTTCAAAATTATTTAAGTGTGGCTTATTACTGCCCTTTAACCATGATTCACAAAGAAATAATAAATCATAATCATTAACAAATTTAAAAAGTCATTGTCATCGATACAAGAAATAATACCATGAATGTTCCAACTTAAACACTTGATATTTCGAGAATGCTCTCTGCGTGTATCCTATGGACCAACATATTCTTTACCTGCTACGAACAGTTTGTCTCTCACAAAATATGACTTTATATTGTTTTCTTTAAGTGCTCTAAGTTTCGGCAGTAGATTTTTTCTTCTTTTCAAAATTTTAACTCGCAATTGTTCGGATATACCAAAATTGGTGTCTTTACATTTAACAGCGCTTTTACGGACTTCTTGTTTCTGAAAATAGTTTGAAAACTTCACCAATAACGGGCGGATTCTGTCCCCCTCTTTTCCAATTCTGGAAGCATTTTTTATGTTTATTTTCCTCTCATTTTCTACTATATTCAAATTTTCTTTGAAAAACATATGTAAGTTATTAACACAGTCTTCACCTTCCACCTCAGGTATATTATAAAAAACAAGATTGTTTTTCATTTCTTTCATCTGTATGTCAATCATAAGTTCTTCTTTTATTTTAACGCTTTCGTCCTTCACCTTTTTTCGAGTCAGGTCAATTTCGTTCTTTTGTTCAGATATTTCTTTATTGAAACGTTTTACATTTTCTGATTGTGAATTAATTTTATCATTTACTTCTTTGATTTTAGTGTCAAGTTCTAATATTGTTTTTCTCTGATCATCGAAGCAATCACTGAAATGTTGAGTAGCATGTTCAACCTCCCCCAATCTCTGACTTAAAATCTGTGTTTCATATTCAACTTTAGTCACTTTTCTATTCATATTATTCACAATGGATTCAATGTTGTCAAGTTTAATCAGCCTACTGTCAATGTTTTCCATTTTCAAAAATAAATCGTCAACCCACGGAGGTTTCTATGCCATACTAGTTGGTGACATTCGTTGCATAGTTGACTGATAGAATGAGTTTGGAGTTGAACAATATTGCGGTGGAATTTGTTGCATTGTTTTTGATGGGGTGACATATTGTAACTGCTGGTTCATCGGGTAAAACAAGCTATGATCTTGCACCATTTGCGATAAATGTGGATGACCAGTGTTTTGTTTGTTTATATCTGACATAACGGGTGTGTTGGGTGTACTCGATTTGTTCAATTTACCTTCAATGTTACTTTCAATGTTTTTCACTTCATTACTCTTACTTTTTGGCTTTTTTGGTTTTCTCCTAGTCGTCTTTTTAATGTCCATTTCACTTAATGTATTATCACTGCTCACATTTTTACGTTTTCCGCTCATATTAGTTCATAGTTCTTAAATTTACATTGGATCTTTCACAAACACCTCTGTCCGCCATGTCGCTTACACCCTTGTTTAGCCCAGAAGCGCTGACTACTGGGCTGGTGATACCCTCGGAAACGAAACATCTGCCAGCAGTGACATCGACCCAGTGGTGTAACTAGTTACCAGGCTTATCATTTTTAAAATACGCCAGACGCGCGTTTCGTCTACAGAAGACTAATCAATGACGCCCAGATAAAAAAAAACATAGAAAGCATGACCCAAAATACCAAAACATTGTGTCAATTACGGCTAAGGTTATATATGCCGTCAGGAATATAACAGTTGTTATCAATTCGTTTGATGTGTTTGAGCTTTTGATTTTGTCATTTGCAATTGATACAATTGATAAGGGATTTGACTTTTTCCTCGGAGTTCAGTTTATTTCTGATTTTACTTTTAACTATAGTGATTATGCAAATATACTTATAATGCAGAAATTGATTTAATTTTCGGTTTATATTTATGTGTTGATTTTTTGTTTGTGTGTTAATGAATTTTTTGTTTTATTTTTTTTGTTTTTATGCTTGTTGATTTTGTTGTTGTTTGTTGTCCTATTTAATGAAGATGATATTATGTTTACAATCAAAATTATTCATTTTGACCTCACTTGAACCATATGTACTGATCAATATAAATATCACGTGATATGAAAGGTCGTGACCACTATAACCTTGACTCGGCCTGACAAATGTAAACAAATAAACAGTTTATTGTGTGAAATTTACATAGTATAGTCAGTTCAAATACTAACTAAGGTTTGTGGTTTATCATTATTTTTGGTGAAGGCTTGCATTGAGTTGCAATTTTTTTACAATGTATATATTGATAATTCTTGGTATAAATATCTATAAAAAAAACAATTCTCCAACTGTGTTCTATCAATTAGATGTAAGAATATATAGGTCATATGTATGTATACTAACGGATTCAGTACGTTGCGATGTAACAGGTGGTGGTATATTGATATAGTCCAAGTCATGAAGAATAAGTTAAACGTTTTGATTAATTGACTGATTTTGTAGATTACAAAATTGATTAACACGGAAATTAATATGAAATAATAAAATTAAAATATCGAAGAAAGCAGTATACAAGACCATGAAGAAAAAACATAACATGTCTTCAAAAATAGCAGAAGAGCTGCTGATTTCTGATATTTAAAGAAAATGTAATTCAATTCACGTACATGTACCACCAATTTTTTTTAAATCGAAATATATCGTCTCTCATTTTTTGTCTGAGTTGTCGTTCTTAGTTTCTTGATATTTATTTGGTTATCGTAAATGTATTGTCTTCAGGGTGGTGGTGGTGGGGGGGGGGGGGGGTATTTTAATCAGAAAATCATTTGATTTAAAAGAGGGTATAATCATTTGATTTAAAAGAGGGTATAATCCTTTGTCCCACTTTGTACACTTATATTAACTGCCATGATTGCATGCCTAATCATTAATGTGGTACCATACTAGACCATGTTACAACTAATTTTAATTTCATTAAGGAACTTGAAGTCATATAAAATTGAGATCAGGGCCGTAACTAGCCACTTTTAATAGTGATGCAAAGTATATTCGGCAAGCGTAGCGAGGCGAATTTATTTTGACGAGGGAGCTCAAGGCCCCCAGAAGCTCTGAGAAAAGTAATGCAAAATCCTGAATTCTGAGCCTTTCCAGGACTTCTCCTTACATTGAAAAGCAAATAATCTTTAGCTATTTTTTCGACAATATTCTGGTCTCAAAGCAAATCCATAGATTCATTGCATTTTAAAACTTTTAGGTTAAAGGGACAACATTTAAAGACCAATATGTAGGATAAAGCAAAAATCGTAATTCTCATAATCATTAATACCAGATCTGTCTGTCTGTTCGTCTTGGTACTGTGCTGACTTTGGTGATTTTTTTTATGACTAGATTAAAATAGAGTGACAGTACAGTATAATACTTTAAGCACTAGTACTGCTTTTAAGTAAACACTAGGAACCATCTTGACCATGTTTAACGGTATTAATGATTCTTTTATTATTGAAGACCCTCCAGCAACTATCAAGATGAAGAACAGGAATAAAAACTTTGGCCATTGATTATTTGTATTTTTTCTATGCATTGACTTTGTGTGTGATTAGGTCCGGTGCATGTTTTACTCCATATTCCTTTACTTTCCGTTAAAGGGTCTGAACACGACTTTATGCAAGTTTAACCCTTCAATGTAAAAGGTCATATGGCAATACATTGTTGTTTTTTTTCAAATGATTTGAAACTGGAAAATTGATGGTCTTACTTTATTCTAAACCATGTCATCTATATAGTTTTATCCACAGGCGCTTGGGTATATGATACATTTATTTTTTTATTTTTGTTGTTGATTAAAATATTCAATTTCTATGTTTATACATATATCTATCACTTCTGTGCATGTCTCGCCTAGTTTCGAGTGATTTAAACGATTCAGAGAAAATAACCAATTTTACAATCAATACTAAGAAACATCAGTGAAACGACCATTTTTTTCTGTGTCCAGTAGCATCGCATATTCTTAAAATATTTTCTCGCACATTATGTCTGGACATCGGTGGACATGCAACATTGCACACGTTTACAAATGAAAATCAACATTCAGACTATAGTCATAACGTAGGACATTAAATGAACAAAAGACGAACCCGGGACACAAAAGTACAAACAATAGACCATCAACTCTGAAAACCAAAAGTAAAATAGAAACATGGATCACAAAAAACATGCAGGGGCGACATCAGCTATTGAAGAGAACTTGCTTCTTGCAAGAGACTCTCCGTGAAAACAATTTGATATGAAGACAATCTTTTGTTTCAGTTTTTTTGTTTGTTTGTTTTTTTGAAATTTCCATCATGAGGCATTTGCCTCATTAGCCTCAATGTAGTTACGGCCCTGGAGATTGGAAATGGGGAATATGTTAAAGAGACAACAACCTAACCAAAGAACAGACAACAGCCGAAGGTCACCAATGGGTCTTCAACGCAGCGAGAAAATTTCGCACCCGGAGGTGGTCCTAAGCTGGCCTGTAAATAAAATTGTATACTAGTTCAGTTAAAATGGACGTCACACTAAACTCCAAAACATATAAAGGATTATGTACCCTTGTGTTTATTCAATGCTAAACATATGAAAATTTTATAGAAAATCCACAGCCTTTATCCTTGTACTCTCATATTTGGCAATTTGATGACTGATAGATATAGGATTATTGCATGCAGTGCTAGCATTGATTTCATAAAAACAAGTTTATTAATGTAGTTATTGGATAAAACAAATGATATGGACCAAAGCAAGTACACCTTTTAGGGTGCGCTCGACTTTAGTGACTCAGCACGAGGTATTTTAGAATATACAGGTTGGTTAAACATTTTGTAGAAAATGAACACTAGCACATCATAGAAGTGAGTGAGTAATCTATCTTTCAAATTTTATAACGAAAATATCTGTATTAAAGGCTGTGGATTTTCTATAAATATCTTAGTTTATTTGCCACAATTAAGGTTCATGTGGACCCTTTGTCTAAAATGGCTACATTTTCACCTCAAAATTTACTCTGAGTACAGACAAACATGTGCATCTGGAAAAGTTTTAAGGCATAGCATGCCCTAGATGCTGCAAATTGATTGATCAATTGGTTATTTTTTAAATGTCCAGCGTCAAATATTACACCATTTAAGCCGATAACACGTTAATATGATATGATTCAAATGAAAAATTAACCCTCCGTTTATATATATATAATACTACACCGACACGAACTTAAAATGTAACAGTCGGCACGCTGATATATTTACTGTATCACCCTAGTCTAAAATATTCTTTTAAGACTTTTAAAAGTACGAGTCGCTTACCCGTCTAGTGTATTAGTCCTAAATGCTGCATGTTTGCGGAGAGACTTTTTGATCATTTTTGTCACAGTATTGAAACTATGAATGAAAATAAATGTTTGGTAAAGGTCCAACTAGGCAATAACCTATAGATACAAGATTTTTCAAATCTACCGGTACCGAACAAGTTTAGAGGAATTAAATACGCTCTCTGTATATTCTGTAGTACTTTCCACTGAACAACTTTGATATTAGATCTGCAAATAAGTCAACATGACCGAAATCTTCAGTCGATAAGAGTTAGTGTCCTTGATCTGATGTTTCCGTATTTCTAGTACGCTTTTTGCATAGTGGGGTCATTGGTGTCTAAGCGTGACGCGATATTGTTGATTTTGGAACCGTGACACGGGAAAGTCAAATTATTGTGCAGTGAAAATGGGATTTGAAGTCTAGCGGGACACGGGAAATGACAAAAAATGAGAAATGCTTACTTACATAGTGTAATCGGAATACGGGAATCTGACAAAACAGTTAGCGGGATCCGGGATCAGAACCCCTCAATGAGACCCCGTGCATAGACTAAAGAGGGTAGAGAGAAAGTGCAAATAAAAACCATTAGACTCTTTACACGAGTTGATACCCATTTTACATGAGTTGATAGCCATCAATACTGGTTACTACCTATTATTTGTCGGGTTTATTTTTGTGAAAACTATAGGAGATAGAGAGAAGCTTGATCAAGCAAAATTATAAGCATAGAAAGCATAAAATACACAAAATACGTTAAAAAAAAGTCCAAGCCTTATAAAATCTGTTTCCCTTACATGCTGATTATCGATTGATTTAAGTGTTATAAATAATATTCTGCGAAGTATAGTTCATATTTTATAGATGGACTGAAAGTGAAATTCATAATTTTAACATAAAAATAACTAACCATGCAGTGTCTGTAAATATTATGTATAAATATGAATGAAATTTTTATTCGACTATAAATCACAATTTTAATTATTTGCTTCCTACTTATATCTTGAAAACTATAATGCATAGAAAAGAGAATGTCCAGCGAGTAATGATTCTAGAATTTCTGTTATTTTAAAAATGTCATTAATTCATTTTTGTACGATCTTTCTATTTCAGAACATGTGAATAGTTTAAAACATGTCACGTCCAAACTAAAAGTTTTTCGGACCAACATTTTTATTAAATTTAGCTGATTGTGTCTATTTTTGGTTAGAGTTTAACCATTTGTCTTCGTGGAATTTCACTGCACTTTAAGTTCTATTGATTAATTAACAACTAAAAATATATTTCAGCTGAACATGGCGACATCAATTCCAACATGCGACGTTTGCATCAATAATGACATATCAAAAACTGCCTCTGGTTGGTGTTTAGAATGTGAAGAAGCTATCTGCACTGATTGTGAAAAACAACATGGCTGTATGAAATTAACAAAGACTCATAAAATAATACCTATAGACGATAACAAGATGTCAACTTCCAATCTTGATTCGGAGCAGGAATGCAATGACCATTCCCGAAAGTTAGATTTTTTTTGTTCAAAACACTCTCAACCATGCTGTGTTACTTGCATTTTTGAGAAACATAAACGATGTCAAGAATTGAAGCCATTACCGGAAGTAGAAAAAGGGATGACATCATTCGATAGTTCGTTTTCAAATTTAGAAGATCGAGTAGAAGATATTATTGAAAGTATCACCGGTCTATTAAAGGAAAAACAAGAAAATAAAACAAGATTAAAAGTTCAAAAAAATAACATCAGTAGTAGTGTAGTGCCTGTTCTGGAACAGCTTCCGGTTTAATCTTATGCCTGTTCTGGAACACTTCCGGATTGAGTAATGATCTAAGGACACAGGAGGTCAATCCAAGTTCAAATAAGTGACATTCCAGCAATTGTCAGAATGATGTCATCAAGAATGTTGTAACCTTAGGAATGTGTAGAATGTGTGTATTTTGATTTTATGAATATACAGTATACATAGGTATACCTCATTCAGTAATATGTTGTTTGGATAGCAAGTAAATGGCTTGGGAAAAGATACGATGATTAAAACACATTAACATTTATTCAAAGCTAACATGCATGTTTCAAGTGCCTTTATCATTTTTAAGTTAACATCATGTTTTCAATAAACTATATGTATATATAATATAAAATTACGATTTTTATCCAACGCAATTATAGGTTTGAACGTAGTTTTCAATTTAGACTCGTTTATATATAATATATATATATAAGTCGTCTAAATATCAGCCCAACAAAGTTAGATCTGTAAATTTGCTTTCGCAAATGTTTTGTTCTTCCTTCGTCAGGATTAGAACTCATGGCACTAATATATCGTGCCATCAAATCGCCTCGCACTATGTCCGATGCGAAAGACCACTCAACCACCTAGGCTTTACTATGGTACATTGTTTTAAAATATGTTACCTGAGGTTTTTTTTTCATTGAGAAAATTATGCAGTGTATAGTTGTTAAACATCAATATATAAACATAGAAACATATAACCTGATATAGTATTCAAAAAAAATATGTTACCTGAGATAGCTTTGATTTAAAGAAATACACCAGTCAAGGACAATTATGTGATGAATACTATTATGTATTTACACTATATGTTGACATTAATGGCATGATGTGTAAAATAGACGATAAACAACTATACATGTCAACATCAATAATATTCATACATATGATAAAGTCTTTAACATATGTAAAAAACAAATAAAAAAAAACCGATAAAATTGCAAACGTACCTGAAACGAAATATTTTGAGCTCATTTAATCGATATATATATTAAACTTTAAACTATAAATTAAATTTTGAACTGATATAAGGTATGAAAAAAGTTACTTTATTTTTTTTCTTCTTTGAAACAGGTTTCTAAATAAAAATAAATAAATTGATTTTTTTTTAAAGAATTGCACCAATATATCAAAGAATCATAGAATAAGTATCAAATGAAATCCATAAAAACAATCAAAGTATACACATGGTCATATAAAAAATAATTTGATAAAAAAATATATCTGAAACACGGCAAAACCATAAAAATGCGACAATATTCTGTATACTAAACTTGGATAAACTATTAACTATGTAAAATGAGACATATATATATAAACAATCAAAAGAATGACTTAAATATATAACTGTAATTTAAAACATAAAAATTTGTCTATAAACCCATCAAGCGCAAGACTAAAAAAAATATCATTTTCATAAACACCATCTATTTTAATTGAAATACCCGACCATGTAATAACTAAAGGTGTGACATATCACATATCACAAAATTGATTTATGTAAAAACACGACACATACCACATTTCATGTAAAAGAAAAAACAGCAAAAACTTCCTTTCAGAACTGTCTCGAATATCTGGAATAAAAGTGGGGAATGGTAAAAAAAAAGATTTATGTATTGATAGTTAAGTTCTATCTTTACATATTAAATAAAGGCAACAGTAGTATACCGCTGTTCAAAACTCATAAATCCATGGACAAAAAACAAAATCGGGGTAACAAACTAAAACCGAGGGAAACACATTAAATATAAGAGGAGAACAACGACACAACACCGAAACGCAACACACACAGAAACGGACCAAGCAATAGACAAAATGTTGTTAATATTATCAACACTAAGTATGTTAAGGTATCATATAAAAAATAAGTTATATTAAAAGATCATATATTAAGAAAATAATTGACATAAATAAGTGTTTAATTATATAGATGAGAACGTTTACAACTTAATGATTTTATATGCATTGGTAAAGCTAGATTTTTAACATGCATTTTGAAACATTAAGGAACTCTCAAAAAGAAGCAATAAGATTGATAAAAAGAACTTCACATACAAAATTTACACAAACAAAATTTTCCAATCTATAGTATTGTATTTATGTACGCTTTTTTTTTATCTGTTTCTGACTAAAATATTGTTTACACTAAAATTTGACAAGTTTGGTCTTATAACTGTGGGTTTTTTTTTTTTGTCTTTGAGACCTTCTCAGTACTTCCATTTCATTGACATATGGTATTGATTGATTCTGAAGGGAGTATTTGTTTATTCTGATCAAGTGCTGGAGCAATGGGATGGTCCTGACCAGCCTATGGTTTGTCATCTTGTTGTGCAGCAGGGTTTTCTTGGTGGTTAAGTAAACTTTGAAGTCTTTGTACAAATTTTCTTATAATTTCTATGATACCTTCAACAATCATCACCACAGCTAAGATATATTCTGTAAAAATAGTATTATCTACTTATTATTACATCTCTTGTTTCATCTATTGATATTCCATCATCAATTGATGTATAATCCTCATTTTACTTCTATCCAGTTGAAATTGTTCCATTTGAAATTCTTTAATAGGAACTCCTTTTCTTTTGATATTTGATTATGAATAATGTTGAAGTGCTCAAAATGATTATCAAAACTGAAAAATAAGAACAATGTCCAAATATCATGGCTCGCACATTTCAATTATCTTTTTTTTTCTGCCACAAGATATGATATGAATAGTTTTATTTTGAAGACACAATATAACATAACTCCAAATGCTATAGCAAACACCACTGAAAAGGGAAAAAAATAAAGATAGTTATTCTGAACTTACCTTTCTTCTCAGTGTTTTATTGTGTAATTATATTTTCCTTTTCTGTGATATTTTTTTCTTTAATTGTATTTCTTTTGTTTAAGTTGTATTTCTTTTTTATGAATATGTTTTTTTTCTTTAACTGTATTTCTTATGTTTAAGTTGGATCTATTTTTTATAAATATGTTTTTTTTTCTTTAATTGTATTTCTTTTGTTTAAGTTTGTATTTATTTTTTGTGAATGTGGTTTTTTTTTTTTTTTTTTTTTTTTTTTTTATTAATTGTATTTCTTTTGTTTAAGTTTGAATTTATTTTTTGTGAATGTGTGTGGTTTTTTTTTTTTGGCTAAATTTATCATAACATGTCAACAATTCTATTGAATACCTACTTCTTTTTTTATTAATACATTTTATGAACGTTTACTTAAATATATATCCTCCCCATAAAATTAAAAAAGTAACTAAATAAACTCATGATATATTGCAAGAATGAAATTTTGTATTTGCGTAAAACACGCGTTTCGTCTTAAAAAAAATCACTTTTGACGCTCGAAGAAACAAAATCGAGCATTATAGTCCATACCAAACGACAGAAATACAGTGTTTTGTGGTCATTTGTACACGAAATAAATGGATTTTATGTAGATTTTTTTAAACAAATGTATGGTCAAATTGTTTAAAGGACAAACAAAATATGAAATATAGAACCCCATCTTGAGCCTGATATTACACACCATTTCAGTTCATGGTTTTTTTTGAAGACCTTGCTTTACTTTTTACATCAAAAGAATGTAAAATGTCTGTAAACCTCTTAGTTCATGTTTAACGAGATCAATAATCTATTGTTATGCCAAATATAATTATCTACATGTATTGTAATTGTTTCTATCGATTAATGACTGCATGAATTTTATTATATATATATATAAATATATATGAGACCGTTTGTTGTGTTTCAATACAAACTATGATTGGTTTAAATGACAATTATGTATTGTTTACATGTCAATATTTGGATAATGCAGTACTGTTTTCTTATAAAAAAAATTTGCTGGTATATAGACTTTGAAGGGGTTCTTTCAAAACAAATACACATAAAAAAGTTGATAAACAAAAATGAAACTTGGGAGAAGTTTTCGGGGATAAAATTTTCATTCTCTTATATTCAAAAAATAAAATTCTCTAAATATTCATATTTTATGCAAAACAAACCCATTTTCAATGATCTCAATTTCTAGTAATCAGAATGATTTTTTTTACATTCTAAATATTCAAGATATATAAATATATATGTATTAAAACTGTAACACAATTAAAATATTGTCCATACAATTCTGTCATTACGGCCCTCTCCATTGGAATAAGTTCCATATCTATATGTTTTTAGGGTAAAAATCAATGATACAAACAAAAATAGTTCATATCAGAAAAGAAAGCAATAAAATGAATAATATGTATATATTTATAAATGTATATGTTGAAATAAAGAATTACTAACAAAATAGATAATAAGTTAACGGAAAAGAAATTTGAGAAATTTGAGGTGATTTAACCCATAAAGAAGTCAACCCATTTATTGTTAAAGTATTTTGTAATGGGGGTTTATTCTCTAAAATATTCCTTTTCATGTAAGAATTCTTTAAACTTACTGATTTTAAGAAGATGCTACTATATATATATATATATATATATATATATATATATATATATATATATATATATATATATATATATATATATATATATATATATATATATATTTTTTAGAAATGTTTTTTGTTGCAATAAAAGAATCGATAGTAGTTTGTATACGTTTTATGTAGTTTGAAGGTGTGCGAATATTCTGGTAGCTGCCTTGTCAAATCAAACATATATAGCTACAGGAAACTTTTGACAATATTCTGTTACGCAAAAAAAACCCCAACTTGTTGAAAAATCCCTAACGAAAAAAAACACCGTTATAATATGAATAATTTTTAGAAGCAGACGAATTTCTGACTAAATTTTCGTTGTTCTTTTATAAGACATTTAGTTAGTAGAAATACTGGTTTGCCATATTATTGGCTTGCCATCCTTGATGATTTTATTCAATGAACAGACTCGTACCAATACTGAGTCATACTTGAGTTTTGAGATTTCAGAGCTTCTTGTTTGAAATTATTTTTGTGGAATTCAAAAAGGTGCATACGGACAGTTAACACAAAGTCAGTATTGAAAATATCATAAACTGTACAATACCTTCAAAATAGACAAGATGAAGGCATCTCACTAAAGTTCATTTAATGGAATAATTCCCCGAATTAAAAAATATGTAGCTACTATTAGAACAGACCAATTGATCCTTCTAGGAAATCAAATACCGTCATATATAAGACCTTAGGATTTGTTAGACATTATCGGTCCATTTTTTGTTTGTTTAAAAGTTTTCTTTCTTTCTAAATGTAATCTGCCAAAGCCTGATATTTTGTTTATAATGGTTACTGTATACTTTTATCTTTTAGCTTGCCTGACCTCACAAGACACGTGAGATATTGCTATGACTTGGAAAATTTTGGAGTGAATAATAATGTTTTTCTTTAAGTATATACATAAATAGATAAAGATTATAACATTAAATGGAGTTAACTAATTTATGGTTGAAGTATTTTGTGATGAATTTTATTTCTCTGTAAAATATTCCTTTCCATGTAAGAATCTTTGAAGGTTTTTCTTTCCTTCTAAACTTACTGATTTTAAGAAGATGTCTTATGATGTATATATAAATGTTTTTAAATGTTTTTTTTTGTTGAAATAAAAGAATCGATAGAAGTTTCTGTAGGTTTTAAGTAGATTGAAAGTGGGTGAATATTCTTGGTACTGCCTTGTCGGCTGCCAAATCAAATACCGTAATACAATGTCATAGTACCATTAGGGCTTATACGAAGACATCAGTTTTCCATTATTTTTTTTATTAAAAGTTTTCTGTTTTTCTGAATTGAATCAGCCAAAACCTGATTTCTTTTTATAGTTGTTACTGTTTACTTTCACCTTTAAGCTTGCCAGACCATACTAGGTACGTGAGCTTTTGCTATAAGTTATTGTTTGCTGAAATGGTCATAAACTTTTTAAAATCGTCACTTCGAAATCCACTTGAAAGCTCCAATTTCCACTAACGTTTGCATAAAGATCCTTAGACTATCTGAAGGATAATGTGTTTGGTTGTTCCTTTCTATGGAAATATATAATAACTTAACCTTTTATTTTGCTCATATCTTAAATAATATGATATAATGTACCAAGTCAGGAATACGGCAATATTGATTTAATAGTTCGTTTCTTTGTATGTTGCATTGTCGTTTGTATTTTGTTTCACTTCCGCGTTCTGTTGTTTATTTGTTTTACTCTTATAGTTGATGCGTCCTCGATTTAAGTTTGTAGTTCGGATTGCGTTTTCTCTCCATCAATTTATGATTTTTTTACAACGGTATACTACTGTTGCCTTAATTTAAAAGAATTCCAATTTATTGGCATTCGAAGCTAAACATATTTTACAGATATCTATAATATTATATAATAAATACAATTTTCACTAAAAAATCCGTAATTTCAAAGTTCACTGGTACAATATTGCAATCAAAAGAATGCATATTGTCTTTTTTAAATAATAAAGATAACAATTTTTATATCTGTTCAACCTTGAAAAAAGAAAAGAATATTTTTGATACATAAGTTTTAAAATGTTCTAAACATAAGCTGCCATTGATTGATTACATATTCAATGTAACAATAAAAAAAAAACGAGTGGAAAAAGAATCATTTGATGTATAAGATATAAAGTTATTCCAAAGTCAATTAACCTATATGAATCTACGCCTAAAAAAAGAGTTTATCAAATAATGGAAGAGTTTGTATAAAACTGAAATTATTTTTTACAGATAAAATTTATGAAATATTTTGTTGAAAATAAACCTTAAGCATATATTAATGTACTTTCAAAAAGAAAAAAAGTACAAAAAGCATACTAAATAAATATAAAATGATCTTAAGCCTTAAACACTAGAAATTACTGTGGGTCAATTAAAGCGATAGCACATATTTACTAATGGAAATTCATTCAGATGGCAGAGAAGTAGAAATTAGTTATTTCTTTTTGCTCATATCTATGCTAAGATGTTTTAAAAAGAAGCCTGAATGGAAAGAACGCTTGTTTTATACTGTTCTTCCAGACAATATGGTTTGAGGCAAAGTTTTTCACTTTCAATAAGTTACTTGATAAAAGGTTATCCTAAGTACATTTCAGTAATATTTGAACCGCTCGTTATCCTTCAGAAGTAAACTGTGAAATAATTCATGCAAAACATTCATTCCGCAGTTATATTTAAATAGATTTTGTTATTAGTTATCAAAGGTAGCAGGATTATAATTTAGTACGCCAGGCGCGCGTTTCGTCTACATAAGACTCACCAGTCATGCTCAGATCAAAATAGTTATAAAGCCAAAAAAGTACAAAGTTGAAGAGCATTGAGGGTTGTAAAATTTTTATGAAGGACTTCATCTTTGTGAGTTCATTTTGCACATCACATTTAAATTGCTTGACACAAACCAGGATCAGGACCATAACTACGTTTTGTTCAATGTTAATCTACTTTTTTCTGAATTCATAGAACAAAACTAGAAGTGGGCAATTTTCGAAGCTGTATTTTGGCTATATAATTCTAAAATTATAAACATTTCTACAATTCTCTATGCAAAAGTGGAAATTCATTATGTATATTTTAACTCTTTTTAGGGGGAGGGGGTGACAAACGGATACCGGTAGTTGCCAAAAAAAAAACCCCGCAGTTTTATATTTACTGAATGCATCTCTAAGGCTTAAGAGAACACAATAATTCTGGTAGAAAATGCAGTGAATTTCTGTATAATGCGAAAAAAATAGAATAAAAACTTGTTTCTTTAATCGCAAATACAGACAGGAAAAACAATTATTCTTAAACTCAATGTTGTATTTAATTTTATCATAATTTTCAAGGGAAACTATTTGTTCACTTCCCTTATAAATAAAATAAACTTATTCTTTTCAGAAATTAATAATCAAACAATGTATCTCCTTCCCCTTTTTAGACTCCTCTGTTTTTTTCTTCAATAGCCTAATAAGTCAATAAAAGTGTGTGTAGTGACTCGTTTTATGATATACACTTTAAAAAAATATCTACCAGATCAAACTCAAAACATGGACAATTGGATGTGATAAAGACAATTTTATTCAGGTTGACGCACAGCTCACTAAACTAATATCGAACCATTTATCCAAATGAATAGGATTACGTTTTTAAGGTATACACAAATATATAACAAAAATTGGTAATGTGTAAGAAAATATGGAATTAAGAAATCAGTGGATTAAATACATTACTCTCACTATAAAAAAAAAGACATTAATCAAAGCTCGCCTGCTGAATGAGGTAGATTGGAGAAGAAACAAATCAAATAAGCCTACATCTGGAATTACAGCTTTACAAAGGAATATATTTATAGCATTCTTACTTGGACATTGTTGCATTGCCTGGTGTAAAAATGTATTCGATTTTATGATTAATAGTAGGCTCAAGTAAAAAAGTTGGCTTTACACGTATGAATGTATGCTGAATTAATATAACAATTCCACAACTTGTGGCATATTCGAAAATATTTTAAACAAAACTAAATTTACTACTGCATAAAAAATGTTAAAGGAACATATGCAGGTCTTCAAAGCTCAATAAAGATGTTATATGTTTTCAATATATAAAGGACGATGTGATTTGAGTGCCAAGGAGACAACTCTCCATCTGTTTTTCAACCACAAAGACTTCCAACTGGAACATATCATATTTTTATGTGAATTATTCTTTTCCCACCTTCAACTTAATCATATTTGTTTTGTTTTATTTATTGTCAATATATATATATCGGCATATCATTTACAATAGTTTCAACAATCGAAAAAAACAGGTTAGAAACTCACAGCAAATTGACAATAAAAGATATGTATAAAAAAAATGTAAAATCGGTTAAATGTCAAATTTTGTATGCCACTTCGAAATGCTAATTGAAAGTACAATATAGTTAAAAATCTCATCATAGATACCAGAATTGAAATTCATATTTGCAAGAGTTTTGTCAAAGCAAGTGTGTCCCTTTACACACTTCACATTAGGGTAAACATTGTATGGACAATTAAATCTCTGTCTTGAATAAAGTACAGCATTCCACAGGAATTTCTTTAGTATGAATCATTGATAATAAAAAAAAAATTTTTTTTTTGGGGGGGGGGGAGGGGGAGGGGGAGGGGGGGGGGGAGGATGAGCCCGATGCAAAGATAATGTCAATTTGATTTTGATCATTTGTATAATTTGAGCTTTAAAATGAATTAGTATACAGATTTGAATCATTTGTTTAAATTGAGCTTCAAACTGAATTATTGTACAGATTTGAATCATTTGTATAAAATTGAGCCTTAAACTGAATTATTATATTCAGTATTGATTAAGTAAAATTGAAATTAGTTTAGACTTGTATATGTTCCTTTAACAACTTTTATGCAGTAATGAATGTATTTCTGTTAAAAATATGTTCGGATGTGCCATGAGTTGTTGGATTGTTATAATAATCCAGCATACATTTGAACGTGTAAAGTCGAATTTTAACTTAAGCCTACTATTAATCATAACAGATTTTTTGCAAATTTTACTATATTTAAAATCAAATTGACATTATCTTTGCATCGGGCTCATCCTCCCCCTCCCCCTCCCCCTCCCCCTCCCCCCCCCCAAAAAAAAAAATTTTTTTTTTATTATCAATGATTCATACTAAAGAAATTCCTGTGGAATGCTGTACTTTATTCAAGACAGAGATTTAATTGTCCATACAATGTTTACCCTAATGTGAAGTGTGTAAAGGGACACACTTGCTTTGACAAAACTCTTGCAAATATGAATTTCAATTCTGGTATCTATGATGAGATTTTTAACTATATTGTACTTTCAATTAGCATTTCGAAGTGGCATACAAAATTTGACATTTAACCGATTTTACATTTTTTTTATACATATCTTTTATTGTCAATTTGCTGTGAGTTTCTAACCTGTTTTTTTCGATTGTTGAAACTATTGTAAATGATATGCCGATATATATATATTGACAATAAATAAAACAAAACAAATATGATTAAGTTGAAGGTGGGAAAAGAATAATTCACATAAAAATATGATATGTTCCAGTTGGAAGTCTTTGTGGTTGAAAAACAGATGGAGAGTTGTCTCCTTGGCACTCAAATCACATCGTCCTTTATATATTGAAAACATATAACATCTTTATTGAGCTTTGAAGACCTGCATATGTTCCTTTAACATTTTTTATGCAGTAATAAATTTAGTTTTGTTTAAAATATTTTCGAATATGCCACAAGTTGTGGAATTGTTATATTAATTCAGCATACATTCATACGTGTAAAGCCAACTTTTTTACTTGAGCCTACTATTAATCATAAAATCGAATACATTTTTACACCAGGCAATGCAACAATGTCCAAGTAAGAATGCTATAAATATATTCCTTTGTAAAGCTGTAATTCCAGATGTAGGCTTATTTGATTTGTTTCTTCTCCAATCTACCTCATTCAGCAGGCGAGCTTTGATTAATGTCTTTTTTTATAGTGAGAGTAATGTATTTAATCCACTGATTTCTTAATTCCATATTTTCTTACACATTACCAATTTTTGTTATATATTTGTGTATACCTTAAAAACGTAATCCTATTCATTTGGATAAATGGTTCGATATTAGTTTAGTGAGCTGTGCGTCAACCTGAATAAAATTGTCTTTATCACATCCAATTGTCCATGTTTTGAGTTTGATCTGGTAGATATTTTTTTAAAGTGTATATCATAAAACGAGTCACTACACACACTTTTATTGACTTATTAGGCTATTGAAGAAAAAAACAGAGGAGACTAAAAAGGGGAAGGAGATACATTGTTTGATTATTAATTTCTGAAAAGAATAAGTTTATTTTATTTATAAGGGAAGTGAACAAATAGTTTCCCTTGAAAATTATGATAAAATTAAATACAACATTGAGTTTAAGAATAATTGTTTTTCCTGTCTGTATTTGCGATTAAAGAAACAAGTTTTTATTCTATTTTTTTCGCATTATACAGAAATTCACTGCATTTTCTACCAGAATTATTGTGTTCTCTTAAGCCTTAGAGATGCATTCAGTAAATATAAAACTGCGGGGTTTTTTTTTTTGGCAACTACCGGTATCCGTTTGTCACCCCCTCCCCCTAAAAAGAGTTAAAATATACATAATGAATTTCCACTTTTGCATAGAGAATTGTAGAAATGTTTATAATTTTAGAATTATATAGCCAAAATACAGCTTCGAAAATTGCCCACTTCTAGTTTTGTTCTATGAATTCAGAAAAAAGTAGATTAACATTGAACAAAACGTAGTTATGGTCCTGATCCTGGTTTGTGTCAAGCAATTTAAATGTGATGTGCAAAATGAACTCACAAAGATGAAGTCCTTCATAAAAATTTTACAACCCTCAATGCTCTTCAACTTTGTACTTTTTTGGCTTTATAACTATTTTGATCTGAGCATGACTGGTGAGTCTTATGTAGACGAAACGCGCGCCTGGCGTACTAAATTATAATCCTGCTACCTTTGATAACTAATAACAAAATCTATTTAAATATAACTGCGGAATGAATGTTTTGCATGAATTATTTCACAGTTTACTTCTGAAGGATAACGAGCGGTTCAAATATTACTGAAATGTACTTAGGATAACCTTTTATCAAGTAACTTATTGAAAGTGAAAAACTTTGCCTCAAACCATATTGTCTGGAAGAACAGTATAAAACAAGCGTTCTTTCCATTCAGGCTTCTTTTTAAAACATCTTAGCATAGATATGAGCAAAAAGAAATAACTAATTTCTACTTCTCTGCCATCTGAATGAATTTCCATTAGTAAATATGTGCTATCGCTTTAATTGACCCACAGTAATTTCTAGTGTTTAAGGCTTAAGATCATTTTATATTTATTTAGTATGCTTTTTGTACTTTTTTTCTTTTTGAAAGTACATTAATATATGCTTAAGGTTTATTTTCAACAAAATATTTCATAAATTTTATCTGTAAAAAATAATTTCAGTTTTATACAAACTCTTCCATTATTTGATAAACTCTTTTTTTAGGCGTAGATTCATATAGGTTAATTGACTTTGGAATAACTTTATATCTTATACATCAAATGATTCTTTTTCCACTCGTTTTTTTTTTATTGTTACATTGAATATGTAATCAATCAATGGCAGCTTATGTTTAGAACATTTTAAAACTTATGTATCAAAAATATTCTTTTCTTTTTTCAAGGTTGAACAGATATAAAAATTGTTATCTTTATTATTTAAAAAAGACAATATGCATTCTTTTGATTGCAATATTGTACCAGTGAACTTTGAAATTACGGATTTTTTAGTGAAAATTGTATTTATTATATAATATTATAGATATCTGTAAAATATGTTTAGCTTCGAATGCCAATAAATTGGAATTCTTTTAAATTAAGGCAACAGTAGTATACCGTTGTAAAAAAATCATAAATTGATGGAGAGAAAACGCAATCCGAACTACAAACTTAAATCGAGGACGCATCAACTATAAGAGTAAAACAAATAAACAACAGAACGCGGAAGTGAAACAAAATACAAACGACAATGCAACATACAAAGAAACGAACTATTAAATCAATATTGCCGTATTCCTGACTTGGTACATTATATCATATTATTTAAGATATGAGCAAAATAAAAGGTTAAGTTATTATATATTTCCATAGAAAGGAACAACCAAACACATTATCCTTCAGATAGTCTAAGGATCTTTATGCAAACGTTAGTGGAAATTGGAGCTTTCAAGTGGATTTCGAAGTGACGATTTTAAAAAGTTTATGACCATTTCAGCAAACAATAACTTATAGCAAAAGCTCACGTACCTAGTATGGTCTGGCAAGCTTAAAGGTGAAAGTAAACAGTAACAACTATAAAAAGAAATCAGGTTTTGGCTGATTCAATTCAGAAAAACAGAAAACTTTTAATAAAAAAAATAATGGAAAACTGATGTCTTCGTATAAGCCCTAATGGTACTATGACATTGTATTACGGTATTTGATTTGGCAGCCGACAAGGCAGTACCAAGAATATTCACCCACTTTCAATCTACTTAAAACCTACAGAAACTTCTATCGATTCTTTTATTTCAACAAAAAAAAACATTTAAAAACATTTATATATACATCATAAGACATCTTCTTAAAATCAGTAAGTTTAGAAGGAAAGAAAAACCTTCAAAGATTCTTACATGGAAAGGAATATTTTACAGAGAAATAAAATTCATCACAAAATACTTCAACCATAAATTAGTTAACTCCATTTAATGTTATAATCTTTATCTATTTATGTATATACTTAAAGAAAAACATTATTATTCACTCCAAAATTTTCCAAGTCATAGCAATATCTCACGTGTCTTGTGAGGTCAGGCAAGCTAAAAGATAAAAGTATACAGTAACCATTATAAACAAAATATCAGGCTTTGGCAGATTACATTTAGAAAGAAAGAAAACTTTTAAACAAACAAAAAATGGACCGATAATGTCTAACAAATCCTAAGGTCTTATATATGACGGTATTTGATTTCCTAGAAGGATCAATTGGTCTGTTCTAATAGTAGCTACATATTTTTTAATTCGGGGAATTATTCCATTAAATGAACTTTAGTGAGATGCCTTCATCTTGTCTATTTTGAAGGTATTGTACAGTTTATGATATTTTCAATACTGACTTTGTGTTAACTGTCCGTATGCACCTTTTTGAATTCCACAAAAATAATTTCAAACAAGAAGCTCTGAAATCTCAAAACTCAAGTATGACTCAGTATTGGTACGAGTCTGTTCATTGAATAAAATCATCAAGGATGGCAAGCCAATAATATGGCAAACCAGTATTTCTACTAACTAAATGTCTTATAAAAGAACAACGAAAATTTAGTCAGAAATTCGTCTGCTTCTAAAAATTATTCATATTATAACGGTGTTTTTTTTCGTTAGGGATTTTTCAACAAGTTGGGGTTTTTTTTGCGTAACAGAATATTGTCAAAAGTTTCCTGTAGCTATATATGTTTGATTTGACAAGGCAGCTACCAGAATATTCGCACACCTTCAAACTACATAAAACGTATACAAACTACTATCGATTCTTTTATTGCAACAAAAAACATTTCTAAAAAATATATATATATATATATATATATATATATATATATATATATATATATATATATATATATATATATATATATAGTAGCATCTTCTTAAAATCAGTAAGTTTAAAGAATTCTTACATGAAAAGGAATATTTTAGAGAATAAACCCCCATTACAAAATACTTTAACAATAAATGGGTTGACTTCTTTATGGGTTAAATCACCTCAAATTTCTCAAATTTCTTTTCCGTTAACTTATTATCTATTTTGTTAGTAATTCTTTATTTCAACATATACATTTATAAATATATACATATTATTCATTTTATTGCTTTCTTTTCTGATATGAACTATTTTTGTTTGTATCATTGATTTTTACCCTAAAAACATATAGATATGGAACTTATTCCAATGGAGAGGGCCGTAATGACAGAATTGTATGGACAATATTTTAATTGTGTTACAGTTTTAATACATATATATTTATATATCTTGAATATTTAGAATGTAAAAAAAATCATTCTGATTACTAGAAATTGAGATCATTGAAAATGGGTTTGTTTTGCATAAAATATGAATATTTAGAGAATTTTATTTTTTGAATATAAGAGAATGAAAATTTTATCCCCGAAAACTTCTCCCAAGTTTCATTTTTGTTTATCAACTTTTTTATGTGTATTTGTTTTGAAAGAACCCCTTCAAAGTCTATATACCAGCAAATTTTTTTATAAGAAAACAGTACTGCATTATCCAAATATTGACATGTAAACAATACATAATTGTCATTTAAACCAATCATAGTTTGTATTGAAACACAACAAACGGTCTCATATATATTTATATATATATATAATAAAATTCATGCAGTCATTAATCGATAGAAACAATTACAATACATGTAGATAATTATATTTGGCATAACAATAGATTATTGATCTCGTTAAACATGAACTAAGAGGTTTACAGACATTTTACATTCTTTTGATGTAAAAAGTAAAGCAAGGTCTTCAAAAAAAACCATGAACTGAAATGGTGTGTAATATCAGGCTCAAGATGGGGTTCTATATTTCATATTTTGTTTGTCCTTTAAACAATTTGACCATACATTTGTTTAAAAAAATCTACATAAAATCCATTTATTTCGTGTACAAATGACCACAAAACACTGTATTTCTGTCGTTTGGTATGGACTATAATGCTCGATTTTGTTTCTTCGAGCGTCAAAAGTGATTTTTTTTAAGACGAAACGCGTGTTTTACGCAAATACAAAATTTCATTCTTGCAATATATCATGAGTTTATTTAGTTACTTTTTTAATTTTATGGGGAGGATATATATTTAAGTAAACGTTCATAAAATGTATTAATAAAAAAAGAAGTATGTATTCAATAGAATTGTTGACATGTTATGATAAATTTAGCCAAAAAAAAAAACCACACACATTCACAAAAAATAAATTCAAACTTAAACAAAAGAAATACAATTAATAAAAAAAAAAAAAAAAAAAAAAAAAAAAAACCACATTCACAAAAAATAAATACAAACTTAAACAAAAGAAATACAATTAAAGAAAAAAAAACATATTTATAAAAAATAGATCCAACTTAAACATAAGAAATACAGTTAAAGAAAAAAAACATATTCATAAAAAAGAAATACAACTTAAACAAAAGAAATACAATTAAAGAAAAAAATATCACAGAAAAGGAAAATATAATTACACAATAAAACACTGAGAAGAAAGGTAAGTTCAGAATAACTATCTTTATTTTTTTCCCTTTTCAGTGGTGTTTGCTATAGCATTTGGAGTTATGTTATATTGTGTCTTCAAAATAAAACTATTCATATCATATCTTGTGGCAGAAAAAAAAAGATAATTGAAATGTGCGAGCCATGATATTTGGACATTGTTCTTATTTTTCAGTTTTGATAATCATTTTGAGCACTTCAACATTATTCATAATCAAATATCAAAAGAAAAGGAGTTCCTATTAAAGAATTTCAAATGGAACAATTTCAACTGGATAGAAGTAAAATGAGGATTATACATCAATTGATGATGGAATATCAATAGATGAAACAAGAGATGTAATAATAAGTAGATAATACTATTTTTACAGAATATATCTTAGCTGTGGTGATGATTGTTGAAGGTATCATAGAAATTATAAGAAAATTTGTACAAAGACTTCAAAGTTTACTTAACCACCAAGAAAACCCTGCTGCACAACAAGATGACAAACCATAGGCTGGTCAGGACCATCCCATTGCTCCAGCACTTGATCAGAATAAACAAATACTCCCTTCAGAATCAATCAATACCATATGTCAATGAAATGGAAGTACTGAGAAGGTCTCAAAGACAAAAAAAAACCCACAGTTATAAGACCAAACTTGTCAAATTTTAGTGTAAACAATATTTTAGTCAGAAACAGATTAAAAAAAAGCGTACATAAATACAATACTATAGATTGGAAAATTTTGTTTGTGTAAATTTTGTATGTGAAGTTCTTTTTATCAATCTTATTGCTTCTTTTTGAGAGTTCCTTAATGTTTCAAAATTCATATTAAAAATCTAGCTTTACCAATGCATATAAAATCATTAAGTTGTAAACGTTCTCATCTATATAATTAAACACTTATTTATGTCAATTATTTTCTTAATATATGATCTTTTAATATAACTTATTTTTTATATGATACCTTAACATACTTAGTGTTGATAATATTAACAACATTTTGTCTATTGCTTGGTCCGTTTCTGTGTGTGTTGCGTTTCGGTGTTGTGTCGTTGTTCTCCTCTTATATTTAATGTGTTTCCCTCGGTTTTAGTTTGTTACCCCGATTTTGTTTTTTGTCCATGGATTTATGAGTTTTGAACAGCGGTATACTACTGTTGCCTTTATTTAATATGTAAAGATAGAACTTAACTATCAATACATAAATCTTTTTTTTTTACCATTCCCCACTTTTATTCCAGATATTCGAGACAGTTCTGAAAGGAAGTTTTTGCTGTTTTTTCTTTTACATGAAATGTGGTATGTGTCGTGTTTTTACATAAATCAATTTTGTGATATGTGATATGTCACACCTTTAGTTATTACATGGTCGGGTATTTCAATTAAAATAGATGGTGTTTATGAAAATGATATTTTTTTTAGTCTTGCGCTTGATGGGTTTATAGACAAATTTTTATGTTTTAAATTACAGTTATATATTTAAGTCATTCTTTTGATTGTTTATATATATATGTCTCATTTTACATAGTTAATAGTTTATCCAAGTTTAGTATACAGAATATTGTCGCATTTTTATGGTTTTGCCGTGTTTCAGATATATTTTTTTATCAAATTATTTTTTATATGACCATGTGTATACTTTGATTGTTTTTATGGATTTCATTTGATACTTATTCTATGATTCTTTGATATATTGGTGCAATTCTTTAAAAAAAATCAATTTATTTATTTTTATTTAGAAACCTGTTTCAAAGAAGAAAAAAAATAAAGTAACTTTTTTCATACCTTATATCAGTTCAAAATTTAATTTATAGTTTAAAGTTTAATATATATATCGATTAAATGAGCTCAAAATATTTCGTTTCAGGTACGTTTGCAATTTTATCGGTTTTTTTTTTATTTGTTTTTTACATATGTTAAAGACTTTATCATATGTATGAATATTATTGATGTTGACATGTATAGTTGTTTATCGTCTATTTTACACATCATGCCATTAATGTCAACATATAGTGTAAATACATAATAGTATTCATCACATAATTGTCCTTGACTGGTGTATTTCTTTAAATCAAAGCTATCTCAGGTAACATATTTTTTTTGAATACTATATCAGGTTATATGTTTCTATGTTTATATATTGATGTTTAACAACTATACACTGCATAATTTTCTCAATGAAAAAAAAACCTCAGGTAACATATTTTAAAACAATGTACCATAGTAAAGCCTAGGTGGTTGAGTGGTCTTTCGCATCGGACATAGTGCGAGGCGATTTGATGGCACGATATATTAGTGCCATGAGTTCTAATCCTGACGAAGGAAGAACAAAACATTTGCGAAAGCAAATTTACAGATCTAACTTTGTTGGGCTGATATTTAGACGACTTATATATATATATTATATATAAACGAGTCTAAATTGAAAACTACGTTCAAACCTATAATTGCGTTGGATAAAAATCGTAATTTTATATTATATATACATATAGTTTATTGAAAACATGATGTTAACTTAAAAATGATAAAGGCACTTGAAACATGCATGTTAGCTTTGAATAAATGTTAATGTGTTTTAATCATCGTATCTTTTCCCAAGCCATTTACTTGCTATCCAAACAACATATTACTGAATGAGGTATACCTATGTATACTGTATATTCATAAAATCAAAATACACACATTCAACACATTCCTAAGGTTACAACATTCTTGATGACATCATTCTGACAATTGCTGGAATGTCACTTATTTGAACTTGGATTGACCTCCTGTGTCCTTAGATCATTACTCAATCCGGAAGTGTTCCAGAACAGGCATAAGATTAAACCGGAAGCTGTTCCAGAACAGGCACTACACTACTACTAACATCATAACCGAAGTGCAAACTATTCGAAGGTCAATAAATAGACACTTTGATAAAGTTCAGCTGATTCTAATGGAGGAACTGGAAAAGGAACAAAAAACACAAAACGAAAGAATAGATATGTGTATTGAGAAGCTTTCAGCAATCCTAAAGAAAGTTGACAAATTGTCAAGTAAGTTGGAACAAGCAAAGCAACATAAATCAGAGTTCCAGGCTTTCCTTGCTGCTTTTGAATGGGACAAAACAATTGAAAACGAAGAAAAAGCTTGGATTTCTTTGCAAACAGATGAAATATCAGATAGCGTTGACATTCAGTTAGATATCTGTCCGATACTTGTGGAGTTTGAAAAAGATTTAACTGAATTTGGAAAGATAGAAGTGACATATTCTCCATCTAAGAAACTTCTGATAGAGAATCCAAACCAAGGTCATTTATTGACCTCTGCTTCAAGCGCCATTTATAAAATAAACCTGACAAACATTTGTTCTTTTCAAACACCGTCGGGGACATCGAGGGAAACACTCATAACAGATATAGATATGTTAGACGATGGACAAATTATCCTAGCCGACAATTCGTCAAACCGACGTCTTATTTTAATGAGCCAGGAAGGTGAACTTATCAAAATCATTCAACTAAATGATATATGTTTCGGTGTTGCAGTCATAGACAAAACAACAATTGCTACAACATTAGTAAAAAAGAAGAAAATTGCTATCGTCGACATTGACTCATCGGAGGTGCAACGATCTATATCAATGAGCGAGGAGTGTTACGGTTTATCTTTTGCTGGTGAAATATTAGTAGTCAGCCTCGATGACCCCACATTCCAGTTCGTTGATCTCTCCGGTAAAGTTGTATCTTCAGTGTGGAAAGCTGATTATGCCGATTATTGTTGCGTTCATAACAACAAGCTGTATTATGCAACATCAAGTGGTGACTCGGTATTCGAGGCGAAATTGAATGGAGATATTGTCTGGAAATCTTATTGCCAGAAATACGATTTTCCGGATGGTATAACTACCGATGCTTCTGGTAATGTCTTTGTTGCTTGCAAGAGTAGTAAGAAAGTGTTAGTCTTTGGAAAAGATGGCAAGGAATCTAGAGTTCTTTTGACTAAAGAAAATGGGTTGAACAATCCAAGGGCTATACATTACAAGCGTAAAATGAACATACTTCTTGTGTGTAATTTATCTGGAAAATGTTTTTTATACAAAGTTACAAATTGAACAGTAATCTTGATGCATCTACATAAAAAAAATTGGGTTAAATATTTTTATTCATTCGTTATGCCTCCGCACTAGAAGAGGGGGCAATACATTTTACCCTTCTCCGTCCGTATGTCCGTCCGTACGTCCCGAAATTGGTTTCCTTCCTCTTACTTAAGTTTGCCTTAACCAAATGAAATACAATGCTTATTGCCACACACACTGATAAAGTTTCAATCTTTGGGGCGTCACTATAACCGTTCTAGAGTAATGCTCCTTTACCATGTTTACAAATGGGAAAATTGCTGAATTTTTAGTTTCCGTTCTCTTATTTTTGTTTGCCTCAACCAAATGTTACGAATCTTTAACACACTGCTTATTAAAACTGAACACAAATCAAGTTTTTACCATTCTACCCTTATTTCTCTTTATAAATGAAAAACATGGTTCTGTTCTCTAATTTAAGTTTGCCCCGACAAATATTATAAAGCTTATATACAATGCTTATTACCACAATACTCAAGTACAAATTTGTGAAGCGTCACTTTTACGGTTCTTGAGTTATGTCCTTTTATATGCAAGCGGGGGCGTCATCTGTGTTCCATATGTACTATCCCTATATATTTAATTCTGTGTTGATTAATTTCGAAAACAATTATGAAACTATCATTCAAAATACCCCCAGGCATGCCAGGCAGAGGTGACCTTTTATAAATTTCACTTTTATTTTGGGTTTGCTTTTTAGGGGATATATTTGTTTAGTACGCATCATTCGCTTTTTATGTTGAGGTTGAAACTTGTGGATGAAGTTTATTCCAGATGAGCGATTTCATCACACACAATAAATAAATTGTTAAATTGTCAGAGAAACATTGAAAAATCCCTGAAGATCTATTTTTCTAAAGAAGATGTAGTATGGTTGATAATGAGACAAACTATCTACTAGCTATATATATTTATACAGAAAGACAGACCAAATAACAAGAATGTCTTCGTATAGGGTGAAAGGTCACAACAAAGTTTGATTTTCTATACAGAAATTGCAGATACGATTTATTGTATAGTTACTGTATTATCATTCACGATAGGTATTAATCTAACAATTTGTGTGATCTTCCCGCATGTACTGTCATATGTAATACCAGACACAGTCTATACTAATCAATAGAGACGGGTAAAGCATTGAATTTCTTTGAATGTAAATTAATCACATTCAGCATCAAGTTGGACATTTGATATTCTAAGTATATGAAAATTAGCATTAAAATAACCTACGTCCGACACAATAATCATGATTATTCTTCCTCAGGAAAGATCAAAAGTAAACATTTGAAAATCAAGGATATATGAGAACTTGCGTTCGTGCGGAAATTACTACTTAAATAAACTAGAAATAATAGTTCTATCGATCTAAGGTAAATTTTGCTTGAGAAAGTTTGCACGACGGGTGCCACATGTGTAGCAGGATCTGCTTACCCTTCTGGAACACCTGAGATCACCCCTAGTTTTTGGTGGGGTTCGTGTTGCTTATTCTTTAGTTTTCTGTGTTGTGTCATGTGTACTATTGTTTGTCTATTTGTCTTTTTCATTTTTAGCCATGGCGTTGTCAGTTTATTTTCGATTTATGAGTTTGACTGTCCCTCTGGTATCTTTCGTACCTCTTTTTTTTTTGCACTCTTGTTTTTGAATAATTAAACATTTATCTACATATATATAGAATTTTACAAAGAAGAAAATAATTAATTGAATGTAAAATTTTGATATTTGATATATTTAAAAAAAAAAACCGGCTAAACGAAATAAAAGGGCTTCAAAGTGCTTTATCGTGTTTATCCGAGACAGTTGGCCACTAACACCAGATAAATTTAAAGCCCAAATTAAATGGCATGCGCAGAATAACAAATGAATTCTTGTAGTATTGATCGTAAAGAAGTGATTAAAAATGTCATTTCTATAAGACAGATAAAATCAAACTGATTACACACGTATTTTCAAAAACTATATTGATAAATTTTTGGTAGTTAAGGAGCTTGTGTTTTCTATAACATTAACCATTTATCCAAAGTCGACGTGTATAGCCAATAAAAAAAAATTATCATTACGGAAGTGAAAGATTGAAGGTAATGTAATATCTTTATTTTAAATTGCCTATAATGATATTATTATCAAATCATAGCGTCTTGTATTCGTTTTCGATCAAAATATTTTAGCTGTTTTTGCATTTAGGTATATTTATATGTTATATGAGCATGGTGAGTGTCAATGAGACCCCTCTCCATCCAAGTCACAATATATACAAGTCAACCATTGTTGGTCAAAGTGTGATTTTCAACACTGAGTCTTGATTCACACCGAAAAGCAAGCTATAAATAACTAGTGGAAAACCCTTCCAACGGACAAACCAACGGTCTAATCTATATAATAAAAACGAGAAACGAGAAATACATCAATACACGACGACTACTGAACATCAGATTCCTGACTTAGGATTTAAGTGCAAACAAATGCAGCGGGTGTAAACGTTTTAATAGATACCAACATTCACCCTAATCTGAAACAGTAGTGTAACATGTGTTAAATCACAACATAAAAGGACAGACTATAAAATATTAATTGAAATGACTAACTCAATCAAAAGAAAAATCAACACAAGTTAAAACACACTGAACGAATGAATTTGGTGCAGTTTGAAAGTTGCAGTTTGAAAGACTTTAAAACGTTTCATATTATTCCCTTTAGATTTCGCCGGGGGTTTGCGCGCCGTCAATGTGTTTTATGTTTGAACACGCACCATTCTGTATGTGCCTGTCCAAAACAGGCCTATAAATTTTCTGTTTTGAATTGTTTTACTTTTGTAATTTCGGGGTCTTTTATAGCTTAGTAGCTATGTGGTACAGATTTCGCTCATTGTTGTAAGTCTTAGGGATACCTATTTATACTACTAAAGGAAAAAAACGATTTCAGTGAGCCGCAACCTCTCTGAAACCATATACAAAATCGGAAATATTTGTGATATAACGTATAAATGTTGTGATTTGCACTTCCTAAATTTGTCTTTGTAACTAACTTTTTTCCCCAGAAAGCGCCAATTTTTGAGAAATTTTTGACCGTCATCTATCTGTGTATTATACGCCTTCGCGCATGCTCGGTCGACGTACTGCCTGTAGGCCACAGACCACAATTAATTCCTCTATCAGTTCTTTATAACGTTTTGTATCATTAACAAAATTGCACCATGCACTTTTGTCAAATTTTTTGTGTGTGTATTGTATAGCCCTAGTCCAAATATATATCCAAAATTCAGAAAGATTGAAACAATCACTTTTACAAATTTAGCCAATACACATCCATACCCCTATTGACAAGTCAAGAGATGTTCCGAAAACTGTAAATATGACCTTTTTGCACTTGGCCTAATCACTCATTCCATATCAAAATCAGTTTAAATACAACATCCAAAAATTTATTTCACCTCTCTTCTTTCATTTCCACCCAAAAAAATCTAAGAAATGAGTGAGGAAGGAAAGAAAAAAAAATAAGGAAAAATACACTCTAATTAAAAGGAACTATATTCGTTAATTGTGGTCTTGGGCCTGTAGGATTTAACTTTATGTATAAATCAGAAATACAAGACAATAGTGTAGATTCAAAATTACACCATACCAGGCCCTTTTGTTTTCCACATTATTATATTACCAGTAATTAACCTATTTCGTGTTGGACCCAATAGTAAATGACTCAAAATTCCTGATGCCTGTAATCTATTCTGTACGTTTCGCCTCTGTCAGGCGCACAACCAAACGGGGTATTCAGGATTTGCTTTAAACATGGGTAATAATCACACCTGAAATTTGTCATTATACAGACAATAACTGTGCACCTTATAATCAGCATGACTTTAATAAAAGACAATACGAATTCGAAGAATAAGGCGTCTGTTCTTTACTCAATCACGGACCCGCGATGTCCGACGCGGGTATGGTAATAGTAGTTGTTAATTTCTATGTCATTTGGTCTCTGGTTAGAAGTTGTCTTACTGGCAATCATATCACATCTCTTTATTTTTACATTCGGACGTTAAAATTATACGAAGTGCTAATTACATTTAATTGCAATTGTCAACAATAATTGTCTGCGTATTATAATGTGAACCTCCCTTTCCGTTTTCATAGGCGGATCCAGGGGGGGGGGGCCTGGGGGCCCGGGCCCCCCCTTTCGTGGGAAAAATTTGGTTGATTATATAGGGAATCATTGAAGCATGACTGGAGCGCCCCCCCCCCCTTTAGGTCAGTCAGCGGGCCCCCCTTAGGAAAAGTTCTGGATCCGCCACTGGTTTTCATGCAATATCTGGAATTATTCCTATGTTAATTTAACTTGCTATTCTTCAACGTTTACTACCTCTAGATTTCTCTGGTTTATAGATTAAAAAAGAGGGACGAAAGATACCAAAGGGACAGTCAAACTCATAAATCGAAAATAAACTGACAACGCCATGGTTTAAAATGAAAAAAGATAAACAGACAAACAATAGTACACATGACACAACATAGAAAACTAAAGAATAAACAACACGAACCCCACCAAAAACTAGGGGTGACCTCTGAGGACAAATCCCGCATGTAGCATCAAATCAAACTCGGTATCCCTAATGTCTATTTTTCTGATTCACTCCGTTGTTCTATTTGATATCATATTTTCCCATTTCTCATATGTTTGTATTTTTATTTAAACAACAACTTATTTTCAATATGATTAATGAATTCGTGAAAAATATTATAAAAATAAAACTAAATAAAAAACATAATTTGAACAGCTTGAGATGCTACCAGTGATTTACCTGCTTATATTCTTGGATACAGTATTTGGAAAAGTTCCAATGTCAGACTTCTTTTCGTTTGGACACAGTACAGCTGACCTTTTTCTTCCTGCAAACGATGATCGATATTCACCGGTACAGAACCTATCAGTGGTATTTGAATTCTTCTCTGAACATCACAAGCAGCTCTTTGTAAGTGTTATTTGTTTGTATTTTAATTTATAGACCAACTAGAACTTCAAATTTGGAGCCTTTTCAGTTTTCATTTTATTTCTTATTATTGTGTTTCTAGAAACAAGATTTTATTTAAGAATTGAATGCTTCTTTTTGTAAATTCATTGGGGTGTAAAAGCGTTGACCGAAGTACATTTTGAATGAAGCGCGGAAGCGCTTCATTCTAAAAATGTGCGCACGGTCAACGCTTTTACAACCCTATGAAGTTACAAAAAGAAGCATTCAATACTTATAATTACATGTTTTTAGCTATGATCAAGAAAAAACGAATTTTATATTGTTTTTATTTAATTCACCTGTGCACTTTATTGTGGGACCACGTGCTATCATGAATGAAAAGTATTATTGAGTGATACAATTGCTTACGGAATAACACGTGATGTGCTGTTAGCTAATCAGAATAAAGTATTATAATGAAACATACATCTAATGTAATTATTTATGTATACATCGTATGAAAAACCTGTACATGAACATGTACAAAAGAACTTGGAAAACATGTGTAATATTTATTATAAATCCTGAAACAAACATGCAATTGCACTTGTTCTTATGTATACGTCATCTTTTAAATGGGTTAACTGGTTGCAACGAGTTTCAAAATTGCAACATGTTCATTGGCTATTCATATTATTCTTTTTCATGTTTTTGTTAAATATAATTCCATTCTGAAGCGCAGTGGCGGATCCAGGGGGGGGGGGGGGGGGGGGGGTTCCGAGGGTGCGCACCCCCCTTTATTTTTGCCGATCAATGCATTTGTATCGGGACATATGTTTTGCACCCCCCCCCCCTTTGCCCTGGGTGCCCTGGGTTAGCACCCCCCCTTTCGAAAATTCCTGCATCCGCCCCTGAAGCGTACAATATAATTGAAAACGTCTGATGTTAAAAGTTTTCTAGGTTTCTAACACAATATTCTCAGTACCGTAAGCGGACTTGTATTCGACGCAAATCGAAACTTTTTCAACAGGTCAAAGAAGAGAAAATAGTTTCGACAACTTATAAGAGTTGATATAAAGTAATATTTAAATCTCACTCTTTATGAAGCCTATTATTATCTAATTGTGGCCTATCTTGAAAATGATAGTGTAATTAGAATATCTAGTTCAAAGATGACCGGGTATGGTCATTTAATAACTATATGAAATATCTTTTAGAACTTTACCGTGTCATCTTGCTTGTTTTTTATTAGTTTACCCTTAACTATTTTTTCATTAATTGTCATCCGCCATTGCCGCCATTTTTTTTTTTTTTTTTTTTTTAAATCTATCCCTTTTTACTCAAAACTCTTGTCCTGTCTTTTTTTCAAATTTCATCCCAACTCCCCATTAAAATAACATGCTCCCTAAGTGGTATACATTCCGACGAACACAGCGTAACGCATTTAAAGTAGTTATTAATTGTGTACTTGTTGTTTTAGGTGAATACAAATGGACTTATATCGTTTTCGAGTCCTGTCGGTTCATATACATCAGAACCATTTCCGAAAATTGGCACACGAATAGTTCTTGCTCCTTTCTGGTCAGATGTAAGAACTTCATTTTGTGGTTCAACATGTAGTATTTCGTATAGAGAATCAACAGAACCGGTCGACTTACTCAAGGCTTCTTCGGAAATCAAGAAATATTTTCCTGTAATGAAGCATTTTAGTGCAAGCTGGACGTACGTTGTTACTTGGTATAATGTTCCTTTCTGTGGAGCCTCAAGCATAGGCATCAACAAGGTTTAATTTCCTTTAAGAATATAGTTACTTTATGATACAGTGTTCTCTGTAAGGGTATAGTCACTGTGACAAAGTAGTCTTTCTTTGTCACTAGGTACATTCCGTACTATAATATGTAAACAAGTTTGAAAGTCCGCAATGATCATCATGATGGTTGACAGAAAATCAGCAATTCCATGAAAAGGTTCGTAGCGGTATTCTCATTCAACATGCGATCATGACAGCATTGTGAACAAGAACAAGAAAGAAAGAAAAAAGAAAACACTAGTAATCAGGGAAAATATCACAAGGTTTTGAAAATATACAATGTATCATTTGTATAAAAAATTACAATAAATTTTAAATACCGACATTTTTACCCATGCTACTAGAATATAGTTTTTCTTTTGTTTACAGCTGCATGTTATGATGAAATATAGATTTTCTGTCAATCATATAAAATTCAAGAATTGAGAAAAATCTGTTATTTCTCGTTTTGTTAAAAAAAAAAATGATAATTTTGGAGCTTATTACAACATTTCTTCTGCTTAATAAGTATTTGAGATAAGTCGAGATATTCTGCAATTATATGTTTAAATAGAGAATATCTCAGTTTAACTGCAATATCTGAGACAATCCTGGATTTGTACAAAATTTTGGATCTCATACCAAATGATCGCAGCTTGAGACAAACTACTGAGATATTCCTGATTTTAACCGAGGAAATAAGAGTTTTAGAAAATTAATAGTGGCAACGGTGTGCCATGCTTTCAAAGTAAGCAATTATCATTGTTGAGGGACTTGTGTGATGTATGGCTGCCTTACTGGCCATTATACCGAATATGTCTATTTTTGTTTTGAAGTTAATTGAAGCATGTCCGTTTATTTCAGAGAAACACGTTTCAAGCCATTTTGATTTCAGACAGCAAAAGTACATTCGTAATTTACAACTACAATAAGATAGAATGGACCACAGGGACGGCTAGTCAAGGCAATACTGATACCGGACTAGGGGGTATACCTGCACAGGTATATAAATAATTAGTGATTGAAGATACCAATAAAATGTTTTAATCGATGTCTAAATACAATGTAGTTGTCTTTGTTATATTTAAATGATTATTACATATTAAATGATTTATAAGAATCCGTACTTTTGATTTGCTGACAGTTAAAAGAAAATCCTTACGAAAATAATCTGTATTTTCCAATGAAAAGTAACATTCATAATAGCACGTGCTCCCCGTGACAAAAATTTTATAAGACATGTTATTTAAGGTAGTTTAGTGGTATAGAAAAATAAAATGACAGAAATGTGTAATACTTTGCCAAAATGAAGATTTTACTATGCTTTTTTTTTTTTAATTGATAAAAATAAAATTGAGAATGGAAATGGGGAATGTGTCAAAGAGACAACAACCCGACCAAAATAAAAAAACACAACAGCAGAAGGTCACCAACAGGTCTTCAATGTAGCGAGAAATTCCCGCACCCGGAGGCGTCCTTCAGCTGGCCCCTAAACAAATATATACTAGTTCAGTGATAATGAACGCCATACTAATTTACAAATTGTACACAAGAAACTAAAATTTAAATAATACAAGACTAACAAAGGCCAGAGGCTCCTGACTTGGGACAGGCGCAAAAAATGCGGCGGGGTTAAACATGTTTGTGAGATCTCAACCCTCCCCCTATACCTCTAACCAGTGTAGAAAAGTAAAAGCATAACAATACGCACATTAAAATTCAGTTCAAGAGAAGTCCGAGTCTGATGTCAGAAGATGTAACCAAAGAAAATAAACAAAATGACAATAATACATAAATAACAACAGACTACTAGCAGTTAACTGACATGCCAGCTCCAGACTTCAATTAAACTGACTGAAAGATTATGATTTCATCATATGAACATCAGGCACAATCCTTCCCGTAAGGGGTTTAGTATCATACCATCATAACATATATGAGAAGAACATAACCCGTGTCATGCCAACAACTGTTTTTAGAATAAATGTGTTTAGTTCCGACGCAAAGACCTTATCAGTGACTCAATATTAACGCCAAAATATGCAATCTTTAATGACTTGACAACAGTATCGTAATTATATCCCTTCTTAATAAGTCTATTCAAAGGTTTTGTAAGTTTATGAGGTGAATACTGACACCTTTGTGCTTTATAAAGAATATTTCCATAAAAAATTGGATGTGAAATACCTGAACGTATAAAAGTATGGGTCATTGCGCTATTTTTTAAGAAACGAGACTTTCAAAATTCCCAAAGTTTGCTTAAATTGTTTATGAAACAACACATATTTGAGCATAAAAAGAAATCTATGAGACAGAACTTTGAAAGGAAAAATAAAAAAGGTGACACTGACATTGTTTTCTTGTTACATGTAAAAAAAGAAATTTTCCCGATATGTCTTGTGTAAATGTTGTACTAAAAGAGTTAGGTCTTTTTTGAAAAAAATAATTTAAAAGCACAAATATTTGATATTTGTTAAAACATTTTCCGATAATGCAATGAAGAACTAAGTTTTCTTCATATAAATGAACAGTGTAACCAATATATTGCAAATTTGCCTCTAAATTTACAGAATTGGGCTAAGAATAAGATTATTTACTGTGATGGTACAATTCAAGATTGCGATATGCCTTAAATAATCTTAATGGTTGAAACATAAAAATGTAGGTTTAAAAATTGAAATTTAGAGAAAACACATTCATTTTTGATTTAGATAAAACGGCTTATCACAGATCATATGCATGTATGTATTCGTTCGTTATGTGTTTATGTGTCACTTCGGTTGGGTTTTTTTTATTGATTTAAGTCATTCCAATTGATATTTTATAGTGTGTCTTTCTATGATGGTTTCAGAAAAGGGAGAAGGTTTGATACCACAAAAACGTTAAATCCTGTTGCAAGTGTTTGCATCTGTCCTAAGTCAGGAATCTGATGTTCAGTGGTTGTAGTCTGTTTGTGTGGTTCATAAGTGTTTCTCGTTTCTCGTTTTTTTATATAGATTAGACCGTTGGTTTTCCAGTTTGAATGATTCTATACAAGTAATTTTTGGGGCCCTTTATAGCTTGCTGTTCGGTGTGAGCCTAGGTTCAGCGTTGAAGGCCGTACTTTGATCTATAATGGTTTACTTTTATAAATTGTGACTTGGATGGAGAGTTGTCTCATTGTCACTCATACCACATCTTCCTATTTCTATGTGTATTCATCTCTATTTTTGTGCATTATATCACTCAATTTAATTTCATTTCATGACATATTGAGCAAAATATTCATTACTTTTCTCTAGATCGGATAATATAAAGCTAGGTGTATTATGTAGACGCGTGTCTATTCTTGGAGATCGTAGGCTTACCTCTATATCATTTTGGTAAACCAATGACAAGAACCCATGTTTCGAGCGGCAAGTACCAGTCTTTAAAATAGTACTAGAACCTATGTCAGTAGAAAAAAAACATACATCATTCGATACCTTATACATTATTTTTCCATTCATATGTAACTTTTATTCAAGTAATAACCTCTTCTAGCAAAAGAAAAAAAAAATAACTGTAAATAGTTGCTATCTTTGCACATTTATAGCTTGTTGTTGCCCTTTATAGCTTGTTGTTCGGTGTGAGCCAAGGCTCTGTGTTGAAGGCCGTACATTGACCTATAATGGTTTACTTTTTTAAATTGTTGTTTGGATGGAGAGTTGTCTCATTGGCACTCACACCACATCTTCCTATATCTATTGACAAACTTAACAACGTTACACGATGACGTCGTTCGTGAGTCTACACAAACATGTTTGTGTCAATAACGTGATATCGGATTATGCAAATGATTGGGCAAGTGAAATAATATTGGCACCATAAAGACCACTACATATGATTATATTAATGAAGACATATGATGAGCAGTTATCAAGTTATATAGCATATCGTAAGGTAGATTTTATTCAATGTAATATCAAATCACATAAATTATTATTTAATTTCAAAACTCTTTTTTCTCACGATATATATCTTTT